>CM057162.1:10995284-11008221 GCA_029962745.1 Echinometra lucunter
AATATAGACTGTGGGCTGAGGCCTGCTTTCTTCTGGGAGAGGGATACTGCCATTGCGAGGTGCATATCATGCTCGTACACAAAAACGTGTAAAAAAATGGTGGTTTTTCACGGAAGGGCGATGTACGCGCGTACAGTGAAATGGGTATCAAAACTGCAAAAATCAGGAAAGAAAGGTATACTTTTTCCATGTTTACAGCAGCTTGATTTCAAAATAATTATTTAGGTTGGGGAAAACACAACAAAATACTTATTTAGGGTATTCTTAGATCGAAGGATAATTACTTGTTTAGGGTCAGTTTTGAATATCCATGTACGAGCAAGGTGTCCACCTGGTGAAGGGGGGGGGGGGGGGGCTTTGTTGCTAATTTTCTGAGTTCCATATTCCCCATCTGGGAAGTAATTATATAAATGCTCTAGACTTGTTGAATATCTGTAATAGAACAGACACGTTCCCACGTTTGAAACTTGAACAAAAATTTTTAGTTGAGATCGATTACGCCTTTTTAGATATAAGCATGCATTGATTTGTTCAACATCAATGTGAAAACCAGACCCTATTGGCATGGGCATTGTACGGTTCTTGGTTGAGCGATTCACTTTCTATTTTAGAGCGCTCAATGCTATGTTGCATGAATTTGTTATCCATACATTTACCGTGTTGCAATCCTAAATAGTAACAATGACTGTTGTTTCTCAGAATGTATGGAGGTAATTTGCTTAATATGTACACCTGATTCCAGTTGGTATGGGCATTGCTCGGTTTTGGTGACTTCAGTCAGCCAAGGCCGAGCAATGTCCATAAGAACACTAACACTAGTGACTCTACCATCAGTATCGCGCTCTTTACTTTATTGCTTGTTTTTGGAAATGCCTTAGTGTTTCACAATTTCATGTACTTCCCTTCATGCCCTTTGGATGAAATTTGCAACTTACGAATTGTTTCGCTTTTATGCATTTATAGCGATTCTTCTTTGTTATACATTGCTCTGATGTATGTATATGTATATGTATGTATGTGTATATATATATATATATGTATATGTGTATATATATGTATATATGTGCATGTATGTGTATGTATATGTTTTTTTTTTTTTTTTTAAAGTAATTTTCTTGTTTGCATGTCTATACCAAAATTAGCAACAATGACAATCTATTTTCAATTGTACGATACAAAAATTATGGGCGCCTCTTTTCATGTTCTGTTTTCATGTCCATGATATTGATTTTGCTTATGCTTAATCTTGTTATTTGCCCACCTGTATGGAGTATCATTATATTTCATCACTTGCATTTCTTATTATACTGATTTTTTCTTTGGGCATCTCTCCAGTAATTATCAACGATGTATCTTCACTGTCTTTGCTCTCTGACGCGTTCGTCCGCTCTGCCTACGAGGATTTCTGCTAAATCATGTAAATGCTTCCCTCTCTCGAAGCTTTATGAATTCGTTATTTGTTTGTACATGTATGTGTTTTCGTTTCTCTGTATGTCTGTTACTTATTTGTTCCCACACAGGACCTTTTATCTTAATTACTCTTGTTTTATTAACTCAATGCCGAAAGTAGTAGTGAATGTTGAGACGCTAACTGTACTTCCGTGAATACCTTAATTGATATGCCGTTTTATTCTTTGAGTAATGATGACCTCTCCATTAATTTAAATACGCCTAGTAATTCAAATGGCTACCCTCAGGTTAATTCGGTGTACAACCACTTTGTAGCAAACAACATTAATGCATCATCAGAACTTCTTGATTTCCACACTGATCATGATTTAATTCGCAATCCTTCATCAGAATACATCACTGAACTTCAATTCAAAAACACTACTAGACAATTCTCCAAAGATATTTTTTCTTTATTACATTTAAACATAAGAAGCATAAATAAACACTTCGAAGAGTTCCAACTGCTATTAGACAATAATTCATCTAGAAATTCATTTTCCATTATTGGACTTACAGCAACTTGGTTAACTGATGAATCCAATATTCCATTTGCACTAGATCAATATGATTTCGTTTTTAATAACAGGAAAGATAAACATGGCGGTGGTGTTGCATTATATGTTTCCCACAATTACGAATACAAAATTCACAACGAAATCACTAATATGAATGAATATGTAGAGTCACTTTTTATCGAACTCAATGTCCCAAATTCCAAAAATATAATCATAGGTGTTATATATAGACCACCAAATTCTAATCATAATGATTTTTTACTTTACCTTTCTAACTTGGTTAGAAATCCATTGTTGGTGAACAAACATGTTTTTATATTGGGGGATTTCAATATCGATATATTGAAGCATGACAGTAACAATACTGCCCATGAATTTCTTGAAACATTTTTGACATCTTCATATTTGCCATTAATATCAAAACCCACTCGCATTGCAGATCGCTCTGCAACACTTATTGATAACATATTTTGTAACGTCATGCCGACTCCTGATTCTGAAATAATATTATCTGATCTGACTGATCACTTTCCTATTATGTCACATATTACCCTTAAGCACTCATGTATTAATCCTTCCAAGCCATCAAGGCGGAGACCTACTCCAGAGAATCTTGCAAGACTGGGTGTTTCGTTAGAGTCTGTTGACTGGTCACCTATTTATAACAATAATGATGTAAACATATGCTTCAATAACTTTCTGAGTATTTTTATTAGTGAATTAGATAAGCATATTCCAAAAGTAAAAGATAGACAAACTAACTACAAAAAATCACCAAGACTTCCTTGGATATCTAAAGCACTTTTGCGTTCAATCAACAGAAAAAATAATTTATATTATAATTCCAAACTTAAAGGTACTCTTCAGGCAAAAACTAAATACACCACATATAAGAATACTTTAACCAAAACAATACGTTTGGCAAAGAAAAAATATTTTACTGATCAAATAATTCTGTATAAACACGACATTCAAAATACATGGAAAGTTCTTACACAAGCCATGAATTTATCCAATAACAAGTCCGATATAACTGAAATAAGGTCTAACGGTGATATTATTGGAGATCCTGATAATATAGCTAATATTTTTAATGACTATTTTTCATCTATAGGAACTAACCTAGCTAGAGACATCCCCCCTTCAACAAAACACTTTTATGATTACCTAGGTACACCTAATTCTAGTTCAATATTTTTCACTCCCGTAGTCAAAAAAGATATTACTGATATTGTATCTAATTTGAATAATAAAAAAAGTCCTGGTTATGATGATGTCAATAACTTTATTTTAAAAGGTATAATATCTGAAATTGTCGATCCTTTGACATATATTTTTAACATTTCTCTAACCTCCGGTCAAGTCCCTGATCGCATGAAAATTGCCAAGGTCATTCCATTATACAAAAAGGGTGACAAGTTAAGTGTCAGTAATTATCGCCCAATTTCTTTATTATCATCCTTGTCAAAAATTTTAGAAAAAGTTGTTTATAGCAAAACAATTGATTTTTTAAAATCTCACAATATTTTTTCTAACTTTCAGTTTGGATTTAGAGAAAAACACAACACAGAACATGCATTATTGAATTTCGTTGATAAAGTGGCTCACGCTTTTGATAATTGCTCACATCTAGTCGGCATTTTTCTGGACTTCTCCAAGGCCTTCGACACCATTAACCATGATATCTTATTACATAAACTTTCTCATTATGGTGTGCGCGGGAAGGCCTTGGAGTGGTTCAGAAGCTACTTGTCCGACAGACGTCAATTTGTATCTTTGAATGGTCATGCATCCAACATGCAGTACATTAATTGTGGAGTCCCGCAAGGCAGTCTGTTAGGCCCTTTATTATTTATTATTTATATTAATGACTTTTGTAAATCATCTGATATCCTTTCGTTCATTCTTTTTGCAGACGATTCTAATATATTTTATTCCCATAAAAATCCACATACCTTAGTAAATACTGTTAATAATGAACTTTTAAAAGTCACACAATGGATAAGATCCAACAAATTGTCTCTTAATTTACTTAAAACTAAATATATGCTATTTAGCAATTCCATTGATACACTTCCCATGGACATTGTTTTAGATGACACTAATTTAGAAAGTGTCACATTCATTAAATTTCTCGGTGTTACCGTTGATAATAAGCTTTCCTGGAAATACCACATAGATTGTATATGTAAGATTATTTCGCGAAATATTGGCATTATCAATAAACTGAAATATCATTTTTCGTCGTCATCACTTTTAATGCTATATTCTTCCCTGATCTTGCCTTACTTGAATTATGGGATACTTGCCTGGGGCAGCACCCATCAAACCATTTTAAATAGACTGTTATTACTGCAAAAGAAGTCCCTTCGTGTTATTCATAATTCAGCTTTTCGTTCACACACTGACCCACTATTTTTTGATTGCAAATTGCTGAAGATAAACGACCTATATTTATTTCATTTAGGACAATTTATGTTTAACTTTGACAAAAACACACTTCCACGTGTATTTGATTCTATGTTTCCTCTTAATCGGTCTTTTCATAATTACCCTACTCGGCAATCTGACGAATTTCATTTACCCCGTTTTAGAACTTTATTAGCAAAGAGTACATTTATGTTCGATGGCCCTAGATTTTGGAACTCCCTCGACAATAACATAAAAACAGCCCTTCCATATATTCTTTTAAAAGAAAACTTAAAAACGTTTTACTTAAATCCTACCGAGGTCTTCATTTCTAATCCCCGCTCGGTATCATCTCCTCTCAGACGTAAAGTTATTTTTGTTAGTCTATCATTTTGTTTTATCCTCTCTTTTCGGTCGAAATTTGTCCTGATTCTATTTTACGTTTATTTCTCCTTTTGTCGTCCTGTTTTGTTTTTGTTTTTGTTTTTTTTTTCATTTTATTCTATTATTTTTCGTTTTGTCTTGTTCTGTGAGTTATCCTGTTCTTTTTAATCTATTCAGTAAATCTCCGTAGGCAAATAGCAACCATTGCGTCTCTCTCTCTCCCTCTCTCCTCTATTCTCTTCCTTTAGGGGGATTCACATTATACAAGCTATGCTTTTTAGTGAATCCCCCATTTCCACAGATACTTTTCTTCTATCCTAACTATATATTATTTGTCTATAAAATATTTTGTATTATATTTTTATATGTTAGTTATCATGATTATTATTAATGTATTGTAATATTTGTTATAATCTATGAAAATGATTTGTATAAATATTTGTTATTTCTGTTGGAAATAAAACTGAATCTGAATTTGAATCAATCGCATCTCTTTGTAAGACGGGGCCCTGGTCTCCGTTTTCTTGAGACTGTAGGCGGATCTCCAGGGACTCGCGGAAAATTCAAACGTATTTGATTTTTGGAAGATTTTTTCCAGTCTCCAACAGGTCCAAGGATACACGGCGCGAGTTCGAGTTCCGCGAGTCCTATACGGCCCATGCAGGATCTCTACATTAGGCAAATAAGGCACACGAGCTCGACTCTAGGCAAATAAGACCCATGAACTCGACCCTACCTGGGCTTAATGAGCTCATAGGCCTTATTTGCCGAGTGTCGAGCTTAAATTACACAGTATCGAGCTCGTGGGCTGTTCCACTTGTGGACCTTTGTTCAATGTCTAGCTCGTGGGCCGTATGACTCATGGCTGTCGATCTCGTGGGATGACACCGATTTTCATTTTGCATTGATTCCTGTCATGTTATCTCATATTCATCATCATCATCATCATCATCATCATCATCATCATCATCTGGATACGAGGAGAGGTAGATCCTGTAATCCTCGGTTCACTACTTGGGGTATAGTTTAGTTCTGCGGCTCACTCCAATCGGTGCGAATGTTATAGCTTGACCAGTTACTTTGAACATGAGCAGGGGATCGGACGGATTGATCATATGAGACTAAAGCGTTCCGACCACCAAGCTTGTCCAGTCTAGTTTCAAAGGTTGCGATGGAGTCGTGGCCGTACGCAGCGGGGGGGGGGGGGGGGGGATGACAAGGGGCAGTCCCCCCCCCAAAAAAAAAAAAAAAAAAAATCAAGGAGACCAGTGTCCATTTTTAGTGAATCGACAGTCCTCCTAGGTCTCCTTCTTCTTGCACCTCTACTGAGTATCTTTGCACGGCAAATCTTTCTAGGCCTACACTTTTGCAGCTAATACCAATTTACCTGCAGAGTTTCACGGTGAATTAATTTCCCCTTCTTCATGTTCTTTGTGAAATGCTTGTACACTTTATTATCTGATTCGCATGTGATAAGCTGGACTTGAGTATGATAACTCCACCATCAACCATGTAAGCAAATAAAATCAATTAAGTATGTAACGAACAAAAAAAGAACGTTCTGGAGAGAAGATATGAGAGAAGTAAATTGTAAAAATAATATTTTATATGTATAGGACGCAAAATTATGACAAAACAATTGTTAAAACACATTATATTTTTGAGGCTCATGGGTCATTCCTAATGAGGATACCTTTCCAAGTAAGTATTATTTTATCATTTTTATTTTCAACACTAATATCTTATGTTTTTGTGGATAGTATCATCGGCGTCGTCGTTGTTGTTATTGTTATTTTCGTATAAATGTCTATATGGGTGCATGCAAAATGGGCTGCAAATGGATACATTTTAAATTCGATGATGTTTATTTTTTACCCTGCATGTATTTCAAACATTATTCATATACTTGTTTTCTTTTGCACATCACTTATAGGTGAACTCAGGTAATCGCAATGGGAGTGGACAAATGGAAACGGACACATTCTACATGCCCTACGGACAACCCACATCGAATACCGGAGAATACGTTCCTCTTCAGTTAACTAATTAATCAGATGTTGCATTATAAGAAGTAGAGGCAAGAAATGAAAATACGCAATTCATAATTCCAGCTGCATTATTTCATTCACAAAATTTTCTATCCGTCACGTGTCTTGGTCATTGTACACTGACAAAGACTTGAGGTGGGTAAACACACTTTGGGAGTTTTTTTTTTTTTTTTTGAAAATTTTCAATTCGGGGAGGGGGAGGGGGCTACTGCATCCCCCCCCCCCCCCCCGGCTGCGTCTTGCAGTGGTCACATGATATGCTGCCGTAAATGCTGTCAAGCAAAGGACTTGCAGACTTGCAGCATCACACAAGCTTTGAAAACTCACACAGTCCAAAGACGTATGCTGAGGCATAGAACCTAGAACTTGTGCATGGTCGTTTTGCCAGCCCCATATGGCATGATATGGCCCATCTTGGGTTCAACGGCCCTTGGTAAGACAAAAAAATCATTGGGTTGTTTATTCCGATATTAAAGGATTTAAATGGTGCAGCAATATTTAACGCCCACAACATGGCCTTTACGCCCAAGAACAACTTCCACATTCATCTAGGTTAAAAATTACGTGACTCGAAAGTTTGTGGGTTCGTCTTTCCCCGCTTTCCCCTACTCTTTCACACCTGGATTAACAAACATCAAAAATGCACATTTTCTTGTCCTGCTGAAACACTGCAACAATGAAACTACAGCCTTCCTTTCCACAAATATTTAGTTATTGCAAAAAAATAAATAAATAAATAAAAATAAACTTCACCACCTTCGATTTCAATCCCTTACTCAAAATTAAATATTGATATGTGGGGGCCAATATGTTTTACGGTTATCTTCATGTCATCGTCATTTGTTGCCTTTTTTATCATCTTGGTTTGTGCCAAGGTAACGCTTCCTGAGCCTCTTGCCACTGTTTCTAGAGTACGGTTATTGTCCTTGTAGTCGCCTTACCTTGGCCTCTAGCTGCTGTCTGTGTGTCTTGTGTTATCGTACTGCTGTCTGCTGTTCCATGCGTTTCAACATCCTCGCTAAGCCACAGCCTTCGCCGATTTTTTGTTAAGTCACCTGATCCAAGTTCTTCAATCTCCATCGACACAATAAGTTACAAAGTGTTTGTCATCGCTTGGTCTTAATCTACTTGCACTGTTCTTCTCCTCAACCTTCTCACATAGTTAGCCATTACCCATATTCTCCATCCTCGGACTACATAACTTATAAGACCGTGCTGTCTATTTTTAATGTGAGAAATTTTTGGTAGGGTATTTTGCCTTCAGCCGTAAAGTTGATTTCAAAATGTAAGTATGTTTATTAGCGGCGCAGTTTTGAGTAATTTGTTTCCAATTACTGTATTTTAATCAACTTTCTTTTGATGTAGTCGATTTCTTTGTTCGATGTACATTTTTTTAATTGAAATAATAATAATGATAATAGAAGTTGGGTAATAAGTGCTCATTTTAGTTTGCATAGAGCAATGCAGATTTATAGATGAGTAGTTGGGTTGTGGTAATTGTTAAAGGAGTTTGCTTAGTGTAATGTAGATTTAAGTAGAATCAAATGAGTAGTAGACTCTGATAATAGTTTGGGAGTTAGTGTAATGCAGATTTCTGTGTAATTGGGACAAAGGTATGTAATGGTATGGAGTTTAATATAATGATTGTAATTTGATAAGGATGCTATAATGTGGTTTTGCTTTAATGTATGTAATAATCTAAAGAAGATTTAGAGACATTATTCTATATGTAGTAAACGAAAAGAAAACGTAGATATATTCTGTGTAGTAATATAAAGATGTAGAAACATTGCTCTATGTGGTAATCTAATGAAAGATGAGGAGATATTCTGTGTAGTAATGTAAAGAAGATGTAGAGACATTGCTCTATGTGATAATCTAAAGGAAGATGTAGAGATATTCTGTGTAGTAATATAAAGAAGACTTAGAGACTTTGCTCTATGTAGTAATCTAAAAAAAAGATGTAGAGATATTCTGTGTAGTAATGTAAATAAGATGTAGAGACATGGCTCAGTGTAGTAATCTAAAAAAAAAAGATGTAGAGATATTCTGTGTAGCAATGTAAATAAGATGTGGAGACATTCCTCTATGTAGTAATATAGAGAAAGATGTAGAGATATTCTGTGTAGTAATGTAAATAAGATGTAGAGACATTGCTCTGTGTAGTAATCTAAAGACGATGTGGAGACATTCCTCTATGTAGTAATATAGAGAAAGATGTAGAGATATTCTGTGTAGTAATGTAAATAAGATGTAGAGACATTACTCTATGTAGTAATCTAAAGAAGATGTAGAGACAATGCTCTGTGTAGTAATCTAAAAAAAAGATGTAGAGATATTCTGTGTAGTAATGTAAATAAGATGTAGAGACATTGCTCTGTGTAGTAATCTAAAGAAGATGTGGAGACATTGCTCTATGTAGTAATACGGAGAAAGATGTAGAGATATTCTGTGTAGTAATGTAAAGAAGATGTAGAGACATTGCTCTGTGTAGTAATAATTGTAAAGAAAGATGTAGAGATATTCTGTGTAGTAATGCAAAGAAGGTGTGGAGACATTGCTCTGTGTAGTAATCTAAAGAAGATGTGGAGACATTGCTCTATGTAGTAATACGGAGAAAGATGTAGAGATATTCTGTGTAGTAATGTAAATAAGATGTAGAGACATTGCTCTGTGTAGTAATCTAAAGACGATGTGGAGACATTCCTCTATGTAGTAATATAGAGAAAGATGTAGAGACATTGCTCTGTGTAGTAATCTAAAGACGATGTGGAGACATTCCTCTATGTAGTTATATAGAGAAAGATGTACAGATATTCTGTGTAGTAATGTAAACAAGATGTAGAGACATTTCTCTGTGTAGTAATAATTGTAAAGAAAGATGTAGAGATATTCTGTGTAATAATGTAAAGAAGATGTGGAGACACTGGTCTGTGTAGTAATCCAAAGACGATGTGGAGACATTCCTCTATGTAGTTATATAGAGAAAGATGTAGAGATATTCTGTGTAGTAATGTAAAGAAGATGTAGAGACATTGCTCTATGTAGTTACAGAGAGAAAGATGTACAGATATTCTGTGTAGTAATCTAAAGACGATGTGGAGACATTGCTCTATGTAGTTATATAGAGAAAGATGTACAGATATTCTGTGTAGTAATGTAACGAAGATGTAGAGACATTGCTCTGTGTAGTAATAATTGTAAAGAAAGATGTATAGATATTCTGTGTAGTAATGTAAAGAAGATGTAGAGACATTGCTCAGTGTAGTAATCTAAAGACGATGTGGAGACATTGCTCTATGTAGTAATATAGAGAAAGATGTAGAGATGTTTTGTAAATAATTTGTATAGTATGATCCACACTCACAGTTACAATTGCTGGCTCTATATTGTTAGCTTATTTGTAGTAAACAAGTCGGTTACTGTTACACTGTTGATAGACTCATGATATTCAAATTGTGTAGGCCACAAGTTACACTGTAAAAACAAATCTAGTCAAATTTGACAGACTAGTAATACTCAAGTCAAAAGTGACATACTTCTAGTCAAAATGAGTAAATTTTAGTTAAATAATTTGACTAGTCTACCGGATCATACAGGCACCAACGCTAACTTGAATTGATTCTGGTGAAATCGACTCGAATTTGGGGAAATGTTTGGTTAATTTTTACTAGAAATCTGGTCATTTTGATTAGATTCTTGTCACATTTGACTAGAAAAGAGTAAGTGCCCGTGTGATCCGGTAATCTAGTCAAATCTGACTAGTTTGTTTTTAGAGTGTAGAATATTGGAATAGGGTGCAAAATTGAAATTTAATTTTTTGTATATATTATAGTTTAAGGTTTATTTGGCTAGTTGCTTTATATATTTCAGTGAAAACTTGGGAAGACCTGGGTATTCCAACCTTACACTAGAGCCCTTTGATAAAAAAGAATACACTGGGGTCATGGATGTGCAGTGAAAAGTTGGTGCGGTTTTTTTGTTTGTTTGTTTTGCTTTTTTTGGGTTTTTTTTTTAGTTTTTTTTTTTGTTTTTTTTTTAAGTAATGAGTAGGATGACTAGGACATTGATGTAGTAAAAGCTCATCATCAGTCTTTAACCCCGAAAGCCTGCAGTTTGTTACTTTTATTGATAAATCTAAATTGATTATATAGATTTATTGTCAGTGTTGTGTTTGTATAGTAACGTACTAGCCTGCATTTACCAGTGGTCAGAGCCTTGTAAAATTAGTAGAATCATTCTTTGATATACATGTACATGTATACACACATACTATCACAGCGTTTTCCATGTAATCCCAATGATGTACATACTTATGATTATGGTTTGTTTTTATCGCGTTTATAGTATTATATTGCATTTACATGAGTTTTTAAATTTCTTTGGAGATGAACATGACAAAGGGATAAGAAGAGGCCAGAGAGTAAATTGTGGTTCAAATGTCAAGTTATTTCAATGTATAATCGGTTGGAAGGGATGGATATCTAGTTTGTTGATATTTATATTAACTGAGGAGCTAAAGAGGAAGTGTTATTTCCGTAATGTGAGTGATTAGTGCAAACCAGTGAACAGTGTAAATTAGTATGGACTTGGAAATTTGTTTATGTTTTGTTACTCAACAAAAAAGTAATACTGATTAAGAGCCTGATTCGTATGATTGCTAGTGGGTATCTGGATATATCATTAAAAATGTTTTATGAATTTATTTTGTTTTTAGATACTGTGTAATATTGCAGAAAATGGGGCAAAGAAGAAAAGCAGTCACCCATTATGTTTTATTGATATGATTATTGTTTGTCGCCCTCTTATGTCAGAGGTTACTTCATGATTTTGATTTGATTTATGTTCTTCTGCATACAATGACATTTTGGTAACATAATATACATCAAAGCTACTTTTGACAATAAATCACAAATATACAAATATTTATATATAATTATTTTTCTTAAAAAATATAAATGAAAACTTGTCAAATTATTGTAAGTCATTCAACATAATTCATTAAACATAAAATCATTTGCCGAAGAAGGATTGCCATTATAAGCAATATGCTTGAAAATATGGCAACCCCAAATAAATATTAAATAGATAAACATATCGAATCAGCAGAATGGATAATAAAAAATAACTGAATCCAAACTTGAAAGGATAGTGAAAATGATGCTGATGATGTTGATGATGATGATGAAATGATGATGATAAAAGATGACGATGATGATAAGGATGACATTGGTAATGATTTGAATGGTATAAAGGATGGCGTTGTGAAAGACTGAAGAGTTGACACAGAAATTTTACCTTGCATATTCTGATAGTAACATGGCCTTACCTTTGGCCTTAAATGAATTTTGCCATCAAGGCTTGATTATAGCCACTGATATCTCTGACAATCTCTCCATGAGATCGTGATTTATCTAATGAGGGTGTGTGTGTCAGAGAGGGTGTGTGTGTGTGTGTGTGTGCTTCATGCTATCAAAAGAAAAGAAAAGCTCCCATTACTATATTAAAGCATGAGAATTCCTGTACAAAATAGCTTACATGAAATCTACCGACGAACCTAACGGAATGATAACAAAGAATTTTTTCAAAATTGATGTTCTTTAAAAAAAAAAAAGGGGGGGGGGGGGGTAACATACTGTAGAAAAATTACATTTAGAAATATATTTTATTCGTTACGTATATATCTAGTGGGACAGCTTTATGTAATCTTTAGATGGCTAGGATTTAGAATATTTTAAAGTGATGCATGATTATTATTAATGAAGGTTTGATTACTTGTACTTGTATACGCAGTATACTCATAATGATAGGCCTACACAAAATGATAATACAGAATTCTCACTCTATTAAAAAAAAGAATGAACGCGTTCACTCTGTTGGGAGTGAAGTTCAGAAGAGAGTGAATTTATTCACTCTTTGGGGGGTGATCTCGGTGATCACTCAAGAGTTTTTGAGCACATATTTGTACAGATGAAAATCATCAGGCAAATTTCGATTTTACTTTCGGGCTCAAAAAACGATTTTTTTTTTTTTTTTTTTTTTTTTTTTTTTTTTTTGGCCGTAAAAAAGTTTCACGATTGGTTAAACCTGTCGACCCTCAGACAGCATGTGGAGCAATGAAATTCGCAT
>CM057162.1:11012122-11055122 GCA_029962745.1 Echinometra lucunter
TAACCGTGAGTTCAATTCCCAATGTCATGTATAAACAGCATTATCCTTTCAAAATCTATGGGTATTCGAGGATTCTGGAACCATTTACAGCATTGTATTATATTGTTCCACTGGAGAAAACAAGGAATGTTTGATTTGTCATATGTTCTGATTAATGTTCTAATGTTCTCACCACATGTTCTGATTAAAGTAAAGAATGTTTATTCTGCCAGTATTATTGCTTGAAAGCAACAGGATTTGAATCACGTTTAAAAAATGAAGATGGAAGAATTGATTGGAAAAAAGGTTAAATGAGAATAAATAAGAATAATACAAAAGTGAAATGGAAAGATAAGGAAAGACATGATGGAAGAAAAAAGGAAAGAAATATTATAGGGAAGGACAGAAGACAAGATGAAAGAAGGTGGACTAGAGGCAAACAGGAAAAAAGAAAGACACAGAAAGATAGAACTGCTTAACATTGAATAGTATCAATATGTAAACATAATACATATTTATATTTGTAATTGCACTCATATCAAATAACTCCAATATATAGAACTATAAAAATTTTACCTTCACTTTATATTTTGTCACCATTAAATTTTATACCTGTTCATTCCATGCATACCAAATATAGATTTTTGTGGTTGTAACTATTATTTCACATATTAACCCAAATATTTTGATATCAGTTGAAAAAAAAAATCATTAATGATGGAGACTGGCGAATTTAAACAAAACCGTATAAATAATGTATTCCAATTCCAATATATGAGGTGTAGCAGTAACATTCTGCATGTATGATATAATGTGATTTTACTTCTTTGTTTCAATCAAAAACATTCATATTGTTTATATCAATATATATGAAGTGAAAGAAAAAAGTTTCTTAATGCATATTTTTGTGTATTGTGTGTGTATGTGTGTAAATGTGATGAAAAATACTGCTGATAATAACAAATCAGAACGAATGCAACCACTCTACTAACCATGAAAAGAGATCCGATATCCGTATAATCATGATAATTATGTTGAAAGAGAGAATCGTTCCGAAATCATAATAGTAAGATAATATTAAAATCTATGGCAAGCTCATGGTAAATGAACCTACGTTTAGTAAATAAAGAAGAGGCAACTGGAGCGATCACCCCATCCAAATACGCAAAAGGGAAAAAAGAATGTGAGCAAGAAAAGGGTAAAAGAAGGTAAGAAAAGCGAAAAAAAAAACACGACAAAACCCCTCTGCATCCCCCATGCACTGACCTGTATACTCCCACCCAGGGAACGCACTTGGTGCACAATAATGCAATTCGCACACTTCGCATGCTCATCACTATACCGCCCCCCCCCCCAATGATTTTTTTCTACTAAAATTATAACTGAGAGTAATTATCAATGATCATTTTTTTAACAAATACATCTTCTACAAATGGCTACAAATACTGCTGCTATTATAATATATTGCTCTATTGGAGAAAATGATTTTTTCTTCTAAAATCATAACTAAGAGTAATTATCAATGATGAATTTTTAAACAAATACATCTTCCACAAATGACCACAAATACTGCTGCTATTGTATTCTATTGCTCTATCGGAGAAAACAAAGAATGTTTGATTTGTCATGTTCTAGTTATGTTCTAATCACATGTTCTAATTAAACTAAAGAATGTTTTATTTGTCACGTTCTGGTTAGTA
The DNA here is from genome assembly GCA_029962745.1 of Echinometra lucunter. NCBI lineage: Eukaryota > Metazoa > Echinodermata > Echinoidea > Camarodonta > Echinometridae > Echinometra > Echinometra lucunter. The sequence goes on from CM057162.1 coordinate 11,013,802, forward strand.
TACGATGCGTGACTGCAATTTCCAATCAACAGGTCATCTGGTTAGACAGTAAGAACCCATGATGAATTCTTTGTCATATACCCATATATATATATATATATATATATATATATATATATGTATGTATGTTTGTATGTATGTGTGTATGTGTGTATGGGTGGGTGTGTGTGTGTGTGTGTGTATGTATGTTTAATTTTTTGTTTAAATCCCATACTGATAGGATGTTTCTGTGAACCAGAAAGTCGAAATATTCTATGACAATAATTAGTGGTAAGCTTTTAACCTGTAGGCCTAACCATTCATACAGGCCTTGTGATGATGACTTAAAATGCATTTCTTGCACACCTGTTTCCTTGATCTTAGCTCCAATTTGTGTGACTTCTTCAGTGGGGAGGGGGATATTGTTGCTGTCTGTATATATTGTGTGAAACAGATAAGCGTTTCAGAGTGTCAGTAGCAAAGAGCAGCTTTAATTTCCTTAACCCCTTCGCTCCTCTTCTGTTTCTACTGTACCTTATTATTGCTCTTTTTGTTTTCCTTGTTTGTTTCAATCTTTTCTCTTTCCTCTTCTGTTACTGTTTTTCTTTAATGTACATTCTTTGATTTTTCATTCATTGTTTCGGTTACTTTGTTTTCCTTCCGAATCTCTCCCCTGCTCTTTTGCGTATTTGTTTCTTTGTTTTCCCTTCAATCTATCCCCTCTTTATGCATCTCTTTGCTTTCAATCTCTCCCCTGCAGTAGGCCTGTTTTCCTTTCGATCCGCTCTCCCATTCTCCTCTCCTTACGTTTTCTTTTTTTTCCTTCAATCTATCACCTCCTTTCCTTATGTATTTATTTGTTTTCCCTTCAATCTATCACCTTTTTTCCTTATATTTTCTTGTTTCCCTTGTCGCGTAAATACTCGCGGCAGTTAGTTGTTGTATATATAGTCTATGTTATATAATATCCCCATACGCCTTCCCCTGTGTACACATTGTCATGTGTACATTACATCGATGATTACATCCGTTCGTATACCGTGCACATGTTTGGTACTTTGTGTGCGCTGACGAGTTAGAATCATTTACCACCGGTTTTCTTGAATTTTATTGCAAATATGGCAGAACTCTAGTGTAAAAAAAAAATATGCGCTGGCCGACCATTGCCTCTGCGCGGGCGCGCCCGGCAGCCGTGCCGCCGGGCCAGCTATATACATGCATGTACAGTGACCCCCGTTTTCGCAAACATTGTGTAGTACCGAAGCCTGTTCCGAAGACCATCCTTACCCAAGTCCTTACCACGATGAGCCCGTTTCGAAGCCCCCTTTTTTTTTGTCTCGCCCGCAGCATATACCTACCACTTTTGGGGTGGAGTGCCCCCCCCCCCTGGTATAAAACCCAGTTTAACAACAATAACAACAACTTCTCACGGCAAGAGACCGTACAGTGGAAATTCGCCGCATGCAGATTAAATTAAATTATTCCCATAAAATCCACCAAAGTGTCCAAGCTTCAGTGGTCAAATATAAAAGAATATGAATTCCCAACATATTTTTTCTGTGAACATTTACAGCCGACAATTACTCAATTTTATATGAATATTTTTGTTTAGCTACCATTACACCATCTTACTTTTGCCTATAGATGTACCACAAGCGGATGAATACTCATATGCCCACCCCTATTGGTCACTGATTTCTATATTCTACGAACGTATAACGTCAGATCAGTGTTATTGGTCGTGAAGAAAGGACTGCATCATACAACGTGAGACCACCATATTCGGATGTGTCTGGTAGGTGCATTAATTAGTTTTATTCGATTTAATTATTTGGATCTACACTTCGGAACAATCTTCGTATTCATATTCCTGAGGTGTCTTGTAGACTACTTGAAGACACTACTTTTCAGCGGCAAACTCACTAAATTTCATATTTTTCTTCCATGTCTGCTCGTTGTAGTTTTCTGCGCTTGTAAACATATATTTGTCGTGCTATAGTAGTACCCTGATAGCAGAGACTGGTAAGAATTACATCATATTTACGTCTTTTTAAAGTCATGTCATAAGTCTTACTTACGTATGATATATACGTCTTTAAGACGATACTTTGCACCAGCACACGACGTAAAATAAGACGTCATATTTTTACGTCAATTTTACATCATATTGGTCGGAAAAACCGTCTTTATGATGTGTTTACGACCCAAAGGAAGCTCACAGACTGGTAAAAATCAAATCATATAGACGTCAAAGCTTCAAAGTTGGTTTACAAAGTAGTTTAGAATGTATTCAACATTATGATGTTTTCTCTTTGTTAATGTTCTAGCCTATAGATCATCCTATACTAGCCCTTTATTCTAACATCCTACATCCTATACCTAACTACTGATGCTTTGTATCGACATTACTATATAGTGTAATACTTGAAAAAAAAGACAGTTAGAAATTACAATTTCTTGATACATTCTGAAATACCCTGCCCATGGCATTAACTGAATGGTGTTCAACATGAAAGTACATTGTTCATTGAATCAGCATTGCAATCATTGAATTAAATGTAAGAATTCAAATGTTATCTTCCTTTTTTCACAAAGTTTAGTCATTTCTGGTCATTCATGATCACGATCAAATATTACAGTCATATCACGACGTAAAAGTGACGTAAACACATCATATTATGGTCTTTAAAAAGTTGTTATAAAGTGGGAAATAATTGACGTAAAAATATGTCTTATTCTGGTCTTTTAAAAAATACGTTAAAAAGTGGTAAATATTTGACGTAAAATATATGTCATCTTATGTTCAAACAAAATTTGAGAAAATTTTGCTTATATAAACACATCATAAAGTTGTCGTAAAATAGTCGTGTATACGACATATGACGTGTGGTACCAGTTTATGACCAGTTCTTGACGTCTTAAAGACGTCCGTCTGCTATCAGGGTAGTAGTAGTAGTAGTAGTAGTAGTAGTAGAGGTATTAGTAGTATTTTTACGAGTAGTAGTAGTAATGTGTCATTACTATTATTACGATGAATGATGATGATGACGATGATGACTATTCCTCTTCTTATTATTATTATCAACTATTCCTTTTCTTATCATTATTATCATCACCCTCATTTTGATATTAATTATTACCATTAATATCGTATTTCATCATCCTCATTATTGATATAGTTATCATTCTTATCATTGTCATTGCCATCATTACTTTTTTAGGCAAGAGTATTGTATTTGATTAAGATTTGGAGAAAGATGACCAAAATATCAGCTGGTATTTGGTATTGTATTTTCTATTTCCTTGGAATAATGGCTGTAATTTTCGTGTGTTTTTATTTTTGTTTGTTTGTTTGTTCTTTCCTTTTTTATTTATTTCAGTACATTGTAAACTTTTGCATTCTAAAACCTGATAAGATTTGTCATGGCTTCTCCAGCAAGCAATGTCGACTTCAACGCCCACAATTCTTCTGTGAGGTAATACACTTTTTCAAGTTCAGATTTTTCATAGAAGACTGTGATAAAAATCAATAAATCATATATCAAATTAAAGGAAATTTAATGGTCTTTCGATCTGGTAGGTAAACATAAAAAAAAACTTTGCGCATGAGTGAACACATTCGTTTTTCTGCTCTAAGGTACAAAAGTAAAAATTGCAAAAATTGGCAGTTTGCCATTCATCCTAAATGCCCTTCCACAACAATGGGAACAAAAGATCAAACTAACACATTGAGAGACTGGCCTAACATTACATAATTGAACCCTTTTTTCTATTCCCACCCCACTCCTCTTCCCACTCCACCCCTTTACCCCCCCCCCCCTCCAAAAAAGGAACAAGAAAAGAAAAGAAAGAGAGAAGAAGCTTTTGTTATGTCCAAATTTTAAATGACATCAGGAGCAGCCACATGAGTGATTGAATGACCCAAATGTGATTTTTTTTTTTTTTTATTAATTCATGACTTCTTGACTTTATGAACTTATGAGTCAAATGTAATGACAGTATACATTTATGAATATTCAGTTGTGTAGCCTGTGGAATCGAGTGCACTGCAATTCCAGGGAACACCAAGTGTTGTTTTCAATAGCGTACCCAAAATGCATTAATCTCCCGGCATGCTATGCCACTTCGGCTGTTGTTTGGTCCATTTTAGATTTGAAGAATGATTTTCATTTCAAGGGGAAACGAAGCATGCAGTCTTTAATCATGCTTTGTTTGTAATTTCCATTTCATTGTGACAGTGAATTTGAAGTCACTCGACTTAGAAAAAAATGGCGGCATTTAAAAAAAACTTTTGCTTTGGCGATTTGGAACAGTTGAATGAATGTGCTCACTCATGCATTAAACTAATTTCATGTTTACCTACCAGGGGAAAGACAATTAACGTAATAAAGTTTACTAATTGAAAATTTGATTAAAAATCGAATTTGGGGCATTTAGTCAGTCTTGTGTCTACTCCAGATGTCATTTAAATTTTGGACTTAACAGAAGTTTCTCTTTTTTTTTCTTTATTTTCCTCTTTTTCGTGGGGGGGGGGGGGGGAGAGAGATTTAGAGAGCGAAAGCTCATTATTAAATGCCTTTACATTGTGTAAGTTTAACCGTTTGCTCCCGTACGTAAGTGGAAGGGCATTTACACGTGAATGGCACACTGTCCAATTTTGCTATTTTTACTTTTGTACCTTGGAAGAGAAAAACGGATATGTTCACTCATGCGTAAATTTTTCTCTATGTTCGCCTAACAGATCAAAAGACCATTAAATTTCCTTCAATTTGATATAAAATATATTGATTTTTATTAAAGTCTTCTATGAAATATCTGAACTCTAAAAAGTGTTCACTTTCTTTTTTGTGGAGGGTTTTTAGTGAAAATGTGTTGCCGCCAATACAGGTTGCACTGTAAAACTTTTGTAACAATTAGATTAGAAAGTGCGTAGAAATGTAAACATGAAATTCAACACCATAATATGAATTCATTTAAATTCATATAAATCAGTGGGTTTTGTTTAGCCGAAATTGCGTATGTGGGGAGATTGATAGAAATAACAAAGCGAATTGATATTGTGAACGTAATAGTGACTACAAAATAATTGTGTTTCGTCTCTGCTTGGCTGAAGTTATGCAAAGGAGATAGAGAAGAAGGAGAGGAAGAAAAAGAAGAAGAAGAAGAAGAAGAAGAAGAAGATATATGTTTGTATACATTGTTAACTGTTGTATTCCGGTGGCACTAGTATTTGGCAATATGTTTCAATGCATTTTGAGCCCTACTTTATAGTATTTGGGGCGTTTCTAAAGAGGAAACCCGACTGTGATATATTCCAGTAAATGGACTATATATAAACTATATCTAAATATCGATTTTTGGGGGCCCCCATGCATCCCCCCCCCCCCGCAAGAAAAAAAAAAGAGAGAAAATTTCAGATCATAACTTGGCATTAAAACCATATAAAATAAGCATATGAGTGATCTGACATTCATCCATTCAGCATTCAGAAATCAAAATTTTCTCTCACTCGGTCGCTACGCTTCCTCGTATATTGTATAGTAAGGTGCAACGTTTCTTAATATTTAGAAACACTGTCTGTCAACTATCATATAGGCGCCATGGAAAGGGGGGGGGGTATGCTTGCTTCCATCTGGAGAAGATGAAAATAATGTATGACAATAAAGTTTGGTAGAAGCTTAAAGTATATATATATATATATATATATATATAATGGCAATAAAGTTTGCGGTATTGGGATCAGGGGAGCGTTTCATAAATAGTCTTGTCAGTGATTTTCACCGTGACTGACAACTGTTATAAGCTTCTGAAATCCTTGTATCTGATTTGCTAAAATTCCTCAAACCCAAATTCCCAAAACAATAAATTCTCAGTCGGTCTCGGCGTTCCCGAGTCGCATTTTGATAAAGGCGGTGAATTCTAACATGGAGGTATAAAGGTATAAAGGTATATAAAGGTTTCTATACCTCCATGTTATTTAAACCAACCATGTCTACATCCATGAAGAAGAGGTTCAGAAAAGCTCGAGAAATTATTTAAAATGGGTTCCTAAACAGAACAAAACAACTAGACTGCTATAGATGAAACATAATACATCAAAGTTTAACAGCAACGCAAAAATAATCAACACACACACACAAACATAATTATCTACAAGGTAGAGAATATTGATCTGTACAATGTAAAAAAATTGCTCATTGGTCATTTTTCCTTGATTTCCTTAAGTAGAATTTACTTTTATAAAGGAGTTTTTCCTTTACACATTCGATTTAAGTCTTACTAACTCAAAATTTCAGTGTATTAGAATGTACGTGATATTTGAAATTTCAATTACATGCAAAGAAATTCAAGTAATTTGAACTAGTTTCACTTTAGTGATTATAACTCAAATTATGAAATTAAATTAATTACTCAAACGATTTATGTTGAATGTTCTCATCTTTTTTCGATTCTAATTAACATAATACATGAATATTCATTAAGAGCAAGTTAGTATGTTTTTTAAAAATAAAACAATATTTTTGTGTGTTTGAAAAAAAATGATGAAAACTAAGGAGTATAAAATAATTCTTAATTCGTTTGAGCAAAGAAAGAGCAACGTTGAATAGTCACTCAATTTGAAAATTTCAAAACTTGATGTTTCAGGAAAATTTCCCACCGACTTATTTGATTTAAGATACACTAATCAAGTATATATATATATATATAAATGTCAGTACCTTGTTAAGTACTGGTAAGTGTCAAAGTGAAGTCTATATGATTAAGATAATATTTCCCGGTAACATTTGTTTAAAACATCTCATAGTTGAAATGGCGTCAGTGAGTTTCGGATGATAGTGGACTTTTGTACTTCAAAAGCAAAAAAAAAATATAAATAAATAAATAAAATAAAATTTATTTTTACATATATATTACAATAATTATATAAGTTGGTGTAACTTATTTCAATTGTGTAAAGAGGTTGTGAGGAAAAAAGATAAATTCAACTTAAAATATCTGTAAGATAATATTACTTTAAAAAATCAAGGCAATTTTTTCCTCACTTTAATGAAGTAATTTCAACAAGATATTTTTACAATATTGAAAGAAATTTGAAAAAATCCATACAACTTTGGCAACTCTCTTGTAAATAACAAGCACTGAAAGAAATTAATATGACGCAACTATTATTCTCCCATATTCATTTCTTTCAGTGTTTTTATCATTTATAAGGGAGTTGCCAAAGTTGTTTGCATGTGTCAAATTTCTTTCAATGTATTGTCTCCTTATTCTAATGCATGTATCCAGGCTTCTAGCTGAGATCCAACTGCGGCACGCAGCTTCTCATTGTTCATTAACTCATCTGCACTAAAATAAAGGATCAAAAAGGGTTGGAAATCTGTCTGTCCTTCAATTCCTAAATTATACCAATAATAATGAAGTATAATTAGAATTCTATTTAATAATAAGAAGTACAAGTCGAAGAGGTTAGCATATCCCAGGTGTTCATGCAGTGGAATCACACAAAGGAATTCAAAGTAATTTAAAATTCAAATGAGGTTTTGGCCGAACCCCTATAGAAGGCCGGCGTCTCGAGTGGTATTCATCTTTCAAAGTGAAAATATATATAGAAAAGGAGAAGTGAAATACATTCTTGTCAAAAGAAGTCATTTTTTGTTGTTTGAAAGAATTATCATTCATTGTATTTCACACTTGATTCTTTCATAGTAAACCGCCAATCAATGTGTTGTTCAAAACCTAAGATATCGAAACGAAATGTACAAAGTACATTGCGGACATTTTATTTGACTGAATGCTCTGAAAACAGTTATTTGCAAACAATATTTAAGAATACTGCACATTTCGCCTGGAGGAAATATGAGAAGACACAAAAGCAACCGTTTATCAGCTGTCGTGAATCAGGGAGGGAAAAACCGAAACAATGTGAGAAGATAATAAAAGGCGGGACCTCTTCGACTTGTACTTCTTCTTATTAAATAGAATTCTAATTATACTTCATTATTATTGGTATAATGTAGGAATTCTATTACATAACACTCGTACAAGTCTTCAGATGTTAGCATCTTCAAAGCAGCCAATCACAGAACATGACACATTTCCATATATGGAAAACTTGAGTGCCCTTTTAAAACTATGCACATGATGAAGTTCATCTGATTCACTTTAATCATGTTAATCATAATGATAAGTGTCAAGATCATTTCTTTCATTTGTTTAATTCTATACATGTTCAATTAATTTAGGAGAAATAATTACAATTGTACTTTTGATATTTTCTTATATATTCTGCTTTCTTCAGTACAGTATTGATACTGCATTTTATAGATATCACTTAAGCACATTAGCTATTTTTCAGTTTCACTGGTACAATCGTCAAGGAGAACCTTAATTATACATTCAATTTGATAAAGTGCACTGATGCGAGAAGTATGCTCAAAGAGTTTAACAACTTAGTTGATTCAATGTTGATTACTTTTGACAAGTAATGAAAATATACATTACAAGAGATATAAGGTAATTCGTATTTGGCGTTTCTTCTTATTATTTTTATTCCTGCAAATACATGCCGTTGAGTTCAATTAACGAAACAAAAAGGTGATATGGAATGTATGCGTTTGACGCCTACGTTCTTATTCCAAAGTAATAATCTGCATTCACATCGAATATTGATGACAGCTTTCGCAAAACAAAATTGTGATTTTGCGATGTCAATTTTATCGTATCATAATTTCGATTTACCAAATCATATTCATAAATTAAATTTTCATTATGCAGTTTTTAATGAAGAAATTTTCTTGCGAACATCTGAAATCCTGGTTCATTCATGTCTGAAAATGTATTTAATGACTACCTTCAAATCAACGACCGTACGGAAGGTCTGCAAAACGAAAGATACATGTTTGTCATTGAGATCTTCTTTCAATGGAATATGAGATAAAATTCTAAGATTAATCTCATATCATAGACAAGCGAGACTGCTTTATTTGCTCAAGCAAAGAAATGCCCCCTGAATCAAAGCAACTTAAAGTGCCGACGTTTTTAAAACAAAAAGGGTGAACTAGGTATGTCTAGAGCAGGTAATACTGCCGTATTATTATCCGACAGATAAGTTGAGTGGTCTTCTTTAAAATTTATTTATCAGTGGGGGCTCAAAATAAGCAAAGTAGAATTCATCCATTGTAATGTTTGGCACTTGGGTTTAAGTGCTTTTGTTTATACTCCTTTGGTATTTTGTGTTTATTTTGATACAGTATCACTGTACACGAATATTTTGCTTGCACAAATCATAATTCAAATGAATATTTTTCTTGATGTATAATATTCTTACAGACGAACAAGAGGATGATGAATATAATTATAAGACTTAATGTGTGTCGGAAGCAAGGAAAATTGTTGAAAATAAGCAATAGTTTATTGTACCAACTGGTCTTGTCAGCAAGTTTTTGGACAGAATCCATCCGAAATTATGAAACGGATTGGCGGCTTTGATGCACATGGTCATTTCAGTCTGATATGTGTTGAGAATAAAAGAAGACTCTCCATAATAAAAGAGTAACCCGTCAGAATGACTATTCTTGAATGATGTCATAATATTTATAATGTCTTGTATTGCGCCATATACCCGATATATCGCATCAAAAACATTCCAAGACGCACGATGAAACTAACTAAGAGAGAAAGGATGAACGTTTTCAAGTTTGATTTCAAACAAGTATCTACCGAACCGATATTAAGAGGAAATATGTTCAGGAAAAACAGAATAGCAATGTAATGAATCATCTCGTCCCAAAAGATAAGCTATTTCTTTCATCTGTTCATCTCGATGCCAAAACGTACCGTATGTACAATAAACCATTCAACAGATCAAGCAAATTGATGATTAAAATCATCACCATGTTGTTATTGTTGTTGCTGCTGTTTACAAGCAGAAAACTTTCAAACACTGTGAAATTGCATAATTTTCCTTTCGAGTCCAACGATATTATTCTTTCACATATTATTGCCTATTTCAGACTTGATGTGTGATCATTATCGAGTCAAAATGCGTAATCATTGTGGTTATCATTCAGTGAGCAGTTGATATTTGCAAAACTATACGAACAAATCGCTGTAACCAGTCAAATTATTTGATGATCTTTGAATGGATATCATCAGTGGGTAACGTTAAACATAAAACTACACTCTGCAAGCTAGGCAGTAGCAGTGTATTTGTACCACCAATAATAAGACAAACTTAACTTGCTTGGAAAACAGTCATGCATAATTGGCTGGAGCTAGTCTCTCTGTGATAAAATGAAATGAAAGACGTCAAAATATGCCTAAAGTGGTCGAGTACCTTGCATTAAAATTAAGGGTATACAACTTCAAGTATTCTCCCTTTGTTTGATAATGCATTGGAGACAGTGGCGAAATTGAAAGCCACGAGCTCTGGATAATTGTTTTGAGTACCATAGACAGTCCCACATAAACAAACATTCAACATGTTTGAGATTCTTTTTAAACTGATGCAAGTGTTCGAAAGTTTTCTTTCGCTCATGAATAGAACACGACAAAGGTATTCTAAACATGCTTAAGGGAAACAGTTGTGCATGGACGATGTAAGCATTCTTACGATCTCGAAACTTCAGTGTTTGGTTCAGTGAAATTAGAATAGTATTTTACAGTGCATGGTTGCACTTTCCAAACCGTATTATGACAGAATGCATGTCATGGTACTGGTTTTCATGTCATTGTATTGATTTTTAATGAGTTAACCAACAAGGGCTTTTTTGTTGCTCAGGATATTAGTCAATCCTTTTCGATGCACACAATGCAGGTGATAATATATACAAGATGTTATCTCGGATGAATTATTTGAGGGAATATCAATGGTATGCCCTTTCATGGGTGTTTTTTTTTTTCAAGTGAACACCACATCACCGTAACCGACGAGAGTTAAGCATTGAACACCGTAGTAAATTGCCAACTTGAAGAAGGCCTTATCTATCTATTTATTTTCTAAAAATCACGGCATTGAAAAGCTTACATCTCAAATCTTCATAATATTCAGTAATAAATCTCTTGAAGTAATCAGAACTTTGTAAATCTAAAAGGTTTAATAAATATGAGTTTACTTTTTCTTCTCATATTTTTCTTTTTGATTTGGAGTGGCTCCGTGAACAGTACAATGATCTGCCTCTGCTGTGCGTCATAATATGTCTTGAATAAGTTAATATTCATGATAGTAGATTCAATAAAGGCTATTAAGCCATAGCTCATAATTATGCCTATTTCTCCAAAGGAGAATATAATTGCAGATCACAAAGTCTCCCTTTAAAAATTTTAGACTTATGTGAACAAATCCAAGGTTGTGTTGGTGGTTCATCTAAAAGAATCTTCCTCAGTCATTACGCCATGTGCGAAAACAAGGTTTCTCATGACAAAGAAGCAAGACTCGAGCTGTCTTTTGGTTACATCATGGATCTTATAAGACCCATGGTAGCAGAGATCCTTGCGTTTGAATATATACATCGACTCTCTACAGTGACTATTTTGGTTTACTATTTGACGATGTACGTTCTTTATCATGAATAGTGAATCTTTGTTACATATACCTAGGGGGCAAAACAGGTTTTAGGGACACGGAATGCTGTAAAAGGTTGTTGGGTGTCAGTGTGTTCAGGAGATCATCCTGCACAACTTCCAGGTGGACTACCTTGAAATTACGCTGCTGAAAAGAAATGGCGGCCATTTTTCCAAAATGGCTGCCCTGTAAACTAGTATTGAACTGTTTTGAATATAAATATTTAATAAAGCATCTATTTTTCACGTATGATACATCATATCAAAGAGTATTAAATTCCACTATGAACATGGCGAACAAAGAAAGCGGACAAAATAAACAACATCTCATTCTACCCTTCACAATGGTTCTGGTAGTCAAAAGAACCTCCCTTCACAGCTATTATGTTTAATCATGTAGTTCCAGGTGAATATGCATGTTACACCTGTTCCACATATTTTAGATAATAGCAGTGAAGGGAGGTTCTTTTGACTAACAGAACCATTATGAAGGGTAGAATGAGGGGTTGTTTATTTTGTCCGCTTTCTTTGTCCGTCATGTTCATAGTGTTCCCTACACAGTGATGTCACTTTCGATGGGTTTGAAGGTGATTTGCATAACATTGTTGGCTCAAATATGTGAAATTTTACCATTTTTACCCAAAATCTTAATTGCATCAAAATACATATTTCGGCGTATTTCAGTAGTCCTGATGACTAATAATTTCAGACTTTCTCAAAAATTGTCCATATCTTTGGTCAATATAATATAAAAATTTCAACTTCATCACTTATCCAACAACAAAGTTGTAGGACCCTGAAGTTGAACACTTTAATATTGACTAATTGCACAGAAATTGGTTGCTAAGGGCTGCCTGCCCCCTAGCAATGTTGATATCTTGCTATGTAGAATGACATTTCCACCAGTAATTACTATTTCCATGCAGCCGATAAGATATGTGATGTCTAATGATGCAGTTTGATCATATTTCATTCATGTATGAATCTTCATTGGTTCCCAATGAGCACTATAAAAAGCGACTGCGCCAAGAAACTGATGATGCAGAGATGGAAACTAGCACAGCATTGGTCCAATGATACAGGGAACGAGACCTTTCTTGAAGTGGTATTCATGATTTATGATTTACATTCCAACTCATAAAGATTATAAATTGTGCGGTTCGTTCACCCCCTCTTGCGCCATGTTTAGGCCCCTTCGCTCACCCCATCCTAATAAGCTGTTGCTGTTGTCTGTGCCTAGCAATCTACATGTATGTCGTGTGTTCATGAACTATTACAAAAATCTAGATTATCGGTTCAATAATGCATTAAGAACAAGGACACTATGACTTTATCACATGAATAAATTGTTCAGATGTTGCTCCACACTACATCCTAATATATTAACGTGTCCATACTCCGCCTCCCCCCCCCCCCCCCCACACACACACACATAAAAGCTAAATAGCGAAAGAATTTGGTCCATTACCTTTGTTATAATGGAGAATTATTGACAAACAAATGAAAGAGTCTCTACAACTCATTAATAATTAGCATATCTGCCCATTCCTTACCCTTCTTGCTCCCCCTCTTTCACTCCCCCTTGTCATATCATTTAGCCTTAAATTTATAGTACTGTCAAGGAAACCAATTAGGATCATCGGCGAAATACAATTAGACATGCATGCAAGTGCTAAACAAGATTTAAGAAAAAACATACCCTCTAAGAAAGGTTTTTTTTTAGGTTGGTTGAAGATCTATTCTATAATAATAAGAATTTTTCTAGGTGAACATTTGGTAGGTTCTTATCATGAACCAACCAGACGTTGGTTTAGAAAAAATCACTTACGTTTCATACTGTACATTTCTTTTTACGAAAAATTGACATGTTCATAAGCAACATAAGTAGGGTTCAGAACTCATTCCTTATCCCGCACACCAACTCCCTCAAAAACATGCGCATTTCGAGATTCGAGCCCCTTCCCCAAAAAAATTTGCCAAACTATTGTTTCATGAAATTGATGGGAAGAAAATAGATATCTATAAATAAGGATTTTCCACCCAATACCCTACTCTTTTTGCCCAGAAGCTAACCTTACTACAGTTTCACTAATACAGGTAACTATGTGTACTAGTATGCCATATGGTCCAAATATATTTGCAATGGCTATCAAACAATAAAAATATAGGTACTAAAGATCAGTTGACTTTGACTCAGAAGAGATATTAACGTCGTTATTTTCTTTTGAGTTGTGAAATGTCTTACTATGCAGCTGAAATGATTGTTTTCTAAGCAAAAATAAATAAATAAATAAATAAATAAAATTGAAATAAATAAATAAAATAAAAGGTCATTGGATTTTTGCCATACCTGCAGGAAGAGACCAAAACAAATATACGAACAGAAAGAACATACAAGCAACGCTGCATAGCATTGATAACATCCCATGCAGATAGATATGAAAATGTCAAATTGGCCCTTTTTTCATCCTTGGCTGTGACACCTCCGCACACATATCTAGCGAAGCTTCTATTTTGGGATCAGAACTCCTAGTCCTCCCCCTCCTTCATCAATAGCCATGATCCTGCCCATTTTATTTTTATTTTAAAGCGAGAAATTGATTAAAATCATAATAAAAACATCACAGTACTGCTTATGCCTTATAGGCTTTGAAGATTAAGAGAGCATTCAAGGAAGAAACTTTCCCTAGCTCAAAAATTTTTTTTTTGCTCCCGTATTATTAGAATTTACCCCATCCAATCATTCTTATAAAATAGTTTTAATACAACTGTACAAATCTGAACTCTGGCCATGCAAATTAAGGCACTAAGGATGGTGAAACTAGGAAGCTATTGGGGATGACTAATCATATTGAACAAGTTACGCATCCTCATCCTGGCAGTTTAAAGAAGTAATCAGATAATCAAGTTTCTCATTTGTCCTTGATACTCTGTCCCGGTTGGTTGAAAGTCACATTGGGTTTATTAGTATTGTTTGGTTTGTTTTTTTGTTTTTTTTTTAGTTGCTTTCAAATACAATCTTTTATACTAGAGGGAATAAAAGAAGTGGAAATATTCTTAAAAGTTTTCTTAGCATGAATATGCAGTTATTGGAAACCACAGTGACCTAATCAATCAATCAATGTTTGCAAGGTTTCCTCTCATTCTCCTCTACTAATTATCTTTTACTACTCTATGGATACCTGCCTTAGTACTTGCAAGACACTGACAGATTTCTTTTCAGATAACCATTTGACTGTAAATAAAATATTGTCAGGCCTTTTTAATCAATTGATCATTTTCCATTACTAAAAGGCATTGTACCAGTCTCTTTAAATGCCGAATGGGAGGGGGGGGGGGGAGGTGAGGCGAGATGGAGAGGAGTGGAGATGTAACAGAAGGCGGCAACCAAACCTTTAATCGTAATCTTTAAGAGTTGGAGTGCAAATCATGACTATCACCATCAGAAAGGACTCATTCTATATACACCAAATACACCAATAGCCTGCACTAGTTTCTATCTGTACATCAGTTGCTACATGCGCATTGTTTTTATAGCATTGGGAACTAATTAAGATTCATAAATGAATGAAATACGATCAAACTACATCAATAGACAGCACATATCTTATCATTAAGCTGCATGGAAATAGCGATCACTAGACATAGCAAGATGCCAACGTTGCTACTGAGCAGGCAGCCCTTAGCAACCAATTTCTGTGCAATTAGTCAATATCACAGTGTTAAATTCAGAGTCTTACACCTTTTTGTTAGATAAGTGACGAAGTTGAAACTTGCATATGATATTGACCATAGATATGGACAATTTTCAAGAAAGATTGAAATTATTAGTCATCAGGACTATTGAAATAGGCCGAAATATGTATTTTGGTGCAATTAAGATTTCGTGTAAAAATTGTAAAATTTCGCATATTTGAGCAAAAAATGTTATGCAAATCATCCTCGAACCCACCAAAAGTGACATCACTGTGTAGGGAATTTAATACTCTTCAATATGATGTATTATACGTGAAAAATAGATACTATATCAAAATCTTATGTTCAAAAGTGTCCAATATTAGTTTACAGGGCAGCCATTTCTTTTCAGCAGCGTAATTTCAAGGTAGTCCACCTGGAAGTTGTGCAAGATGATCTCCTGAACACATTGACACCCAACAACCTTTTACAGCATTCCGTGTCTCAAAAACCCTGAAAATGGGGTTTTGCCCCGTAGGTAATACCTATTAACATTGTACGAGTCACGCATGTACATCCGTGATTATTTTATTTCACTGGTTGGGATTTTCACCGTCTTTGATATGGCTTCAAATCCCGTATTGAGGATTCAAACTGGACTTAGAACGGTCCCATCATTTCTCTGGTATGATTTCCCGATACTTTGTAACTGCAGAATTGCTCGATGTGCAAGCACCGAGAAGTTCACGAAGAATACGTGGCCTTCATTTGATTGAAACTTAATTCAATTCTCGTATAGTTTTATCCGAAAGGAAAGGAGTGGAAACTGGAACATTTTAATGAGTTGTTGCTCATATTCATTACCCCCTTTTCAGTTAGGGTGTTTGTTTGGTTTTTAGTTGTTGGCCCTTCATACGAGCATGTATTGTTGGATATTGCGTGGATATCCAGGCCAGTTCACACTTTCCTTTGAGTAGAAAGCATCAATTCGCCTTAACCGCACTTTCGGTCAATTATACCGATAAGTTTGACGAACTGGCATTTTTTGTGTGTGTTTACAATTTTCACAGTGTACAGTCATGTATACTAGTCTATTTCATCTATGATGAAAAAGAAGGGCTTCTGAAAGAACAAATCAGAAGAGAAGAATCGGATACCGATCCCAAAACTCAGTCGCCAGGTTGACATAAGGTCCACATAGAAAGGTTGTTGAAGGACTTCAATGGAGGGAATGTCACTTTGCATGCATGTAAATCCAGCCTTTCACACAAGTCTGGAAGAAATGGAACGGGGCTTTGCCCACGTTCATACTGAGCCATGTCGCCAAGACATGCAAGGCAACACATCAGCAAACTTTTTTCTGAAGTACGTCCAGCATCAGGCCTGCCCATGGCGGTGCGAGTGTTGTAAGTCTTTATACGACCAGCATGCCGAGCATGTCTGGATGTATTTGAACAGGGCCGCGCCCAGTCCATAAGCCGAGTCACAAAGACAAGGCAAGTTGAGTCGCTGTTCTCTAGCCACCATTGTGACTATACCTACCTGGAGAACAGCCCACTGGCTCCAGCTCGTTGAATTGTAGAAGATACACACTATGAACATGACCGACAAAGAAAGTGGACAAAATAAACAACTTTTCATTCTACCCTTCACAATGGTTCTGGAGTCAAAAGAACCTCCCTTCACAGCTATTATGTTTAATCAGTAGTTCCAGGTGAATATGCATGTTACACCTGTTCCACATATTTTAGATAATAGCAGTGAAGGGAGGTTCTTTTGACTAACAGAACCATTGTGAAGGGTAGAATGAGGGGTTGTTTATTTTGTCCGCTTTCTTTGTCGGTCATGTTCATAGTGACATCTGGCCTGGTCTGTCCGTCACTGCCTGCATACAAGGAAAAGATGAATACCACTCGAGACGCCGGCCTTCTATAGGGGTTCGGCCAAAACCTCATTTGAATTTTAAATTACTTTGAATTCCTTTGTGTGATTCCACTGCCTGAACCCCTGGGATATGCTAACCTCTGAAGACTTGTACGAGTGTTATGTAATAGAATTGGATTCGGTCACGCCTAACTGCTAGCCCGCCTCTGTGGTCTAGTGGTAAGGCATTGGCGTCCTAAGCCAGTGACCCGGGTTCGATTCCCTGTGGAGGCATTTTTTCAACCTTGATTCAAAATGGATGACAGCTCTAGGGAACATTGAGGGAGCTACGCTACTATTATTCTCCTATATTTATTTCTTTCAGTATATATGTGTGTGTGTGTGTATATATATATATATAAAGGCTCATAACTGTATAAAACATGTCATTTGTTTCTTTTTCCTGAGACTCAAGTGACAGACACTGTTTTAAACTGTGCAAAGTTTTCGACTCCTTTAATGTGATTAGGGAGGGAATTCAGATTTTGATAGCATTATGATAAAAAAAAAAAACGACTGCCAATACTCCCTACTCCCTAATATAACAAAAGAAGACAGAATAATGGTCAATATGCAAACAAAACAAACAATTTCAGAAAAGGAGCTGATTCGGGGAGACCGGGGCTAAAGTAACAAGGGTAAGTTGTAACACAGCATTTTACTCACCATAGCTGCCAAACCTGCGTTTAAAACTAACCTGATATGTTGACCATTGGCTAATCTTGCCTCGCACAAGAAATCACTAGGAATGAATGCCAAAGAGTAAAGTAAGCTCTCAAAATCATGTTTTTAAGCTTGGAAAGTAAAATTTGAATTTTGCAATATTTTAATAACGGGTAGAGGTTTTGAAATGATAATATGTGGCAGGTATGGTGCGAAATGTTGTTGTTTAAAGCACATTTGGCATGTTAAAGTGTGATGACACGTGGCTTTGTTTATGAAAAAAAAGATAATTGTTCACACTGACACACTGGGTCACATCGTAACTGTGCCCCAGTGGTTTTATATGTGTTTTGAAATCACCTTGATAAGGTAATGCTAGTTATGATAAACATCATTCTTTCAATTAGTAACTGCAGAATAGTCACCGGTTTAAAGAAACTTTAAACTCTCAAAATCTTTCTTGTGTTCTCCCCCCCCCCCCCCAAAAAAAAAAATAAATAAATAAATAAAATAAAAAATAAAAAAATAAAAAATAAAAATAAAAATAAAAATATTAACGGAAATGTGTTGTTGAATAATTTTGGGGGTAATTCTACTAAAGATGAAAATGAAACCTGGCTGGTTCAATCGATGCATAGATACTTTACAGATTTTTTTTTCTGCATTATTTAATCTCTGTATGCTATTTTTGAAATAACCTGATATTCTAGCATTACTTTGGTACAAAAACAAAATGCTTTCTGTTTTTTAACCAAAGTGCAAAGAAAGCTTACTCTCTGACATCCAATCAGCACATATTGATATCTAAACCATGCAAAACTCGCCCTACTGAATCCCATTACTTGTACTCTTTCAATAATATCTCGTGATTAACAAGTATCGTAACTTTTTTAAGGTCAAGTACAATGCCAACGAAGTGCCCATGTCGTGCATGTGAGGTTTTGGTCCTCACACAGTCTATCAAATGAATTCAGTGGTGTTGCTACGGGGGGCACGTGCCTCCCCCCCCCCCCCCCCCCCTCGGCTTGGGGGGGGGGGAAAGGAAAAAACGGAGGAGAAAAGAAAGTAAAAGGAAAGGGAAAAGAAAGGGGAAAAACAAGGAAAAGGAAATGGAAAATAGGAAAGCGCTCGCTTCGCTCACTGCATTTATGTAATGTTACACGTCAGTTTTTTGCTTAATACTGAACTCATATACTTATAATACCACAGCATTATAGTTCGTTTAGATTAACCCTAAAAAGGGCGGGGGTGAAATCCACCCCCTAGACTTTCCCCCGCGATATGTCCGCAACGCGCTATGATGTCGCCACGACGCTGCATGACTTTTTTTCTGTAGCATCTCGTGCATCTTTTTTGAGACCAAATTCGTGACGTCCGGGTAGCGCATATTTTTTTTACACTGGAGTTTTGCCATATTTGCAATAAAATTCAAGAAAACCGGTGGTAAATGATTCTAACTCGTCAGCGCACACAAAGTACCAAACATGTGCACGGTATACGAACGGATGTAATCATCGATGTAATGTACACATGACAATGTGTACACAGGGGAAGGCGTATGGGGATATTATATAATATAGACTATATATACAACAACTAACTGCCGCGAGTATTTACGCGACAAGGGAAACAAGAAAATATAAGGAAAAAGGGTGATAGAATGAAGGGAAAACAAATAAATACATAAGGAAAGGAGGTGATGGATTGAAGGAAAAAAAGAAAACGTAAGGAGAGGAGAATGGGAGAGCGGATCGAAAGGAAAACAGGCCTACTGCAGGGGAGAGATTGAAAGCAAAGAGATACATAAAGAGGTGATAGATTGAAGGGAAAACAAAGAAACAAATGAATGAAAAATCAAAGAATGTACATTAAAGAAAAACAGTAACAGAAGAGGAAAGAGAAAAGATTGAAACAAACAAGGAAAACAGAGCAATAATAAGGTACAGTAGAAACAGAAGAGGAGCGAAGGGGTTAAGGAAATTAAAGCTGCTCTTTGCTACTGACACTCTGAAACGCTAATCTGTTTCACACAATATATACAGACAGCAAAAATATCCCCCCTCCCCATTGAAGAAGTCACACAAATTGGAGCTAAGATCAAGGAAACAGGTGTGCAAGAAATGCATTTTCAGTCATCATCACAAGGCCTGTATGAATGGTTATGCCTACAGGTTAAAAGTTTACCACTAATTATTGTCATAGAATATTTCGACTTTCTGGTTCACAGACATACATACATATATATATACATACATATATACATACATATATATATATATATATATATATATATATATATATATATATATGGGTATATGACAAAGAATTCATCATGGGTTCTTACTGTCTAACCAGATGACCTGTTGATTGGAAATTGCAGTCACGCATCGTATACTAACCAGAACGTGACAAATAAAACATTCTTTAGTTTAATCAGAACATGTGATTAGAACATAACTAGAACATGACAAATCAAACATTCTTTGTTTTCTCCGATAGAGCAATAGAATACAATAGCAGCAGTATTTGTGGTCATTTGTGGAAGATGTATTTGTTTAAAAATTCATCATTGATAATTACTCTTAGTTATGATTTTAGAAGAAAAAATCATTTTCTCCAATAGAGCAATATATTATAATAGCAGCAGTATTTGTAGCCATTTGTGGAAGATGTATTTGTTAAAAAAATGATCATTGATAATTACTCTCAGTTATAATTTTAGTAGAAAAAAATCATGGGGGGGGGCGGTATAGTGATGAGCATGCGAAGTGTGCGAATTACATTATTGTGCACCAAGTGCGTTCCCTGGGTGGGAGTATACAGGTCAGTGCATGGGGGATGCAGAGGGGTTTTGTCGTGTTTTTTTCGCTTTTCTTACCTTCTTTTGCCCTTTTCCTGCTCACATTCTTTTTTCCCTTTTGCGTATTTGGATGGGGGTGATCGCTCCAGTTGCCTCTTCTTTATTTACTAAACGTAGGTTCATTTACCATGAGCTTGCTATAGATTTTAATATTATCTTACTATTATGATTTCGGAACGATTCTCTCTTTCAACATAATTATCATGATTATACGGATATCGGATCTCTTTTCATGGTTAGTAGAGTGGTTGCATTCGTTCTGATTTGTTATTATCACCAGTATTTTTCATCACATTTACACACATACACACACACAATACACAAAAATATGCATGAAGAAACTTTTTTCTTTCACTTTATATATATTGATATAAACAATATGAATGTTTTTGATTGAAACAAAGAAGTAAAATCACATTATATCATACAAATACATGACAAATCAAACATTCCTTGTTTTCTCCAGTGGAACAATATAATACAATGCTGTAAATGGTTCCAGAATCCTCGAATACCCATAGATTTTGAAAGGATAATGCTGTTTATACATGACATTGGGAATTGAACTCACGGTTAAGAAACGTTAAAGTAGTAAAGTATTCAGATTGTTTTCATGCTATTCTGAATTCACCAATGTATCACTTTACTATAGAGTGCCTTAAAAACCTGCATGCCAAATAACGATAATGATAATGATGATAATAATAATGGTAATAAGTTTAAAAAAAGATAATAAAAAATAAAACTGGCAACTTGCTTAGATCGACCAGAAACTCGATGTCTATAATGGCCGATAGGTGTACGTAAAAATATGATTCTGGAACCATATAATGCTCTATTATAACTGGAAAAAACAAGAATGTTTGATTTGTCACATAATGTTCTGATTAAAATAGGCTACGATGCGCGACTGCAATTTCTAGTCAACAGGTCCCCTTCTCTCCTCTTCTCCTTGTACTGCTCTTTCTATTTTCCTTGTTTATTTCAGTCTTTTCTCTTTGTGTGACTCCAGTGAGTTTGAGTGTGTAATCCAATACAAATTGTGTTTTCAGCAAAACTTTATAAATGTATGATTATTTTCACTATCAATAATCGAAATCAATTAGTTTAGTCTTGTTATGATCCAAAGAGTATTGACGACGAATTCCATCGAAAAAAACAATAAAAACAAATAGTCGAAAAACAGAGAAATACATACGAAATTTCAAAAACAATGAAATACATAAGAAATCAAATTTGATTCCATTTTCTTTTCAGATATTCTTGTTAACAACACTACAAAGAGTATCAAAAAACAAAAATAAGACCATCATAACTGTTTAGAACCAGGCCAATTTACACTGATTTCAATGGGGATAGGAAGGTATTCATGTGGCCTCATATCGGATCTCCATGAGCCGATTCCCCAAAAAATGGGGCTGTGGATGTTTTTGATCATGCTCCATCGAAATGTAGTATCCGAATCTCTGAAATTCCAAAAAAAGTTTTTTGTGACGTCATCGTTTCGGTGCTCTGTTCTTATCAGTTTGCATCTTGTGTCTCAGTCTGATGTCATAGGCTTCTATTCTTCCACTGATAGAATGCTAGTATATATCCACATCTGGATTTCACTTCCAGAAATCGAGCGACAGGTTTACCTAAAAATGTTCATACTCCTTCAGTAGGTGTCCTAGATAGAAACAAAATAAATCACATTTTTCTTTCTGCTCTCGCTCATAAAAGCTAGAAACGATGATTTTGGGCACGGCAATCACTACTCTGAGAAGCGATTAGAAAACGTATCCTAGCATTTGGGCAGTGAGGCGGTCCACAAATTATTTCCAAAAACATCTGCAAGTTTTAATGATGAATTCATATATATATATGAATATACCGTGAACGAGGTACCTATAAATGGAGTCATCCTCAGCACACGGGTGATCGAATACTAGTAGATAATTCAGAGATCTTATAGGGCCATGGTGTATTTCGATGACGAAATAACAGTTCTACCATGAAAAAAAGTATATTTTTCCCCACTCGCTGCGCTCGCTCGTTAAGCAGTTGTTTAATGGTTTTTTTAAGCAAACGGGTTGGGCGAGTGAGATGACCGAAAAAAAAATGCTTCATATGCTCACAATTTAATTTACTGAAGGGGTTACTATTTCTGCCTTCAAAAAGAGTGTGCATTTCCTCGCTCACTTTGCTCGCTTGTAATATTTAGAAAGAGGGTGGTTTCGGACAGCAAACAATAAACCAGGGCCGGACGTGCTAAAACAGAGTCATTGGCAGCGAGGTGACCAGATATATATTTAAGATATCCGATAGTGTATTTTGATAGCAGAATAACTGGTCTTTCAATGCAAATAAAGTTATATTTTTTGCGCATGCAATCTTTAGTCATATTAGTCATGAAGGGCGAGATTGCTCAGGAATCTAAAGTAAATGTTTATAGACACTTTCATTTTCAGTGCGCTGTATTCAGCCCGTTGTGAAAGCCACATTTTATCATGCATGTGTTTAAATTTGCAGGTTCCTGACTGTATATGTTGTCATTTGAGGAGGAAATCAATAATTAACAAAGTGAAATATGTCTGATATTCATTGATGATTTGTTGTTGTTGTTCATTCTATTGTGAGCTACTTCATTAAAATTTGCACATATACACGTACAGGAGGTCACTAAATAACAGGAGCTTATGCCAAATTAAGTATCCGATACGGCACTGAGCAAAGACAAAGCCCAAAACTTTCTTCTCATTTGCATAAATTGCTGTTATTTTTTTCTCACTGAAGCACAAGTTCATTACCATGAAACTAAAATGAGACGAATCAGCATTGTCCTCAGACGGAGACAAAAGCAGCGCCACCATATAACGAAGCCCTGTGGAACAGCAGTCACGAGAAAGGCATAAAGTAGTCTTAGGGAAGAGGGAGAAAGAAGAAAAAGAAAAAGGGGAACAGAAAAATCGCGTGGTTTATAAACTCACCATACAGTGCAGAGGTTAAAGCAGCAGTGAACTGACCTTTATTATGATGTATTTACAACAGCGCCAACTTACGGCAACTCAAAACCAGAAACTCTTAGAAACATTATGTCCTTCGTGGCTTCTCGTGAATTTCCTTCGTATGAATGCAAATACACTTTAATGGATGTTACTAAAAAAAATAAAGTTCTCATTGATCAGAATAGAGCATGTTGGGAGCAAAAGGGGGACAAAATCAGTAGTTTAGAACTGAGAGGGCGCTATTTCAAAATCCCATACAAGGGTGCCAGTTCGCTCTTGCTTTAAGACCAACGTGGGTGTAAATTTTTGAAGCTCATAAACAATCACTTCCCCAAGGGACACAAACTGAAGCCCAGTATTTGATTTTAAAAACACGGTAAAGGTGAGCTGCATGAAAAAGCATGGATGTAGTCATAAAAACCCACAACCAGAACGTCATCAGACAATGACACGGGACCTAAACCTAAATGGAACTGCAAGAAAAAAAAAGAAAAAAATGTCCGTTGTGAGGAAAATGCATGGAAACAGCGCTGGTCTACAAGGCTACGATCCATCATGGTAATGAGGAAAATGTTGCTAGGGAATGGAGGGGAGTACCTTTAAAGATAATTATGTGTAAAAATCATGTCTAATCGATTAAACATGAAAATTCAAGAACGACACCCAACTTTCAATTATATTTAGAACTTGAAGAACACACATACCTAATTCACACCAACTTGACACATCGAAAAAAAAGTCAAACTTAAACCAAAGAAAAAGCGGCTTGTGCAACCTTTGCTTGGAGGGAAAGGTCACCATCATTCGCTTAACAAAAGATCTGAGCTAATATCAAAGTGCAGACACCGGAACAGGCTAGCCAGAAAATCAATCAATTCCTAAGTTACAGTTGTTACATTTGTTAAAGTTCATATAGGCCTATTCATTTGGACTGATGCCCCTTTGATGTCAGTGATTTAGTGATTTGGAGATAGACCTACGCAGTAGGGCTGGATGTATGGACAGATGCAAAGTGCATGGACGTCATTAACGAACATAAAGTTAACCCTATCTTTTTTCATGTGGTTACATTCAGAAATGCAGATAAAAAAGGTGGATCGGTGTCACCCTATATACCTACCCAAGATCAGATGGGAGCTGCCGTCATCCCGTCCGCACCTGAAAATCAAGCATTTACGGCTGAGGACCGAACCCATCAATACGAAGCGATGGGCATGGCTGGCGCCCCATCCCCACACGACAACCAGTCATCAATAGCCGACTGCCACACACAGACCAGCCAACCATTAGGCGTGGCAAGCTCCAATTCTCCACTGAACATCCAGTTATTAAGGGCTGGCGATCAACAGCAGTCCAGCCGAACGTTGGGCATGGCTAGCACCCAGTTTCCAGCAAACAACCAGTCATTTACGCAGTTCAGTCAACCGCAGCCCAGCCAACTGAGATCGAAAGGCATCATCATCATATCCATTCTTCATTTTCTCGGGGGCCTTTTTACATGTGGCCTAGGCATCGGATTTTGTTTTCTGAGGAATGATTTTGCCTATCTACGTACGGGATTCATTGGGAACACCTTACTGGTAAAAAAAAAAAAAAAATCTTTCTCTTTGGCAAGCCCTTCCCGCATGTCCAGCATTGGATGTAGACTGGAAAGTGCTTAATACCTCGGACATGTGCTCCTGCGACAATTACCAAGCTTATATCTTCCAAGATATAGAGTCTTTGTTCGGTTGAACATGTGGAATATTGAATTTAAGGTGGTATTTATGGTACAGGCAATGGTTTTGAATATGCTTGAGGAATTCTATAGGGTGGGATGTTCAACTGTGCAGCAATAATAGTGGCAGGAGAATGTGTCGTATAATGTCATCACAGAGGAAATCGGACTATCACAGTGCAGTGATTGATCACTGATTGCTGGCAGCTCCGCTTTAAAATAATATGCCTACGTAATAATTAAAAAATACAGCTAGCGCGCGCAGTATGCAAACTACGCGTACACACACCTGACTACGCAGCTTAGTACGCAGTGAGTGACGTCACCTCGGTGAATATAACGGCGTTATGCCGAGGTGACGTCAAAACTAAAATAAAACACTTGTGATCCTTGCAGCTCTAGTCACGTGATGGTATTTTGACCAATAACTGATTCGAATCTATATAGCCTATGTAATATAACATTTCATTTCCCCGAAGGAATTATATTTTACCCAAGGGATTATATCTTCCTCGAAGCGCGCAGCGCTGAGGGAAAGTATTGTCCCGATGGAAAAATATAGCTCCGGAGAGGAGAGTGATGAAATGCTATTTATTAAAGAGATAGACCAGGCAATATCAGTTATGTTATAATAGTCTATATAGATTCGCCATCAGACATTTCAGAATTTCGCACTTACTGCATTAATAGGCTGTTTGCTGCAGCTCCGCTGTAAAATAACATGCCTACGTAATAATAAAAGAAAATACAGCTAGCGCGCAGCATGCAAACAACTGTACACACACCTAACTACGCGTGACGTCACCTCGTTCAATATAACGGCGTTATATTGACTGAGGTGACGTCAAAAACAAAATATAACCATTGCGATCCTTGCAGCTGTAATCACGTGATGATAATTGACAAACACTGATTTGGCTCTATATAGCAAATGTAATATAGCAAATTATTACCTGAATGAGGCATATTTTGGAGACAAGATGTAATCGCGTATTTTATCTGTCTAATTGATTTACTCACTCAACACAAAATACGTCACAATGGTTCAGCCAGGGCTCAGCTGCATGACTAGGGTAATAATATTCATATTCCCCTCCTCTGCGAAATTTGTCATTTTCCTATTGCGCTTGTGTACTAAATTATTGGTCCATAATATCCATATTTTCACCTTTCTTGTATAAGTGCGTATTTAGCAAAGTGCAAACGCGTAGTATTGTGTACGCGAAAGTTAAACAATGGATACGCGAGGTAACCATTTACGTCATAATCGCTTAACCAGGATTACATACCTGCCTGAATAAGCTGAAATCAGAGGGACGGACAGGCAAATAGCAGACATGTTTGTTACAAAATGCTACAAAATGATAGGCTTGAATTATGCATCATCCTATAGCTTTAGGTAATAATAATTATATTGACTGGCTCTACTTTCGGGGAATATCGAAAATGTTGCCCTTAAAAGATCCATATTGCCCTCGTCTTCGACTCGGGACAATATGATTCATTTTGCGGGCAACATTTTCGATATTCCCCTCAAGGCCAGTCAATATAATATAAATATTCCACACTTGAGTGAACTGACATAACTTTTGTGAAGGGTGCCAAATTTGAGCTTGACAAGAATTAGTATTCGTTCTGGAGAGCGTTTCACGAAGAGTCTTGTCAGTGATTTTCACTGACAACTGTTATAAGCTACTGAAAATCCTCGCGTCTGATTGGTTGAGAACAAATTAGTCAGTGAAAATCACCTACAAGACTCTTTATATGAAACGCTCCCCTGGTTGCCTTGTACATGTGCGCCCATTGTTTGCGTCTGCGTGTCCCTTCAGGGCCATGAAGTAGAGACAAATAAAAAAAAAAAATCAGATCTTTTTTAATATTTACGTCTTTGACGTAAAAGATAAAAAGTGTAGCATGGCCATAGGTTATTTCTGGGTTTTTTTCACGTCTTGTTCCATATATGTATATATATATATATATATATATAAGTTAATCCTTTGCGTTTGCGTGTCCCTTATGAGCCACCACAGAAACCATTAATCTGTAGGATCCTATAGAAAGAAAAAATTACTTTTCTACACGAAAGAATTTGGTTTACAAAAAAGAAGGTTGCCCACCGCAGCTATGGCGTCGCCTATAGAGGGCCAAATACATAAATCGGAGGTGGAATTGGTCTATACTGCGGGGAGGGTGGGCAGAATGGCTCAGGGTGGTCGGACTGATGGGGGATGGGTGGGCCGGGGTGATGGGTCGTGTACATATTTGGGCACGCCTTTTATCGCCACCCCCATAGATGGGGCTGTCCCCCGTCCAGTATTATCATTCTGCTTGCTTATAGCGACCCCCTTTTTCGTGATAATGACTATCGAATAGTTCATTTCGTATTATGAATAACGACCCTCTTCTCGTATTATGATTAACGACCCTTTTCTCGTTTAATGAACAGCGATCCTCTTCTCGATTTACGGATATTCTACCAATTTTATAATCCTCTTTTGCTCCACTCTTTCTTTCTTGTTTTCTCTCTCCTTCTCATAAAATGTGTTCATACCATTTTCTTGCCATGAAGTTCGTCGCCGCCGGTATCACTGGCCTGTGCAATGGTGTGAAGAAATCGTCATTACGATTTTTGGTGAGATCATCTTTTTCAAGTAATCTTTCATTCAGTTATGATATCTATATTTCCATTTTAATGAAAAGAAAAATGAAGGGGATTAATAGTATGCGGCATTAAAGGACCAGTGATGCGTGTTTGCATAATACTTTTAAAAAGTAATCCGAAGCTATTCAAATGATCTAGCCCCACCACCCACAAGATGTGCTACCATTACAGTGACGTATACTGTTAAAGTAATTCAAAGTAGTGATTTCTTTTGGATGCACCACATGGTATTAAAATTACCCGCGAGCATGGTGGCGAGGGAGATATCTTGAATCTCCGAGGGATCGCGTTTTTTTTTTTTCAGTTTGATATCAACTTCAAACTGGAGTAACTACACTTGTTGAAAGTTACACACGCACACACCCACCCACATATACGCACCTGGGATCATGGCCCCCATGTGCCCCCTTTCTACGCCTACACAAATGAATCTATTTTCCTATTTTTCGCGGGCATCGTGATCTTAATTTTCAAACATTACATAAAGTTATTTGTAAGAAGTATGCATTTTGCTGGTCAGTAATAAATTACCCGTTCAAGAGTTTGATTTTGCATTCAGTTTTTCCTTTGGTACGTAGCCTGCATCTTTTTATGAAATCTTAACTGCTTTATGTATCTTCAAAATTAATTTTCCAGGTAATTAACATGGTTATGAACATCATCTGTGTTCCCTTTACTGCTATCTCTGGGATTCGGGAAGCCTCTTGGCAATATTCACGTTTAATCCAACCACGAGAGATTCGGGAAGCCTCTTGGCAATATTCACGTTTCATCCATCGACTAGAGATTCGGGAAGCCTCTTGGCAATATTCAAGTTTCATCCAACCACGAGAAATTTATTATGATTATTACTATGATCATGCTGATTACCAGAGAAAAGTAAGTCCTTAGTTATCATGGTATGATTCGGATTTTTTCTTCAAAATATTCGATTTCGTTGATAATAGAATGCCCTGCTAATTGAGTACGATAATAATTTACTCCAAAAAGACACATCCAGTATAATCATTAATATTCGTACGAAAAAATAATTCCACTAAAAGTAAGGAACCTTCAATTTTCCAGCCAATTTTTGTATTTCGTCACTCTTATCAATTGCATTCTAGTTCATTCGCTTTCGTCGTCATTTGGAGACAGGCGATATAATTTGTGTGGATCCAAATTAATTCTTCTCCTAAATCATTTCAGTTTATGACACTGATTTTCTTTGTTGTCTCCATTCGCTATATTTCTGTGGATAAAATTGGTAGCATGTATATGAGTCCTTTACGTACATACGATTTCAATTTTCGTTTTTTGAATTTTGACGATCAAACAGTAGATTCGTTTGAAATAGAAAAAAATGAAAGGAAATTGAATGCGAGTGCTGTCCCCTAATGTGGATACTCCTTATCTCAATTTAGGTGACTTATATTTTGAAGAATATTTTCCGCGTATAGCAAATTCGAACGAGAGAATAACCACGCGTTAAATCGTATGATCCTTGTTCAAAGTGAAGTACTTAATATGAAAAGCTTGGTGTGTGAATAACAAATTTGAAAGAAGGAAAATAAATTTGAATGAAAACTTATTGTAGCCTCATGAAAAACTTATTGTAGCCCTCATGAATTCGAATGCTCTTAAATATTAAAGGGAATCATCCAGAAGTTGTTACATTACAAACATGTCTTTGAGTGGAACAATAGTAGCCTATTCCTTCCATAAGAATAGTAATTATGATCGGCATTGGTTAAGTTGCTTAAATGATAGCGAGCGAAGCGAGCGAGCGCTTCCTGATTTCCCGATTTCCCATTTCCCTTTTCCTTGTTTGCCCTTTCTTTTCACTTTCTCGGGTTTTTTTTTTTTTTTTTTTTTTTTTTTTTTGGGGGGGGGGGGGGGGGTTGTCAGCCGATTGGAGGCACGTGCCCCCATGCCCCCACCCCACAAACGGAGCCACTGCTCACTCAAAAGTATAGTTTTGTCGATACTTATATAATGGAATAAATCAAGACAAAACGACAATAGATAAAATTTCACCAATGCATACAACAAACATATTACAATCTTTTTCTTTCTCCCGACTATGTAATCTTCACTGACATACACTGTATATTCGTATAATTCCCAGGTGGGATTTTTTGTGGTCACAACCCTGCTTATCATAGTGTACATCTCTGAGCTCTTCTGTGCCATTGTCGGATCTTCCCTTCTTTACTTCAGGCTTCATGACGTCCCGCAGAGAGCCTTCATGACGCAGATGGTGGTAAGAAAAAAAAATAGACTGTGGGCTGAGGCCTGCTTTCTTTCTTCTGGGGCATGACGAAAACCCATCGTTTCAAACTGAATCCCCGATTTGATTTTTGCAATTGGACACATGAGATTGCAGTAAGCCTAAATAAACAAAAGCGCTGAACAACTTAATCACCTTGCCGGAGAAACGATCGACCTTCACAGTTTGATAAGACAGAGAGAGAGAGAGAGAGAGAGGGGGGGGGGGGGGGGAGAGAAACCCGCTGGGGCTACACATGCCTAGTGCACGCGCGACGGGCTAGTTTATGGAGTTTAAATGTTGCTAGAATCGCAATCAGTTTGCTTCGTTCGAAGTTTAATTTTGGTTTTCATCTAAATTATGAGTGACTTTTGGACATGACAAGATCTTAAAACAGGTGAAAGATATATTTCCTACCACGTCACATTTCCTTTCAGGCATTGCAGTGTTAAGAGTATGTTAACACTATTACGTAAGATGATGAGGAGTGCAGGCGTAATCCAAACCACCACCTCTCGTGCGAAGATGCTAGTCCTGATAAGACTTTAAACGTGCCTTTTGGATAGCGGGTAGCTATACCCCCACCTAAGATGCATAAGATCATACACTAAAGTTGTGGGGTCTATCGTAATGGAAGGGGCACTGCCATTACGAGGTGGATATCATGCTCGTACACAAAAACGCGTAAAAAGGGTGGTTTTTCACGGACGGGCGATGTACGCCCGTACAGTGAAATTGGTATCAAAACTGCAAAAATCAGGAAAGAAAGGTATACTTTTACAATGTTTACAGCCCGGGGGGGGGGGGGCACTCGACCCCAAAAGTGGTAGGTATGTGCCGCGGGCGAGACATAAAACGGGGGCTTTGGAACGGGCTTATTGTAAAAAGGAGGGTCTTCGGAACGGTTCGCTTGCGTGTGAGTGCGTATGTATCCCCATGGAACGGGCATACGTGCATGCAGCTAGCCCGGCGGCACGGGCGCCGGGTGCGCTGGCGCAGAGGCGATGGTCGGACAGCGCTCTGCGGGCCGCTTTTCACCAAAAATGCAGCTCATTGTAGCGGATCAATGCGGCCGGAACGCGTATATTTTTTTTACACAGGAGTTCTGCCATACTCGCGATAAAATTCAAGAAAACCAGTGGTAAATGAGTCTAACTCGCGCCGCCGCGGCAAATTTAGATTGCTGAGCTAGCTGAGCCTGCTATGCATGCTGACTGCTAGCTATACGTACGTGCATGCATGAGATATGCATGAATAACGCTGCGCCACTGCACTACGTCCGTCGGCTGCTATATGGAAGGAAAGGTATGAGAAAGATGATTGAGAAAAGAGAAAGGGTAAGGAGGTAGGCCTATGAAAGAGACCGGGAAAGAGAGAGCAAACTGAGTAACTCGAAGAAGGATTAGATGGAAGAAATATAGAATAACGAGAATGGTTTTAAAGAAAGAGAGTGGTCAAAATATAGGAGAGTGTATAAGCAAGGAAGCTGACGGACAAAACATCATTACATATTTTAAAATAAATAAACAGCAACAAATTAAACAATAATTAAACAACAATGGAACATAATCAAAAGTATCTCCAAAATTGAGAAAGATGAAAAGGGAGGTGATAAAGAGAAGAGGAACAAGTTACAAGGTACTAGGGAAAGGAAGGAATGGAAGAAAGGTAGGAGAAAAAGAGGTTGAGTTAAAGAAAGGTGAAGAGGAAACGAAGAACAAAAGGGGGAAGGAAAATGCAAATTAACGTGTTACAATACCATCAAACTACATGCTTCGCATGCTCCGTGATTATTCAACTGAAAATGCATTTCTTGCACTATTGCACATACATGATCTAATTTGTGTGACATACTTGATCTAATTTGTGTGACTCCAACAGTGAGTGAGTGTGTGTGTGTGTGGGAGGGGGTAGACTAGTTGCTGTCTGTGTCAGTAAAAGCGTCATGCTAGCAAGAGCATCAGTTTCACCACTTTGGTTTATGTTTTTGTGAATTTCTTTCCCCTTCTCTCCTTGATCTTTTCTATCATGCCTTTCTTCGTTCTCTATTTTGTTTATTTCACTCTTTTCTCTTTCCTCTGTAATAGGTTTGTGTTTATTTATTCCTCTTTCATTGGTATTCCTGTTATCTTCTAATATTTCTTTGTTTTTTTCTCTTCTATCACCTCTTCTGATATATTTCTTTGTTTTTTCTCTTCTATCACCTCTTCTTATATATTTCTTTGTTTTTTTCTCTTCTATCACCTCTTCTTATATATTTCTTTGTTTTCCCCCTCAAACGTCTCCCCTACTTGCTCTTTTCCTGTTTTCTTTTTCCTTTCAATATCCCTCCCATGCGCTGTTTGTCCTTCAACTTTTCCCCTGCTCTTACGTTACTTATTTCTTGTCTCTTCAATCTCTCACCTGTTTTTACCTTATCTTTATTTTTCCTTCAGTCTATCTCCTCTTTCCCATCCTTGTTTCCCTCCAATCTTTTCCTTTTGTATTTCTTTGTTTTCCCTTCCATCTACAATATTTTCATATTTCTTATATTATCGCACTGTACATAATCCCCACTCCCTTGCCTTACGGTAGGTATTCGTATCGTGCACATTTTATTTTGCTACAACATGTGACGCGAACGCGTGCGCTGACGAGTTAGACTCATTCACCACTGGTTTTCTTGAATTTTATCGCGAGTATGGCAGAACTCATGTGTAAAAAAAATATGCGCGGCCGGAACGGCGTAACGAAAAATATGTATGGCACGCCATAAGGGAATCAAATTAAAATATATTTCACTTGAACAAATATATGTTTCTTTTTCACTAAACCATTTCACTCCAGCAAATTTATATTTCACTTCTTTAAAAAAAGCATTCCACTTTTCACAAAAATTCGTTTCACAGTTTCCACAAAAATATTATTTCACTATTCACAAAAATATATTCCACTTTCTTCCAAAATACATTCCACTTTTTCACAGAAATATATTTTACTCTTCACAAAAATATATTTCACTTTTTTCCAAAATTCGTTCCACTTTTCACAGGAATACATTTCACTTTTAAGAAAAAAAATCATTCCTCTTTCTCTCATACCAAAACCTTTTCACTTTCTGCCAAAAATATGTTCCTCTTTTATCTCGGCCTAAAGCGATCTTATCGACCTGGGTGAGCTTAACGGCCTTGGCGAGCTTATCTCTGGCTTAGCTAGCTAGCTCATATACGCGCGTTCTATCGATGGTGTACCTAAAATCCATTCCTCTTCTCTCACCGAAACCATTTCACTTTCTCTCACGAAATCTATTTCACTCTGCCAAAAAAATACGTTCCTCTTTTTTCTCGGCCTAAAGGAGGCGCTATTGGCGAGTTTTGCTAGCTTGTTAGCTTGCGCGGGCTATATCTTTTGTCATTTGCTTGTTTAGCATCGGTATTAATGTTTTGTTATTCTGTTTGTTCTGATGGGGCTGAAGGGGGGGGGGGGCGGCTTTGAGGCTTCTGCACTTGATTTTGAAGTTCATTAATACATCCAATTTATGCAGGGATATATGCAGGGTTGAACAAGGGATGCTACCTCTACAGGCGAACTTTGGTTTTGCTTGTTTTGCCTCTTGGGGCTTGGTGGGGGTTTGGAGTCTTCTACACATGATTTTGAAGTATGCAAATTTATCAAGGTTTATGCAGGGTGAATGATGGATGCTGCTTCTCCCGTTGGTCTGGCGAGGCTATATAGCTGAGGGAGGGGGGTAAGTTTCTGCACATGATTTTGAATATTCTGCATTAATGTAGCGCCTAAGCTTTCTCTCTGAAATGTGTCTAAGCGCTTTACAGAAATATTATTACCCCGGTCATCGGATTCATGCAAGCTTGCCCGCACACAATGTATGCACTTTCTGCACTCCCAAGGAAGCATTAATTCCGGCCAGTCGCACTCACAATGCTAAACAAATCATCACCATGGAGAGTGGCAAATTTTGGTGCATCTCAGGAATGGAGGGGGGGGGGGGGGTGGGTACGTTGGACATACAGGTAGTATGAAGGTTAGGAATAGGGCCGCATTAGCGTAAGGTCACTGGGTTTTGTTTACACGATTTCTTTTATTCTGTTTATGTTACTTTCAGTTCAATTTGTGGTAATGTCATGTTTGTTTGTTCATTACTTTTTCTTTCTTTCTCTGGACCTCTAGGAAGAACAGAGCCATTTGAATAATGGCTCTGAATAGAGTTTCCTGCCATACTAATTTTAATTGATTAAAATTTATAATAATTTGATATATTGATTTGCATGTATTTTTGTATTGCTTTTCATATGGAAAATAAAACCAACCAACCAAAGGACACTAGTGCCTCAGCAGGGATTCGAACCCCCGACCTTGTTGTTCAAAGTCAGGAGACTTATTCACTGGGTCACAGCACCTCTACTATGCAAATTTTGTTGGCTGAATTCTCATGAAGTAAAACTTTATG
The DNA here is from genome assembly GCA_029962745.1 of Echinometra lucunter. Taxonomy (NCBI): domain Eukaryota; kingdom Metazoa; phylum Echinodermata; class Echinoidea; order Camarodonta; family Echinometridae; genus Echinometra; species Echinometra lucunter. Next base: position 11,048,525 of record CM057162.1, read on the forward strand.
CAAGCTATAATGATAATAATAATGTACAGATTTTATATAGCGCGTATGTATGTCCCTATGCGCTCTAAGAGAGAGAAAAGGAAAGACATGATTAAAAGATAGGTCACTAAGGTTACTTTGTTAGGCTAAGATATGTTTTGAATGTTAAGTGCAGATTTAAACTTCTCTATCGTGTTGATGTTTCTTAGAGAGTTTGGGAGGTTATTCCATAAAACTGATGCAGCATGAGCAAATGAACGTTCGCCATATGTTTTTTTTTAATAGGAGGTATGATAACAATTCTCTTTGCATGATCGAAGTTATCTGTTGGTTTGTATACAGTTGGAAGAAGGGGGTGGTTGTGTGCAACATGGAATGCAAGTCGTAAGGGGAAATATAAGTAGATAACTTTCAGTAGTTCTTCTAGCCTAATTTCTGCGTTGTATTTTCGTACAGGTTGTTATGTACATGCATTTCTCAGATATTCATTATGTTTTGTTATGCATCACAATCTGTATGATCTGTGTCATATCTTCATTATAAATACACGTATGTGTAAAGAGTCCGAAGACAGTTTGTTTTATTATATTCTAAATCGGCTCGTGCAGGTCGTGGGTGTTTCTCTCTCTCTCTCTCTCTCTCTCAATCGTGCTATTCTTGGAATGTAATTAGAAATGCATTCTCATTTTCTGTTTTGTTCAGTGTTTATGTTTTATGTCCGTTTTTTGTTATTATGTTCTGTTATGTTTTTAGATTGGGAATGTTCCTGAAGGGTTGAATTTAAATCAGTTAATTTTAATTTTAAATTTAAATTTTGAATTTAAATTCATTGCGATCCCTGAAGCTGCCAGTGTACTCCCCCACCCCAATTTAGAAAATATCACAGAACCGCTTCTGGGCCACTGCCACAATAAAATAGAAATTTGAACTGGAGTAGAACTGGAAGCAATCGACAAGTTCAAGTGCAACACTCATGGTCGGGGGAACTGGGGCCGGGGGCCCGGCCCCCCAATATTTGGCAGGAAAAAAAAGGAAAAATGGGAAAGAAAAGAAAAGACAGAGAAAGAAAAGGAAAGATGTAAGAAAGGACAAAATGGAAGCGCTCGCTCGCATTGTTGGCCTTATTGTATATGCCATCTATTATAGGCCTACACATTTTAACAAAACAAAATAATTGGTTTGCATCTTGCGTCTCCATCTGATGATAAACCAATTCTATTCATGAATATAATCATAATTATGGTAGTGATATTATTGCATTTAATGAATCGGGCGGCAAGTTTTGCGAGGAATTACAATACCCTGCACATTTTGGTAACAATAATATGCCGTGACACCCCCTCCCTGCCTCTTCCTCCAATTGGCTTGCATAGAGTTTTACTTTATGAGAATTAAAGCCCCCCCCCCCCCCCCAAAAAAAAAAAAAAAAAAAAAAAAAATGCATAGAAGAGATGTTGTGGTCCAGTGGATAAGTATCCTTACTTGAGCCACAATGTCCGGGGTGTCCTTCTGCAAGATATGAATTTACGTACATTTGCCACTCTTCACCCATTAAGTGGTATACCCGGTAAGATGCGACGGCCATTGTGATTTGTTTAGCATTGTGAGTGCGACTGGCCGGAATTAATGCTGTGCAGAAAGTGCATACATTGTGTGCGGGCAAGCTTGCATGAATCCGATGACCGGGGTAATGATATTTCTGTAAAGCGCTTAGACACATTTCAGAGAGAAAGCTTAGGCGCTACATTAATGCAGAATATTCAAAATCATGTGCAGAAACTTACCCCCCTCCCTCAGCTATATAGCCTCGCCAGACCAACGGGAGAAGCAGCATCCATCATTCACCCTGCATAAACCTTGATAAATTTGCATACTTCAAATCATGTGCAGAAGACTCCAAACCCCCACCAAGCCCCAAGAGGCAAAACAAGCAAAACCAAAGTTCGCCTGTAGAGGTAGCATCCCTTGTTCACCCTGCATATATCCCTGCATAAATTGGATGTATTAATGAACTTCAAAATCAAGTGCAGAAGCCTCAAAGCCCCCCCCCCCCCCCCCTTCAGCCCCATCAGAACAAACAGAATAACAAAACATTAATACCGATGCTAAACAAGCAAATGACAAAAGATATAGCCCGCGCCAAGCTAACAAGCTAGCAAAACTCGCCAATAGCGCCTCCTTTAGGCCGAGAAAAAAGAGGAACGTATTTTTTTGGCAGAGTGAAATAGATTTCGTGAGAGAAAGTGAAATGGTTTCGGTGAGAGAAGAGGAATGGATTTTAGGTACACCATCGATAGAACGCGCGTATATGAGCTAGCTAGCTAAGCCAGAGATAAGCTCGCCAAGGCCGTTAAGCTCACCCAGGTCGATAAGATCGCTTTAGGCCGAGATAAAAAGAGGAACATATTTTTGGCAGAAAGTGAAAAGGTTTTGGTATGAGAGAAAGAGGAATGATTTTTTTTTTCTTAAAAGTGAAATGTATTCCTGTGAAAAGTGGAACGAATTTTGGAAAAAAGTGAAATATATTTTTGTGAAGAGTAAAATATATTTCTGTGAAAAAGTGGAATGTATTTTGGAAGAAAGTGGAATATATTTTTGTGAATAGTGAAATAATATTTTTGTGGAAACTGTGAAACGAATTTTTGTGAAAAGTGGAATGCTTTTTTTTAAGAAGTGAAATATAAATTTGCTGGAGTGAAATGGTGTAGTGAAAAAGAAACATATATTAAATTCAAGTGAAATATATTTTAATTTGATTCCCTTATGGCGTGCCATAAATATGCGAAGCTTTGGAACGGATTTCTTTCTTCTTTTTTCTAGATAAGAAGAAAATGCTATGCTTTGGAATGGCTTTCTTTGTTTGTTTTTTTCTCAATAAGATAAAAATGCTATGCTTTGGAACGGAAATTTGAGTGTAAAAATGGGGGTCTTCTCCGCGGCACATACCCACCACGCATTATATACTGAGTGCCCCCCCCCCCCCCCCCCCGTGGGGGTTTACAGCAGCTTGATTTCAAAATACTTGTTTAGGTTGGGGAAAACACAACAGAATACTTGTTTAGGGTATACTGAGATCGAAGGATAATTACTTATTTAGGGTCCATTTTGAATATCCATGTACGAGCATTATGTCCACCTTGGGGGGGGGGGAACTTTCTTGCTAATTTTCTGAGTTCCATATTCCCCATCTGGGGAGTACTTATATAAATGCTCTAGACTTGTTGAATATCTGAAACAGAACAGACATGTTCCCACGTTTGAAACTTAAACAATAATTTTTAGTTGAGATCGATTTGAATCAATCGCATCTCTTTGTAAGACGGGGCCCTGGTCTCCGTTTTCTTGAGACTGTAGGCGGATCTCCAGGGACTCGCGGAAAATTCACCGTGTTCGATTTTTGGAAGACTTTTTCTAGTCTCCAACAGGTCCAAGGATTGGATACACGGCGCGAGTTCGACACCCGCGAGTCCTCCCATGCACGATCTCTACATTAGGCAGATAAGACCCATGGGCTTGACACTACACCTGGTTTTAGTGAGCTCATAGGCCTTATTCGCCGAGTGTCGAGCTTGTGCGCATAAATTACACAGTATCGAGCTCGTGGGCTGTTCCACTCGTGGACCTTGTTCAATGTCTAGATCGTAGGCCGTATGACTCATGGCCGTCGATCTCGTGAGATGACACCGATTTTCATTTCGCACTGATTCCTGTCATGTTATCTCATATTCATCATCATCATCATCATCATCATCATCATCTAGATACGAGGAGAGGTAGATCCTGTAATCCTCGGTTCACTACTTGGGGTATAGTTTAGTTCTGCGACTCACTCCAATCGGAGTGAATGTTATAGCTTGACCAGTTACTTTGCACATGCGCAGGGGATCGGACGGTATGATCATATGAGACTAAAGCGTTCCGACCACCAATGCTTGTCCAGTCTAGTTTCAAAGGTTGCGATGGAGTCGTGGCCGTACGCAGCGGGGGGGGGGGGGATGACAGGGGGCAGTCCCACCCCCCCCCCCCCCAAAAAAAAAAAAAAAAAAATAGAAACATCAAGGAGACCAGTGTCCACTTTTAGTGAATCGACATAATCCGGCATGGTCTCCCTCTTCTTGCACCTCTATTAAGAGGTTCCCAGAAGACTACTGAGAGTATCTTTGCACGGCAAATCTTTCTAGGCCTATATTTTTGCAGCTAATACCACTTTTTCTGCAGTTTCACGATGAATTAATTTCCCCTTCTTCATTTTCCTTGTGAAATACTCATACACTTTATTATCTGATTCGCATACATTTGATGAGCTGGACTGGAAGTTTATTTCTCATGATAATTCCATCATCAACCATGTAAGCAAATATAATTAATGAAGTATGTAACGAACAAAAAAAGAACGTTGTGAAGAGAAGATGTGAGCAGGGGCGTAGACAGCGCGGGGGGATGAGGGTATGCATCCCCCACCTCAAAAAGTGGGGCATGACATGTACAATCATCCCCCCCCCCCCCCCAGTTCTAGGGAAGGATGTTTGCTTTCAATTAAACTGAATTAACGCGTTTAGAAATGATAGGAACAGCAATAATGATAATAATAATTATTATCATTTTAACAACAATAACAACAACAATAACAATAATAATACTAACAATAATGATGATAATGATAATTAGTAATGTATTATTATCATTATGCTTATGATAATTATGAGTTATCATCATCATCATGATCATCATCATCGTTACTTCGTCACTGAAATGGCGATTACTATCATAACTATATCGATCATTATTCTGATTTATGTAGTTATTTATATTACTTTTGGGTAATTCTGGCGCCGTCACAGTTTTTCTGAAGTGGTGTAACAACAAAATTTAAAGAAAAAAAATATATAGTCGATGCAAATATGCAATAATGTGTGTAGTCCATATTCTATATTCGTTTGTCACGGTGTGTATATCTTCTGTTTATGTCTGTGCATCATTGGCGTAAATCCTAGGGGGGATGGGGGATTCCCCCCCCCCACACACACACACACCTTTTGGAGAGGGGGAATGGCGTGTACAAATATCTCCCCACTTTTTAAGGAAGAAATGATATTTGAATTAATCAGTTAATAATATTTTTAATAATCTGTCATAAACAACCTTTATATTTTAGAATTTTTAAGTGAAAATGTGATTTAAAACCAGAAAAGCGCTTATTTTTGGCTCGCTTGCTTTGCTCGCTCATCATATTATAGAATTTCTATTTGAAAATGCGATTGAAAATCAGAAAAATGATAATTTTTTGCTCGCTTGCAAGATAATAATCAAAATGTGTGTAAGGGGGTCTGTGCAGGTGGGTGAGGGCGTGTGTTTATACTTAAGTGTGAGTTCGACAGAAAAAAAAATTGGCAAAAAAGTCGATCACCCCCCCCCCCCACTCCTCACGTTGGATTTACGCCGGTGCTGTGCATTCGGGTGTATGTGTGTGGGTGTGTGTTTGTGTGTGAGAGTGGGGTGCGTGTGCGTGTGTGTGTATCTGTATACGAAATTGATCCTCAATTTCTCGTTAACGGAAAATCATTGCCCCCAGGTGTAAGAACCTGTCTACGCCACTGGATATGAGAGAAGTAAATTGTAAAGATAATATTTTATATGCAGAGGACGCAAAATTATGACAAAACAATTGTTAAAACACTGTATTGTATTTTTGAGGCTCATGGGTCATTCCTAATGAGGCTACCCATTACAAGTAAGACCATATTATTATTTTATCTTTTTTTTTTTCATTTTTATTTTCAACACTAACATCATTTTGTTTTGTTGTTGTGGATATAGCGCCATCATCGGCGTCGTCGTTATTGTTATTTTCGTATAAATATTTATTAGGATGCAAAATGGGCTGCAAATTGATACATTATAAATTCGATGATGTTTATTTCTTACTAACATGTATTTCAAACATTATTCATATACTTGTTTTCTTTTGTATATCACATATAGGTGAACTCAGGTAATCGCAATGGGAGTGGACAAATGGAAACGGACACATTCTACATGCCCTACGGACAACCCACATCGAATACCGGAGAATACGTTCCTCTTCAAATAATTAATTAATCAATCAATGTTGCATTATAAGAAGTAGAAGCAAGAAATAAAAATACGCAATGCATAATTCAAACTGCATTATTTTATTTACAAAATTTTCTATCCACCACGTGACTTGGTCTGTGTACACTGATGAAGACTTGAGGTGGGTATAGACACACTTTGGGAGTTCTTTTCTTTTTTCTTTTTTGAAAATTTTCGATCAAAAAGTAAGGCCTAAAAATTCGGGGAGGGGGAGGGGGCTACTGCATTCCCCCCACCCCCCTGCTGTGTCTTGCAGTGGTCACATGATATGCTGCCGTAAATGCTGTCAAGCAAAGGACTTGCAACATCAGACAAGCTTTGAAAACTCACACAGTCCAAAGACGTATACTGAGGCATAGAACCTAGAACTTGTGCATGGTCGCTTTGCCAGCCCCATATGGCATGATATGGCCCATCTTACACGAGGCCTTGGGTTCAACGGCCCTTGGTAAGAAAAAAAATATCGTGGGTTGTTTATTCCGATATTAACGGATTTAAATGGGGT
>CM057162.1:11055622-11063122 GCA_029962745.1 Echinometra lucunter
CAAAGCTTGCAGAGAGGCTTGCAAGTCATGCGAGATACTGTCCCTCACAAAATATGTTGTCCAACAACTCTCCCTCACATCCTATTTTAGGGAATATCTATGGTTTAATCCATATATAAAACTGATTCCTGCGTGTAGTTTCTACTCCGTATATTTTCAAATTCAGGGGGAGGGGGTTCCATGTCATTTTATATTTTATATTTTTTTCGTAGATGTACATAAGCTATTCAGTCAATTTGTTTCTCTTTTTTCTTTATCATAAGCTAAGAGCAATGTGAAAAAAACCTAAAAATGCAAGATATTAATGTCTTGGGCCCTCATTGTGAAGATGTGCATGTACATGTACATTTTCATATCATTTTAGATAATGCATAGCCTGTACTAAGCCCTGTAATGGACCCCCCCCCCCCCCACAAGGAAAAATAGGTGAATGATAAATTACTCTTCTGCATTTTCTGCATTAAAGTGAGAATTTTTACTTTAAAGAAGCAGAATGGAATAAATGTGGGATGCTTCCCTGCAGCAGGCACACACAATTCCCTGCCACATCCCTGCAAAAAAGCCTCCCAGATAAGACAGGCAAGGTAGGCAGGCCCTAAGCCCTGGGTGGCGGAGAGGTCAAAGGTCACTCGGGTTTGACCTGCAGGGAAAGCCAAGGTTGAGGTGAGACTATTATTGGAGTGGGGAGGGCAAGCCACATTAGATGCTGTTTATAAATAAGCAATGTTCGGGCTAATCATCACGTGCCAGGACGGCTTTAATAAGTTGATCATAAAAAGAGAGGTTTGACAGTAAATTATGGGGTAGACTGGAATGTGCATTGTGTCTGCTCCTTCACGTACACTGGCACACTTCCTTTTTTTCCCCTCACTTCTTTTATTTATAACATTTCAATATTTCTTTCTCTCTCTAGGACTATATATATGCATCCTTCCCATTCATTTATATTAAGTGTAAATTACATCAAATACATACATGTACTTCACACTTCAAAATTTCCCATAAGTAATACATGTGATTGTAAATTATGCAGTATACTGTGTTTTATCCAGGAGTGTGATACATGTACTGTAGCTCCTTGACTTTATCACTTCCAGAAAATTCATATTGAAATTTGAATGCAGGAGTACATGTAGATCTGCCTACATACATGTACAGTTAAAGACATTGGTTAACATTGTTATGATTTTAAAAAATCTTGTTTTGTTACTTGAAAATGGGATAAAACATAAGGGTTATAGTGTAAAAATACCAGTCTGAAAGTTTCAAAGTATAATATCCACAGGAAGTATTTTTAAATATTAAACATGTGAACCAATGTTTGAAGAATATACGAGGCTCGGTTGCACAGAATAGACATAAGGATTGCACATGCGCGTATGACTCACCTTACCGTACTGTGTGTATTGGCGTATCACGCGGCGGGAAGCACATAACAGCATTTTCAAATTCAAGTGGTCCTCTTAGTGATTGTCTCATGAGACGAAGGATAATAAAATCGCCGTTTGCGTCAAACTTACACTTTTTCATTCCAAATTAGGGTTGGTTTCAGGGTTTTTTAGTACAAATACAAGTATTCATACACATGTTTCATCTTAGTTTGAGAATTTTTTTAAATCAGCTACTCACAAAGTTAGCCAATGCCTTTAACATCACAATTATTCATACCCTTACCAAGTTTTGTTATGTTTTCAAGTGTGCAGAAATTCGAATTGTCACTATTCTAACATAATTTGTTCATGAAATCTAATGAATTGTATACATGTATCAAATTAAAGACGAAGGAACAGTCTTTCATGTGCTTGTACTTATATACCTTGATCATTCATGCATGAAAAGATATGGTCCATTGAACACACTGATGTCATTTTCTGACCTTTCTGTGATCATTGAAGCATAACACAGAATGCTTTCAATGATCACAGCTTGTTTGCTTATTTTTGATAGCTGATGTAATATGCTGTAATTTCATATACAATTCTTAGTATTTCAATAGCCATTACTCATTTTGGAAACATTTTTGGATGGATTAATTTCCAAAGTACATTCCCTCCATTGAGTTTGTACAGAAGTTACTCATGAGTTTTTTCATTCAAATTTCAGTTCCTGTCAAAATTATCAAAACGCACTGAGATACCTCGAATAGTATATCAAATGAAAGGATATCATTTCATTTCTCAAAAAATGAGCAAACGAGCCATGATCATTGAAGCGTGACAAGTTCCACTTCAGTGATCACAGAAAGGTCTGAAAGTTACATTAATGCACTCAATAGTCCATATCTGTTTATGCATGAATGATCATGGTACGTAACCACAAGCAAATAAGAGATGAATACCTTTTCTTTAATTTGGTATATAATTCAATAGATTTTTATAAACAATTTATGTTAGAATGGGGGCATTCCAACTTTTGCAAATAACAGAACATGGCAAGGGTATGAATAATTGTGATGTTAACTGTATATGCACACATAAACGTACAAAGACATTTTGGTCTAAATGTTTACCTGCACATGTACATTTGAATAGCTGTACATACAATTCAGGGGTGGCGCTAGGTGCTGAGGGCAGGGGGCAGCCCCCCCCCCCCCCTTTATGATTTTCAAGTGATGAAAAAAAAAAAAAAAAAAAAAGCAAAAGAAGATGAAGATTATTATTATCAATACTAATACATGTACTACATGTACTTTCTACCACTACTACTACTACATGTACATACATGTACATGTACTACTTCTATTACATGTTATCTATTTATTTCATTGATTCTTAATAATCCAAATTACGATAATAAAATAAGAACAACAACAGCAACAACAATAATAACAAGAAGAATAATAATAATAATAATGATGATGATAATGATAAAGATAATAATAATAATAATAATGATAATAATAATAATAATAATGATGATGATAATAATAACATCAAGCATCATCACAATAACAATAATAATCATAATCATAATAATAATGATAATGGCCATGTAATAAGTTAACAGTAAGAATAATGACAATGATGAAAAAAATGATAATAGATATTCATGCCCCATATCTAAAATGTGTTTCCTATTAAAGTCGATCTTCACCTGGTCTAAAGTCTGTACAAAAAGCATGTTGTATTCTGACACTAATTGCATTAGATGAAGAAAAGAATAAATACGTCTGACCTCCTGACTTTAAAATAACACTGGTTTACAGTTACTGAAGACTCACAGACAACTTAGTGGGTCATTTCCAGAATTTTCAAGCACATTTTTTGTTAAAAACACACAGCCAAAAAAAAAAACAAGCAAAAGTGCAACCAAAGTCAAATCCATGTGAAGTCATATTTCATGTGTACCTTTCGCAGCTCATTATTTCTCCGGCTCGCTTGCACAAATCTTGGGCCATTATCTGGCACCTGTGAGTGGCACGAAGGAAAGAATGGAGGAATAAAAGCCGTTTTTTCATGACCGAGATTAAACGCCCCGTGCTCCTTTCATCATGCCCCCCTGCTCCAATTTGTCCAAATGAGCGATGAAATCATAACACGCGCTATTGAAGCCATTGTTGCCGATTTTCCACTCTTGAGCCAGCTGATCAATGCTTTTACCACTGACAATGGCTTTGAATTGCTATCAATGAGACTCCTAGTGAAGAATAAAGGACCACCAAATCTTATACAAGAAAGTTGCCCTCTGTAAAAGCCAGATAAAAAGTGGAAACAGAAAAGTTTGAATGAAATCAGAATAATACTTTACATGTACGTTACATGCAATCCTTACAGTGCTTAAAGTTAGATGGATCATGATATGGGAATATGAAATGGGTAGAATCGTAGTGTCAGTGGCACTCCAACTGTATGTCTGCTTTGACGCAACTCAAGCTGTTTCAATATCTGGAATGCTCTTTAATCTCACGCTAGAGTAGCAGGCCATTCACGGTCTGTCACCTTTTGCGAATCAGTCAAGTACAGAACATCAATATTGTCAGGTTGCTTAATGCCGATATTTATTCTGAGGTGCAAATTCGTTTCTTCACCTTTTTTTATCAACCATCATGACAGGGTGAGAGTGGGAATGTCGAGGCTGGAAAAACAGCCATCTCTAAAGATGCAATGAATGCATGAGTGCAGGAAAAATACAATCTACTGAATAAAACTTTAAAATTCACATATTTTTTAAGTTTCACGGCAGGTCTACACAAACATAAGCAATTTTATAACTAGAGTGAAGAAGTACTGTACATGTAGTGTTGTATTAAAATATTTTCTAAGAGGGATGCATTGCATTTAAAGTCAAGATCTGCGTTCAGATATTTCAAGCATGAAATTTTACACTTTACATGCACAGACATGTACAGTAAACTCAGCACTTGACAATTTTGGGGTTACACTGAATTTTTGTTTTGGAGGATTTTTTCTGTTTTTTCTTATCCAAGATGGGGACACTGTACCTATGCAGGTTTTGCCCCCACCCCCCTCCTTGAAAAATCCAAGATGGGGACACTGTACCTACGCAGGTTTTGCTCTCCCCCCCCCCCCCCCCCCCTGAAAAATCCTTGATCTGCCACTGCAATGAAACCACCTGCCCAAGGATTGTACGATATAGCACTAAAAAATCTATGCCATTGGCTTTTAAATACCAGTAATACTAATAAAAATAGAATTACATAAGAAAGGAGCATCCATAACTTTGTTGCATTACCCCTCAAAAAGGCTTTTCACATGCATGCAATACAAGTATAGTTGTAGGCCCCTATCTTTGATTCTTCTACAGCTAGTATTAATGATGGATAATTCTGCAACTCACATCTCTGTGTGTGGCATACATGTACGTGCATGGTCCCTCATGCCACAACCATTTGACTTTAACCCATAGCAGTACAGAGATTTCCTTGAGGTCTAAATTAATCATCTTCGATCCTCAAATTGGCAATAAAAAAAATTTTCCACGCGTACATAGCTTGAAAAAAATAAATATGGTATAACATAAACCAAAATGAAATATAATTGTAAAATTTAATCAGAAATTGCCAATTTGAACATGGAAATATTGATTATGTATTATTCACTGTGTTGCTAATTTAAAGAGTTTAATGATTAGTAACAGTTAAACTGCTCTAATTCGAGAATGCCACACCACACGGCGATGGGAATGGGCTCAAATTTGTCAGTGCATTTTTCTCTTTCTGCTCATGTATAATATGTACTGCCCAACATTCTGGACCAACAGATACTGCAAAAGTGTCTCCTAAAGGTAACACTGTACCTCTACGGGTTAAACTCAGCAACAATCCTGACCAGGATGCCTTGCACTTCAACACATGTCAAAGGTTTGCATGAGCTACATGCATAGCAACAACATAATATGTACATATGTACATGAATCTATCTGGATTATGAAACAGTACATAGCAAAACACTCATTAACAGATCTGTTATAAAGGGAAGGAACAACCTAATAATTCTTCTTTAAACATAATTTTTGACATTTTGATAAAAAGGTTTTCACATCAAATTTATGAGACTTTACATACAAATGTAATTTTTTATGCTTTTCATAATTTTTTTATTGCCAGAAACAGCAACTCAAATCGCTGTGTGTGGCATACATATGCGCATGGACCTAGCTGAATGACACGAGATGACAACCATCCTACCCCGCCTTGCACTTGACCTCTGACCCCACCCACCCAAGTTTTCAACAAGAATGCTCACATTACAGGAAGTAATTAACTGCAGCATGCACATATCCAATCTATTGCAATACTGGAAGTCCTGACCCTTGCCTTTTTTCTTGATCATTCTTTTAAATTGTTCCAGAAGAGTCTAAATTTCTTCCCTATTACTTTGTATCCCTGTGTTTAGATTGGCAGTAAAAGTCATCAATACCTACAGATAAATAGGAAACCAATCTACCAGTAAATTTTAAATTATCTGTAGATACATGTATTTTCAGCTCTTGAAGTCCTGTGAAATGAATTCCCCATTCGTATATGAACACGTATGCTAAATCAAAGATTCAAAGAAACATTTATTTTCTTCCACTTGACTTGCAGGCGTTAACAATCATTTTTTTTTCAATGGTGTACATTTTATACATACATGTAGTAACATAATATATTACAATAACATAAAGCGAGATCCCTAAAAGTGAGTGCTTGTGACAGGCTCGCATGAACAACTTAGCACAAAATAGGAGAGCGGAGGGGAGAGCATTTAGAATAAAGGGAAAAGAAGAAGCAGAAGTACATATGTAGTAGAAGAAGAAGAAGACTGCAACAGTAACACTTGTATTTCGGAGCATGCATGTACACTATACAGAGGCCATCCCATTCATATAGGCACAGGGGTAAAAACTGCATTTTTTCAGATGATTATTAACATGAATTGAACTGCATGTATGCATTTTAACTCTCTGCTCGCTCCATCAATTTTTAGGGAAAATGATGACAATTGTTCTTTTGATATTTTCTTAAATTCTACTTTCCCTAGGTGCAGTACTGATACTTTAAATTATTCTACAGATATCACTAAAGCATGCTAGCTACTTTTTAGTTTCACTCATCCCACAGTGAAAGAGAGAGTTATTGCTTAACTCTTGCAGTGTCGATGGCACGTACATGTATATGTGCCCAAGAGACTTCATATTCTTAATCGACCATTACTCCACTTTAATAATATAATGGATATGGTCGTGAAAATATGTCAAAATTTAGAGGATAAATATAATATTCAAAATATATATCAGTCACTACATGTATATGCCACCATAGGATATTTTTTTTAGAAAACTGCAGATTTTGGAAAGTATCCAGTCTTATTTTAGCATAAAACAATAGCAAACAAATGAGAAATGAAGACGGAAAGGTCAAAAAGGAAGCTCATTTCTATTTCCAAATAATTTTCAAATAAGACATTGAATTAATGGATATATTTGGTATCTTCTGAAAGGGTAATAAATTTTCTACAACTTTTGTGTACAACTTACATGTATCTGTATAGAAATTACTCTTGAAGATTTACAGGCATTTGAAAAGCAAGCATTGTTCATGATTTGGTAGAACTTGGGAACAAGTAAACCGCTTGGCACCATAAGAGTTAATCTAATTGTATGAATGTGCTCTGCATGATGCGAAAAATTGCTCAAGAGGTTCAAAACTCAACAAGATTATTTACAGGGTACATGCACATTACTAGAAGTACTGTAATAAACTACAAACATCTACATATCTAGTGCCCATGGCCCCATGCCCAATGGATAATGGGATGGCCAAAGATGCACCCATTCCTTACAATATTTTTTTTTTCTTCATTTTTTTTGTCCAAACCTGCACTGTGTGATATTTCTAAAAAGCAGGCAATTAACAGTGCCACAATTGGAGTAATCTTAAAAAGAATAACTTCTTGATGTGCATATTCCTACAAATAAACTAAAATCTTTTATGCAGCATGCTTTCACAGCAGTTCTAACCACTTCAAATATCAGGAAACTTGGGGAAGCAATATTCCA
>CM057162.1:11068122-11119282 GCA_029962745.1 Echinometra lucunter
TACGCTGTTATGTATCTTTTTTTTTCAAATTGTTTTCTTGCTAAATTTTGTTATTATACAGTAATAATTGCATATATTTTTATTGTACAGTATACAACACGTATTGGTGATCCAATTTTACAGGTTATTTAATTTGTGGAAAGCCCCGCAGAATATTATATACGTATTTTGTCTTACTGTAATATTATATTGTATTTTGATTTTATACTGCAAAATAAATTGAAATGAACTAAATTGAATATTAGGTTTTTACCTGTCAGTCATATAATTTGCATATATGTATACAGGGTTCTCACTAGAAAAAAATCTACACACGGTTCCCACTCTGCGCAAAGCGTGGAAGTTTCGTAATTTTTACAGAATAACACCTAAAGTTAGGTGTGGCGGCAGTATATGCTATAGTAAAAGGATGAAAAATACCTCTTGGTAAGCAGGAGTTGTCTACTAATGGCATAAAAGTAAAAATACATTGCCAAAAAAGCAAAACAATCTGTGACATTTATCATTATTATTAGGAATATATACTCCAATATTTTTTTACCCTTGTTGCCACGCATGGTGCAGCAATTTCACACATGGTTCTTCCTTGTCTGAAACCCTTTACGCATGGTACTGGAACCATGGGTGTTATGTACTGGCGAGAACCATGTATGTATATATTAAATTTGTAATATTGCAAAAATTAAAAAAAAGAATGAAGAATGATGGGTATACATGTAATTCATAGGTGACTCCTGAGTGTTTCAAATTTATATCACTTTTAGGTCATGATTTCTCCACTACCTGCTTCATTATCCCCACCCCCCCCCCCCCCTTATGCATTATACAGGCAAAGGTAAAAGTTCAGTGTGTACTGTGTACCTCGATAATAATTGGATTCATTAAAAACCTACATGTGATAACTGCTGTTCTTCATCATATAGAAACAAAACTATATAGAGAGAGGTGGCTAGAACTTGTACAATATCAGTGATTATTGTAGTTTCCAATACTTATACTGCCAATTTTTATGAAAAGTGAAAGAAATAATCATATGAGAGTACATGTATGATTTTCCGATAATTTACAAGTAGGCCAATTGAAAAAAAAAAATCAAGGCATGTACAGGCATATGCATACACATACAAAAAATGTACATGTAATAATAAACTAAATTCAGAAAAATATATATTTGTATTGGTCAGTAAAGGTTACATTTGGATTCTACTTGTTATAGATTTGATAATCTTAAAGGCATTGGCTAACTTTGTGAGTAGCTGATTGAAAAAATTCTCAAACTAAGATGAAACATGTGTATGAGTACTTGTATTTGTACTCAAAACCCCTGAAACCAACCATAATTTGGAATGAAAAAGTGTAAGTTAGACGCAAACAGCGATTTTATTATCCTTCATCTTACGAGACAATCACTAAGAGGACCACTTTGCTTGAATTTGAAAATGCTGTTATGTGCCTCCCGCCGCGTGATACGCCAATACACACAGTACAGTAAGGTAAGTCATACGCACATGCGCACTCCTTCTGTCTATTCTGTGCAACCAACCCTCGTATATTTTTCAAACATTGGTTCACATTTTTTATATTTAAAAATACTTCCTGTGGATATTATACTTTGAAACTTTCAGACTAGTATTTTTAGCTATAACCTTTCTGTTTATCCCATTTTCAAGTAACAAAACAAGATTTTTTTAAAATCATAACAATGTTAACCAATGTCTTTAATGTTTTCCCTACAATCATACATGTAGCTCATTATGTCCCTCTGCACTAAAACATTTCACATGGATTACATATACTCCTCCAAAAAAATTCCGCTTCATTTAGACTTGTGATTTGATGAAAATGAATGAAGACAAATGAAGTTCCAATGAAAAGATGGAGAAGAAAGCATAAACGAAAGAATGATGACAAAAATCAAAACGATGACAGTGATTCTGTACATAAAGGAAAACTGTGAGAGATTACTGAAGATGATGATAATGACGATGATGATGGTGATGACAATGGTAATGATGGATATCATTATGATGATGTAGATGATTATGATGATGATGGTGATGTTGATGATGGTAATCACTGTGTTATGATGATGATGATGATGGTGGTGGTAATAGCGGTGATGATGGTAATGATAATAATGAAGATGATACTGATGATAACAATGGTGATGATAATGATAGTAACAGATGATGATGATAATGATAGTGGTGGAAGTAGTATTGATCTGATGAGGGTGGTGTCTACATGTAAATATAAGTAGATGTGATTGTAAGAACATACAAGGATTTCTGTATATCATCATCACCAAAATACTGATCATGAAGATAAAGCTGAAGTCTCCCCCCCCCCTTCACCTTTTCACCTTATTTTTCATCTCATTCAAATACACTGTGAGCATATATTTTGAACATACACTGTAACTTCCATTACTTTAAAGAATATAAAATATATGTTAACTTTAAAGAAAAAAAAACACTAGATACTAATCAATGTTACGATTGTATATTATTAATGCCATTAAAATATGAAAAATTTGTTAAAATTTTCATGGATATCGACATACATGTACTTGTACATACGAACCATGGTTCTCTGCAGTACATACGAACCATGGTTCTCTGCAGTACATAACACCCATGGTTCCAATACCATGCGTGGCGACAAGGGCCAAAAAAATATTGGAGTATATATTCCTAATATTAATGATAAATGCCACAGATTGTTTTGTTTTTTGGCAATGTGTTTGTGCTATTATGCCATTAGTAGACAACTCCTGCTCACCAAGAAGTATTTTTCATCCTTTTGCTCTAGCATATGCTGCCGCCACACCTAACATTAGGTGTTATTCCTTAACACTTCCAAAACTTCGGCGCTTCATGCAGAGGGGGAACCATGTGTGGATTATTTTCTAGTGAGAAGCTGCATACGACATACATGTAATTAAATGGTAACTGGACCAAAACTCTTTCCATGTACTGCTACAACCTACAAGTCACCCCTTCCTTTTTCATTTTTTTTTCAGTTGAGGTTAACATCAATAACATTAACACATTCAAATATTCTGCAATGCAGTGATTGCAATTAACAATGATTAATCAAAGGCGAGCCGACCTTTGTGGTTTGATCATCATCCATCATCATCATCATCATCATCACCACCATCATCATTTCATCATCACAAGTTACTGAAGAGGTGGCCCTGTCGTTCATTTACACTGAAAATTCTTACAACTACAATAATCCTTAGGTGCAATTTTTTTTTTAAATCTTCATACGAGGGCCTTTGCATGATGTGACATCCAACTCCTTCTTCTATGAGTGGGTCTGAAATACGGCTCTGGAGTCTTCACTGCGCATCTCCCTTCCCACATCTTCCCCACTCGAAAAGGTCTTGCCCTCGTCGCGAAAAAATATAGAAGATTGGTGGCATATAAATCAATATCTCAAGCTCATAAGCAAGAGTAGAAACGTATCTTGTAAACTTACCTTTACCGTCATCTCTTACAATCACAAAGATGGTAAATTCCTGTTACATTCTGGTTGTTTTGCTGTGTAGTTCTCCGGACACTCCATTGATAAATGACCACGCATACAATAGAATATGCTTCGTACGGAAGTTTTCAACTGGACCTGCACATTATTGTACACAAAAACTATTGAGAAGTTTGCCCGTGGGCTAGGCGCTGTACCCCCGATACCAGTCGCTCCGTAATCTCGGTATCGCACTCCACGGCCGAGAGAGCTCAAATACAAATCCCATCATGCATTGCAAGACAGCGTTTGGTCAAATTTCTTGATCTGTTCGAAAAATAATCTCACTTTCTTTTTACTGTTTTTTTTTTTGGTGGTGTCGTGCGACGAGGGAAAAAGAGAATGGCGACTGGGGGGTCAGTGGGATGTCGGAAAATAAGAGGTGGTGGAAGTGGTAGTGGTAGGTGGTGGCGGCAATGGTATATAAAGGTGATGCTGGTGGTGGTGGTGGTGGTGGTGGTGGTGGTGATGGAGGTGGGGTTGATGGCCATGATCTTGTTAGTATTAGTGTATTTGGTGGAAGTGCACGGTGGTGGTGGTGGTGGTAGTAGTGGTATAGTGGATGAGGTGATGGTGGTGGTTCAGGACCCCGTTTCATAAACATGTTATCAATAACAAGTTGCCATAACTGTTATAAGCTACTGAAATCCCGGGGGAATGCGGGATATACCCCCCCCCCCCCCACTTTTCAAGCAAAAAAAAAAAGATATTTGAATTAATCAGTTAATAGAATTTTCAATAATCTATCATAAACTACCATATTTTAGAATTTATATTTGAAAATGCGATTTAAAACCAGGAAAGCGCTTAGTTTTGGCTCGCTCGCTTGGCTCGCTCATATTTTAAAATTTTCGTTTGAAAATGTGATTGAAAACCCAAAAAAGATGTTATTTGTGGCTCACTCGCTTTGCTCACTCATCATATTATAGAATTTCTATTTGAAAAAGGGATTGAAACCAGGAAAGTGGTAATTTTTGGCTCGCTCGCAAGATAAAAATTAAAATGTGTGTAAGGTGGTCTGTGCAGGTAAGTGAGGCGTGTGTTTAACTTAAGTGTGAATTCGACAAACAAAAAAATTGGCAAAAAAAGTTGATCATCCCCTCCCCGAAACCTTAAAGTGGATTTACGCCGGTGCTACTGACAGCGGCGTAGAGAGGTTCTTACACCTGGGGGGATGATTTGCCGTTCACGGATGATTGTACATGCTATCCCCCCCCCCCCCCCCACCTCAAAAGGTGGGGGGATGCATACCCCTCATACCCCCCCCCCCCCCCGCTGTCTACGCCCCAGTAGCCTACTGAAATCCTTGCACTGGATTGGCTGAGGGCAAATTTGTAATAGAATTGTTGCAGTTGTTAATTATAACATGTTTTCTGAAACCGTGCCCTGGTTCTGCAGGCTGGGTAGGCTTTACGGTGATTTTAGAGATGGCAGTGATTCAGAAATTGTGGCACATTTGAAAATGATTTTGGACACATGTCCGGTACATGGCCCTACGCAGGATTTTTTTTTGCTGGGGGGGGAGAAAGAATATGGTCAATATTTAAGGGAACACGCAAGCGAGGGAGTGAAGTAACGGAGCTGGAACTTTTGCATTTTTATAATTATTATTGAAATTCAACGATCTGGTACACACTTTGAGGTGTGATCTTTTTTTAAATCTTAAAAAAAACAACAACTAAGAATACAAGGTTTTTCTTTTAAATTTCTAGAGGCTATGACCCGACATGATATTAATGAGGAATCAAAGTGAGGAATCCATAACATTTCTTATCTTTTTGATATTCCATTCAGTTCTTTCTGTACGTGCGAAATAATACATACATGTATGACTAATTAAGTAAGGAAATCTAAAAAGTTTGAATTTCTTTCATACATCGAACCCAAGGAAATAATTTTTTACACTTAAAAAATGAAAAAATATTGTGTACTGTGTTATCGCTATGAATGAAATGTAGTTGAAATGTAGTTGAGTGGAAATGAGATGCCGTTTTTTTTTCAATTTGCAGTTCTGGCATTGGCCGAAAATCTCATCTTTTTGTAACTGTTCATGGAGTTTTTTAAAGATCTGGGGAGCGTTTCATGAAGAGTTTTGTCGGTGATTTTCACTGACTAATTTGCTTTCAGCCAATCAGATGCGAGGATTTTCAGTAGCTTATAACATTTGTCGGTGATTTTTCACCGACAAAACTCTTCATGAAACGCTCCCCTGGTGCATCTTGATCTCACTTGCAGTTCAAATCGAGAAAAGCCACCTACGTTACTGTTAAATCAACTGCGCCCTCTCCCGACCCGGTGCATTATACCAGGAAGTCCTGCCCTGTACAACATCCAGATCCAGATATTTCGCAATCGCATTCTTTTTTTTAGATCAATGAAAAACAAGCGGTGACATCTTTCATAGCCCGTGTTATGATTTTGGGCGAAAATCCACGATTGATTTAAGCGGACAAGTGTAGAACCCAAAGCAGATGACCTTTTGATTTCTTTGTCAGGAAACTTCAATGTTATCCCTCTCATAATTCAAGACAAAGAGGGACGACGTAAGGGGGGGGGGGGGTGTGCCCGCCCACTCAAAATTTCTGCCGGCAATTACAAGGAAGGAAAGGCAAAAGAAAGAAGGAAGAGAAGGGAAGAGGGAAAAGGGAGCTAGGAGAAAGAAGAGGAAAGAATAAAAATAAAAGAGAAAGAGAAAGGAAAAGAAAAGAAAAGAAAAAAGAAAAGAAAAGAAAAGAAAAAGAAAAGAAAAGAAAAGAAAGGAAAAAAAAAGAAAAGGAAATAGGAAGGAAAGGAAGGCAATTCAAAGAAAAGATATAAAACGGGAGAAAACTGGAAATGCTTGCTCGCTTCACTCGCCTGCATTTTAATTCAGTTCACTTCAATTAATTCAATTCACTTGCAGTTAAATTCAAAGTTTATTCCAACGTGTCATGGAAGGGGTAGACTTAGAATGCAGCATAACCGTCAGCAAGTTTGGGGTCACTGCCAAAAAATGTGTCTTCAAATTTAGATCTTACACCCCCCCCCCTATAAAAAATTCTAGCGACTCCACTGAATGTATTGTCTGTTTGGAGACAGAAGGGCGTTAAGCTGTATAAATTGATATATAATGCCCTTCTTGCTCCGAACAGACGATACATCTTAGCAATTACCATTACCAAACTGTGAATTCTAGAGCACTTCTTAAACGAAAGGAATAATTTATAGTCTTTTAAAAAAAAACCAGCAAGGCACTCCAACCCACTCTCACCCCACTCACGATTCCTATCTCAGAATACTGCTTTGCTGTTATCTTAGGGATCTTCGTGAAAATTGTTAATGCTTCAGACTGATCAGAGGCGTCGATAAAGGGGGGGGGGGGGGCAGTCGTCCCCACCCCAAGAAAATTACGGGTGGCAGAAATATCATTTTGTCGCCCTCCTAATAATTTCCGAACCCCTCCAAATAGGGGGGAAAAGAAAAAAGAAATGAGAAAAGAAAGGAAAAGGAAGGAAATGAAATGAAAGCGGAAAACAAGGAACAAGAAAGAAAAAGGGGACACTAGGAAGCGCTCGTTCGCTTCGCTCGCTCGCATTTAAGTATCTTAACAAATACCGATGATAATTACTATTCTTATGAAAGGAAATCGGTTTGCATCTTGTGTTCTGTCCAGTATTATACTGTCCTTCTACTCATAGGAAGTAATATGACAAATATGAATGGATTCGGACTGCAAGCGAGGTAGCTAAAACAGTGTCATATTCGGCACACAGGTGATCGGATGTATGATATATTTAGATATCATACAGGCATGACAGGTTTATAGTGTATTCGGATGATGGTAACAATAGTAATATTCCGTTCTTGTATAGCGCATATCACATTATTATCACATTATTATATATCATGATGACGAAAAGACACTTCTATCATATGGAAAAGGGTATATTTTTCCTCGCTCGCTGCGCTCGCTCGTTTGATATTAATGATTCTCGAAAGCAAACGAATTCGGTAAGCGGGATGAGACCGAATAGAGAATGCAGATGTTTCATGCAATGGGCTCACAGTGTAATCTGCCGAAGGTGTGTTATTCCTCTCTCGCTTTGCTCGCTTGTAATATTAAAAAACAGAGTGGTTTGGGGGACAGCAACAATGGACCAGCGATGTGACAAAATAGAGTACATATTTGACAGCGAGGTACCAAATACATAATTATATTAGGTATCATATATGCCTTTAGTGTATATAACTAAAGCATTCTTTCATAACAAGAATTTTCTTATTTTTTGCTCTCTCGCTTCGCTCGCTCGCAAAATTAGAAAAGCAGGAAAGCGGGATGCTTCATAATATAGCAAGATGCGTAATTTCCCCAAATTGAAAATATCTATATGGGTGTGGGTGTGTGGCGCGCGTGTGCGTGTGTTTGTGTGTTTGTGTGTGTATATGGAAAAAAAAGAATATGAAAAAAAAGTATAAAGGGTGGCCCAGAAGAACGGAACATCTGTGATCCTTAATTTCAGCCAGATTAATAACATATGAAGAGAGGTACTTACTATATTCAAATGAAAATCTATTTCCCAGTAAATTGACACCAGGATCATCCATTTTGACTCATGCGTTTAGATGTTAGGGCTCATTTCGTGAGACAATGTCGTTTTGAAAATTTACTACTTTAGCGACCGAATTCCTGTTACTTGAAAGAAAATCATTCACCCGACGATCTTCAATAGAAACGGTTCCTTGCCTGAATAAACGTGCGGTTGATTTTCCTTTCATTGAAAACGAGATTATTTAGGCAGTGAGCCGTTCCTATGGAATGCCGTCAGGATGAAGGTTTTCCCTTCATCTCACATGATCTCAGTCGCAAAAGTAGTTAATTTTGAAAATGACATTGCCTCAGGGAATGAGCCCTAACTTCTGAATGCATAAGCCAAAAATTAATGTTTTTGATATCATTTTCAAGGAAAAGAAATTCTCTTTCGAACCAAATGAACAATCATCACATTATGTTATTCATATATATATATATATATATATATATATATATATATATATATATATATATATATATATATATATACCCATATATATACACACATATATGTATGTATATATATATATATATATGTATGTATGTATGTACGTATGTGTGTGTGTGTACGTGTGCATACACACATACATAAAACCTATTTACTACTTGATTGGACTATTCTTTATGCCATTACTCCAGGCTAAAAAGAAAAAAAAAAACACTCAAAGACCTCAATAACATTAAAGCATGAAAATTTCTTTGTTAAACAATGAACTGGACCAATGAACCTTTAGGAAACTCAAAAGATTTTTTTTCAATTGATATTCTTGTTGTTCCTGTAATTTGCTTCTTAGTGCTTTCGGGAGAGGGCACTACAGAAGTAATAGCATATTATTCGTGCATTATGTCAATTCATCTTTAATCATATTCAGTATTAACGCTGTTATTTGATCTAGAGAAAGGCATAAGACTATTTAGGATATTTTTAAGAGATGTATAATTATTATTAACGAAAGGTGATACACGATATACTCAGTATGATACACAGAATGATACACAGTTCTTAGATTTCAGACTATTAATGAATGACAGTGGGTCCATCTCATTATACCATGTTGCTGTTGCTGTTGTTGGGTTTATGGCGATATCCATCGACTGCAATGATTTCCGCCAGCCTTTGTAAGAGGGCGTTATTGCCCTCTCATTTCAACGCTCTTGCTCTTAACTTTAGGGACGCAGACCAAGAATTCGACTTCTAACAGTACTGGGCTTCCCCTATTCCGAGAATCATAGATGATGTATTGGTTAGAAAAAATATCATATAAAATCATATTGGAATAGCAATTTTTATATCGACTTAAAGAATGGTTAGTGGCGCTTCAGATGAGTCCTATGAGAGAACTCTAGCATGTCTAGTGGGTCCCGGATGAACTTTATAGTGCCTTTAATTACTTATTCAAAAGCGTGACACTACGGGCGAGGTTGCTTGGTTGGTTTTTTAGTTTAGAGGCGCTTATCACTTCTAAATTAGAATATTTGCGCCAAAAAGTTCGCCCAATGTGGGGCTCGAACCCACGACCCTGGGATTAAGAGTCCCATGCTCTACCGACTGAGCTAACCGGGCTGGTTAGAGAAACGATTAAATTACATTAAATTCAATTAAAATCGTATTGCGGACCCATGCATTTAAAAGAAATTGAGCAGAAAAAAAAAATGTGCCTTCATATTTTCGGCAGGCGTAGCGAAATGGACCCCAGAAGTTTCTCTGTTTCAGTTAAAGGAGTTAAATTTGAACAGCATTTTTAAAAAGAAATTAGCAAAATCGTTCAAAGAATAAGAAAATTACACTCATTTACATTTCCTAGTAAATTTCTCTTGGCTCTGCAAATTGACAACACTGATGACATCATATGCGAGCAGCTCTCCTTTCACTTTGTACATGAAATTTCACATTTTCTCAATTTTCTCATTTTTTTTTTGAAGTTACATATTTTCTAACCCCCATAGTCAATGTATGTTCAGAAGAATTGCCTTTTAGATAACATTCTTTGACTATCGGGTGAGAAAATGTGTAACTTCCAAGAAAATTGAGAAAATGTGAAATTTCATATTACGAAGTGAATGGAAAGCTGCTCGCATGCGATGTCATCAGTGTTGCCAACTTGCAGAGCCGAGAGTAATTTATTAGAAAATGTAAATGAGTGTAATTTTCTTATTCTTTGACAGATTTTGCTCATTTATCTTTTAACATGACAATGCTGTTCAAATTTAACTCCTTTTATTGAGACAGCGAAACTTCTGGGGTGGAATTTACCTTTCAGTAGTAGAAGCAAAAGTATGCAATGTCACATTCCAAGCACTGATTTTTCATGAATTTTCTTGGGTCTCATTTGTAATACATATGGGAATATAATTACTGATCTGTGACTTTAGTAATGTATTGCACTGCGTGTGTGAGATAAAGGCAAAGGTCCGAGTCGTCTTTTCAGTAAGTACTTGTAATAATTTAGTCGATATTTTCCCAGAAGGAATCGATACAATATTCGTTCATTTTTACGGCCAAAACCTTTTATCATTTATATTTCCTTGTATGTTAATAGTGCCTTTCTCGTAGACCTGTACTGAATCCCATAATCCCACAGCTTTTGGCATTCATCTTTGAACAAATCAACTGTTTCACTCCCAACTTTTTGTTTCCTTTTTTAAAGCGAAAATCTCTCCTTTTTTTGGACAAATATGCATGTTTGGCTAATGAGTCTGCCTCTTCATTACTTCGTATAGGCTAATGCGCTAGGACCCATTAAAAATACTTCTACTCAAAATAAATCGATTGCCATTAATTTTTTTTTTAATATATGTATTCCGACTATCATAGTACTTTCATTTGAATTTCTAATAGCTTCTGAAGCTGAGTTAGCATCGGATAAAATTACAACAGCTATTGGATGATGCTCCTCTTCCCATTCTAACAATGCAGGGGGTGTTAAGCTGTTCGTAAGTTACGAACGACTCTACGAACGACTGGAACAAGTTCTTGGGTGCTAATCAGATTCTCATTCATTTACATGTAGCATAAGAAGGTATCACCAGTCGTGCGTAGTCTTTCGTAAATTACGAACAGCTTTATGACCCCCCCCCCCCCCCAGGTTCATTACTTGTTTCGAATCTTAAATTCGGACGCGTAGAATAGCTCGTTCTGAATGATTCCGGTCGTATTTAGAGCCCGTTGTTGTCTCTCTATATTCAAAGGTGTAACCATGATCGTTCGGCAACCCAGAATTTGACCCCTATTTCGTGGTGTTTCAGGTACATTTTCAGCCATTTTTACCCCTATTTGGCACAAAACGGGTACAAATTGGCATTTAAAAACACCACCTGTATTTTTCGCATTCCAAGTGCACTTTTTGCAAACAAGGACCAGAAAAAAAAAACCACTTTTTAAATTTTAAGTAGAGGCCTACAAGCTCAAAAAAAAAAACCCTTTCTTCAATTTCGAGTACAAGCTCATGAAAACAACCTCTCTTTTTTTTGAAAAAAAAAAATGCTCAAAAAAAAAACCCCATGCTAAAAAAAGACCCCCTTTTACGCCAAATTTCTAACAATCATGTGTACACGAAGTCAATACAGAGTGACAACACCGGGATTTAGAGATAGGAATGTGAACATGCTTTGTCAATTCACCATTCACGAGGTTTGAGGGATTCTGTTCTTGGCTACTCTATTTTAAAAAAAAGAATGATTTTTCTCCGTTAGGAGTGGATTTAAGAAAAGAGTGAATTTAGAAGAATTAAGAGTTAAGAATTAAGATAATTATGAGTAAAATAGTGATATTAACTCTCTTTTTAAAATCTTTTAGAGGTGACCTCAGGGATCACTCATAATCCTTAAGTGATCCCTGAGGTCCCCCCCAAAAGAGTGAATCTCGCAATTTTACTCTTCATTCACTCTAAATACACTCTCTTACTTAAATTCACCCCTAACAGAGTGAATGCGTTCACCTTTTCTTTTTCTTTTTTTTTTCTTTTCTTTTTTAAAGAAACAATCTTTGAGGTAATGCCCTGTCAGATATCGATGAAAACTGGCAGCGTATGTACCTCAAAGATCTTTTGCCAGTAAGTGATCTGTTTGATGAAATATGTGTGATCGTTAAATGATAAATCTTGCGTCAAAATGATTTCATAATCAAGTAGATATTCTTCCTAGTGGTTTCAAAAGTCATAAAATAATATGGCTTAGTTTGGTCTGGAACCAAGAATATAACACTCAAAAACAATTTGAATATCAAAGAAATGGCCCAATACCTTCTTTTACACATCTCATCTAGCTGTAAATGATGAGCTAGAAGATTTTTCTTCATGACAATGCACTGATAAATAGCCCAGAAGGCAATACATAACAAAAAAGAGACCACAGTTTACACAATTCCAATTACAGTATACCAAAATGCCACTCATTTGATGATATAAATCAGGATAACGTACCATAATGATTTGCCTTTCACACACTCTACGAACCCTGATTGCATGTTTAATAATGATATTTATGAGAGGAAAGTGATAACGAAAGATGAAGATATAGTCATAAGGAAAAAAAAATACAACAATTTTCGGAATACCGTCCCCGTGTGTTGCAGCACAAATTGTCGCCGCTCCACAGACTGTCGCCGGCGTCGATCGATCTGCATGATCTGTGCAGAATTTTTCAAAATCAAGCTACACAAATTGTCGCCTCTGACACAGATTGTCGCTGACGTCAATCTGTACTGCTTGTGCAGCATCCCATTTTTCTCCCCGCTGGCGAAAATATATGCAATGAATTTAAAACCTAACTGCACAGATTGTCGCCAGTTCCCATGTTTCAAAGTTGATTTGACTGCGATATGTGGCCTACATGGCACAGCATGCCATGCACACTAAGAAAAAAAAAAAGGTGCACGTTTGCACCCTAACTGCAACACTGGCAGCACCTTTTTGGGTGCAATCTTGCACCCTACTTGAAAAAAAAAAAAAGAAACTCGAAAGCGAGGGAGCGAAGCGACCGAGCTTGTCACGGGGGTGCTTTTGCATTTTTAAAAGTGAAATTGAAGGGTTTAGTGAAGACTTTTGTTGAATTTTGTGAAAGTTTTCAGTAAAAAAATACAAGTTTTCACACACACACACACCCTTACACCCGAATGCACAGACATAAATAGAAGATATACACACATCTTTTTTTTTATTTTGTTGTTATACCACTTCAGAAAAAAGGTGAAGGCGCCGAAATTAGCCTAAAGTAATATAAATAACTACATAAATCAGAATAATGATCGATATAGTTATGATAGTAATCGTCATTTCAGTCACATTAACGATGATGATGATGATAACTATCATTATTATCATAAGCATAATAATAATAACACATTACTAATTATCATTATTATTGTTATTATTATTATCATTATCATTATTATTGTTGTTGTTATTGTTGTTATAATGATAATTGTTATCATTATTATTATTGCTGTTCCTATCATTTCTAAGTTAATTCAGTTTAATTGTAAGCAAACATCCTTCACTAAAACCTGGGGGGGGGGGATGATTGTACATGTCATCCCCCACCTTGTGAGTTGGAGGGGGGGGGGGGATGCATACCCCTCATCCCCAGCTGTCTACGCCCCTGGTACGATCATACCGAAGACTTTTGATAACGGGACCTTCTGCTTTCTAGGGGGATTAAGGGTGCCGATTTGTGTTCATGGTCGGGAGGTGATTGATGCCATATCCTTGGTGAGGAAGCGAAGCGACCGAGCGGGGAAAGGGTGTGGGGTTCAGACGTGAATGATTGACTCAGCGACAGACAGGGTCGTCACTATATTTGAATGGTATATATCGCAAACTCGCTGCCAAATATGACTATTTTAGCATCTCACTGGTCCAACTGGTTACGTCCAAACCACCCTGTTTCTGTATGTTACAAGCGAGCGAAGCGTGCGAGGAAAAGCACACCCTTCTGACGATAAAGCATTACTTTTTTCTTCTATACAATATAGGACTGTGTATGAGATATGATTTATGTCCAATTATATATTCTACAAAATATAATTCAACTCTTCTCAGGGGCATTAACATGTTTCAATGTAGATAATGGCCATGATCAGTCTCAGACCGGTTTCAAGAGCTACACTGTTTTGCCCCATGCCTATATTCCCACATAATTATTGCCCACATTTCAATCACACGATTCATTTTTATGTATGGCAACAATCTGTGGTGCCAGAGTTATGCACAGACTGACGCCAGCGACAATCTGTGTAGTGTGTTTTTGAAAAATTCTGCACAGATTGGCCTGCGACAATCTGTGGAGGCAGGCCAATCTGTGGAGCGGCGACAATATGCTGCAACACCCGTCCTCTATAGACCAATCCCACAACGCAAGAGGGCAGCAGATTCGACACAGTTCGACATATTGCGGTGGGCGCTCCAACTTTTATAGTACGCAAGTCAAAAGCGCGGTATGTACATTCGTTCGATTTTTTTTGTTGTCTATTTTCACCAATATATGCAGATTTCTTTTAATGAGAAATTACCAGAGAAGTTCAGGACGCAGCTGTGCGGTGCTCAAATGCCACAAGAATTGGAGAAAGTTTAAAAATTGGAAGCGAAGTGAGTGCGAAATTCACTCGCTTTTGACTCATGAAGCCTGTTTTTGTGAGAAGCCGTACTCCCTACACAGGTATCCGTAAGCAATGTGAAGGAATTCGTCGCCAGTGGGTAAAAACATCAACAGAAAGGACTTTGAAGTCAAGAAACATTATCATTATGTACTCTGGCGTAAAATTTAATGAGTGAACACATGGCTTTGTAAACAGGGTAAGATTGAGGGCTCCCGTTTACTACGGCTTCTATGCTGCAATCGAACTTTTACTGACAAAACTAAGTTGAAAACCATCGAAAGTACACAAATACATCATACCTTCATCTGTAAGATATGGCCATTGTCTTACCTCATCTACCCATGTATCCATGCTTTATTTTATTGATCTAGAATAAAGTAAATGGAATAATATCAGGACATGTCTCATATCTTACATTCATTCTGTACACAGAGCAAATCGCGGTCAGCGCGCTTGCCCACCGCAGCAATGGCGTCACCGGTAGAGGGCCAAATACATAAACCGGAGGTGAAATTGGTCTGAGTTTTCTTGCTTCACCTCTGCCATGTCTGCTGGGAAGAAGAAGGAAGGAAGGAAGGGAGGAAAAGTATCTGTTAAAATATGTATTAAGATATATGAGATCAATTGAGAGAATGATAGCGTAGCATGAATCAAAGTTCCCCAGAGCTGGTCTACCATTTTTGGAATGTTTGCAAAGGTTGAAAAAATGTCTCTGCCAGGAATCGAATCCGCGCCTTGGGCTATGAACGCCACTGTCTTAACCACTAGACCACGGGAGACGTTCCAGTGGTTTCGGCGACTCTATTATTCTCTGAATTGATCTCACATGTATTTATTTCCACGAGAGCTGCCAAAGCTGTTGTCTATGTTCTTTGATCACACACACACACACACACACACACACACACACTTACCCACGCACGTACACGCACACACACCCTCTCTCTCCATCTCTGACACACACACCCTCATTAGATAAATCACGATCTCATGGAGTGATTGTCAGAGATGTCAGTGGCTATAATCAAGCCTTGATGGCAAAATTCATTTAAGGCCAAAGTTAAGGCCATGCTACTATGAGAATATGCAAGGTAAAATTTCTGTGTCAAGTCTTCAGTCTTTCACGACGCCATCCTTTATACCATTCAAATCATTACCAATGTCATCCGTATCATCATCATCATCTTTTATCATCATCATCATTTCATCATCATCATCATCATCATCATCAACATCATCTTCATCATCATCCACATCATCATCATCATTTTCACTATCCTTTCAAGTTTGGATTTCAGTTATTTTTTATCCATTCTGCTGATTCGATATGTTTATCTATTTAATATTTATTTGGGGTTGCCATATTTTTAAGCATATTGATTACAATGGCAATCCTTCTTCGGCAAATGATTTTATGTTTAATGAATTATGTTTAATGACTTACAATAATTTGACAATTTTTCATTTATATTTTTTTAAAGAAAAATGATTGTATATAAATACTTGCATATTTGTGATTTATTGTCAAAAGTAGCTTTTTTACCAAAATGTCATTGTATGCAGAAGAAAATAAATCAAATCAAATCAAGATCATTGAGTAACCTCTGACATAAGAGGGCGACAAACAATAATCATAAGGATAAAACATATTAGCGTGACTGCTTTTCTTCTTTGCCCCATTTTCTGCAATATTACACAGTATCTAAAAACAAAATAAATACATAAAGCATTTTAAATAATATATCCAGATACTCACCAGCAATCATACGAATCAGGCTCTTAATCAGTATAACTTTTTTGTTGAGTAACAAAATATAAACAAATTTCCAAGTCCATACTAAGTTATACTGTTCACTGGTTTGCACTAATCACTCACATTACGGAACAAACACTTCCTGTTTAGCTCCTCAATTAATATGAATATCAACAAAACTAGATATCCATCCCTTTCAGCCGATTATACATTGAAATAACTTGACATTTGAACCACAATTTACTCTCTGACATCTTCTTATCCCTTTGTCATGTTTATCTCCAAAGAAATTTAAAAACTCATGCAAATGCAATATAATACTATAAACGTGATAAAAACAAACCATAATCATAACTATGTACATCATTGAGATTACATGGAAAACGCTGTGATAGTATGTGTATACATGTATATCAAAGAATGATTCTACTAATTTTACAAGGCTCTGACCACTGGTAAATGCAGACTAGTACATTACTATACAAACACAACACTGACAATAAATCTACATAATCAATTTAAATTTATCAATAAAAGCAACAAACTGCAGGCTCTCGGGGTTAAAGACTGATGATGAGCTTTTACTACATCAATGTCCTTGTCATCCTACTCATTACTAAAACAAAAAAAAAACAAAAAAAAAAAAAACAAAAAAAAAACGCACCAACTTTTCCCTGCACCTCCATAACCCCAGTGTATTCGTTATTATCAAAGGCTCTAGCGTAAGGTTGGAAAACCCATATCTTCCCAAGTTTTCACTGAAATATATAAAGCAACTAGACAAATAAACCTTAAACTATCATATATACAAAAAATTAAATTTCCATTTTGCACCCTATTCCAATATTCTACACTCTAAAAACAAACTAGTCAGATTTGAGTAGATTACCGGATCACACGGGCACTTACTCTTTTCTAGTCAAATGTGACTAGATTCTAGTAAAAAATGACCAGATTTCTATTCAATTAAACGAAGAGCGAACACTATTCTAGTAAAAAATTACACAGTTCTAGTAAAATTGACCAGATTTGTTTTTACAGTGTAACTTGTGGCCTACACAAATGGAATATCATGACTCAACAGTGTAACAGTAACCGACTTGTTTATATCCATAATAACGCTTCAGTCTATTCTATACAAAATCAAGAATTTGGTGTCTGATTATAAAATTCTCGATCCTTCCACATAGTCATTCCCATTTGACCAAGCACTTCCGCCTGAGTTGCAAAACCTATACCAACAGATTAATATTCTGCCTGAGCCCAAAATAAATTAAAGCTCTAAAACAATAATTAAAAAAAACCTATAGCAATTCCCACTTACTTGCTGTTTTTCTCGAATAAAAAATGTTCACTACAAATAAGCTAACAATAAAGAGCCAGCAATTGTAACTGTGAGTGTGGATCATACTATACAAATTATTTATAAAATATCTCTACATCTTTCTCTATATTACTATATAGAGAAATGTCTCCACATCTTCTTTAGATTACTACATAAAGCAATGTCTCTACATCTTCTTTACATTACTACACAAAATATCTCTACATCTTTCTTTATATTACTACACAGAGCAATATCTCTACATCTTCTTTACATTACTACACAGAGCAATGTCTCTACATCTTCTTTACATTACTACACAGAATATCTCTACATCTTTCTTTATATTACTACACAGAGCAATGTCTCTACATCTTCTTTACATTACTACACAGAATATCTCTACATCTTTCTTTATATTACTACACAGAGCAATGTCTCTACATCTTCTTTACATTACTACACAGAATATCTCTACATCTTTCTCTATATTACTACATAGAGCAATATCTCTACATCTTCTTTACATTACTACACAGAATATCTCTACATCTTTCTTTACAATTATTACTGCACAGAGCAATGTCTCTAAGTCTTCTTTACATTACTACACAGAATATCTCTACAGCTTTCTTTAGATTACTACATAGAGATATGTCTCTACATCTTCTTTAGATTACTACACAGAATATCTCTACATCTTTCTTTAGATTACTACATAGAGCAATGTCTCTACATCCTCTTTATCTCTATACATTTCTTGAGATTACTACATGGAAACAATGTCTCTAAATCTTCTTTAGATTATTACATACAAAACCACATCATAGCATCATTATCACATTACAACAATGATATTAATCTCCATACCAATACATACCTTTGTCCCATCTACTCAATTACACAGAAATCTGCATTACACTAACTCCCAAAAAATTATCAGAGTCTACTACTCATTTGATTCTACTTAAATCTACATTACACTAAGCAAACTCCTTTAAGAATTACCACAACCCAACTACTCATCTATAAATCTGCATTGCTCTATGCAAACTACAATGAGCACTTATTACACAACTTCTATTACTATTATTATTATTTCAATTAAAAAATGTACATCGAACAAAGAAATCGACTACATAAAAAGAAAGTTGATTAAAATACAGCGATTGGAAACAAATTACTCAAAAATTGTGCCGATAATAAACATATATACATTTTGAAATCAACTTTACGGCTGAGGGCAAAATACCCAACCAAAAATGACTCACATTGAAAATAGACAGCACAGTCTTATGAGTTATGTAGTCCGAGGATGGAGAGTATGGGTAATGGCTAACTATTGAGAAGGTTGAGGAGAAGAACAGTGCAAGTAGATTAAGACCAAGCGATGACAAACACTTTGTAAGTGACTGTGTCGATGGAGATTGAAGAACTTGGATCAGGTGACTGAACAAAAAATCGGGAAGGCTGTGGCATAGCGAGGATGTTGAAACATCTGGAACAGCATACAGCAATACGAGAACACAAGACACACAGACAGCGGCTAGAGGCCAAGGTAAGGCGACTACAAGGACAATAACCGTACACTAGAAACAGTGGCAAGAGGCTCAGGAAGCGTCACCGTGGCACAAACCAAGATGATAAAAAAGGCAACAGATGACGATGACATGAAGATAACCGTAAAACATTTTGGCGCACACATATCAATATTCAATTTTGAGTAAGGGATTGAAATCGTAGGTGATGATTTTTTTTTTTTGTGTGTGTGTGTGTGTGCAATACCTAAATTTTTGTGGAAAGGAAGACTGTACTTTCATTGTTGTAGTGTTTCAGCAGAACAAGAAAAGGTACATTTTTAATGTTTTAATCCAGGTGTAATAGAGTAGGGGAAAGCGGGGAAAGACGGACCCACAAACTTTCGAGTCACGTAATTTTTAATCTAGATGAATGTGGAAGCTGTTCTTGGGCGTAAAGGTCATGTTGTGGGCGTTAAATATTGCTACCCCATTTAAATCCTTTAATATCGGAATAAACAACCGAATGATATATTTTTTTCTTACCAAGGGCCGTTGAACCCAAGGCCTCGCGTAAGATGGGCCATATCATGCTATATGGGGCTGGCCGGGCAAAACGGCCATTCACAAGTTCTAGGTTCTATGCCTCAGTATACGTCTTTGGACTGTGTGAGTTTTCAAAGCTTGTCTGATGTTGCAAGTCCTTTGCTTGACAGCATTTACGGCAGCATATCATGTGACCACTGAAAGACGCAGCAGGGGGGGGGGGGGTTGGGAGGATGCAGTAGCCCCCTCCCCCCTCCCCGAACTGAAAATTTTCCAAAAAAAAAAAAAAAAAAAAAAAAAACCCTCCCAAAGTGTCTCTACCCACCTCAAGTCTTTGTCAGTGTACAATGACCAAGACACGTGACGGATAAAAAATTTTGTGAATAAAATAATGCAGTTGGAATTATGAATTGCGTATTTTCATTTCTTGCCTCTACTTCTTATAATGCAACATTTGATTAATTAGTTGACTGAAGAGGAACGTATTCTCTGGTATTCGATGCGGGTTGTCTGTAGGGCATGTAGAATGTGTCCGTTTCCATTTGTCCACTCCCATTGCGATTACCTGAGTTCACCTATATGTGATATACAAAAGAAAACAAGTATATGAATAATATTTGAAATATATACAGGGTAAGAAATAAACATCATCGAATTTAAAATGTATCCATTTGCAGCCCATTTCGTATCCATATAGATATTTATTCGAGAATATCAATAACAACAACGACGACGCCGATGATACTATCCACATAAACATAACAAAATGATATTAGTGTTGAAAATAAAACTGATAAAATAATACTTACTTGGAAAGGGTAGCCTCATTAGGAATGACCCATGAGCCTCAAAAATATAATGTGTTTTAACAATTGTTGCGTCATAATTTTGCGTCCTATACATATAAAATATTATTTTTACAATTTAGGAGGACTATGTCGATTCACTAAAAATGGACACTGGTCTCCTTGTTTGTTTGTTTTTTTTTTTTTTTGGGGGGGGGGGGGACTGCCCCCTGTCTCCCCCCCCCCCCCCCCGCTGCGTACGGCCACGACTCCATCGCAATCTTTGAAACTAGACTGAACAAGCATTGGTGGTCGGAACGCTTTAGTCTCATATGATCAAACCGTCCGATCACCTGCGCATGTGCAAAGTAACTGATTAAGCTATAACATTCGCACCGATTGGAGTGAGCCGCAGAACTAAACTATACCCCAGGTAGTGAACCGTGGATTACAGGATCTACCTATCCTCGTATCCAGATGATGATAATGATGAATAATAGATAACATGACATGAATCAGTGCGAAATGAAAATCGGTGTCATCCCACGAGATCGACAGCCATGAGTCATACGGCCCACGAGCTAGACATTGAACAAGGTCCACGAGTGGAACAGCACACGAGCTCGATACTGTGTAATTTATACGCACAAGATCGACACTTGGCAAATAAGGCCTATGAGCTCATTAAGTCCAGGTAGAGTCGAGCTCATGGGTCTTATTTGCCTAGAATCGATCGTGTGCCTAATGTAGGATTGTGCATGGGCCGTATAGGACTCGTGGGCGTCGAACTCGCGCCGTGTATTATTGGACCTGTTGGAGACTGGAAAAAGTCTTCCAAAAATCGAACACGTTTGAATTTTCCGCGAGTCCCTGGAGATCCGCCTACAGTCTCAAGAAAACGGAGAAAAGGGCCCCGTCTTACAAAGAGATGCGATTGATTCAAATCGATCTCAATTAAAAATTATTGTTGAAGTTTCAAACGTGGGAACATGTCTGTTCTGTTTCAGATATTCAACAAGTCTAGAGCAGTTATATAAGTACTTCCCAGATGGGGAATATGGAACTCAGATAATTAGCAAGAAAGCCCCCCCCCCCCCCCTTCACCAGGAGGACACCTTGCTCGTACATGGATATTCAAAATGGACCTAAACAAGTAATTATCCTTCGATCTGAGAATACCCTAAACAAGTATTTTGTTGTGTTTTCCCCAACCTATAAACAAGTATTTTGAAATCAAGCTGCTATAAACATGGTAAAAGTATCCCTTTCTTTCCTGATTTTTGCAGTTTTGATACCCATTTCACTGTACGCGCGTACATCGCACGTCCGAGAAAAAACACCCTTTTTTACGCGTTTTTGTGTACGAGCATGATATCCACCTCGCAATGGCAGAGCCCCCCTAGCTTTTACTAAACACTCGGGTCGCGGTGCGCTGGAAAACACTCGGGTCGTAGCATGCTGGCTATGGGGCGCCAAGTGTTAACTAAGTTATTTAGTCCAAGAATACACAGTTTCGCTGTCAAAAGTGCACTAAAAATACTATTTCTTTATAGAATTCACGAACAGTGAACCATTTCGTCACAAAATGAAATGCAACAGACAATTTTGCAACAAAACTTTCCTACTAGAAATAAACAGAAATTATTTATAAAGCACTCAAGCTACTAGTATTCAATTCGCCAGGGCCGTTGACTTTGTTTCGTTACAAACATTGCACATTGCACAAACACTGCATAGCAGACTGCGGACGGATCAGTTTGCCAGGGTATGCTTGCTGGCGTGGCTATATGTTAGCAGTTTACTGCAGGGGCAGATCCAGGAGGTAGTGAAAGAGGGGCTCACTAAATTATGACAAGCAAAGATAAATAGATAAATGAATAAATAAATAAATGAATAAATAACAAAAAATACTCACTTCGAAAGGGGGCACTTTTGAAAAAAGAGAGGGTACAAGGGTACAACGTGCCCCCTGCCCGCCCCCCCCCCTCCCGGATCCACGCTTGGTTTACTGTGCACTGACTAGTTCTGGACCGAATAACCTAGTTAACACTTGGCGCACCATACCCAGCGAGCCACGACCCGAGTGTTTTCCAGCGAATTGTACGGGCGAGGAAAAAAAAAAAATCCTCGCCCGCACAATGCGGGATCACGCCATCTCTCGGCCTGGCAGCGATTGGGGGATATCGCGCTTGGGGAGATTGCTCTTATAATAAAATCGTTCAGAATCTGAACTAGCACTAGGCATGTGTAGCCCCAGCGTGTTTCTCTTTCTCCCTCCCCCCCCCCCCCCCCTCTCTCTCTCTTATCAAACTGTGAAGGTCGATCGTTTCTCCGGCAAGGTGATTAAGTTGTTCAGCGCTTTTGTTTATTTAGGCTTACTGCAATCTCATGTGTCCAGTTGCAAAAATCAAATCGGGGTTTCAGTTTTAAACCCTGGATTTTCGTCATGCCCCAGAAGAAAGCAGGCCTCAGCCCACAGTCTATTTTTTTCTTACCACCATCTGCGTCATGAAGGTTCTCTGCGGGACGTTATGAAGCCTGATGTAAAGAAGGGAAGATCCGACAATGGCACAGAAGAGCTCAGAGATGTACACTATGATAAGCAGGGTTGTGACCACTAAAAATAGCACCTGGGAATTATACGAATATACAGTGTATGTCAGTAAAGATTACATAGTCGGGAGAAAGAAAAAGATCTTAATATGTTTGTTGTATGCATTGGTTAAATTGCATCTATTGTCGTTTTGTTTTGATCTATTCCATTATATAAGTATGGACAAAACTATACTTTTGAAAGTTTTGAGTGAGCAGTGGCTCCGTTTGTGGCGTGGGGGCATGGGGCACGTGCCCCCAATCGGCTGACAAAAATAAAACACGAGAAAGTGAAAAGAAAGGGGAAACAAGGAAAAGGGAAATTGGAAATCGTTTAAGCAACTTAAGCAATGCCGATCATAATTACTATTCTTATGAAAGGAATCAGTTTGCATCTTGTGTCTCAATCTGATGTCATAGGCTACTATTGTTCCACTCAAAGACATGTTAGTAATGTAACCACATCTGGATAGTTCCCTTTAAGATTTAAGAGCATTCGAATTCATGAGGGCTACAATAAGATTTCGTTCGAATTTATTTTCCTTTTTTCAAATTTGTTATTCACACACCAAGCTTTTCCAAGCTTTTCATATAAATTACTTCACTTTGAACAAGGATCATACGATTTAACGCATGGTTATTCTCTCATTCGAATTTGCTATACGCGGAAAATATTCTTCAAAATATAAGTCACCTAAATTTAGATAAGGGGTATCCACATTAGGGGACAGCACTCGGATTCCATTTCCTTTCATTTTTTTTTTTTCTATTTCAAACGAGTCTACTATTTATTCGTCAAAATTCAAAGAAGAAAATTGAAATCGTATGTACGTAAAGGACTCATATACATGCTACCAATTTTTTTCCACAGAAATATAGCGAATGGAGACAACAAAGAAAATCAGTGTCATAAACTGAAATGATTTAGGAGAAGAATTAATTTGGATCACCACAAATTATATCGCCTGTCTCCAAATGACGACGAAATTGGATGAACTTGAATGCAATTGATATGAATGACGAAATACAAAAATTGGCTGGAAAATTGAAGGTTCTTTACTTTTAGTGGAAATATTTTTTCGTAAGAATATTAATGATTATACTGGATGTGTCTTTTTGGAGTAAATTATCATCGTACTCAATTAGCAGGGCATTCTATTATCAACGAAATCGAATATTTTGAAGAAAACATCCCGAATCATACCATGGAAACTAAGGACTTACTTTTAGCTGGTATCCATCATGATCATAGTAATAACCATGATAACTGTCTCGTGGTTGGATAAAGAGTGAATATTGCCAAGAGGCTTCTTGAATCCCAGCGATAGCAGTAAAGGGAACACAGATGATGTTCATGACCATGTTAATTACCTGGAAAATTAATTTTGAAGATACATAAAGCAGTTAAGATTTCATAAAAAGATGCAGGCTACGTACTATAAGAAAAACTGAATGTAAAATCATACTCTTGAACGCGCAATTTATTATTGACCAGCAAAATGCATACTTCTTACAAATAACTTTATGTAATGTTTTAAAATTGAAATCATGATGCCCGCGAAAAATAGGAAAATAGATTCATTTGCGTAGGTGTAGAAAGGGGGCACACGGTGGCAATGATCCCAGGTGCGTATATGTGGGTGAGTCAGGGTGTGTGTGGGTGGGTGTGTGCGTGTGTAACTTTCAACAAGTGTAGTTACTCCAGTTTGAAGTTGATATCAAATTGAAAAAAAAAATCGCGATCCCTCGGAGATTCAAGATATCTCCCTCGCCATGCTCGCGGGTAATTTTAGTACCACGTGGTGCATTCAAAAGAAATCACTATTTTGAATTACTTTAACAGTATACGTCACTGTGATGGTCGCACATTATGTTGGTGCTGGGGCTAGGTCATTTGAATGGCTTCGGATTACTTTTTAAAAGTATTATGCGAACACGCATCACTGGTCCTTTAATGATGCATACTTTCAATCCGCTTCATTTTTCTTTTCATTAAAATAGAAATATATATATATATTATAACTGAAAGAAAGATTACTTGAAAAAGATGATCTCACCAAAAATAGTAATGACGATCTCTTCGCACCATTGCACAGGCCAGTGATACCGGCGGCGACGAACTTCATGGCAAGAAAATGGTATGAACACATTTTATGAGAAGGAGAGAGAAAACAAGAAAGAAAGAGTGGAGAAAAAGAGGAGGAAAAAATTGGTAGAATATTCGTAAATCGAGAAGAGGATCGCTATTCATTAAACGAGAAAAGGGTCGTTAATCATAATACGAGAAGAGAATCGCTAGTCAGAATACGAAATGAAGGTCGCTATTCATAATACGGAATAAGGGTCGTTATTCATAATACGAAATGAACTATTCGCTAGTCATTATCACGAAAAAGGGGGTCGCTATAAGCAAGCAAAATGATAATATTGGATGGGGGACAGCTCCAGGGCTGTGTCGTATCTATGGGGGTGGAAATAAAAGGCGTGTCCAAGAATGTACCCGACCCATCACCCCGGACCCACCCATCCCCCATCAGTCCGACCACGCTGAGCCATTCTGTCCACCCTCCATGCAGTATTCCCTTGGCACAGTTACATATTACAGACAATTTTGGTGCCTGTATTAGGTGTTTTTTTTTTTTACAGTATTGTTTGTGTTGATGTCGGACTCAAACAGCACCAGGGCCATCGACAAGAGGCTATGACTGCAAGGAACTTTGAACAACAGCCGATCATAAGGAGCCGAACTGACAGTGGCATTGTTTCAGCCCACGTACAGGAGAATCGGCATTGTTCAGGCATTCGGAACATGGCATCTGCGTAAGCATCGTATAATGTTGGTGTCAATCATCGATCTCTACCTCTAGCTTACTTGGATAAAGCGGCGCCCTCTACGTTCGATGCGACTGGTCTCCATATTTGGGCTCTTAGAAAAACACCCCCTCTGTACTGTTTCAATACAATTATATGCATTTTGAAGTCTTTTTGACTAATTAATTGTAAAATCAGATAGACAAAAATAAAAAACCCTTACAAGTTAAGCGCGATTTCATTTGACAATCAATATGACTTTTTAAATGTAAAAAAAAAAAAAATCAAATCACGTATCTTTCGAATAGAAGTACACTGGAATCGCACACAGCAGGCAATGTCCCACGCTAAGTCCCACGCTGTCCAAGATACTGTGTTTTATGGTGGCCCCGAACTGCGCTTGATGACAGGTCATATGCGCCGTGAACTTCGCGGCCAAAGTCGTGAAAATTCGTTATTTTAGTTCACGTCCAAAGTCATGGACTTTGCGGCCAAGTCGCGATCTTTGCTGTCAAGTTGCAAAGTTTGCCTCCAAAGTTGTGAACTTTGCAACTTAACCCCAAAGTTCGCGTCCAGTGGTCGCGAATTTCGAGACCTAAATCCCAAGTTCCACGACTTGGCCGCGACAGTTATGTCTTCCCAAATGTGGAACAACACAAGGTCAATATTCAATGTCAATGGGCACTGAACTTTGGAATAGATTACCTAAAAATATAAGACTATTCAGGTCTAAAAGTCCTTTCGTAATTCTGTAACAATACCTTACTGAGCAAATCATAACTGAGAGTCTGTATATATACGTGTACATATATGTTTTTATGCATATTGGATGTGTTGACTTTACTTTGTTGTGTCTGTAATTCTTAATTAGCTATCATCATCTTAGGCTGAGTGCTGGTTTTTTGCTAGGGGTCAGGCTCGACTAGCACAAGTGCTGTTATCTGATCCCTTTCACCAACTAATGCCTTTCTTTTTCCTGTATGTTAATGCCATTGTCTGAATGCAATGTATTGTACTTGTTCTTCGTAAATAAAGTGATCAGTCAATCAGTCAATCTAAATTCACGTCGCATATGACCTGTCGTCAAGCGTACTTCAGGGCCACCATAGTTTTTGAGTGAGGGCTCCTAATTTTAGTTGTGTGTCCCACAGAAATACAAGACGCCTTATATTTCTGTGGTCAAATACGCTCAAATACGCTCGAATTCTCGGCCAAAATTTGGTTCTGTCCCACAATGCCGTTTAACGATTCATACATTAAAGAGGTTGAGAATGAGGTTTGAAACTTTGAAAGCGATTTACTCAAAACTAACTTTTTTAAAGTTGCGCGCTCATCCGTCACTGCGTGAAAACAGGGATGATATGTGTGTGGGGGTCTGCTCGGGTGATTAAGGGTGTGTATAATTTATAGTAAGTGTGAGTTCACGCAAGAAATTTGGGCGAAAAGGTCGATCATCCACCCCCACCCCCTCCTCAAAACGGATTTACGCCGGTGATATATTTTGAATTGCTCAGATAACAAGAATTTTCCAACTTTAAGCTTTTTAGAAGGTGCTCAGCAGAACCTTAAAAACACAAAGGAAAGTAATCAAGCATAGTGGTGGATTATGTTGTAGTGAATCGTCTACCCAAAGACTGTGATAGTCCGATTTCCTCTGTGATGACATTATACGACACATTCTTCCTCCACAATCACCGCTGCACAGTTGAACATCCCACCCTAATAGAATTCCTGAAACATATTCAAAACCATTGCCTGTACCATAAATCCCACCTAAAATTCAATATTCAACATGTTCAACCCAACAAAGACTCTATATCTTGGAAGATATAAAGCCTAAGCTTGGTAAATGTCGCAGGAGCATATGTCGGAGGTATTAAAGCACTTTCCAGTCTACATCCAATGCTGGACTTGTGGGAAGGGCTTGCCAAAGAGAAAGCATTTTTTTTCTTTACCAGTAAGGCGTTGCCAATGAATGGAGAGAGAATGTCTAGCTCATTCCTGACCCCCAGAAAACGAAGTCCGATGCCTAGGCCACATGTCAAAAGACCCGCCAGAAAATGAAAAATGGATATGATGATGATGCCTTTCGACCTCGGTTGGCTGGACTGCGGTTGGCTGGACTGCGTAAATGACTGGTTGTTTGCTGGAAACTGGGTGCTAGCCATGCCCATCGTTCGGCTGGACTGCTGTTGATTGCTAGCCGTTAATAACTGGATGTTCGGTGGGGAATTGGAGCTCGTCACGCCTAATGGTTGGCTGGTCCGTGTGTGGCAGTCGGGTGGGGATGGGGCGCCAGCCATGCCCATCGCTTTGTACTGATGGGTTCGGTCCTCAGCCAGTAAAGGTCGATTGTCAGGTGCGGACGGGATGGCGGCATCTCCCATCGGATCTTGGGTAGGTATATAGGGTGACACCGATCCACCTTTTTTATCTGAATTTCTGAATGTAACCACATGAAAAAAAGTTAGGGTTAATATTGTTCGTTAATGACGTCCATGCACTTTGTATCTGCCCATACATCCAGCCCTACTGCGTAGGCTAGGCCTACCTCCAAATCACTAAATCACCGAGTGCAAACGAATAGGTCTATGAACTTTAACAAAATAATGTTACAACTGAAACATAGGAATTGGGATACGTAAATCAATCGAAATTTACTAATATGTCTACATAAGCAAAGAGAAACAACGATAACCGATGACTCCTTTAAGAAGATTTTTTTTTCTGCGAATTTTACCCTTAGTGCTTTCTCAAGCAAAATGAATACATAATAAAAACAAAAACATGAAAAAACATAAACTTCATCGTAACAAAGATGCGTCATTTCAATATATATATATACAACAAAAAAAGTCGAATAAACAAAGTGCGGACGAGATGCAGTGTCAAAATATAAAGTAAAAACAAGGAGTTCACAACATCATAAT
Organism: Echinometra lucunter; assembly: GCA_029962745.1. Taxonomy (NCBI): domain Eukaryota; kingdom Metazoa; phylum Echinodermata; class Echinoidea; order Camarodonta; family Echinometridae; genus Echinometra; species Echinometra lucunter. The sequence continues at coordinate 11,097,077 of CM057162.1, forward strand.
AATACGCAAAACGAGCAGGATTTTTCCTTCACAAACTCTTTCGTTTTATGGACGGCAACCAGGTTCTTATTGTTGTCTAGTCCTCGAACACTGGCACGCTTACAAACATAGTGGTGGTTGCCCCATTATTCAAGACCTCACCAGCTGATTGTGGGACCCTCTATACTGTTCTTCGGTTAACCCAAGAAATATCTGAGACTGTCGTTGGCCCTCACATAAAGAAATTTATAACACTACATCTTGATCTTTACTACCAAGCGTTGAAGATGCTCAGTCAGAACCAGAGGAAACACCAATGGGTTCCTAAGAGCTGGAGTTCTTTACATTACCTTCGCCATGTTCGCTGCCTTACATGCCCTTGACAAAACTATCGATGGTAGCACTCTTGACACGTGTCCTATCGATCGAATGCGGTGCATACACCACAGCATCTCTTCGTACGGATCTTTGGCAGTAAAGCGTGGCCTTGAATCCCACATCACTGCAAGCCTTGCAATCATGAAGTTGCGTTTTGATGCCATACTAACGGATTTTCAAAATGTCCAGTTCACATCCAGTGCAATACTCTCAAAGGAAAACTTCATGAATGTGTCCCAGTGAAGGTGGAGATCTTTGAAGAAATCCAGTTCTGGTACTCAGGCATTGTCAAACCACTTGAAGGCCTTGGCGAGTTTGCCCAGTTATTGACCCAGTTATCTTAACCAGGTGACAAGCCTTCTGTATTAGTTCAGGCAACTGGGAGGGTTATTTGTCGTCACTAGTAGACCTCACCAAGTATTTTTTTCGCTTGTGATCTCACGGAATAGACATAGCGCTTTCAAGCTAGTGCTTGCGTATGATATACCAGGGGGGGGGGCACTCGACCCCAAAAGTGGAAGGTATGTGCCGCGGGCGAGACAAAAAACAGGGGCTTTGGAACGGGCTTATTGTGAAAAGGAGGGTCTTTGGAACGGGCTTCGGAACTACAAATGTTTGTGAAAACGGGGGTCTTTGGAACGGTTCGCCTGCGTGTGAGTGCGTATCCCTATGGAACGGGCATAAGTGCATCTCGCATCCCGGCAGCACGGGCGCCGGGTGCGCTCGCGCAGAGGCGATGGTCGAACAGCGCTCTGCGGGCCGCTTTTCACTAAAAATGCAGCTCATTGTAGCGGATCAATGCGGCCGGAACGGCGTAACGAAAAACATGTGAAACTTTGGAACGAATTTCTTTCTTTTTTTTTTCTCGATAAGAAGAAAATGCTATGCTTTGGAACGGCTTTCTTTGTTCTTTTTCTCAATAAGATAAAAAATGCTATGCATTGGAACGGAAAGTTGAGTGTAAAAATGGGGGCCTTCTCCGCGGCATATACCCGCCACGCATTATTATACTGAGTGCCCCCCGGGATGATATAAGTTCATCAAGGAGCATGATCTTGAGGAGGCGAACACACATGAAGACGCTGATACCCTAGCTCACTCCTACTGAAGTCCTTGCCTCTGCTGTTAATGGTGCCTTGAGACAAATTACTGTCTGGCCACTTCCTCCTTCTCTCAATTCATCTAGCATCTTGGGGAAACAATGCAGCGCTTCCCTACAATTTTCTACAGGCAAGGGTACAAAGAAACGAGAAATAGATGTGGGTGCATGCAAGTCATTGGACAGCAAAAATGTCAAGGCCTCCCCGGAATTCATGGTTTTTCTGATGCTGGGGAGGATAGTTTGTTGGGATATCCAAGAAGACATGGATCAATGCCTACTTAAAGCTTGATGATGATCCTGCCATCATATGCTTCAAAGTACACGATGAGGGTTCCTTTCCAACTGAACTTAGCAATGGAGAGCTTCAAACACAGGTGAATGCACTGGAGCATTTCAGCTGTCGTGTTTACTGCTCATCAGGTACAACAGTCCTGCCATCACTCAGATGGGAACTGTCCGATCCAAGAACCGGGAAGGTGAGTTGTTACCTCCAACTCGAGCCGCATTACTACCTCACATCCTCCGTGGCAATTACATCATACAGGAGTAACTGCCCCGTGCTTCCTCCTATCAAAGAGAATGGAGGATGTCTTCCGGTCAAGTGTCTTGCACTCCCTGCACCAAAGGCAGTACTTGAACTCACTAAATGTGGCTGCAAAGCAGGATGTAAGGGACGACGCAGCTGCTGCAGCAACGATTTGCCCTGAACTCCAGTCTGCAAATGCTATGGTGGAGACTGCAAACTAAACATTGTCAGTTTGGGAGGATGTTCCAGATTGTTACAGCGAATTACTTTTGGGCCATTCGCGGTCACGTGTGTGACCCAAATCATGAAAAATAGCCGATTCAAAACTAATTTGTCAGTATTTATCTTGAAGCAGAAGTCTCTCATTATTAGAATTTTAAATAACTGTAGTTACCCCAATAGACTGAAGGCAATTATTTCAAAAGAACGTACAATATTTTGTTTTAGAAGTCAAATTATGTCGGCACGTGTGTGACTTCACTTGTTGGTATTCAAACCTATTTTTCTCCCATTTCCCTGGGAGTGTAAGTTTTCACTTTTCATTAACTATATGATGGTGATTGCTCTAAACAGGTCTTTAAAGCAATTTTCCATAAATAATAATGATAATGATAATAATGATGATAATAATGATAATATTAATAATAATAATAATAATAATAATAATAATAATAATAATAACAATAACAATAATAATTATAATAATGGTAATAATAATAATATTAATAATAATAATAATAATAATAATAGTAATGATAATAATGATATATGAATGAGCATTCTGTTCTTTTAGAGGTGAAAATTGAGTCAGTCACGTGTACCATTCAAAAAGGGTGCATTTTAAATGGCACTGTAAAAACATTACAGTTGAGAGATTATATTCTCATATTTAAAAAAAAGAAGGAGCCCTTTTTCATATAAAGAGGTGATGTGTGACCTGAAGTTTCACTTTCCAGATCGAGAATGGACCTTTTACTAATAGTCTGATGAACCTTCCCCCTGTTATCATGGTAACCACGAAGTAAGTGGTTTTCTTTTTTATTGATTATATTTCATTTTCTGTTTATAACTAGGAAAAAGTATCAAAATGATTTTCTTACTCTAACAGACATTGTGTTATGTACAAGTATTTGTAAAAAAAAAAAAAAAAAGCATAACTTGTGTTTTTGAGGCGGGGGGGGGGGGCAGAATCATATCAAAATCAACACAGAATGCACGATTCATAATTTTCCTTGTGAAAAGTACTATATATATCAAATTTGTCTTCTTTCGGATTCATCCATGCAATTCGAGTGTCTAGAAATTTATATCTGAGGCAATTGTTTTAATAATATCTTAAGATTTCATTTTTATTTCCCCTCCCATTGACACTATGTACAGTTAGGGAGCAGAATTTTAACAAAAGTGAAAGTTGGCTTCTTTTCATCGATGATTATTGTTCATTCTACTGGGAATTTTTTCATGACAATTAGCACATAGCTTCAGGAGGTCATTAACTAACAGGATCTTGCACCAAATGAAGTATCCGATGCGGTACGGAGCAAGGACAACTCCCTAAACTTTTACCTCATTTGCATAATTTTCTTGTCTATTTTGCTCACTAAAGCGTAAGAGATCGGGATTTCAATGAAAATCAAATCAGAAGAACTCCCCAAGAAGACTTATGATGATTAACCACATTAAGCAATTGAATTTTGGTCGATTGGTGAAAGAAGAGCTTTTCCAGTCCCACGTGCTCATTGAAACAAGAACTTTCAATTTAATGCCATGAGATCATTGGTACATGTACACCGGTCATGGAGACATGCCAAAAATGTTATCAATAAGATTTATAGTGCACAAAAATAAGGCAATAATTACTGGATAATTTCAACATGGTGATATTTTGTTTTTATTATGTGTTCATTCAACCGTGAATTGATAGGTATCAATTGCAAAAGTTGCAAACACCCTTCCGTAACATGAATTCCTCCGCATTAGATCAAATTCACCGCGCAAAAGATGTCAAAACTGCAGGGTTTTTTTCGCCATTTTCACCTCTTACTCACTCAAGCATGAAATTTGGTGCACAACTCATTTGGCAAGTTTGGTAACGAATAGAATTTATGTCGCATGCCTTCAAACGCAGAAAACTTAAAGTATGTTCCGATATCACTGCATCAAAGTCATGGCACGAGGCTTGTGAACTTCAAAAAATAACGATTTTGCATATTTGTCGTGTTCACTGAAGCTTGACTGAAGGGTTTGCCCTGTATTCAGATTTCATCAAAGGTTCCTGATCGAAAAAATACAGGGATATGTTTTAGGGGGAACTTATCTATTTTGTGTTTAGGACATCTACTGAAAGTATAAACATATTTAAGGTAAACTGTCACTCGATTTCTTGGAGTGAAATCCAGATGTTAATATATAATAACATTCTGTGAGTGGCACGGGGGGGGGGGGGAGGGCACGTGCCACCCCCCCCCCCCGTGCCACCCCCCCCCCCCTCGGTAGTAACGCCACTGAATTCATTTGACAGACTGCGTGAGGACCGAAACCTCACATGCATGGCATGGGCACTTCGTTGGTATTGTGCTTGACTTACAAAAAAGTTTTGATACTTGTTAAACTCGAGATATTATTGAAAGAGTACAATTAATGGGATTCAGTAAGGCGAGTTCTGCATGGTTTAGATATCAATATGTACTGATTGGATGATAGTCAAAGATCAAAACAACTCATACTGCACCACGTGCATAAAATATATCACTCGAAGGCAAATCTTTATGCTGGCCACAAGTTTAACCTTGGTAAACTCTTATAACTACTGATATCACACATTTCGCCGAGATAAAAAAATTGATTGCTTCCGTTGTGGTATTTTAAGGCGAATAGTCTCTTTTTCTTCCTCTTCTTTTGTTCACAATTTTTATTACTTTCTTCATTTTACTTGTATGATTTGTTCTGTTGTTTTTTTTTTTACAAGTGTATCCGCATTTCGTCATATGTTTTGTATCTGTTCAATTACATATCGCATCTTCCGCTTTAATATTTAGTTTCATGCAGAATTTTATTTAGTACTTCCAATGAACACGTACTTTTGTCAGGGACCAGTCGTTTCAAAAGCTCTGCTTCTTTGCTGGCCTTTGTTTTCATTTTCATTTGTAGAGAAGACTGGGGCTAAAATTAAAAAGTTCTAGCCTTGAAATGAAATCGTTTTGTGGATGGGTCTAAATACTGATGCGCTATTAACATGATTAATGTTCAAAGTGTATGCTATTATCACACATATAATACCATAATTTGATATCCATCAAATCTCAACAGACAAGGCTAGGGAAAATGCAAATGCCATGTTGCAACTTACCCCGCTTTTGGGGTTAAGTTGTTACATGGTTAGGGGTAAGTTGTAACACGTATTTAAAAAGAAACATCAAAGAAACAAAACATGATACTGAATTTGATTGAATGTTTGAAACTCTTTGCCCGAACCTGCTTTATTTGATAAGTTTTCCAAAGATTTAATATTTGTAAACCAATGTGTAGAAACTAAAAATGAACATTCACAATGACAGCTGGTCATTTCCTTCTCAAACATAATGAAAAAACATGTACAGCACAACTTTGAACGAGCTAATATCTGCACAAACAAATTATTTTTTCTTCATATTTGTTTCTGCTTGCCTACTATTTAATCTATAACAGACTATAATGCAGTGGTATTATAAGTATGTGAGTTCAGTAATAAGCCAAAGACTGACGTGTAACATGAACCCAAAATTAGTCAACAACACATATTCATTAATATCTTTAAATCTTTTTTTTTTTGGAAAAACACAAGGAAGGTTTTGAGAGGTTACAGTTTCTTTAAGCTGGTGGCTATTCTTCTGCAGTTAATAATTGAAATAATGATGTTTATTATAACTAGCATTACCTTATCAAGGTGATTTCAAAACACATGTAAAACCAACACCCCGTTACAATGTGCCCCAGTGTGTCAGTGTGAACAATTATCTTCTTTAAAAAAAAAAAAAAATAAGCCACGTGCCATCACAATTTAACATGCCAAATGTGCTTGAAACAACATTTCGCACCATGCCTGCATTATTAAAAAAATATTGCAAAATTCACATTTTGCTTTCCAAGCTCAAAATCATAATTTTGAGATTAGTGGATCCCTCCATTTCCATAAGAGCATATACTGTATATATTCTTTTGTAGATTTACTTTGTTTGATATTTCAAATTATGTTAACGTATCCTGTCAGTGCAAGAAAATATATGTGAATAGTTATGTAGGCCTATGTTTGATTTTTTTCAAAATTTGTTGATATTTGTTTTTTGGAAATGAAAAAATAAACTCTTGAACTCTTGAACTCTCTCTTGAGATAACTTTACTCTTTGGCATTCATTCCGAGTGATTTCTTGTGCGAAGCAAGATTGGCCAATGGTCAACATATCAGGTTAGTTTTAAACGTAGGTTTAGCATCTATGGTAGAGTAAAATGCTGTGTTACAACTTACCCTTGCTACTTTTAGCCCCGGTCTACCTAACCAGCCCCTTTTCTGAAATTGTTTGTTTTGTTTGTTTTGTTTGCATATTGACCATTATTTTGTCTTCTTTTGTCTTCTTATTATTTGAAATAGGATTGATTAATTGATATGTCGAAAAATCAAAATAAATTAAAATCTGTGAATCTGACATCTTAAACCTTGCCCGGTCGAGTAGGAAGTATTGGCAATTGTTTTTATTATAATGGTATCAAATTCTGGAATTCCCTCCCTAATCACATTAAAGTAGTCGAAAACTTTGCGCATTTTAAAAGAGTTTCTGTCACTTGAGTCTAAGAAAAAAAAAAGAAACAAATGACATGTTTTATACAGTCATGCGACTTATATATATATATATATATATATATATATATATATATATACAGATCAATATTCTCTACCTTGTTTATATATCATTTTGTTTTTGTGTGTGTTGAAATGTGTTTTATGTTGCTGTTAAACTTTGATGTAAATATGTTTCATCTGTAGCAGTCTATTTTTATTCTGTTTAGGAACCCATTTGAAATAATCTCTCGAGCTTTTATGGGTTGTCCTGTCAAGCTTTTCTGAACCTCTTCTTCATGGATGTAGACATGGTTAGTTTAAATAACATGGAAACCTTTATATACATTTATACCTTTATACCTCCATGTTAAAATTCACTACCTTTATCAAAATGCGACTCGGGAACGCCGAGACTGAATGAAAATTTGTTGTTTTGGGAATTTGGGTTTGGGGGATTTTAGCAAATGAGATACAAGGATTTCAGAAGCTTATAACAGTTGTCAGTCACGGTGAAAATCATTGACAAGACTATTCATGAAACGCTCCCGTGATCCCAATACCGCAAGGTGTTGAATTTCATGTTTACATTTCTACGCACTTTCTAATCTAATTATAACAAGTTTTAAAGTGGCCGCAACACATATTTTTTACTAAATATATTAAATAATTATTTAGACATTACCTCACAGAAGAATTGTGGGCGTTGAAGTCGGCATTACTTCCTGGAGAAGCCATCACGAATCTTAGCAGGTTTTAGAATGCGAAAAGTTTACAATGTACTGAAATGAATAAAAAAGGAAAAAACAAACAAACAAAATAAAACACACGAAAATTACATGGCCATTATTCCAAGGAAATAGAAAATACAATTCCCGCTGACATTTTGGTCATTTTCTCTCCAAATCTTAATGAAATACAATTTTCTTGCCTCAAAAAGTAATGATGGTAATGATAATGATAAGAATGATAATTATATCAATAATGAGGACGACGATGATGATATGATATTAATGACAGTAATTAACATCAAAACGAGGGCGATAATAATAATAAGAAAAGTCATCATCGTCATCATCATAATAATAACAGTAATGATGACAATACTACTACTACTACCGCTGCTACTACTACTACTGCTACTACTACCGCTACTACTACTACTACTACTGCTGCTACTACTACCGCTGCTACTACTACTACTGCTACTACTACTACTACTCCTGCTACTACTACTACTACCGCTAGTAACTACTACCGCTGCTACTACTACTACCGCTACTACTACTACTACTACTACTACCACCACCACCACCACTACTACTAGTACTACTACTACTACTACTACTACTACTACTACCACTACTACTACTACTACTACTACTACTACTACCGCTACTACTACTACTACTACTACCACCACCACTACTACTAGTACTACTACCGCTACTACTACTACTACTACTACTACTACTACCGCTACTACTACTACTACTACTAACAATAATAATAATAACATCAATAATAATAATGATAACAATGATAATAACATTTATCATCGTTATCATGATTATGAACATCATAATTATTTTGACAGTTCAAGAAACCCGCAGAGCTTTTAAGCATGACAAATATGTGTTCACAACCGCAGAAAACTACAAAGAGTAGACATGGAAGAGGAATGTGAAATTTAGTGAATTTGAAAAGTAGTGTCTTCAAGTAGTCTACAATAGAGCCTTCTGGAATCTGAATAGAAATATTGTTGCGATGGGCAGAACCAAATAATTATGCCCAATGAATCTAATGCACCTACCAGACAAATCTGAGTATGATCTCAAGTTGTATATGATGCAGTCCTTTCTTCACGACCAATAACACTGATCTGATGTTGTACGTACGTTCGTAGAATATATAATCAATGACCAATAGGGGTGGGCATATGAGTATTCATCCGCTCGTGGTAAATCTAGACAAAAGTAAGATGATGTAATGGTATCTAAACAAAATTATTCATATAAAATTGAGTATATTGTCGGTGAAATGTTTACGGAAAAATGATTTTTGAAATTCATATTCCTTTTTAAAGCGTCCAAGCTTCAGTGGATTTTATAGGAATTATTTGATCTGCATGCGGCGCATTTAAATTCTCGCTTGCTGTCAGAAGATGTTTTTGTTATTGTTGTTGAACTGGGTTTTTACAGACGTGTATCAATCAGCTATGATTATTTACGTCCGGGACCGATCTTTAACGTCACCATCCGAAAGACGTGGCACAAACTTGAACCAGGGTCTGATCAGAGTTATGTGTGGGCGAGGACAAAGAGCTGACTGCTGACGTTACCGTCAGACCAACAACTTCTCCCCAGTTTGGATTTGCTGCTAGCCTCGTTTCAACATTCACAAGTTTTGTTACAGCAAAAATTTTCTAAATTAAACCACCGAATTTTGAAGTTTTATGGATTTCGCTTGGACTCTTTGAACTGAAGTGATTTTCTTAAAGATTTTCTGATGCATATCTGATTTTAAACGTGTTTCCATGGGAGCCTGATTTTAATTCATCAGTGTGTCCTATATCTTGCAGGCCGGGCCAAATACATTGTTAATGATCTTCGTGGATATGAGATGCAATGTGGTTAAGGGAGGAAAGCAGAAAGTGCATTATAACCCCCTTCCCCTCGGTATCTACATCACCACCCCCTAGCTCAAGCCATGAAGGCACGTCCTCCCCTGTCGTCCTCCCCCATCGTCCTCCCCCCATCTCTCTCTCTCTCTCTCTCTCTCTCTCTCTCTCTCTTTCTCTCTTTCAACTCCTGACCCATTAGCGTAAATCCCGGGGGGATGGGGGGGGGGATATATCCCCCAATTTTTCGAGGGGGGGGGGGGTGGTGTGTACAAACATCCCTCCCACACTTTTTAAGGAAGAAATGATATTCGAATTAATCAGTTAGTAAAACTTTTAATAATCTGTCATAAATAACCATCTTATTTTAAAATTTCTATTTGAAAATGCGATTAAAAGCCAGGAAAGTGGTTTTTGTTTCGCTCGCTCATATTTAAGAATTTATATTTGAAAATACGATTAAAAATCAGAAAAGTGGCTATTTTTTGGCTCGCTCATCAAAGTTTATAATATCTATTTGAAAATGCGACTGAAAACAAAAAAAAGTCATTTTTTTGCTCGCTTGCTTTACTCCCTTGCAAAATGAAAAAAAATAGAACGTTTGTAAGGGGGTGGGTGAGGGTATGTGTTTATACTTAAGTGTGAGTTGTACAGAAAAAAAATAATCGCCCAAAAGTTAGATCATCCCCCCCACTCCTCAAAGTGGATTTACGCCGGTGGCCTGATCCCCCCCCCCCACACACACACCTCTCCGTTGGAGATCTCTGTTTGATTTGTTTTTAAACCAAAGAAGTGAGAAAGAGGAGTACATTCATGATTTGCCTCATATTTTTCAATGTTTTCTCAGAAGCGCGGAAGGGATATGGGTAGGATGGACCAGTTTCCTGTTTACTTGTCATAACTGGCCTATTTTAGCATTAAAAATAAATCTGAACGCCATCCTCCCTCAAATACAAAAGGTAGCTCCTCCACAGATTACAGAGAGCATCATCAAACATCTATTAGGAATGAGAGGAATTAAAATGTGCATTACTTAGCAATGTCCCATCATGATAAAGGGCTCGTTTTACTTCCCTATCCGCAAACGTTAAGGCTATATAATGAATGCGGAATTAAACCAAAATTTTCATTAGACCAAACCCTTCAGAGGCTGAGCAAAATATTTGATACTTTAAAGATATGACCTACTGAACTGGAATTCATGGGCGATGCCAGAGTATTTTCATAGGGGGGGGGGGGGGGGGGCAAAATAATAGTCAGGCAGCGGGGCAACAGCGAAAAGGGGCACTTTAAAAAAAGGTGGGGCACTCACAAAGGGCCAACACGAGAAGGAAAAATAACGGTCTGAGGTGTTGGTATACCCCTGCAATCGTTCTAACACACTTTGAAGGATCATTTTTGACATGTATTTTCTCATTTTTACGTAATAACTATGATTATGCAGGTGTTAAGACTGCGCTGATTATCGCAATAATTTGCGTACGTAGCAAAGCGACAGAGCAAAAAAAAAAAAGACTAAGTATGTTTTGCTGAAGGCGTATTTGGATCAGGGCCTATTAACAGTGACTTGATGGTATAAATCATTTTCGAGTTGTCCCCTATTATTGTCATTTTCATCGATTAACCCGTTAGTTTTCCTCTTTGACCAAGCAATAATGTTTACTGCGTTTTGGAGGTCTTATAATGTCCGATATTTCACTAGAACAAAAAGGTGAAACTGCAAGGGGTTTTGGTTTTAAGCTCGGGTTCGACATGCATAGGACTGGATATACTAGCATGAGTTAAGAGCGAGCGAGCTTCTGGAGGGGGAAAAAGGAAGCAATACCCTCACTGCTGTAAATTAGATGCACCGTACGTTCTTATCAAAGTTGTACCCCCGGCTCTTCTTCCTCCTCCTCCTCCTCCTCCACTTTCCTTTCAGACTGTAATCGTATCATGAACAAGGTAGGCCCTAGTCTGTTTTAATGCTTCGCTGATTCTTTGCAGCTATATATGCATATTGCTGTTTTGGAGACTCTAAATCACATACCAGATGTGAAAAAGGAATAATGAAAAGAGGGGAAATGGCACAGGAAAAGAGGGCGCTAACCAGACGAAAGGGCAAAGCTCTTTATTATGTGAGTTTGGCCAACTCGGCTTCAACAGGGAAAAAATAACGTGGTGCATGTTCCTCTGTTAGGTAAGCAAAAGAAAATACACCATGTTGTAACGCTCTGACACCGAGTTGGCCAAACTCTGTAATAAACATGATAAAGCGCTCTGGAAAAGGGTAGAGTACTATAGAAAAGGCCGACATGTGTTAGATTTTTAGGGGCACTTGTCGGATGGAGAATTGCTTCGAGCACCCTTTGTGATGGATATGTTGCACAGTATAAATTGTCTCTAGTAGAAGTAGCAGACGTAGTATTAGTAGCAGTAGTAGCAGGAGTAGTAGCAGTAGTAACAGCATTAGTAGCAGTAGCAGTAGCAATAGCAGTAGTAGCAGCAGAAGTAGCAGCAGTATTAGTAGCAGTAGTAGTAGTAGTAGTAATAGTATAGTAGTATTAGTATTATTATTATTATTAGTAGTAGTAGTAGCAGCAGTAGCAGCAGTAGCAGCAGTAGTAGCAGCAGTAACAGCAGTAGCAAGAGTAGTAGTAGTAGTAGTAGTAGTAGTAGTTGTAGAAGTAGTAGTAGTAGTAGTAGTATAGTAGCAGTAGTAGCATGGTGTAGTATTAGTATTAGTATTAGTAGTAGTAGTAGTAGTAGTAGTAGCAGCAGCAGTATAGTAGCAGTAGTAGCAGTAGTAGTAGCAGTATAGTAGCAGTAGTAGTAGCAGTAGTAGCAGTAGTAGAAGCAGTAATAATAGTAGTAGTAGTAGTAGTAGTAGTAGTAGTAGTAGAAGCTGTGGTAGTAATAGTAGCAGTATAGTAGTAGTAGTAGTAGTAGCAGTAGTAGTAGCAGTAGTAGTAGCAGTAGTAGTAGCAGTAGTAGTAGTAGCAGTAGTAGCAGTAGCAGCAGTAGAAGTAGCAGTAGTAGTAGTAGTGGTAATAGTATAGTAGTACTAGTAGTAGTAGTAGTAGTAGTAGTAGTAGTAGTATAGTAGTAGTAGTAGCAGTAGCAGCAGAAGCAGCAGTAGCAGCAGTAGCAGCAGTAGCAAGAGTATTAGTAGTAGAAGTAGTAGTATTAGTAGTAGTAGTAGTAGTAGTATAGTAGTAGTAGTACGTAGTAGTACTAGCAGCAGTAGTAGTAGTAGTAGTAGTAGTAGTATAGTAGCAGTAGTAGTAGCAGAAGTAGCAGTCGTACAGTCGTAGTACCAGTAGTAGTAGTAGTAGTAGTAGTAGTGGCAGTAGTAGCAGTGGTAGTAGTAGTAGCAGTATAGTAGTAGTAGTAGCAGCAGTAGTAGCAGTAGCAGTAGCAGTAGTAGCAGCAGTAGTAACAGTAGTACCAGTAGCAGCAGTAGCAGCAGTAGCAGCAGTAGCATCAGTACGAAGAGTAGTAGTAGTAGTAGTAGAAGTAGTAGTAGTAGTAGTATAGTAGTAGTAGTACGTAGTAGTAATAGTAGCAGTAGTAGCAGTAGTAGTAGCAGTAGTAGCAGTAGTAGTAGCAGTAGTAGTAGCAGCAGTATAGTAGCAGTAGTACCAGTAGTAGTAGCAGTAGAAGTATTAGCAGTAGTAGCAGTAGTAGCAGTAGTAGTAGCAGTAGTAGCAGTGGTAGTAGTAGTAGTAGTAGTAGCAGTATAGTAGTAGTAGTAGTAGTAGTAGCAGTAGTAGCAGTAACAGTAATAGCAGTAGTAGCAGGCAGTAGAAGTAGCAGCAGTAATAGTAGCAGTAAAAACAGTAGTAGCAGTAGCAGCAGTAGCAGCAGCAGCAAGAGTAGTAGTAGTAGAAGTAGTAGTAGTAGTAGTAGTAGTAGTAGTAGTATAGTAGCAGTAGTAGTACGTAGTACGTAGTAGTAGTAGTAGCAGCAGTAGTAGTAGTAGCAGTAGTAGTAGCAGTAATAGCAGTAGTAGTGGTAGTAGTAGTAGTAGCAGTAGTAGCAGTATAGTAGCAGTAGTACTAGTAGAAGTAGCAGTAGTAGTAGTAGTAGCAGTAGTAGTAGCAGTAGTAGCAGTAGTAGTAGCAGAAGTAGTAGCATTAGTAGCAGTAGTCCCAGTAGTAGCAGTAGTAGTAGCCGTAGTAGCTGTAGTAGCCGTTGTAGCCGTAGTAGCAGTAGCAGCAGTAGCAAGAGTAGTAGCAGTAGTAGCAGTAGTATAGTACTAGTACGTAGTAGTAATAGTAGTATAGTAGTAGCAGTAGTAGTATAGTAGTAGTAGCAGCAGCATAATACTAGTAGGAGTAGTAGTAGCAGTAGTAGTAGTATAGTAGTAGTAGTAGTAGTACGGAGTAGTAATAGTAGCAGTAGTAGCAGTAGTAGTAGTATAGTAGCAGTAGCAGCTGTAGCATCATTAGGAAGAGTAGAAGTAGTAGTAGAAGTACTAGTAGGAGTAGTAGTAGCAGTAGTAGTATAGTAGTAGTAGTACGGAGTAGTAATAGTAGCAGTAGTAGCAGTAGTAGTAGCAGTAGTAGCAGTAGTATAGTACTAGTACGTAGTAGTAATAGTAGTATAGTAGTAGTAGTAGGAGTAGTAGTAGTAGCAGCATAGTACTAGTAGGAGTAGTAGTAGTAGTAGCAGTAGTATAGTACTAGTACGTAGTAGTAATAGTAGCAGTAGTAGCAGCAGTAGTAGTAGTAGTAGTATAGTAGTAGTACGTAGCAGTAGCAGCAGTAGCATTAGTAGGAAGAGTAGTGGTAGTAGAAGTAGTAGTAGTTGTAGTAGTAGTAGCAGTAGTATAGTAGTAGTAGAAGCAGCAGTAATAGTAGCAGTAGTAGCAGTAGTAGTAGCAGTAGTAGCAGTAGTAGAAGCAGCAGTATAGTAGCAGAAGTAGCAGTAGTAGCAGTAGAAGTAGTAGCAGTAGTAGCAGTAGTAGCAGTAGTAGTAGCAGTAGTACAGTAGTCCCAGTAGTAGCAGTAGTAGTAGCAGTAGCAGCAGTAGTACCAGTAGTAGCAGTAGCAGCAGTAGCAGCAGTAGCAGCAGAAGCAGGAGTAGTAGTAGTAGTAGTTGTAGTAGTAATAGTAGTAGTAGTAGTATAGTAGTAGTAGTAGTAGTAGTAGCATAGTACTAGTAGTAATAGTAGCAGCAGTAGTAGTAGTAGTAGAAGCAGCAGCAGCAGTAGTAGCAGTAGTAGCAGTAGTAGTAGCAGTAGTAGTAGTAGTAGCAGTATAGTAGCAGTAGTAGTAGCAGTAGTAGTAGCAGCAGTAGTAGCAGTAGTAGCAGTGGTGGTAGTAGTAGTAGCAGTATAGTAGTAGTAGCAGTAGTAGTAGCAGTAGTAGCAGTAGCAGTAATAGCAGTAGTAGCAGGCAGTAGAAGTAGCAGTAGTAGTAGCAGTAAAAACAGTAGTAGCAGTAGCAGCAGTAGCAGCAGCAGCAAGAGTAGTAGTAGTAGAAGCAGTAGTAGTAGTAGTAGTATAGTAGCAGTAGTAGTAAGTAGTACGTAGTAGTAGTAGTAGTAGCAGCAGTAGTAGTAGTAGCAGCAGTAGTAGCAGTAATAGCAGTAGTAGTGGTAGTAGTAGTAGCAGCATTGTACTAGTAGGAGGAGTAGTAGTAGTAGTAGTAGTAGTAGTATAGTAGTAGTAGTACGGAGTAGTAATAGTAGCAGTAGTAGCAGTAGTAGCAGTAGTAGCAGTAGCAGCAGTAGTGGTAGGAGTAGTAGTAGCAGCAGTAGTAGCAGTAGAAGTAACAGTAGTAGTGGTAGTAGCAGCAGTAGTAGTGGCAGCAGCAGTAGCAGCAGTAGTGGTAGTAGCAGTAGCAGTAGTAGTAGTAGTAGTAGTAGCAGCAGCAGTAGCAGTAGAAGTAACAGTAGTAGTGGTAGTAGCAGCAGTAGTAGTGGCAGCAGCAGTAGCAGCAGTAGTGGTAGTAGCAGTAGCAGTAGTAGTGGTAGTAGCAGCAGCGGTAGTAGTAGTAGTAGTAGCAGTAGTAGCAGTAGTATAGTAGCAGCAGCAGTAGTAAAAGTAGTATAGTAGCAGCAGCAGCAGTAGTAGTAGTAGTAATAGTAGTTTGTATCAGTAGTAGCAGTAGTAGTACTATAGTATTAGTATTAGTAGTAGTAGTAGTAGTAGCATTAGTAGTAGGAGTAGCAGCAGCAGTAGTAGTAGCAGTAGTATAGTAGCAGCAGCAGCAGCAGTAGTAGTAGTAGTTGTTGTATCAGTAGTAGCAGTAGTAGTAGTATATTATTAGTATTAGTAGTAGGAGTAGCAGTAGGAGTAGCAGTAGTAACAGTAGTAGCAGTAGTAGCAGTAGGAGTAGCATTAGTAGCAGTAGTAGTAGAAGTAGTAGAAGTAGTAATATTAGTAGTAGCAGTAGTAGCAGGAGTATTAGCAGGAGTAGTAGCAGTAGTAGCAGTAGGAGCAGTAGTAGCAGTAGTGGTAGTAGCAGCAGTAGTAGTGGCAGCAGCAGTAGCAGTAGTAGTGGTAGTAGCAGCAGCGGTAGTAGTAGTAGTAGCAGCAGCAGCAGCAGCAGTATAGTAGTTGCAGTAGCAGTAGTAGTAGTAGCAGTAGTAGTACCAGTAGTAGAAGTAGTTGCAGTAATAGCAGTAGCAGCAGTAGCAGCAGTAGCAGCAGTAGCAGGAGTAGTAGCCGTAGAAGTAGTAGTAGTAGTAGTAGTAGTAGTAGTAGTAGTAGTAGTAGTCGTATAGCAGCAGTAGTAGCAGTAGTAGCAGCAGTAGCAGCAGTAGCAGCATTAGCAGGAGTAGTAGTAGTAGTAGTAGTAGTAGTAGTAGTAGTAGTAGTAGCAGGAGGAGTAGTAATAGTAGTAGTATCCATTCTTGTTGAAATTAGTCCATGCGTTTGTTTTATGCAACAGATTCTTGAGAAGCCTTATTTTCGGTTTACCACAGCGACATTTCAGAAAACTACACGGATTATTCATTATTCAGCGGCAAGTTAGTGACTCGACTCGAAAATATAAAGCAATACATGGGCTTCCTGCCCATTTCCGTATTTTGTTCTGAACAATTTGTTTTTGTCTATCAAATGCTTTCATGTGTTTGTCCCATCGATATACGGGTACTTATTGTCGTGTTTGGGATCGGATTTAGTGTTTAGTTCAACCGTCCAGCAATAAAGAACATGTACATTGAAGACACGAAATACTCAAAGTTAAAGGATAGGTTGTAACATTTATTTAGGTGATGTATAACTCGAACATAAGAATTACAAACAGAAGTCTAAGAGTAAGTCTGATGGTGACTGTACTCTGATGTAGTCTGAAGTATTCTGGTTCTCTCTGATTGGAGTCCTGAAGTGAACCCCTTTTATAATGGGTAAACCCTCTAGCAGTAGTATAGTAGCAGCAGCAGCAGTAGTAGTAGTAGTAGCAGTAATTGTATCAGTAGTAGCAGTAGTAGTAGTAGTGGTAGTAGTAGTAGTAGTAGTAGCAGTAGTTGTAGCAGTAGAAGTAGTAATAATAGCAGCAATAGCAGTAGTATTAGTAGTAGTAGTAGTAGTAACAGTAGTAGTAGTAGTAGCAGTAGTAGAAGTAGCATAGTAGCAGCAGCAGCAGCAGTAGTAGTAGTAGTAGTTGTATCAGTAGTAGCAGTAGTAGTACTATAGTATTAGTATTAGTAGTAGTAGTAGTAGTAGTAGTAGTAGCAGTAGCAGTAGGAGTAGCAGCAGTAGTAGTAGCATTAGTAGCAGCAGTAGTAGTAGAAGTAGTAGAAGTAGTAATATTAGTAGTAGCAGTAGTAGCAGGAGTAGTAGCAGGAGTAGTAGCAGTAGTAGCAGTAGTAGCAGGAGTAGTAGCAGTAGTAGCAGTAGTGGTAGGAGTAGTAGTAGCAGCAGTAGTAGCAGTAGAAGTAACAGTAGTAGTGGTAGTAACAGCAGTAGTAGTGGCAGCAGCAGTAGCAGTAGTAGTGGTAGTAGCAGCAGCGGTAGTAGTAGTAGTAGCAGCAGCAGCAGTATAGTAGTTTCAGTAGCAGTAGTAGTAGTAGCAGTAGTACCAGTAGTAGAAGTAGTAGCAGTAATAGCAGTAGCAGCAGTAGCAGCAGTAGCAGCAGTAGCAGGAGTAGTAGCCGTAGAAGTAGTAGTAGTAGTAGTAGTAGTAGTAGTAGTAGTAGTAGTAGTAGTATAGCAGCAGTAGTGGCAGTAGTAGCAGCAGTAGCAGCAGTAGCAGCAGTAGCAGCAGTAGCAGCAGTAGCAGCAGTAGCAGCAGTAGCAGGAGTAGTAGTAGTAGTAGTAGCAGTAGTAGCAGGAGGAGTAGTAATAGTAGTAGTATCCATTATTGTTGAAATTAGTCCATGCGTTTGTTTTATGCAACAGATTCTTGAGAAGCCTTATTTTCGGTTTACCACAGCGACATTTCAGAAAACTACACGGATTATTCATTATTCAGCGGCAAGTTAGTGACTCGACTCGAAAATATAAATACATTGGCTTCCTGCCCATTTCCGTATTTTGTTCTGAACAATTTGTTTTGTCTATCAAATGCTTTCATGTGTTTGTCCCATCGATGTACGGGTACTTATTGTCGTGTTTGGGATCGGTTTTAGTGTTTAGTTCAACCGTCCAGCAACAAAGAACATGTACATTGAAGACACGAAATACTCAAAGTTAAAGGATAGGTTGTAACATTTATTTAGGTGATGTATAACTCGAACATAAGAATTACAAACAGAAGTCTAAGAGTAAGTCTGATGGTGACTGTACTCTGATGTAGTCTGAAGTATTCTGGTTCTCTCTGATTGGAGTCCTGAAGTGAACCCCATTTATTATGGGTAAACCCTCTATTGGGAGTTGGTCAATCTTGAGCTCTTGACCAAAGGCCTTATGTGTACGTCATAAGAATTGTGGGCCTTGAAGTCGGCATTGCTTGCTGGAGAAGGCATGACAAATCTTAGCAGGTTTTAGAATGCAAAAGTTTACAATGTACTGAAATATATAACAAAGGAAAGAACAAACAAACAAACAAAAATAAAAACACACGAAAATTACATAGCTATTATTCCAAGGAAATAGAAAATACAATTCCCGCTGATATTTTGGTCATTTTCTCTCCAAATCTTAATGAAATACTATTTTCTTACCTCAAAAAGTAATGATGGTAATGATAATGATAAGAATGATAATTATATCAATAATGAGGATGAAGATGATGATATGATATTAATAATAGTGATTAACATAAAAATGAGGGTGATAATAATAATAAGAATAGTCATCATCGTCATCATCACCACCATAATAATAACAGTAATGATGACAATATTATACTACTACTACTACTACTACTACTATACTATTACTACTACTAGTACTACTACTACTACTAGTACTACTACTTCTACTAACAATAATAATGATAACATTAATAATAATATTTATCATCGTTATCATCATAATGATCATCATAATTATTTTGACAGTTCAAGAAACCCGCAGAGCTTTTAAGCATGACAAATATGTGTTCACAACCGCAGAAAAATACAAAGAGCAGACATGGAAGAAAAATGTGAAATTTAGTGAGTTTGCCGCTGAAAAGTAGTGTCTTCAAGTAGTCTACAATAGAGCCTTCTGGAATATGAATAGAAATATTGTTGCGATGGGCAGATCCAAATAATTATGCCCTATGAATCTAATGCACCTACCAGACAAATCCGAGTATGATCTCAAGTTGTATATGATGCAGTCCTTTCTTCACGACCAATAACACTGATCTGATGTTGTACGTACGTTCGTAGAATATATAATCAATGACCAATAGGGGTGGGCATATGAGTATTCATCCGCTCGTGGTAAATCTAGGCAAAAGTAAGATGATGTAATGGTATCTAAACAAAAATATTGAGTAATATTGTCGGTGTAAATGTTTACGGAAAAATGATTTTTGAAATTCATATTCCTTTTTAAAGCGTCCAAGCTTCAGTGGATTTTATAGGAATTATTTGATCTGCATGCGGCGCATTTAAATTCTCGCTTGCTGTCAGAAGATTTTTTTGTTATTGTTGTTGAACTGGGTTTTTACAGACGTGTATCAATCAGCTATGATTATTTACGTCCGGGACCGACCTTTAACGTCACCATCCGAAAGACGTGACACAAACTCGAACCTGGGTCTGATCAGAGTTATGTGTGGGCGAGGACAAAGAGCTGACTGCCGACGTTACCGACAGAACAACAACTTCTCCCCAGTTTGGATTTACTGCTAGCCTCGTTTCAGCATTCACAAGTTTTGGTTCAGCAGAAAATTTTCTAAATGAAACCACCGAATTTTTAATTTTGAAATAAGATGTTCATTTATGACAGATTATTAAAAGTTTTACTAACTGATTAATTCGAATATCATTTCTTCCTGAAAAAGTGTGGGAGGGATGTTTGTACACACCAACCCCCTCGCAAAATTGGGGGGATATATTCCCCCATCCCCCCGGGATTTACGCTAATGGGTCAGGAGTTGAGAGAGAGAGAGAGAGATGGGGAGGGAGACGGGGAAGGACGTGCCTTCATGGCTTGAGCTAGGGGGGGGGGGGGGTGATGTAGATACTGAGAGGAAGGGGGTAATAATGCACTTTCTGCTTTCCTCCCTTAACCACATTGCATCTCATATCCACGAAGATCATTAACAATGTATTTGGCCTGGCCTGCAAGATATAGGACACACTGACGAGTTAAAATCAGGCTCCCATGGAAACGCGTTTAAAATCAGATATGCATCAGAAAATCTTTGAGAAAATCGCTTCAATTCACAGAGTCTAAGCATAATCCATAAAACTTCAAAATTCGGTGGTTTCATTTAGAAAATTTTCTGCTGAACCAAAACTTGTGAATGCTGAAACGAGGCGACGAAGTTGTTGTTCTGTCGGTAACGTCGGCAGTCAGCTCTTTGTCCTCGCCCACACATAACTCTGATCAGATCCAGGTTCGAGTTTGTGTCACGTCTTTTGGATGGTGACGTTAAAGGTCGGTCCCGGACGTAAATAATCATAGCTGATTGATACACGTCTGTAAAAACCCAGTTCAACAACAATAACAAAAACATCTTCTGACAGCAAGCGAGAATTTAAATGCGCCGCATGCAGATCAAATAATTCCTATAAAATCCACTGAAGCTTGGACGCTTTAAAAAGGAATATGAATTTCAAAAATCATTTTTCCGTAAACATTTAAACCGACAATATTACTCAATTTTATATGAATATTTTTGTTTAGATACCATTACATCATCTTACTTTTGTCTAGATTTACCACGAGCGGATGAATACTCATATGCCCACCCCTATTGGTCATTGATTATATATTCTACGAACGTACGTACAACATCAGATCAGTGTTATTGGTCGTGAAGAAAGGACTGCATCATATACAACTTGAGATCATACTCAGATTTGTCTGGTAGGTGCATTAGATTCATTGGGCATAATTATTTGGATCTGCCCATCGCAACAATATTTCTATTCATATTCCAGAAGGCTCTATTGTAGACTACTTGAAGACACTACTTTTCAGCGGCAAACTCACTAAATTTCACATTTTTCTTCCATGTCTGCTCTTTGTATTTTTCTGCGGTTGAGAACACATATTTGTCATGCTTAAAAGCTCTGCGGGTTTCTTGAACTGTCAAAATAATTATGATGATCATTATGATGATAACGATGATAAATGTTATTATTAATGTTATCATTATTATTGTTAGTAGAAGTAGTAGTACTAGTAGTAGTAGTACTAGTAGTAGTAATAGTATAGTAGTAGTAGTAGTAGTAGTAATATTGTCATCATTACTGTTATTATTATGATGGTGATGATGACGATGATGACTATTCTTATTATTATTATCACCCTCATTTTCATGTTAATCACTATCATTAATATCATATCATCATCTTCATCCTCATTGATATAATTATCATTCTTATCATTATCATTACCATCATTACTTTTTGAGGTAAGAAAATAGTATTTCATTAAGATTTGGAGAGAAAATGACCAAAATATCAGCGGGAATTGTATTTTCTATTTCCTTGGAATAATAGCTATGTAATTTTCGTGTGTTTTTATTTTTGTTTGTTTGTTTGTTCTTTCCTTTGTTATATATTTCAGTACATTGTAAACTTTTGCATTCTAAAACCTGCTAAGATTTGTCATGCCTTCTCCAGCAAGCAATGCCGACTTCAAGGCCCACAATTCTTATGACGTACACATAAGGCCTTTGGTCAAGAGCTCAAGATTGACCAACTCCCAATAGAGGGTTTACCCATAATAAATGGGGTTCACTTCAGGACTCCAATCAGAGAGAACCAGAATACTTCAGACTACATCAGAGTACAGTCACCATCAGACTTACTCTTAGACTTCTGTTTGTAATTCTTATGTTCGAGTTATACATCACCTAAATAAATGTTACAACCTATCCTTTAACTTTGAGTATTTCGTGTCTTCAATGTACATGTTCTTTGTTGCTGGACGGTTGAACTAAACACTAAAACCGATCCCAAACACGACAATAAGTACCCGTACATCGATGGGACAAACACATGAAAGCATTTGATAGACAAAAACAAATTGTTCAGAACAAAATACGGAAATGGGCAGGAAGCCAATGTATTGCTTTATATTTTCGAGTCGAGTCACTAACTTGCCGCTGAATAATGAATAATCCGTGTAGTTTTCTGAAATGTCGCTGTGGTAAACCGAAAATAAGGCTTCTCAAGAATCTGTTGCATAAAACAAACGCATGGACTAATTTCAACAATAATGGATACTACTACTATTACTACTCCTC
>CM057162.1:11119782-11255931 GCA_029962745.1 Echinometra lucunter
AACATGACAAAGGGTGCTCGTAGCAATTCTCCATCCGACAAGTGCCCCTAAAAATCTATATTCTACGAACGTAGAACGTCAGATCAGTGTTATTGGTCGTGGAGAAAGGACTGCATCATATACAACTTGAGATCATACTCGGATTTGTCTGGTAGGTGCATAAGATTCATGGGCATAATTATTTGGATCTGTCCATCGCAACAATATTTTTATTCGTATTTTAGAAGGCTCTATTGTAGACTACTTGAAGACACTACTTTTCAGCGGCAAACTCACTAAATTTCATTCTACTTCCGTGTCTGCTCTTTGTAGTTTTCTGCTGTTGTGAACACATATTTGTCATGCTTAAAAGCGCTGCGGGTTTCTTGAACTGTCAAAATAATTATGATGTTCATAATTATGATAACGATGATAACTGTTATTATCATTGTTATCATTATTATTATAGATGTTATTATCCTTGTTTGTAGTAGTAGTAGCAGTGGTAGTAGCAGTAGGAGTAGTAGTAGCAGTAGCAGTACTAGTAGTAGTAGTAGTAGTAGTTTTGTCATCATTACTGTTATCATTATGATGATGATGACGATGATGACTATTCTTATTACCATTATCGCCCTCATTTTGATGTTAATTACTATCATGAATATCATATCATCATCATCATCCTCATTATTGATATAATTATCATTCTTATCATTATCATTACCATCATTATTTTTGAGGCAAGAAAATTGTATTTCATTAAGATTTGGAGAGAAAATGACCAAAATATCAGCGGGAATTGTATTTTCTATTTCCTTGGTATAATGGCTATGTAATTTTCGTGTGTTTTATTTTGTTTGTTTGTTTGTTTTTTCTCTTTTCTTTCTTTATTTCAGTGCATTGTAAACTTATATTCTAAAACCTGCTAAGAATCGTCATGGCTTCTCCAGCAAGCAATGCCGACTTCAACGCCCACAATTCTTGTGTGAGGTAATGTCTAATTAATTATTTGATATATTTAGTAAAAATATGTGTTGCGGTCAATATAGGCTGCACTTTAAAACTTGTTATAATTAGATTAGAAAGTGCGTAGAAATGTAAACATGAAATTCAACACCTTGCAGTCTTGGGATCACGGGTGCGTTTCATGAATAGTCTTGTCAGTGATTTTCACCGTGACTGACAACTGTTATAAGCTTCTGAAATCCTTGTATCTGATTTGCTAAAATCACCCAAACCCAAATTCCCCAAACAATAAATTTTCAGTCAGTTTCGGCGTTCCCGAGTCGCATTTTGATTAAGGTAGTAAATTTTAACATGGAGGTATAAAATAATAAAGGTATATAAAAGTTTCCATGTTATTTAAACCAACCATGTCTACATCCATGAAGAAGAGGTTCAGAAAAGCTTGACAGGATAACCCATAAAAGCTCGAGAGATTATTTAAAATGGGTTCCTAAACAGAATAAAAATAGACTGCTACAGATGAAACATATTTACATCAAAGTTTAACAGCAACATAAAACACATTTCAACACACACAACAACAAAATGATATATAAACAAGGTAGAGAATATTGATCTGTATATGTATATAAGTCGCATGACTGTATAAAACATGTCATTTGTTTCTTTTTTTTCTTGACTCAAGTGACAGAAACTCTTTTAAAATGTGCAAAGTTTTCGACTACTTTAATGTGATTAGGGAGGGAATTCCAGAATTTGATACCATTATAATAAAAACAATTGCCAATACTTCCTACTCGACCGGGCAAGGTTTAAGATGTCAGATTCACAAATTTTAATTTTATTTTGATTTTTCGACATATCAATTAATCAATCCTATTGCAAATAATAAGAAGACAAAAGAAGACAAAATAATGGTCAATATGCAAACAAAACAAACAAAACAAATCAGAAAAGGGGCTGGTTAGGTAGACCAGGGCTAAAAGTAACACAGCATTTTACTCCACCATAGATGCTAAACCTACGTTTAAAACTAACCTGATATGTTGACCATTGGCCAATCTTGCTTCGCACAAGAAATCACTAGGAATGACTGCCAAAGAGTAAAGTTATCTCAAGAGAGAGAGTTCAAGATTTCAAGATTTTATGTTTCATTTCCAAAAACCAGATATCAACAAATTTTGAAAAAAAAATCAAACATAGGCCTACATAACTATTCATATATATTTTCTTGCAGTGACAGGATACGTTAACATAATTTGAAATATCAAACAAAGTAAATCTACAAAAGAATATATACAGTATATGCTCTTATGGAAATGGAGGGATCCACTAATCTCAAAATTATGATTTTGAGCTTGGAAAGCAAAATGTGAATTTTGCAATATTTTTTTAATAATGCATGGTGCGAAATGTTGTTTCAAGCACATTTGGCATGTTAAATTGTGATGGCACGTGGCTTTTTTTTTTTTTTTTTTTTTTAGATAATTGTTCACACTGACACACTGGGGCACATTGTAACGGGGTGTTGGTTTTACATGTGTTTTGAAATCACCTTGATAAGGTTATGCTAGATTTAATAAATATCATTATTTCAATTATTAACTGCAGAACAGGCCTTCAATTTCGTCATTTTTAAGAGCAAGGCCACTTTGGCCTTAAAACGCTTCAAATTTTTAAGGGCACTAAGGACACTAAGAAGGGCACCAAGGCCAAAATCATTTTTTAAAAAGGGCATCGAAGGCCAAAAAAATTTCTACGTACTTTGTTTTAGATGTAGACTATATCAAAATAAATGTCCCTACTCCCATCATCAACAGCCTCTGAAATTTAGAAAATGTATATTTTTCTGCAGGTAGTGTGTTTTGGACCTTCTAATGAACAAACCTGAACATGGGAAACATATTAATCATGTTGTACTTATATATATGCTGGTTCCACTTTTATCGAGTTATCAGTTATGTGTGGGATCTATCCATGAAAGTTTCTTAAAAATCTCTTTAAAGGAGAATGCAACCCAGGCATCAGTGTGCTCTTAGTGAATGGAGATTACCAATAAGAGTAAACAGTGAAAGTTTGAGCAAAATCGGACAATCTTTTCAAAAGTTATGAATTTTGAAAGTTTCAGTAAATCCCTGTTACATGGATCCTTGAGTTGGCAACTTTGCCAGCATCTGTGATGTCAACGTGGACAACTCTCCATTCATTTTGTGCATAAATCTTTTTTTTTTTAAATTGATTTTTATGAAATTTCAAGTCAGGAATGAACATAATTCTTCCCAAAATGCTTGCAGAATTGATGTAGCCATGTCCTACTCAAACAATAAATCAAACCAATTTCTATTTTTCTTGAAAATGAAGAAAATGGGAAATTCTGTGTACAAAATGAATGGAGAGTTGTCCACGATGACATCACAGATGCTGGTGGAGTTGCCAACTCAAGGATCTCCATAATACGGATTTATTTAAACTTTCAAAGTTCATAACTCTTGAACAGATTGTCCGATTTTGTTCAAACTTTCACTGTTTACTCTTTTTGTTCTTCTTGCCTGGGTTGTATTCTCCTTTAAGATCCTTCCATACTGATTAGAGTAAGTGTGGAAAAATGTTCGTAATTTTGTATGTAGTGTTTTGAATTGTTTCAGCATGTCCTTCCTTTACATAGCATTTTTTTTTTTTTTTATCAGGGCCGGGGGGGGGGGGCAAATGTCTTTCAGAAAGATTAAAACAAGAAAGAAAGAAAGAAAACGTGGAAAAGGAAACATTTGTACAGCAGGTTCTTTTGGCGCAATACTTGTTTGCTTACTTGCCTCCTCAAGATCATGCTCCTTGATGAAGGTATATCATACGCAAGCACTAGCTGGAAAGCGCTATGTCTATTCCGTGAGATCACAAGCAAAAAAAATACTTGGTGAGGTCTACTAGTGACGACAAATAACCCTCCCAGTCGCCTGAACTAATACAGAAGGCTTGTCACCTGGTTAAGATAACTGATTCAATAACTGGGCAAACTCGGCAAGGCCTTCAAGTGGTTTGATATTGCCTGTGTACCAGAACTGGATTTCTTCAAAGATCTCCACCTTCATTGGGACACATTCATGAAGTTTTCCTTTGAGAGTATTGCACTGGATTTGAACTGGACATTTTGAAAATATGTTAGTATGGCATCAAAACGCACCTTCATGATTGCATGGAATTCAAGGCCACGCTTTACTGCCAAAGATCCGTACGAAGAGATGCTGTGGTGTATGCACGCATTCGATCGATAGGACACGTGTCAAGAGTGCTACCATCGATAGTTTTGTCAAGAGCATGTAAGGCAGCGAACATGGTGAAGGCAATGTGGAGAGCTCCAGCTCTTAGGAACCCATTGGTGTTTCCTCTGGCTCTGACTGAGCATCTTCAACGATTGGTAGTAAAGATCAAGATGTAGTGTTATAAATGTCTTTATGTGAGGGTCAACGACAGTCGTAGATATTTCTTGGGTTAACCGAAGAACAGTATAGAGGGTCCCACAATCAGCTGGTGAGGTCTTGAATAATGGGGCAACCACCACTATGTTTGTAAGCGTGCCAGTGTTCGAGGACTAGACAACAATAAGGACTTGGTTGCCGTCCATGTTGGCAGAACATCATTCTTTGCTAGTTTATCAGATTTTTTTTTCATCTGCTTTTTGATGATTACGACAGAGTCTGTTTCTTCTCTGTCCTTAGAAGACCTCACAAGATCTCACAATTATCCATCATTGAAAAACTGAGATCGACAGCTTCGCTGACTACAGAGGGTTGGATTTGACTCTTGGAGGATTATACGATATGTACTTTCTTGACATTTTCATGATCCTGACCCTGTCATGAATATCTAGTTCATCCTCTTTAATTTGATGCTGTAAATCATGAAAATCAGTAAATGTTAACTAGTAATAGTACATTCACTCTTTCGGAAATTGGCTTCTATAATATGTATTCATTAACTGAGCCAGTTATTAAGAAGAATTGGAAATAAAACAGAGCTCTTTTTGGCTACCTGCGATTTGACTGTACACAAACATGTGCAATTATAGGCCTATGTGTTCATTTATTGAACCTAGTTGTGATCTCATGAAAAGAGAATCATCACAAAAGTGGATTGGCCTTATATGTTACCCTGTAAGAATCAAGACTAATAAAGTCCTCCGTTATTTTTACCTTTTAATCTATAGCGGCTTTTATTTAGCAAAATTATGTTTAATAAAATTTTCCTCTTCAGTCTTTAACCGATTCCAAGGCCCACATCCAGGGCCGTAGGCCTATGCAGAAATTTTTTTCCGGGGGGGGGGGCAAGAGGAGTAACAATTTTCGAAGAAACTCGAAAGCGAGTGAGCGAAGCGACCGAGCTGGTCGCAAGGGCGCTTTTGCATTTTAAAAAGTGAAATTGAAGGATTTGGTGCCCCCCCCCCCCCTGCGTACGGCCATGCCCACATCAGTTAGAATGTTAAGATGTAGTATTTTTATTCTGTCAAACTTGTGGAGACATTTTTACAACAGGAGAACTTCTGAAAACATAATGATTATCCCATAGACATATTACACCGTATAGACAAAAATGAAGCATCCGCGGATTTGCCTCATTGGGGCTTTGGGAAGCGTTCAAATCGTGTTCAAATGTCCCCCATAACATGGCGGAGATTACGGGGCCTGGATTGTCCTCACAGAGCAGCATAATTGTGTAGGAATGAGTGCTTATCTATGAATGTTTGGAGTGTATGTGAGGGTGCGTGAGGATGTGTGTGAGGGTGGGTGTGGGTGGGTGTACATTTGTAAATATCATTTTGACTGTATTAAATACCGTAAAATTATTGTATATGAATGTCTAACATTTGGAATGTAAAATGTATTAGCATGCTAGTGGAAAAAGCACGTTTATCGGTGAATGTTTGATGTGAGTGTGGGGGGGGGGGGAAGGGTAGATGTGTGTACATGTATGTCGTTTGTCTGTGTGTCTCTCTTTGTGTTTGGTAATGTGCTATAGTGAATATATAACTGTAATAACAATGATCATATATATTTCCCTTGAGAACAGCGGGCCAAACAATGACAAAAGTAGGCAAATTGGGGTGAAGGGGGGGGGGGTAGGGGATGTGGGTTGTCGGAGGATTTATCCCACTGAAAATCTTCACTTTACCTTTCTGGCTGTTAAGAGATAATCAAAGTTCTTGAGAACAACTCAAGTTTTGTGAAACCAGTCATTGAATGAATTAAACATCCAAATTTTAGGGGGTCCCATGATAGGTGACTAACCCCCCCCCCCCCCCCCCCCTCCAGAGGTGTATTAGTTGTCTACACGGAGGTACACGGTGCTTACCAGATTGAATACGGATAGTTTTTCATCCGTGTAAGTTTTCTCCCGGATATGTCGGTACACCAAGGATGATGCCGGATGAGTCCCCGGTGTATACACGGTGATGCCGTACTTAACAAGGATGATCCCGGAGTGACGATCCAGGATGATCCGTGTTGCGATCCGTGAAGGTGTAAAAGCCCCTTTGGTCTTGCGCATGCAGTGTTTAGTGATAACAGTCATGAAGCTCGAGATTGCTCAGGAATTTAAACTAAATGTTTATAGACTCTTTCATTTTCAGTGCGCTAGCAGAGGCGTCGATCCTGGGGGGGGGGGGCAGTTGCCCCCCCCCCCAAAAGAAAATTTCGGGGGGACAAAGATACCATTTTGCCCCCCCAATAATTTCCCAACCAAAAAAAAAAAAAAAAAAAAGAGAGAGAAAAGAAAGGAAAGGAAGGAAGAAAGTGAAATGAAAGCGTAAAACAAGAAAAAAGAAAGAAAATGGGACACTGGGAAGCGCTCGCTCGCTTCGCTCGCTCGCATTTATTTTATCTTAACTGATGCCGATGATGATTATTATTCTTATGAAAGGAAATCGGTTTGCGTCTTAAGTTTCTATCTAATGTTATAATATTCTTCTACTCATAGGAAGTAATGTAACCAAACAAGATATCACTCCTAGAAATCGAGCGGCCAGTTGACCTAAAAATAGATAAAATTGCAGGAGATAACGGCCTGGATAAAAAAAAACACGCAAAACAAAAACATATTTTTCGTTAACTCACTCGCTACTCCACTGTACTCTTGCTGGTAAAAGCTAGATACAAGATGATTTCGGGCAGCAAGTAGCTTATTATAGCCGCGAGATTCCAAAGTATCATTATATTTGGGCAGCAAAGTGGTTGACAAAGATTTTGGGACGAATCCATATAATTTTGCCGGGATCGGTCGTTGACTTTGCTCGCTATAGTAGAAACAGAATGGATTCGGACTGCAAGTGAGGTAGCTAAAACAGTGGTCATATTCGGCACACAGGTGATCGGATATATTATTTAGATATCATACAGGCATGAAAGGTTTATAGTGTATTCTGATGATAATGATAATAATAATATTCCGTTCCAGTATAGCGCATATCACATTTTTATCACATTTTTATGATGACGAAATAACACTTTTATCATATGGAAAAGGGTATATTTTTCCTCGCTCGCTGCGCTCGCTCGTTTCATATTAATGGTTTTGAAAAACAAACAAATTCGGTGAGATGAGACCCAATAGATAATGTAGATGTTTCATTGGCTCACAGCTTAATTTGCCGAAGGGTTTACTACATCTACCATGAAAAACAGTGTGTGCTTCCTCGCTCGCTTCTCTCGCTCGTAATATTAAAAAAACAGAGTGGTTTGGGGGCAGCAACAATGGACAAGCGATGTGACAAAATAGATTTATATTTGGCAGCTAAGTAACCATATACATATATATCAGGTATCATTTATGCCTATATGATAACTAAACTCTTCTCTCATAACAAGAAATTTGTTATTTTTTGCTCGCTCGCTTCGCTCGCTCGCAAAATTGAAAAAAAAAAAGCAGTAGTTTCACATAACAAGTTGCTTAATTTCCCCAATTTGAAAATGCTTCACGTTGATATAGGCCTATGTTTTATATATATATATATATATACATATATATATATATATACATATATATATTTATATATATATACATATATACATACATATGTGTGTGTGTGTGTGTGTGTACAAATAGTAGCCGTGGGTTCATCTCCGCTTGGTCGTCTTGCCCCCCCAATCCGAAAAATGGATCGACGCCTCTGTGCGCTAGCTGTATTCAACCCGTTGTAAAAGCCACATTTTATCATGCATGTGTTTAAATTTGCAGCTCCCTCACTGTATGTTGTCAATGGGGGAGGAAATCAATATTTAACAAAGTGAACCCAAACCCGGATGTAACTGCCGGAAAAAAAAAAAAACAATGTCCGTTGCGAGAAAAATGCATGGAAACATCTCTGGTCTTCAAGGCTACCATCCGCCATGGCAATAAGGAAAACGTTGCTACGGAATGGCGGGGGGGGGGGGGGGGGGGCGGGGGAGGGGGTTCCTTTAAAGATATGTATAGAAATCATGTCAAATCGACTAAACATTAAAATACAAGAACGACACTCAACTTCCAATTATATTTGGAACTAGAAGGACATAAATACCTAATTCACACTAACTTGGGACATCGAAAAAAGTCGAACTTAAACCCAAGAAAAAGCGGCTTGTGCTACCTGTGCTTGGAGGAAAAGGTCACCATCATTCGCTCACCAAAAGACTTCCTACTTAAGCTAGGGACTAATGCTGTCGTAAACCACAAGACAGTCTAATTAATCTTATGCCTTTTTATCTGTTACTGCATTGTCATGCATGTACTTGTATATATGGGCATGTTAAAATGTCAAAGGCTCACTTCACCCGAAGAGAATAAAACGAAAGAGCTTGTGAAGGAAAAATCCTGCTCGTTTTGCGTATTTTTATGATGTTGTTCACTCCTTGTTTTTACTTTATATTTTGACACTGCATCTCGTCCGAACTTTGTTTATTAACTATTTTTGTTATATATATATTGAAATGACGCATCTTTGTTACGATGAAATTTATGATTTTTCATGTTTTTTTTTTATTATGTATTCATTTTGCTTGAGAAAGCACTAAGGACAAAATTCGCAGAAAAAAAATCTTCTTAAAGGAGTCATCGGTTATCGTTGTTTCTCTTTGTTTATGTAGGCATATTAGTAAATTTCGATTGATTTAAGTATCCCAATTCATACGTTTCAGTTGTAACATTATTTTATTAAAGTTCATAGGCCTATTCCTTTGCACTGAGTGATTTAGTGATTTGGAGGTAGGCCTAGCCTACGCAGTAGGGCTGGATGTATGGGCAGATACAAAGTGCATGGACGTCATTAACGAACAATATTAACCCTAACTTTTTTCATGTGGTTACATTCAGAAATTCAGATAAAAAAGGTGGATCGGTGTCACCCTATATACCTACCCAAGATCCGATGGGAGATGCGGCCATCCCGTCCGCACCTGAAAATCAAGCATTTATGGCTGAGGACCGAACCAATCAATACGAAGCGATGGGCATTGCTGGCGCCCCATCCCCACCCGACTGCCACACACGGACCCGCCAACCATTAGGCGTGACAAGCTCCAATTCCCCACCGAACATCCAGTTGTTAACGGCTAGCGATCAACAGCAGTCAAGCCGAACGATGGGCTTGGCTAGCACCCAGTTTCCAGCAAACAACCAGTCATTTACGCAGTCCAGCCAACCGAGGTCGAAAGGCATCATCATCATATCCATATTTCATTTTCTGGGGGGTCTTTTGACATGTGGCCTGGGCATCAGACTTTGTTTTCTGGGGGCCAGGAATGAGCTAAACATTTTCTCTTCATTCATTGGGAACACCTTACTGGTAAAGAAAAGAAAATGCTTTCTCTTTGGCAAGCCCTTCCCGCAAGTCCAGCATTGGATGTAGACTGGAAAGTGCTTTAATACCTCCGACATATGCTCCGCGACATTTACCAAGCTTAGGCTTTATATCTTCCAAGATATAGAGTCTTTGTTGGGTTGAACATGTTGAATATTGAATTTTAGGTGGGATTTATGGTGCAGGCAATGGTTTTGAATATGCTTCAGGAATTCTATTGGCATGGTTATGATTTGCTCAGTAAGCGTATTGTTACAGAATTACAAAAGTGACTTCTAGACCGAATAGTCTTATATTTTTAGGTAATCTACTCCAAAGTTCAGTGCCCATTGACATTGAAAAATGACCTTGTGTTGTTCCAAATTTGGGAAGACATAACTGTCGCGGCCAAGTGGTGGAACTTGGGATTTAGGTCTCGAAATTCGCGACCACTGGACGCGAACTTTGGGGTCAAGTTGCAAAGTTCACAACTTAGGACGCAAACTTTGCAACTTGACAGCAAAGATCGCGACTTGGCCGCAAAGTCCATGACTTTGGACTTGAACCGAAATGACGAATTTTCACGACTTTGGCCGCGAAATTCACGGCGCATATGACTTGTCATCAAGCGCAGTTCTGGGCCACCATAAAACACAGTATGTTGGACCGCGTGGGATTAGCGTGGGACATCGCCTGCTGTAAGCGAATCCAGTGTATTCCTATTCGAAAGATACGTGATTTGATTTTTTTTTTTACATTTAAAAAGTCATTATACTGATTGTCAAATGAAATTGCGCTTAACTTGTAAGGGTTTTTTTTTTTTTTTTTTTTTTTTTTTTTTTTTGTCTGTCTGATTTTGCAGTTAATTAGTCAAAAGACTTCACAATGCTGAATTATTTGATGCTAAAAATGCATATAATTGTTTTGAAACAGTACAGAGGGGGTGTTTTTCTAAGAGCCCAAATATGGAGACCAGTCGCATCGAACGTAGGGGGCGTCGTTTTATCCAAGTAAGCTAGAGGTAGAGATCGATGATTGACACCAACATTATATGATGCTTACGCAGATGCCATGTTCCAAATGCCTGAACAATGCCGATTCTCCTGTACGTGGGCTGAAACAATGCCACTGTCAGTTCGGCTCCTTATGATCGGCTATTGTTCAAAGTTCCTTGCAGTCATAGCCTCTTGTCGATGGCCCTGGTGCTGTTTGAGTCCGACATCAACACAAACAATACTGTAAAAAACACCTAATACAGGCACCAAAATTGTCTGTAATATGTAACTGTGCCAAGGGAATACTGCAGGGAGGGTGGGCAGAATGGCTCAGCGTGGTCGGACTGATGGGAAAGGGGTGGGTCCGGGGTGATGGGTCGGGTACATTCTTGGACACGCCTTTTATTTCCACCCCCATAGATACGACACAGCCCTGGAGCTGTCCCCCATCCAATATTATCATTTTGCCTGCTTATAGCTACCCCCTTTTTCGTGATAATGACTAGCGAATAGTTCATTTCGTATTATGAATAACGACCCTTATTCCGTATTATGAATAGCGACCTTCATTTCGTATTATGACTAGCGACCCTCTTCTCGTATTATGATTAACGACCCTTTTCTCGTTTAATGAATAGCGATCCTCTTCTTGATTTACGAATATTCTACCAATTTTCTCCTCCTCTTTTGCTCCACTCTTTCTTTCTTGTTTTCTCTCTCCTTCTCATAAAATGTGTTCATACCATTTTCCTGCCATGAAGTTCGTCGCCGCCGGTATCACTGGCCTGTGCAATGGTGCGAAGAAATCGTCATTACTATTTTTGGTGAGATCATCTTTTTCAAGCAATCTTTCATTCATTTATAATATATACATTTCCATTTCAATGAAAAGAAAAATGAAGGGGATTAATAGTATGCGGCATTAAAGGACCAGTGATGCGTGTTCGCATAATACTTTTAAAAAGTAATCCGAAGCCATTCAAATGACCTAGCCCCAGCACCCACATAATGTGCTACCATTACAGTGACGTATACTGTTAAAGTAATTCAAAATAGTGATTTCTTTTGGATGCACCACATGGTACTAAAATTACCCGCGAGCATGGCGAGGGAGATATCTTGAATCTCCGAGGGATCGCGATTTTTTTTTTTCAATTTGATATCAACTTCAAACTGGAGTAACTACACTTGTTGAAAGTTACACACGCACACACCCACCCACACACCCTCCCCCACCCACATATTCGCACCTGGGATCATGACCCCCGTGTGCCCCCTTTCTACACCTACGCAAACGAATCTATTTTCCTATTTTTCGCGGGCATCATGATTTTGATTTTAAAACATTACATAAAGTTATTTGTAAGAAGTATGCATTTTGCTGGTCAGTAATAAATTGCCCGTTCAAGAGTATGATTTTGCATTCAGTTTTTCTTTTAGTACGTAGCCTGCATTTTTTATGAAACCTTAACTGCTTTATGTATCTTTAAATTAATTTTCCAGGTAATTAACATGGTCATGAACATCATCTGTGTTCCCTTTACTGCTATCTCTGGGATTCGAGAAACCTCTTGGCTATATTTACGTTTCATCCAACCACGAGACAGTTATCATGATGGTTATTACTATGATCAGCTAAAAGTAAGTCCTTAGTTACCATGGTATGATTCGGGATGTTTCCTTCAAAATATTCAATTTCGTGGATAATAGAATAGAACGATGATAATTTACTCCAAAAAGACACATCCAGTATAATCATTAATATTCTTACGAAAAATATTTCCACTAAAAGTAAGGAACCTTCAATTTTCCAGCCAATTTTTGTATTTCGTCACTCATATCAATTGCATTCAAGTTCATTCACTTTCGTCGTCATTTGGAGACAGGCGATATAATTTGTGGTGATCCAAATTAATTCTTCCATAAATCATTTCATTTTATGACACTGATTTTCTTTGTTGTCTCCATTCGCTATATTTCTGTGGAAAAAATTGGTACCATGTATATGAGTCCTTCAGGTACATACGATTTCAATTTTTGTTCTTTGAAATTTGGCGAACAAATAGTAGACTCGTTTGAAATAGAAAAAAATGAAAGGAAATTGAATCCGAGTGCTGTCCCCTAATGTGGATACTCCTTATCTAAATTTTGGGTGACTTATATTTTGAAGAATATTTTCCGCGTATAGCAAATTCGAACGAGAGAATAACCACACGTTAAATCGTATGATCCTTGTTCAAAGTGAAGTAATTTATATGAAAAGCTTGGAAAAGCTTGGTGTGTGAATAACAAATTTGAAAGAAGGAAAATAAATTCGAATGAAAACTTATTGTAGCCCTCATGAATTCGAATACTCTTAAATGTTAAAGGGAACCATCCAGATGTGGTTACATTACTAAAATGTCTTTGAGTGGAACAATAGTCGCCTATGACATCAGACTGAGACACAAGATGCAAACTAATTCCTTTCATAAGAATAGTAATTATGATCGGCATTGGTTAAGTTGCTTAAATGATAGCGAGCGAAGCGAGCGAGCGCTTCCCGATTTCCCATTTCCCTTTTTCTTGTTTCCCCTCTCTTTTCACTTTCTCGTTTGTTTGTTTTTTGTCAGCCGATTGGGGGCACGTGCCCCCATGCCCCCACGCCACTAGGCCATATGAATGGCAATGTTGGAAGTTAGAGACGGAATGATTGCTCAAAAGAATTGTGGATAGCAAACAAGTGATCCCATTTCAGACTTAGCATATTCTGCCCAAGAATATAGGCCTTCAAAAGTGACAAACGGAGCCACTGCTCACTCAAAAGTATAGTTTTGTCGATACTTATATAATGGAATAGATCAAGACAAAACGACAATATATACAATTTAACCAATGCATACAACAAACATATTAAGATCTTTTTCTTTCTCCCGACTATGTATTTTTACTGACATACACTGTATATTCGTATAATTCCCAGGGGAAATATTTTGTGGTCACAACCCTGCTTATCATAGTGTACATCTCTGAGCTCTTCTGTGCCATTGTCGGATCTTCCCTTCTTTACTTCAGGCTTCATAACGTCCCACAGAGGGCCTTCATGACGCAGATGGTGGTAAGAAAAAAATGGACTGTGGGCTGAGGCCTGCTTTCTTCTTGGGGAGGGACACTGCCATTGCGAGGTGGATATCATGCTCGTACACAAAAACGCGTAAAAAAGTGTGGTTTTCACGGACGGGCGATGTACGCGCGTACAGTGAAATGGGTATCAAAACTGCAAAAATCATGAAAGAAAGGTATACTTGATTGATTTCAAAATACTTGTTTAGGTTGGGGAAAACACAACAAAATACTTGTTTAGGGTATTCTGAGATCGAAGGATAATTACTTGTTTAGGGTCCATTTTGAATACCCGTGTACGAGCATGGTGTCCACCTGGTGAAGGGGGGGGGGGATGGGTTCTTGCTAATTTTCTGAGTTCCATATTCCCCACCTGGGAAGTACTTATATAAGTGCTCTAGACTTGTTGAATATCTGTAACAGAACAGACATGTTCCCACGTTTGAAACTTGAACAATAATTTTTAGTTGAGATCGATTTGAATCAATCGCATCTCTTTGTAAGACGGGGCCCTGGTCTCCGTTTTCTTGAGACTGTAGGCGGATCTCCAGGGACTCGTGGAAAATTCAAATGTGTTCGATTTTTGGAAGACTTTTTCCAGTCTCCACAGGTCCAAGGATACATGGCGCGAGTCCTATACGGCCCTATACGGCCCATCTCTACATTAGGCATATAAGGCCCACGAGCTCGACTCTAGATATGCAAATAAGACCCATGGGCTCGACACTACCTGGTTTTAATGAGCTCGTAGGCCTTATTTGCTAATGTAAAGCAAGGTTCCCACTTAGCCGAGTTGGAGTCTTGAGTTGTGGCGAGCTGGCGTGAGCTTGAACTCGGGTAAACTCGCGTCAACTCGCATGAAATTTAATAATTTTATGAGGTACGCATATGTGATCTTACAACCCAAGATCGAGTTTACTTCGATAGCTGTACGAGTAAACCGAGTGCGATACGAGTTAACAGAGCGCAATACGAGTCACACCGAGTTTGGTATGAGTTGTGATGACCTGCATACGACTTGTATCGATCTATCGACGAGTTATCAAGACCTCGTTACGATTGTCAAGAGTTTTCAAGATATACGACCAAAGAAGCTGAAAATGCATATTTCGCTTTTTTTTTTGGGGGGGGGGGGGACGCTTGAATAAATTCAATTCAATTCATTTTCATTTCCAATAAAAGCAATCAAAAAATCAAACATAATCATAAGTTATTGTACAATAATCTAATGACTTGAATTATTAAACAAAGGATATACACAGCGTAACTATGTTTGGGTTTCTTTTATTTTTTTTAAAGAAAACGTCGTGTGGAAATCAAGGAGGGATCCCGTAAAAAGAAGGGCTTGTAATGTAGATCCCTCAGATAATTTCAAACATAGCTTATAATTCTAAAAACATATGTATTAAATTATATCTACAAAAGATGAAAGGTATAGCTTTTTTATTTTATTTCAATTTTGTTGTATATACAATAGCAAATTGTAGATTCGCAATTTAAAGACTTCAGTGTTAGTGTTACGACTATTATCTCAGTTGCAAAAGCGAAAAGAATATAAGAAGAATGACATAGATAAGAAAAGAAAATCAGAATATATAAACTGTACAAAAGCATAAGAAAACGGAGGAATAGGGTATAAGTATGGGAGTGGGCTTTAAAAGGATTATTGTGCATGCTTAACATTTTTTCTATTCCATTTAACTTATCTCCACATGAAATGCTAATTTTTGAAAGGTCTCGTATTCAAGGAAAAGGTGCGCAGGACAAAAATCCAAGATAGCCCTGAAAATCACATTTTTGCCATAACTCTGCATCATCTGAGGGCTTTTTAAAAACTTGATTGGTGTCATATCCTATGTTGATGGGTAAGGTAATCTGTTTATACAACAAGAAGTACTATACTGTCAAACCTGTAGAATTAACCCTATTTGCATCGGGGGGGGGGGGGGGGGATTCTAACGTCTCGGCCTTTAAACGATTTCACCGCGCAATTAGATCAACTACATTATTTTCACATCATGCCACTTTCTAACTTTTTCCTTTCAAGTCTTGTGCATTATTTATAACAAGTTTATGAAAATCGGTTGTACCGTTTAAACCGAGTCATGTAATCTTTTGTGACCTCATGCCACTTTCTAACTTTTTCCTTTCAAGTCTTGTGCATTATTTATAACAAGTTTATGAAAATCGGTTGTACCGTTTAAACCGAGTCATGTAATCTTTTGTGACCTCATGTAAGCCCCAAACTTAGAATATCTGAGTTTTGCGTACAAAACGAATGGAAAACTGCATATCCTTTCTCCTTTATCACCAGAAACTTTACTTTTAACTTGTTATTACCACCTATTCTAACCGAACAGTGGTTCGCATAATACCCCGAAACAGCAAACTTAAAGAAAAATAATTTTAAAAAGTTGAAAGTCAAAAGCATGCACAAGATATTCATTAGAAAAAGAATACATAAGAATTGAAATCATTTTTTTTTTCTTTCTCATATTTGCTTATGTCCATGTTTTGATCCAAGTTGTCCTGCGATACGTGTGTCAGAAATTTTGCACAGACCTCTAAAATCGCGTCAAGAATACAAATCAATCATTATTTTATGTGAATCTTCATTTTTTCATTTAATATTCTCAAATACATATTTCGAGTGATAATTAAGTTATGAAAGTTTACTGAGATGAAAGTTCTTTTGTAAATATAACAAATATTATTATGAATGAAAAATGAAAGTGATTTCAATGCT
The DNA here is from genome assembly GCA_029962745.1 of Echinometra lucunter. Taxonomy (NCBI): domain Eukaryota; kingdom Metazoa; phylum Echinodermata; class Echinoidea; order Camarodonta; family Echinometridae; genus Echinometra; species Echinometra lucunter. The sequence continues at coordinate 11,136,374 of CM057162.1, forward strand.
GATGTATTCTATTGTTTAATTATTAATACCTTATGTATACTTGTGTTTTAAACTTGGACTGTAGACCACGATTCGGTTAGAATAGGTGATAATAACAGCTTAAAAGAAAATCCTTTTCTTCTATTTTTTTTTAAAGTAATAAGGGCCATGTCACTTTTAACGGTGATTGACTGGGAGGTGATAATACAGGCCCCCTCCTATCCCAGTGCCCCCTCCCCTCTCCGATCGGACACCCATGAGCCGAGGCGATAGCCTTTAGTTGGTTGTATGTGCACATGCGTTTAAAGTTGAAGTTAAAATATGCTTTTCTAAAAAAACATCTTTAAAATACTTCTAGAAAAATGAAAATTACTGTGTTTTTAATAGGCCAGCGGACAAATTATAGTGCGCTCGCCATGCTCGCCCTACACTCTGCTCATGCTCATGCGAAACTCGCGTAGATCGATGGAAACTCGCCGTACTCGATCTAAAGTAGTGCTATTCTCGTGGGCAACTCAGCCTAACTCGCCAATAAGAACTTATGTAAGGTTCCCACTTAGCCGAGTTATATTGGCGAGTTAGGGCTAGTTTTGCGAGTTGCCTTAAAGAGGAAAAAAAATAATGAAACCCAAGCATAGTTACACTGTGTATATTCTTTATATTATAATTCAAGTCATTAGATAACTGTAGAATGACTTATAATTATGTTTGGTATTTTGATTGCTTTTATTCGAAATGAAAATGAATTTAATTGAATTTATTCGAGCGCCCCCCCAAAAAAGAATAACAACAAACAAACGACACATGCATTTTTCAGCTTCTTTGGTCCTATATGGGAAACTTGAAGAAAGCTCTTTACACTCGTAACGAGGTCTTGATAACTCGTTGATAGATCGGTACAAGTCGTATGCAGGTCATCATAACTCATACCAAACTCGTATTGCGCTCTGTCAACTCGTATCGCGGTCGGTTTACTCGTACAGCTATCGAAGTAAACTCGATGTTGGATAATAAGATTACTTGTGCATACCTCATAAAATTAGTAAATTTCATGCGAGTTGACGCGAGTTTACCCAAGTTCAAGCTCGCGCCAGCTCGTCACAACTCGAGACTCCAACTCGGCTAAGTGGGAACCTTGCTTAAGTGTCGAGCTTGTGAGCATAAATCACACCGTATCGAGCTCGTGGGCTGTTCTACTCGTGGACCTTTGTTCAATGTCTAGCTCGTGGGCCCTATGACTCATAGGTGTCGAGCTCGTGGGATGACCCCAATTTTCATTTCGCACTGATTCCTGTCATGTTATCTCATATTCATCATCATCGTCATCATCATCTGGATACGAGGAGAAGTAGATCCTGTAATCCTCGGTCACTAGTTCGGGTATAGTTCCCGGTATAGTTTAGTTTTGCGGCTCACTCCAATCGGTGCGAATGTTATAGCTTGACCAGTTACTTGCACATGCGCAGGGGATCGGACGGTATGATCATATAAGACTAAAGCGTTCCGACCACCAATGCTTGTCCAGTCTAGTTTCAAAGGTTGTGATGGAGTCGTGGCCGTACGCAGCGGGGGGGGGGGGGGGGGGGGGGGGGGAATGACAAGGGGCAGTCCCCCCAAAAAACTTTAAAGATAAAAAATAGAAACATCAAGGAGACCAGTGTCCACTTTTAGTGAATCGACATAATCCGCCAAGGTCTCCCTCTTCTTGCACCTCTATTAAGGGGTTCCCATAAGACTACTGAGTATCTTTGCACGGCAAATCTTTCGAGGCCTATATTTTTGCAGCTAATACCACTTTTTTCTGCAGAGTTTCACGGTGAATTAATTTCCCCTTCTTCGTGTTCTTTGTGAAATGCTCATACACTTTATTATCTGATTCGCATGTGATGAGCTGGACTGAAGTATGATAACTCCACCATCAACCATGTAAACAAATAAAATAAATTCAGTATGTAACTAACAAAAAAGAACGTTCTGGAGAGAAGATATGAGAGAAGTAAATTGTAAAAATAATATTTTATATGTATAGGACGCAAAATTATGACAAAACAGTTGTTAAAACACATTATATTTTTGAGGCTCATGGGTCATTCCTAATGAGGCTACCCTTTCCAAGTAAGTATTATTTTATCATTTTTATTTTCAACACTAATATCATTTTGTTATGCTTTTGTAAATAGTATCATCGGCGTCGTCGTTGTTGTTATTGTTATTTTCGTATATGGATGCAAAATGGGCTGCAAATGGATACATTTTAAATTCGATGATGTTTATTTCTTACCCTGCATATATTCAAACATTATTCATATACTTTTTTTCTTTTGTATATCACATATAGGTGAACTCACGTAATCGCAATGGGAGTGGACAAATGGAAACGGACACATTCTAGATGCCCTACGGACAACCCGCATCGAATACCGGAGAATACGTTCCTCTTAAGTTAACTAATTAATCAAATGTTGCATTATAAGAAGTAGAGGCAAGAAATGAAAATACACAATTCATAATTCCAACTGTATTATTTTATTCACAAAATTTTTCTGTCCGTCACGTGTCTTGGTCAGTGTACACTGGCAAAGACTTGAGGTGGGTAGACACACTTTGGGAGGTTTTTTTTTTGTTGTTGTTAAAAATTTTCAATTCGGGGAGGGGGAGGGGGCTACTGCATCCTCCCACCCCCACCCCCCTCCGCTGCGTCTTGCAGTGGTCACAATGATATGCTGCCGTAAATGCTGTCAAGCAAAGGACTTGCAACATCAGACAAGCTTTGAAAACTCACACAGTCCAAAGACGTATACTGAGGCATAGAACCTAGAACTTGTGCATGGTCGTTTTGCCAGCCCCATATGGCATGATATGGCCCATCTTACGCGAGGCCTTGATTTCAACGGCCCTTGATAAGAAAAAAAATATATATCATTGCGTTGTTTATTCCGATATTAAAGGATTTAAATTGGGTAGCAATATTTAACGCCCACAACATGGCCTTTACGCCCAAGAACAGCTTCCACATTCATCTAGGTTAAAAATTACTTGGTTGAAAGTTTGTGGGTCCGTCTTTCCCCGCTTTCCCCTACTCTATCACTCCTGGATTAACAAACATTAAAAATGCACCTTTTCTTGTCCTACTGAAACACTACAACAATGAAAGTACAGTCTTCCTTTCCACAAATATTTAGGTACTGCACACACACAAAAAAACTTCATCACCTACGATTTCAATCCCTTACTTAAAATTAAATATTGATATGTGTGCGCCAATATGTTTTACGGTTATCTTCATGTCATCGTCATCTGTTGCCTTTTTTTATCATCTTGGTTTGTGCCACGGTGACGCTTCCTGAGCCTCTTGCCACTAGGGAGCTTTCGCAAACACGACGAGAACGTCCCTCCAGGACGCAGCAGCAGTAAGAGATGCGGCCCCGTCATACAATGTTTTGGAGCTTTCGCTCTCCGTTCGGTGATACGGGGACGCTGCGCGTATGCGCACCACTGATCTGTACACTATAGAGAACGGACGTTATTTTGGCTGAAAGCCGTTCTCGATTTTAGCAGGACGCAGAGTTTGGGGGATTTGAGCATGCGCAGTACAAAATTTTGCACAGGACACGTAAAATTAACGTTCCCGTCGTGTTTGCGAGAGCTCCCTATTGTTTCTAGTGTACGGTTATTGTCCTTGTAGTCGCCTTACCTTGGCCTCTAGCCGCTGTCTGTGTGTCTTGTGTTCTCGTACTGCTGTCTGCTGTTCCAGGTGTTTCAACATCCTCGCTGCCACAGCCTTCGCCGATTTTTTGTTCAGTCACCTGATCCAAGTTCTTCGATCTCCATCGACACAGTCACTTACAAAGTGTTTGTCATTGCTTGGTCTTAATCTACTTGCACTGTTCTTCTCAACCTTCTCACATAGTTAGCCATTACCCATATTCTCCATCCTCGGACTACAAATCTCATAAGACTGTGCTGTCTATTTTTAATGTGAGTCATTTTTGGTTGGGTATTTTGCCCTCAGCCGTAAAGTTGATTTCAAAATGTATGTATGTTTATTAGCGGCACAATTTTTGAGTAATTTGTTTCCGATTACTGTATTTTAATCAACTTTCTTTTTATGTAGTCGATTTCTTTGTTCGATGTACATTTTTTAAAATTGAAATAATAATAATAATAATAGAAGTTGTGTAATAAGTGCTCATTGTAGTTTGCATAGATCAATGCAGATTTATAGATGAGTAGTTGGGTTGTGGTAATCGTTAAAGGAGTTTGCTTAGTGTAATGTAGATTTAAGTAGAATCAAATGAGTAGTAGACTCTGATAATTGTTTGGGAGTTAGCGTAATGCAGATTTCTGTGTAATTGAGTAGATGGGACAAAGTTATGTATTGGTATGGAGATTAATATCATGATTGTAATGTGATAATGATGCTATGATGTGGTTTTGCCTTAATGTATGTAATAGTCTAAAGAAGATTTAGAGACATTGTTCCATGTAGTAATCTAAAGAAAGGTATATTGAGATAAAGAGGATGTAGAGACATTGCTCTATGTAGTAATCTAAAGAAAGACGTAGAGATATTCTGTGTAGTAATGTAAAGAAGATGTAGAGACATTGCTCTGTGTGGTAATATAAAGAAGATGTAGAGACATTGCTCTATGTAGTAATCTAAAGAAAGATGTAGAGATATTCTGTGTAGTAATATAAAGAAGATGTAGAGACATTGCTCTGTGTAGTAATATAAAGAAGATGTAGAGATATTGATCTATGTAGTAATCTAAAAAAAGCTGTAGAGATATTCTGTGTAGTAATATAAAGAAGATGTAGAGACATTGCTCTGTGTAGTAATAATTGTAAAGAAAGATGTAGAGATATTCTGTGTAGTAATGCAAAGAAGATGTAGAGACATTGCTCTATGTAGTAATCTAAAGAAAGATGTAGAGATATTCTGCGTAGTAATATAAAGAAGATGTAGAGACATTGCTCTATGTAGTAATCTAAAGAAAGATGTAGAGATATTCTGTGTAGTAATGTAAAGAAGATGTAGAGACATTGCTTTGTGTAGTAATCTAAAGAAGATGTGGAGACATTGCTCTATGTAGTAATGTAGAGAAAGATGTAGAGATATTTTATAAATAATTTGTATAGTATGATCCACACTCACGGTTACAATATCTGGCTCTATATTATTAGCTTATTTGTAGTAAACATTTTTTATTCGAGAAAAACAGCAAGTAAGTGGGAATTGCTATAGGGTTTTTTTTTTTTAATTGTTTTAGAGCTTTATTTTATTTTGGGCTCAGGCAGAATATTAATCTGTTGGTATAGGTTTTGCAACTCAGGCGGAAGTGCTTTGTCAAATGGGAATGATTATGTGGAAGCATGGAGAATTTTATAATCAGGCACCAAACTCTATTTATATACAGTCATTTTTCTTTTAAAAATATAAATGAAAAATTGTCAAATTATTGTAAGTCATTAAACATAATTCATTAAACATAAAATCATTTGCCGAAGAACGATTGCCATTATAAGCAATATGCTTGAAAATATGGCAACCCCAAATAAATATTAAATAGATAGACATATCGAATCAGCAGAATGGATAAAAAAAATAACTGAAATCCAAACTTGAAAGGATAGTGAAAATGATGATGAGGATTTGGATGATGATGAAGATGATGTTGATGATGATGATGATGATGATGATGATTTTGTATAGAATAGACTGAAGCGTTATTATGGATATAAACAAGTCGGTTACTGTTACACTGTTGAGTCATGATATTCCATTTGTGTAGGCAACAAGTTACACTGTAAAAACAAATCTGGTCATTCTTACTAGAACTGTGTAATTTTTTACTAGAAAAGTGTTCCCTCTTCGTTTAATTGAATAGAAATCTGGTCATTTTGACTAGAATCTAGTCACATTTGACTAGAAAAGAGTAAGTGCCCGTGTGATTCGGTAATCTAGTCAAATCTGACTAGTTTGTTTTTAGAGTGTAGAATATTGGAATAGGGTGCAAAATGGAAATTCAATTTTTTGTTCATATGATAGTTTAAGGTTTATTTGTCTAGTTGCTTTATATATTTCAGTGAAAACTTGGGAAGATCTGGGTTTTCCGACCTTACACTAGACCCTTTGATTATAACGAATACACTTTGGTCATGGAGGTGCAGTGAAAAGTTGGTGCGTTGGTTTTTTTTATAATTTTTTTTTACTAAGAAGTAGGATGACAAGGACATTGATGCAGTAAAAGCTCATCATCAGTCTTTAACCCCGGGAGCCTGCAGTTTGTTACTTTTATTAATAAATTTAAATTGATTATGTAGATTTATTGTCAGTGTTGTGTTTGTATAGTAACGTACTAGTCTGCATTTACCAGTGGTCAGAGCCTTGTAAACTAGTAGAATCATTCTTTGATATACATGTATACACACATACTATCACAGCGTTTTCCATGTAATCCCAATGATGTACATACTTATGATTATGGTTTGTTTTTATCGCGTTTATAGTATTATATTGCATTTACATGAGTTTTTAAATTTCTTTGGAGATAAACATGACAAAGGGATAAGAAGAGGCCAGAGAGTAAAATGTGGTTCAAATGTCAAGTTATTTCAATGTATAATCGGTTGAAAGGGATGAATATCTAGTTTTGTTGATATTTATATTAACTGAGGAGCTAAAGAGGAAGTGTTTGTTCCGTAATATGAGTGATTAGTGCAAACCAGTGTACAGTGTAACTTAGTATGGACTTGGAAATTTGTTTATGTTTTGTTACTCAACAAAAAAGTTATACTGATTAAGAGCCTGATTCGTATGATTGCTAGTGGGTATCTGGATATATTATTTAAAATGTTTTATGTATTTATTTTGTTTTTAGATACTGTGTAATATTGCAAGAAATGGGGCAAAGAAGAAAAGCAGTCACGCCAACATGTTTTATTGTTATGATTATTGTTTGTCGTCCTCTTATGTCAGAGGTTACTTAATGATTTTTATTTGATTTGATTTATTTTCTTCTGCATACAATGACATTTTGGTAACATAATATACATCAAAGCTACTTTTGACAATAAATCACAAATATACAAATATTTATATACAATCATTTTTCTTAAAAAATATAAATAAAAAATTGTCATATTATTGTAATTCATGCAACATAATTCATTAAACATAAAATCATTTGCCGAAGGATTGCCATTATAAGCAATATGCTTGAAAATATGGCAACCCCAAATGAATATTAAATAGATAAACATATCGAATCAGCAGAATGGATAAAAAATAACTGAAATCAACTTGAAACAAAAGTGAAAATGATGCTGATGATGTTGATGATGATGATGATGAAATGATGATGATAAAAGATGACGATGATGATAAGGATGACATTGGTAATGATTTGAATGGTATAAAGGATGGCGTCGTGAAAGACTGAAGAGTTGACACAGAAATTTTACCTTGCATATTCTGATAGTAACATGGCCTTACCTCTGGCCTTAAATGAATTTTGCCATCAAGGCTTGATTAAAGCCACTGATATCTCTGACAATCTCTCCATGAGATCGTGATTTATCTAATGAGGGTGTGTGTGTCAGAGAGGGAGAGAGAGTGTGTGTGTGTGTGTGCTTCATGCTATCAAAAGAAAAGAAAAACTCCCATTACCATATTAAAGCATGAGAATTCCTGTACAAAATAGCCTACATGAAATCTACCGACGAACCTAACGGAATGATAAAGAATTCTTTCAAACTTGATGTACTTTAAAAAAAAGGGGGGTAACATACTGTAGAAAAATTACATTTAGGAATGTATTTTAATCGTTACGTATATATATCTAGTGGGACAGCTTTATGTAATCTTTATATGGCTAGGATTTAGAATATTTTAAATTGATGCATGATTATTATTAATGAAGGTTAGATTACTAGTACTTGTATACGCAGTATACTCATAATGATAGGCCTACACAAAATGATAATACAGAATTCTCACTCTATTAAAAAAAAGAATGAACGCGTTCACTCTGTTAGGAGTGAATTTCAGAAGAAAGTGAATTTATTCACTCTTTGAGGGGTGATCTCGGTGATCACTCAAGAGTTTTTGAGTGATCACTGAGATCACGCCTAAAAGTGAGAATAGAAAGTGAATATCATAATTTTTACTCTTCATTCACTCTAAATTCACTCTCTTCTGAAAGTCACCCCAAACAGACACTCTATTTTTTAAAGAGAGTAAATTGCACACCGCAAAAGGATTGTATTGGTTTTATCTCATTTTACCATTTTTATGTTCCTTCCTTTTGCAGAGTTGCAGAATTGTAGACTTTCAGAGATTAAAAGGAACTCGTTCTCAAAGTTTTTGCATTTTGATTAGATTTTGCGGACCTGACACTGGTGAAAAGCGATCTAATTTAAGAAATGAGAACAGTAATATCAACGGGTATACTATCTGTTTGTTCAGACAGTGAACAAAAAGTATGTGAGTTCAAAGAAAGGGATATGCATAGTAATTTCTGTGTTGTTCTTGTATAAGTGCTTCTGGGTGTGTGTATCATGAAACAGTATGTTACTGTATCATTAACAGTTAAATGTAATATTATCTTGCTTTTTACAGTTTTACTGTAAAATAAATAATATATCATTTCATTATTCGTAAACTAAATGTTTTCCTATTGAGCCTACGACTTTTGCTATACAGGGTGGCCCAGAAAGAACGGAACCCCTGAAATCTTGAATTGCAGCGAGAAAAAGGACAACCAGTGATAATTGTCGACTTGGTTCAAAAGAAAATTCTTTTTCCGATAATATGACACCAAGATCACCCATTCTGGCTCACGTGTTCAGATGTTAGGGCTCATTTCGCGAGGCAATGTCATTTTCAAAAATTGCTACTTTTCCGGCCAAATTCAAGTTCGATGAAGAGAATATATATATATATATATATATATATATATATATATATATTAGTGCAGAAATTAGCATAATTACAGGTCACCATGAGAACTTGATGAAAAAGTTTCGTAGAAAAAAATAATTTTCTGTTACTGCTCACGGTATTCTATACACCAGAACATCATCTCAATGAGCCACCATAACTAAAGGTCATGTAGCATATACCTGCACACGATGAAAAATGATGCAATAGAATATTCATATTCCACAGAACCAGAAATTGTCATATTCAATTTCAACGTCGTCTTTGTATTCAAACAATATGCCACAACTACAAAGCGTTCTTATATATATATATATATATATATATATATCACAGTTCTGTATCGTGAATAAGAAAGTTTACCCTTCCTTATTTTGTGAGAATTAACAGATTTACAGAACGATAGTTGAAGAAAAATAAACTCATCAGTTGGAAAATCGCCAATTCCTGCATGCCTCAGGTATTTCGAAAGGGCTTACTTCGAACCATCGGGTCTTCGCGTCGGGCCGTGTAATCGCGTAACGCGACCTTTCGTGAAAAAAGCCTCCTTTATTTACGAAAAGTCGGGTTCACCGTTTGAGAAATATACCAGTTAAATCTACGAAAAGTCGGGTCCATTAACCCGACACTTCGTAGAAATTAGCAAGCAAATATACGAAGGGTCGCGTCCTTAACGCACATTTCTACAACAAATAATTTGACGAAAAACGGCTTGAATAAAAGCTAGCATTTGATTCGCACAAAGTCAGCCTTTGCCTTGGAAAGTCCAGAGGTGAGTACAGTTTAAATTTCGCTAATTTGTCAAAAAATAGAATCTATTCATAATGAGTTCTACATTGTGCCAAATCTGCGTTAATTTCTTTATATTTTCAAAGAACTGTCCTGAGCTGTATGTCATGAAATTATGTGCTATAAACTCACGAACTTTGTAAACTCTTTTCATCGTTGGCAGCTCATGTTACCGCTGCACCCTGTCACGACGCAACATCACGCCCAGACTTTCGGGCGGATTGCCTATGATTGTAAATGCAATGCAAAAACGGTTGACAGTGAGATTCAACGTTTATTTTATCCCACCTACAGTAGTGTGTTGGCGAGTTGACGAATCGGTTATCCTAAATTGTTGCATGATGTATAGCTGTGTAAAGCAGGGGGGAGGGCGAGGCGGGGGTCTGTGCCTGTGTCTGTGTGTACAGTTTAAGCTCAGATTTCAAAGACAGCATAAGGAAGCATAATGACACTAGCTAGGTATGATTTAATCCAGTGGTGTAACAGGGCTGCGTTTCACGAAACCGTCATAAGTCTAAGTTCATGGACATCCCATAGAAACGCGTGTTAATTCTACAACACGCGTTTCAATGGGATGTCCAAGAAGTTAGACTTATGACGGTTTCGTGAAACGCAGCCCTGGTTCCTGTTATGGGGGGGGGGGGGGGGGAGCCCAAAATTTCTAGTAACTCGGTCAAGAATCAGTGGCATAGTTATGATTTCATTTGAGGGGGCGGTAGTGAGTACACAAAGCATTCGAAACACTGAGCGCGCGAAGCGCACTCCATAGGGGGGAGGGTGCAGGGAGGGAGAGACTACCGCCCCCTTAAGTGAAATCCTAGCTATGCCACTGATTCTAAATTTACCAGGAATTTTTTGGCTCTGTCCCCCCCCCCCCCACTTTCCTCTTCTTTTTTCATATCTCTTCTTCTTTCTCCCTTTTCTTTGTTCTTTCCCTTTCTCCCTTCCTTTTTCTTCCTTTCCCTTTCATTTTTTTTTCGCGGTGGTTTGGTGGATTTTCCCGCTGAAATCCTTCAGGGGGCACTTTGTCCCTCCCTCCCCTGCCCCTGGTTGTTACACCACTGATTTAATCTTGCTTCTACTTCTTCACGGATTGTTGATATACCTATAGACTCCAACAGTGTCCGATGAAAAATTATTTTTCTTTTTTGAGAGGTAGATCAGAGCATCCCATTCATTTATTTGTTTTGACTTTGTTCATCAGATTGAACATGCCTAGGTTGAAACTTAATGCTGCATTTATGTCTGCATCCACATCATGTTGGAGATGTAGGTGATGATTGCTTGTTGACTGAGACGGAAAAAAGTTTCTGCAAGAAATGAGTTAGTCTACCACTCCAGTTATGGAAGGTAAGTGAATTCTGCATGAATTTAATAAGGTTGCTATATGTACAGGCAGTGGCGGCACCAGGATTGTTAAAGTGGGGGGGGGGGGGCAAAAGAAAATGTTGGGGGGGCAGGGGAAGTCAATTTTTTTTTGCGTGTATGGAGAAATCGAGCGTGAAGCGCGAGTTTTTTTTTTCCTCTTACACACATTTTAATATCAATTTTGCGAGCGAGCAAAGCGAGTGAACAAAAAATAACCGCTTTTTTGGTTTTTAATCGCATTTTCGAATAAATATCCTGAAATATGACGAGCGAGCGAAGTGAGCGAGCCAAAAATGGCTACTTTTCTTGTTTTTAATCACATTTTAGAAAAGAACTTTAAAGATATGACGAGCGAGCGAAGCAAGCGAGCCAAAAATAACCACTTTTTTGGTTTTTAATCGAAGTTTTGAAGAGCGGAAAATGGTATTTTAGAGCACTTCACAGCTTGAATATGATGCTTATGACAACATCTACTTATTTACAAATTACTGTATAATTTTTCTTTTCAGTCCTCAAAATTTCTGGGGGGCAACTGGGGGGCAAAGCTTCTGAGTGGGGGGGCAAATGCCCCCCATGCCCCCCCTTGGTGCCGCCACTGTGTACAGGTATGTCAATATTCATCCAGGGTTTAGCATCATTTACAAGGCCATTGGCCTTGGTTGCAAATACACCATTCTTGAATTTATTTGTAACATTTTTTTATTATTATTATTGTCTCCTTTGAAAATTTCATCAGTCTGGCATGATGAATACTTTTCTTTCTTGAGTTTCATGGGCACCAGGATCAAAATATCTCACCAACATTTCTTGCTTACACTTCATTAAGAAATGTATTGCTTAGTTAAAGCTAAATAATTGTTCAGCTTTACTTGTTCATTTTTGCTATACAAGCAGAAACTATATTTTGTTTTCTGATTTCCTCTCATTTCATTTGCAAGTTTGTTTTTTATTATTAAATTTCAAGTTGAGATATTTATTGTTCAATGTGTTTATTGTTCTATATTTCTGTTGTATAGATTTCAATTGTATTTTGAGTTCTGTGAAATAAACTAAAATGATTTATAAACCTTGGCCTGCAAAGGTAAATATTTAGTGCTCCTACTGTCCATAATGTGTACATGTACTTTGCATTTATCCTAATTCAAGTCAACTTTCAATCTCATCTTGTTTTCTTTAACAGAAAAAATTCAGCTTCTACTCTTCATTGCATTGGACCCCTGCTTTGGAGATCTGCCTCTCAATGAGTGAGGAGTCATGGCCCTGTATGCAGCAGGGGGAGGGGGGACGGGAGCAGTAGCCCAACCCACAATTCAATTCAATTCAAATTTATTGATATGCAATCAACAATTTTGGATTATTATCGACATACAAAATGTTTTGCAATGTCATTAAACAAAGTTACAAACAAATAATTGCATTCTTTTTTTTAACCAAACCCCTCCCCATAGGTGTGTGCGAATTATTTGAAACTCTTACAGCAGATTATTGTTTCGTTTGAGGATTTGAAAATTCATGAATTGAGTACAGTGCACTAGTAATTTGAATTGAATGATGAGTATTTAAGTTTCAAAATTGCTGTTTTCAGTTGCGTTTTAATTAATTTTATTAATTTCTTCTAAAGGGATGTGGAATAGCTCATTCTTCCTGAGTTGTGCACAACATCTAACTATGAGCACTGTTAATGATTTATTTACAAGTATTATTTAAAGTAGAAAAGGATTCTATTGGGCCGTGATACATGTTGGCAATTTGAATTACTAACATTTGAATGGTAGTGATGTAAAACTCTATATTCTATTCTTTATTTTGTTGTAAGTTGTGAACAGAGTATATGATTTTTAAAAATTGTTATGAGTAATATGAAATATATTTTACTTTTAAGTGATGAATGAAGGCTGATGTAGTTTCCTTTTTATCGGAATGAACCTATTTTAACATGTACATGACTGTAATCACCATGCAGTAAATAATCATTACATAGCAAATCCATTTTTTTTACTACAAGTGTACTTTGATATTGATTGTGTAATCCCCAGCAATTTTTAAAAGAATGTGATAATTGTAATACATGTATACATGCACAACTAAGAAAATACTGAAGCTCCCTCTTATGAAATGAATATGGGGGTAGGTGCAAAATGAAGCAACGAAGAGGCTGTGTTCAAGAGAGATGGAAAGGGTTGGAAAGAGAGACAGAGATCGATACAGGAAGATAGAGATGAAAAATCAATTCAGGCGAGATTATTTGATGAAAATTCGAGGGTGTCCGAGAGAGAGGGGGGGGGGGGGGGGCAGAGAATGGGAAAGGATGGAGTAGTGGAGAGTTTGTGAAGGAGATAAGTGCAATGTATACGTGTTTTGTGTTGATTAAATTTATCAGATTTTCAAAGTGCATTATCTTTTGAAGATCAAGGTCGTACATCTACAAGCCATATACCTTTATGGATATTAATTTAAAAATTCTTTGGTATAGGTCTTCCCACGCATTCACCCAAATTTTATCATCGCACGTGATTAGCCACCCCCCCCCCCCCCCCATGATCAGTGATTGTAAAGAAAAGATATATATTATATTTGGCATTTCCATGGAAGTCTGTTAATACGTTAAAATTCGACAGATTGGAAACTGAAGTACTTGCATATCATAAATGGATTAATATCAGAATTTATTTTTTTACCCGATACTTCGTCATTTGAAGGTAGTTTTCTCACGAATATTCGCGTAAAAGATTAGTCTTATGTCAATGACCACAACTGCTAAAAATCACATTTTTACCAAACGATTTACCCGACCTTTCGTAAATACCGGGGGCTGTTTTCACGAAAGGTCGGGTTACGCGATTACACGGCCCGACGCGATCACCCGATGGTTCGAAGTAAGCCTTTCGAAAGCATATTCACTGGTCATATGTGTTTGCATGTAGCAGACACAACCACCCAAGCTCCTTTCTCTGTGTTGGTCTGTTTTGCTTCTCTGCAGAAAAATCTTGATGTGAGACGTGCAAAATTGGATATCATTAACCCTAATGTTCACCACTTCATCAAATCTAAGAAAACCGGCATACGCAAGTAAAAACATAGTGCATGTTCTCAGGTCTTTAACATTAGGATTATCGAATTTCTCAACAATTTAACAAGTATTTCTTGTGTGATAGGTTCTTTCCTGATACCTGGACGTGCTAACTTTCTCTTTAATCTATCCAAAAGTGATCTTTGAAATTTCGAGTCACATGGATTCGGAATACTCATAACATGTGCTGAACAATCAAACTGAAGAAGGCAGCTCTATTCTCCTGTAAGGTGCTTCCTGTCCCTGATTATACATAGAAATAAAATACCTTGCCATATCATCCAAACTGGGATTTCAGTTCATCAATTCCGTTTTTTACACACCAGAGTTTCCATGTGCTTACAGCTCCTTTATACTTTTTCACTGTGTTGTCCGCCCTTGAAGCGGACTCTCTCCTGAAATCCAGAATTCAGAAAAAGAAAGTGTATACATATCAAGCAAGTTCCCCCAGTGAGGAACTGTAGCCATCTCGTCACATTATGCTAACATATATCAAGTGAAAATTATTTTCTGTTCGATATCCTGAACATGAATTCAACAGCTCTGTAAGACTGTGCCAGTGCATCTTACATCAGGAGTCTCCAGTGAGACAATGTCAACATTCATTCAATACTTGAATGTTCGCCGATTCTCCAGTGAGAAAATTACTGTTCGACATGTTTCTTGTTCGCGTTTATGGCCTCCTTGCATCTAATCCAACACAAATCACCTCACTTTTGAAGTTTTCTGTGCCAAAAATGGACTTGAGGTTTCTGCTTGAACTAATATATGTGTAGGATCAGAAATTTTTATAGTCTGTTTAACCATAAATGAAAACGAACTGGATCTAGAAAAAAACAAAGGCCAAAAGGGGGCAGACGGCCAATGAGGAACCCAAGAATGGCTAAAGCATGACAAGCTCTGACATGCTTGTCCTACTAAAGATATGGGAGGAACCAATCAGTTATTATGTGATTCCCATGAAACGGAAAATACATCAACCTGACTGGAATTAGGACACCAAAATTTGGAATGGAATTTGGGTATCTCGGCATTGTGGTTGTGTGAAAACCTGTCAGTTGTGTGCGGACTCCAGATGCTGTCTGTAAATGAAAAGAACGTATGTGATACACCCCAATCATCAACAGCAATTTCTCTACTCAAACAACCCGCTTTCTGATTTTCTGATTTGGGAATCCACTGAACAAGTAAGACAATTCTCGAATTCAAACAAAATTTTGCAATGTCAAGGCTTAAGGTCTTTAGGCCTGCTTTCATGCTACCTTTCTTCAGAATAGTTTCCACCCCTGTGTTGTCCGTAAACAGATCACTGTCTGACCTTCCAACTTAGGAGCAAACGAAAACGTAGAAAAGGGTTGTCTTTGAGCATCAGCCTGGGAACCCGGGGATCCCATTAAGGGTATCAAAAACAGGAAAAAATCTGGGGAAAAGAGTATCAAATTGAGAGGAATGATGATGCAACCCTCTACTAAGGGTATACACATCGGAGATGCTGGACATGATTTCCTGTTTAAGGGAATCGAAACCAGGAACCACACGTTTCTGGGGTGTCACAAGAAAGGGGGAAGGGCACAGTCTTCAGCACTAGGTGGAGAACCCTCATATCCCGTTAAGGGTTTCGAAAATCAGAGGTAATGATGCAATCTTGGATAAAATTCCTGTTAAGGATATAAAAATTGAAGATGTTAGACATTTTGTCCTGTTTAGGGTATTAAAATCACTGCTACCTTAATCCCCATTAAGGATGCTTTTCGGAAAGTGATTTACTCGGATGATGTACATGTCTCAATCAGGCATAGGGTGAGACCGGGGACAATTGTAACACTTTTTTCCAAATTTGACATATCGACATTATTAAAGGGAAAAAATTGCTTCAAGGTATATGAAATGAAAGATGCATATCTTGGCTTGAAATATGACTTGGTTTGGGTTAAGTGAAACAATTCATTTTGGAGCTATTATCATTTCAAAACAGGAAGTCAAGTGTTACAATTGCCCCACAACACGTGGCAATCGTAACACACCCATGGGGCAATTGTAACACATGAAATTGTACCAAACAAATCTCACTTTTTTATTAAAGGTAACGCGTTGAATAGATGCAAGATTTCAACAATTAAACAGCATTTTATAGAACCCCAATAAACTAATTACGATTAAACAAACTACAAATGCTTGGCTCATAAACATTTCCCAGTTAGTGTGACATAGCCCTTTAACTTTGGCAATAGAGAAAGTAACCACTCCCTTGCAAACAAATGCACTGATGTGCTAACGTTTAATCCACATTTGGTAAATCTATTTCTATTTCGGTTCTGTCAATCTAGTTTAAATATCAAAAACTAATCCTGTACCTGCCCAGCATCACTTTAAACTTACAACTGTGCTAAAACACTTTGCATAATGCTTTTGAACTTTTAACTAACTCTTTTTCCAATAAAGTGATACAAATTATTTATTTAAAAAAAAATAAAATGAAAAATGAAAGCTCTGATAATAATCAATCAAAAAAAAAGGAAGGTCATGCGTTATGAGGTCACCTACTTTGGCGTTACGTGGTGATTCTACTTTCAGTAGTGTACTTTTAAGTTTGAAACCTGATATCTCCTTAAAGTATCAACCCTGTGATATAATTTCTGGAAGGAAAGTACAAGAAGAATCTAAATGTGTAAGACAAAAGAATTATGTGAACACATGAATATGTAAATTGTAACAGTTCTCATTATATCATTGTTTACAACATACGACTGAATTTTCCTTTGGCACTGTTCTAACATATTCTTACAGGAGACATTTAGACCTTTTCAACAAGGCATAATATTGCCTTAGGTTTATTTAGTAAGCATGGTAAAGTGTGGCTCCTTGTTCTGCAGAGAAGACACGGATTGTGAGTTGTAACCATATGTAGGAGTAGTGGTTTCTGAATGATTCTTTTTAGCATTGCAGTATCGATCAAGAGTAACATGGCAAAGGTCGATGTCACTTGTACCGCTCCTGACAAATTGCCCTGGTCAAAGACAACCCATGAGGCTTCTTTTATAACAAGTGCAAATTTTTCCCTCGATGCGTTGTGCGCTTCCTTGTACGAACCATTCTGATGATGGACAAATTATTGTTTTATTGTAGGATTATGCAATTGTTGGCAACATAATGATGAGTGTTATGATCAAATCTGAATGATTCGGAGGTTTTTGATACTGTTTTTATTATTCTTTCCAGATGAAAACAATATCCGAGGCAATTGTATAGCAGTCGATAAAATGCCCATGGGGCAATTGTAGCACGTTGTTACATTTCCTCCCGATAGGGGCGGCCATATCTGCGGGATTTTTTTTCCATCTTAGCATTAGTATTCGTCGTTGAAACGTTCGCCACATACAGACCTAATATCATGTTTTTTAACATATAAAAATGTCAGCCATAGATCAAGCACATATTTGTCCAGAAGAAAATCATTAGGCAATTTTCGATTTTACTTTCCTGCTCAAAAAAAAACACACGATTTTTTGGCCGTAAAAAGTTTCACGATTGGTTAAACCTGTCGACCCTCAGACAGCATGTGGAGCAATGAAATTCGCATGCTCTGTGCAGGGCATGCTCATGTAGCGTGTTTCTACTCGGGGATGAGAGCCTCTGTTACATTTGCCCCGTGTTACAATTGTCCCCGGTCTCCCCCTATTCCCCGGGACCTATGTCCCGCAAAGATCATTAACATTGTATATGGCCTGCAAGATATAGACACACTCGAGTTTAAAGCAGGCTCCCATGGAAACACATCGTTCTGTTCCAATGAGTATAATTTTTGGTAAAAAGTGGCCCGATCCGTGCTGCACGTACGAACCCGAGGCCAGCCAGAGCTGGCCGACCATTGCCTCTGCGCGAGCGCGCCCGGCAGCCGTGCCGCCAGGCCAGCTACATGCATGTACAGTGACCCCCGTTTTCGCAAACATTGTGTAGTTCCGAAGCCTGTTCCGAAGACCATCCTTACCCAAGTCCTTACTACGATGAGCCCGTGTCGAATCCTCTTTTTTTTTTTGTCTCGCCCGCAGCATATACCTACCACTTTTGGGGTCGAGTGCCCCCCCCCCGGTATAAAACCCAGTTTAACAACAATAACAACAACTTCTCACGGCAAGAGACCGTACAGTGGAAATTCGCCGCATGCAGATCAAATTATTCCCATAAAATCCACCAAAGTGTCCAAGCTTCAGTGGTCAAATATAAAAGAATTTGAATCCCCAAAATAATTTTTCTGTGAACATTTACAGCCCACAATTACTCAATTTTATATGAATATTTTTGTTTAGCTACCATTACACCATCTTACTTTTGCCAATAGATGTATCACGAGCGGATGAATACTCATATGCCCACCCCTATTGGTCACTGATTCTATATTCTACGAACGTATAACGTCAGATCAGTGTTATTGGTCGTGAAGAAAGGACTGCATCAACAACCTGAGACCATATTCAGACTTGTCTGGTAGGTGCATTAATTAGTTTCATTCGATTTAATTATTTGGATCTACACTTCGGAACAATCTTCGTATTCATATTCCAGAGGTGTCTTGTAGAATACTTGAAGACACTACTTTTCAGCGGCAAACTCACTAAATTTCATATTCTTCTTCCATGTCTGCTCGTTGTAGTTTTCTGCGCTTGTAAACACATATTTGTCGTGCTTAAAAACTCTGCGGGTTTTCTGAACTGCTTAAATAATTATGATGATCGTAATGATGATAACGATGATGATTGTTATTATTATTTTTATCATTATTATCATTATTAGTAGTAGTAGTAGTAGTAGTAGTAGCAGTAGAAGTATTAGTAGTATTATTACTAGTAGTAGTAGTATTGTCGTCATTACTATTATTACGATGATGATGATGATGACGATGATGACTATTCCTCTTCTTATTATTATCACCCTCATTTTGATATTATTATCATTAATATCATATTTCATTATCCTCATTATTGATATAATTATCATTCGTATCATTATCATTACCATCATTACTTTTTAGGCAAGAGTATTGTATTTGATTAAGATTTGGAGAAAAAAATGACCCAAATATCAGCTGGTATTTGATATTGTGTTTTCTATTTCCTTCGAATAATGGCTACGTTATTTTCATGTGTTTTTGTTGTTGTTTTTTTCTTTTTTGTTTATTTCAGTACATTGTAAACTTTTGCATAAACCTGCTAAGATTTGTCATGGCTTCTCCAGCAAGCAATGTCGACTTCAACGCCCACAATTCTTCAGTGAGGTAATACACTTTTTCAAGTTCAGATTTTTCATAGAAGACTGTAATAAAAATCAATATATCATATATCAAATGAAAGGAAATTTAATGGTCTTTTGATCTGGTAGGTAAACATAAAAAAAAAACTTTGCGCATGAGTGAACACATTCGTTTTTGTGTTTCGTTTCTGCTTGGCTGAAGTTATGCAAAGGAGAAAAAGAAGAAGAAGAAAAAAGAAGAAGAAGAAGAAGAAGAAGAAGAAGATATATGTTTGTATACATTGTTATTTTTTGTATTCCGGTGGCACTAGTATTTGGTTATATGTTTCAATTCATTTTGAGCCCTACTTTATCGTATTCGGGGCGTTTCTGAAGAGAAAACCCAACTCTGATATATTCCAGTAAATGGACTATATATAAACTATATCTAAATATCGATTTTGGGGGCCCCTCATGCATCCCCTCCCCCGCAAGAAAAAAAAGAGAGAAAATTTCAGATCACAACTTGGCATTACAACCATATAAAATAAATGAGTAATCTGAAATTCATCCATTCAGCATTCAGAAATTGAAATTTTCTCTCACTCGGTCGCTACGCTTCCTCGCATATTGTATGGTAAGGTGCAACGTTTCTTAATATTTAGAAACACTGTTTGTCAACTATCATATAGGCGTCATGGAAAGGGGGGCATGCTTGCTTCCATCTGGAGAAGATGAAAATAATGTGTGACAATAAAGTTTGGTAGAAGCTTGAAGTATATATATATATATATATATATATATATATATATATATATAAATGGCAATAAAGTTAGCGGTATTGGGATCAGGGGAGCGTTTCATGAATAGTCTTGTCAGTGATTTTCACCGTGACTGACAACTGTTACAAGCTTCTGAAATCCTTGTATCTGATTTGCTAAAATCCCCCAAACCCAAATTCCCAAAACAATAAATTCTCAGTCGGTCTCGGCGTTCCCGAGTTGCATTTTGATAAAGGCGGTGAATTCTAACATGGAGGTATAAAGGTATAAAGGTATATAAAGGTTTCTATACCTCCATGTTATTTAAACCAACCATGTCTACATCCATGAAGAAGAGGTTCATAAAAGCTCGAGAAATTATTTAAAATGGGTTCCTAAACAGAACAAAACAACTAGACTGCTATAGATGAAACATAATACATCAAAGTTTAACAGCAACGTAAAAAAAATCAACACACACACAAACAAAATTATCTACAAGGTAGAGAATATTGATCTGTACACTGTAAAAAAAAATTGCTCATTGGTAATTTTTCCTTGATTCCTTAAGTAGAATTTACTTTTAAAAAGGAGTTTTTCCTTTACACATTCGATTTAAGTCTTACTAAGTCAAAATTTCAGTGTATTAGAATGTACGTGATATTTGAAAGTTCAGTTACATGCAAAGAAATTCAAGTAATTTGAACTGTTTCACTTTAGTGATTATAACTCAAATTAAGAAATTATATTAATTACTCAAACGATTTATGTTGAATGGTCTCATCTTTTTTCGATTAAAGTCTGATTAACATAATACATGAATGTTCATTAAGAGCAAGTTAGTATGTTCTTTTAAATAAAACAATATTTTTGTGTGTTTGAAAAAATGATGAAAACTAAGGAGTATAAAATAATTCTTAATTCGTTTGAGCAAAGAAAGAGCAACGTTGAATAGTCACTCAATTTGAAAATTTCAACAAAAAAAACTTGATGTTTCAGGAAATTTCCCACCGACTTATTTGTTTTAAGATACACCAATCAAGTCTATATATAAATGTCAGTACCTTGTTAAGTACTGGTAAGTGCCAAGTGAAGTCTATATGATTAAGATAATGTTCCCCAATAACATTTGGTTAAAACATATCATAGTTGAAATGGCGTCAGTGAGTGTCGGATGATAGTGGACTTTCGTGCTTAAAAAGCAAAAAAAAAAAAAATCAAACTTATTTTTACATAAATATTACAATAATTATATAAGTTGGTGTAACTTATTTCAACTGTGTAAAGAGGTTGTGAGGAAAAAAGATAAATTCTACTTAAACTATCTGTAAGTTAGTATTACTTTTAAAAATTAAGGCAATTTTTTTTCCTCACTTTAATTAAGTAATTTCAACAAAATATTTTTCACGGTATTGAAATTTGAAATTTGAAAAATGCAAACAACTTTGGCAACTCTCTTGTAAATAATAAGCACTGAAAGAAATGAATATGACGCAACTATTATTCTCCCATATTCATTTCTTTCAGTGTTTTATTATTTACAAGGGAGTTGCCAAAGTTGTTTGCATGTGTCAAATTTCTTTCAATGTATTGTCCCCTTATTCTGACTTATGCATGTATCCAGTCTTCTAGCTGAGATCCAACTGCGGCACGCGGCTTCTCATTGTTCATTAACTCATCTGCACTAAAATAAAGGATCAAAAAAGGTTGGAAATCTGTCTGTCGTTCAATGGGATTCGGTCACGCCTTACTGCTGGCCTGCCTCTGTGGTCTAGTGTTAAGGCATTGGCGTTCTAAGCCAGTGACCCGGGTTCGATTCCCGGCGGAGGCATTTTTTCAACCTGGATTCAAAATGGATGACAGCTCTAGGGAGCATTGAGGGTATATATATGGCTCATAACTGTATAAAACATGTCATTTGTTTCTTTTTTTCTTAGACTCAAGTGACAGAAACTGTTTTAAAATGTGCAAAGTTTTCGACTCCTTTAATTTGATTAGGGAGGGAATTCCAGAATTTGATAGCATTATGATAAAAAAACGATTGCCAATACTCCCTACTCGACCGGGCAAGGTTGAAGATTTCATATTCATAGATTTTAATTCATTTTCATTTTTCGACATATCAATTAATCAATCCTATTTCAAATAATATGACAAAAGAAGACAGAATAATGGTCAATATGCAAACAAAACAAACAATTTCAGAAAAGGAGCTGATTAGGGGAGACCGGGGCTAAAAGTAACAAGGGTAAGTTGTAACACAGCATTTTACTCAACCATAGCTGCCAAACCTGCGTTTAAAACTAACCTGATATGTTGACCATTGACTAATCTTGCTTCGCACAAGAAATCACTAGGAAGGAATGCCAAAGAATAAAGTAAGTTCTCAAAATCATGTTTTTAAGCTTGGAAAGTAAAATTTTAATAACTGGTAGAGGTTTTGAAATGGTCATTAATATGTGGCAGGTATGGTGCGAAATGTTGTTGTTGTTAATATTTGTGTTTTCAGCAAAAATTTATAAATGTATGATTATTTTCACTATTAATAATCGAAATCAATTAGTTAAGTCTGGTTATGATCCAAAGAGTATTGACGAATTCCATTGAAAAAAAAACAATAAAAACAAATAGTCGAAAAACATAGAAATACATAAAAAATTTCAAAACAATGAAATACATAAGAAATTAAATTTGATTCCATTTTCATTTCACATATACTTGTTAACAACACTACAAAGAGTATTCATAACAAAAATAAGTCCATTTGGAGCTTCATCTATAATGATTTATAGCAAAAACTCTGATTTACGCATAAATTAGCATAATTAATTACCTAACAAATTATTTCGTAAAATTTAACTACGGAAATTGGTAGATGATGTTACGGGTGACGTGCATGCCAATTTTCGGCGCGATCACGAGATTGACGGCCGAGAACTCAAGGGGGTGGAATCTTGCTCCCTCTGTCATTGTGAACGTTCATTTTTCGTTTCTTCACATTGGTTTACAAATATCAAATCTTTGGAAAACTTTATTGGTAAAAATAAAGCAGGTTCAAGTTCAAGTTCAAGTTCAAGTTCAAGTTCAGGTTTTATTTCCAATATAACACAAGACATATTTTTTTTCTTCTTTTAAACAAAAATATCGTAAATAAACAAACATACATTTTTTCCTCTAATTAACATCAAAACAAAAATTAAATGTCTACTTGACATAGTGTATTAAAAAATAAAAAGGTTCTGGCAAACAGTTGTAAACATTCAATCAAATTCAGTATCATGTTTTGATTTCTTGATGTTTCATTTTAAATACGGGATACAACTTACCCCTAACCATGTAACAACTTGCCCCAAGAGCGGGGTAAGTTGCAACATGGCATTTCCATTTTTCCTCGCCTTCTTTGTTGAGATTTAATGGATATCAAATCATGGTGTTATGTGTGATGATAGCATACACTTTGAACATCAATAACGCATCAGTATTTAAAGCCATCAACCAAACGATTTCATTTCAAGGCTAGAACTTTCAAAAGTACTACTTTTTATCCCCGGCCTTCTCTACAAATGAAAATGAAAACAGATACCAGCAAAGAAGCAGAGCTTTTAAAACCACTGATCCCTGGCTAAAGTACGTGTTCATTGGAAGTAGTAAACAAAATTCTGCATAAAACTAAAAATCTTAAGATGCGTTATATAATTAGACATACGCAAAAAAATATGACGAAATACGGATACACTTAATTGTAAAAAAAGAAAAAGAAAAAAAAAAGAAAACAGAACAGAACAAATCATACAAGTATATGAAAATGAAAACGGATACCAGAAAAGAAGCAGAGCTTTTAAAACCACTGGTCCCTGGCTAAAGTACGTGTTCTTTGGAAGTACTAAACAAAATTCTGCATAAAACTAAAAATCTCAAGATGCGTTATATAATTAAACATATGCAAAACATATGACGAAATACGGATACACTTAAGTGTAAAAAAAAACAAAAAACAAAGAAAACAGAACAGAACAAATCATACAAGTAAAATGAAAAAAATAGTAGAAATTATGAACGAAAGAAGAGGGGAAAAAAAGACTATTCGCCTTGAAATAACACTACGGAAACAATTAATGTTTTATCTTGACGAATTGTGTGAGATCAGTAGTTCTAAGTCTGTACCAAGGTTAAACTTGTAGCCAACATAAAAGTTTGCCTTCGAGTGATATATGCGCGTGGTGCAGTATCATAATAGTTGTTTTGATCTTTGATTGAAATGAAGTAGACCGACTGCAGAGCGCTCACCATTATGATGGCCAACGTGCGTTCCTGGGCCCAAAGAATATTAATGAATCTTAGCATCTTGTTATGGATGATTTTTAGTTTATTTTGTTCTAACTTGCTTAAATTATTATACCACGCCGCGTTAGCACTGAATAAGAGCAAAGCACAGTAGACGCCTTGCATGTAATTTCATGCAATTTTGATACCTGTATACAAAATTTCAAATGGGAGTTAGCTTTTTATTGTTATTATAGATTCTACTAAAGATGAACATGAAACCTGGCTGGTTCAATCGATGCATAGATACTTTACAGATTTTCTTCCTGCATTATTTAATCTCTGTATGCTATTTTTGAAATAACCTGATATTTTAGCATAACTTTGGTCCAAAAAGAAAATGCTTTCTGTTTTTTTAAACAAAAGTGCAAAGAAAGCTTACTCTCTGACATCCAATCAGCACATATTTATATCTAAACCATGCAAAACTCGCCTTACTGAATCCCATTACCTGTACTCTTTCAATAATATCTCGTGATTAACAATTATCGAAAAAAAAAATTAAGGTCAAGTACAATGCCAACGAAATTCCCATGTCATGCGTGTGAGGTTTCGGTCCTCACACAGTCTGTCAAATGAATTCAGTGGCGTTACTACGGGGGTGCCCCCCATCGGCTTGGGAAAAAAAGGGAAGAGAAAAGAAAGTAAAAGGAAAGGGAAAAGAAAGGGGGATAACAAGGAAAAGGAAAATGGGAAATCGGGAAGCGCTCACTAGCATTTAAGTAACTTAACCAATGCCGATGGTAATTACTATAGAGCACCGAAGTGTGAAATCAAATTTTGTTTTTTGCATTCGAGCATTTTCATGACTATATTCCGGCAGAGCATGATGAAAAACCTCTACACATCAAATTTGACGTGAATCGGTTCACAGTGGCCCAAGGTATGGCCACATGAATGCCTAATTATCCCCACTGAAATCAGTGTAAATTGGCCTGGTTCATAACTGTTTAGAACCAGGCCAATTTACACCGATTTCAATGGGGCTAGGTAGGTATTCATGTGGCCTCATATCGGGTCCCCATGAGCCGATTCCCTAAAAATGGGGCTGTGGATGTTTTTCATCATGCTCCATCGAGACGTGGTATCCGAAACTCTGAAATTCCAAAAAAGTTTTTTGTGACGTCATCGCTTCGGTGCTCTATTCTTATCAGTTTGCATCTTGTGTCTCAGTCTGATGTCATAGGCTACTATTCTTCCACTCATAGAATGCTAGTATATATCCACATCTGGATTTCACTCCCAGAAATCGAGCCACAGGTTTACCTAAAAATGTTTATACTTTCAGTAGGTGTCCTAGATAGAAACAAAAAAAAAAATCACATTTTTCTTTCACTCGCTTTCTACTCTCGCTCATAAAAGCTAGAAACGATGATTTCGGGCACGGCAATCATTATTCTGAGAAGCGATTAGAAACGTATCATAACATTTGGGCAGTGAGGCGGTCCACAAATTATTTACAAAAACATCTGCAAGTTTTACTGATGAATTCATATATATATATATATATATATATATATATATATATATGAATATACCGTGAACGAGATACCTATAAATGGAGTCATCCTCAGCACACAGGTGATCGAATACTAGTAGATAATTCAGAGATCTTATGGGGCCATGGTGTATTTCGATGACGAAATAACACTTCTACCATGAAAAAGAGTATATTTTTCCTCGCTCGCTGCGTTCGCTCGTTAAACAGTTGTTTAATGTTTTTTTTTTTTTTTTAAGCAAACGGATTGGGCGAGTGAGGTGACCGAGAAAAACATAGATGCTTCATATGCTCAAAATTTAATTACTGAAGGGGTTACTATTTCTGTCTCAAAAAGAGTGTGCATTTCCTCGCTCGCTTTGCTCGCTTGTAATATTTAGAAACAGGGTGGTTTCGGACAGCAAACAATAAACCAGGGCTAAAACAGAGTCATTGGCAGCGAGGTGACCAGATATATATTTGAGATATCCGATAGTGTATTTTTATAGCAGAATAACTGGTCTTTCAATGCAAATAAAGTTGTAATTTTTGCGCATGCAATCTTTAGTCATAACAGTCATGAAGGCCGAGATTGCTCAGGAATCTAAACTAAATGTTTATAGACACTTTCATTTTCAGTGCGCTGTATTCAGCCCATTGTAAAAGCCACATTTTATCATGCATGTGTTTAAATTGGCAGGTTCCTGACTGTATATGTTGTCATTGGGGAAGGAAATCAATAATTAAAAAAGTGAAATATGTCTTATATTCATTGATGATTTTTTGTTGTTGCTGTTGTTCATTCTATTGTGAGCTACTTCATTAAAATTTGCACATATACATGTACAGGAGGTCACTAAATAACAGGAGCTTATGCCAAATTAAGTATCCGATACGGCACGGAGCAAAGACAAAGCCCAAAACATTCTTCTCATTTGCATAAATTGCTGTTCTTTTTTGCTCACTGAAGCACAAGTTCATTTCCATGAAGCTAAGATGAGACGAATCAGCATTGTCCTCAGACGGAGACAAAAGCAGCGCCACCATATAACGAAGCCCTGTGGAACAGCAGTCACGAGAAAGGCATAAAGTAGTCTTAGGGAAGAGGGAGAAAGAAGAAAAAGATAAAAGGGAACAGAAAAATCACGTGGTTTATAAACTCACCATACAGTGCAGAGGTTAAAGCAGCAGTGAACTGACCCTTATTATGATGTATTTACAACAGCGCCAACTTACGGCAATTCAAACCAGAAACTCTCAGGAACATTATATCCTTCGTGGCTTCTCGTGAATTTCCTTCGTATGAATGCAAATATATTTTAATGGATGTTACTAAAAAAAATAAAGGTCTCATTGATCAGAATAGAGCATATTGGGAGCCAAAGGGGGACAAAATCAGTAGTTTAGGACTGAGAGGGCGCTATTTCAAAATCCCATACAAGGGTGCCAGTTCGCTCTTGCTTTAAGACCAACGTGAGGGTAAATTTTTGAAGCTCATAAACAATCACTTCCCCAAGGGACACAAACTGAAACCCAATTTAATTTTAAAAACACGGTAAAGGTGAGCTGCATGAAAAAGCATGGATGTAGTCATGAAAACTCACAACCAGAACGTCATCAGACAATGACACGGGACCTAAACCTAAATGGAACTGCAAGAAAAAAAAAAGAAAAAAAAAGGCCGGTTGCGAGGAAAATGCATGGAAACAGCGCTGGTCTACAAGGCTACGATCCAGCATGGTAATGAGGAAAATGGAATGGAGGGGGGGGGGTACCTTTAAAGATAATTATGTATAAAAATCATGTCAAATCGATTAAACGTGAAAATTCAAGAACGACACCCAACTTTCAATTATATTTAGAACTTGAAGAACACACATACCTAATTCACACCAACTTGGCACATCGAAAAAAAGTCAAACTTAAACCAAAGAAAAAGCGGCTTGTGCAACCTTTGCTTGGAGGAAAAGGTCACCATCATTCGCTTAACAAAAGATCTGAGCTAATATCAAAGTGCAGACACCGGAACAGGCTAGCCATAAAACCAATCAATTCCTAAGTTTCAGTTGTTACATTTGTTAAAGTTCATATAGGCCTATTCATTCGGACTGATGCCCCTTTGATGTCAGTGATTTAGTGATTTGGAGGTAGGCCTACGCAGTAGAGCTGGATGTAGGGACAGATACAAAGTGCATGGACGTCATTAACGAACAATGTTAACCCTATCTTTTTTTCCATGTGGTTACATTCAGAAATGCAGATAAAAAAGGTGGATCGATGTCACCCTATAAACCTACCCAAGATCAGAGGGGAGCTGCCGTCATCCCGTCCGTACCTGAAAATCAAGCATTTACGGCTGAGGACCGAACCCGTCAATACGAAGCGATGGGCATGGCCGGCACCCCATCCCCACCCGACTACCAGTCATCAATGGCCTACTGCCACACACGGACCAGCCAACCATTAGGCGCGACAAGCTCCAATTCTCCACTGAACATCCAGTTATTAAGGGCTGGCGATCAACAGCAGTCCAGCCGAACGTTGGGCATGGCTAGCACCCAGTTTCCAGCAAACAACCAGTCATTTACGCAGTTCAGCCAACCGCAGTCCAGCCAACCGAGATCGAAAGGCATCATCATCATATCCATTCTTCATTTTCTGGGGGGCCTTTTGACGTGTGGCCTAGGCATCAGACTTTGTTTAGTGTGGGATGATCGGAGGATCCTTTTGTTTGATGGATTCGTTGGAAACACCTTACTGGTAAAAAAAAAAAAAAAACATGATTTCTCTTTGGCAAGCCCTTCCCGCATGTCCAGCATTGAATGTAGACTGGAAAGTGCTTTAATACTTCGGGCATGTGCTCCTGCTACAATTACCAAGCTTATATCTTCCAAGATATAGTCTTTGTTCGGTTGAACATGTGGAATATTGAATTTAAGGTGGGATTTATGGTACGGGCAATGGTTTTGAATATGCTTGAGGAATTCTATAGGGTGGGATGTTCAACTGTGCAGCAATAATAGTGGGAGGTGAATGTGTCGTATAATGTCATCACAGAGGAAATCGGACTATCACAGTGATTGATCACTGCTTGCTGGCAGCTCCGCTGTAAAATAATATGCCTACGTAATAGTTTAAAAAATACAGCTAGCGCGCTCAGCATGTAAACTACGCGTACACACACCTGACTACGCAGCTACGTAGCTTAGTACGCAGTGAGTGACGTCACCTTTTATTATGAAAATCACCTGCAAGACTCATAGTATGAAACGCTCTCCTGTTTGCCTTATACATGTACGCCTATTGTTTGCGTCTGTGTGTCCCTTCAGGGCCATGAAGTAGAGACAAATGAAAAAAAATCAGATCTTTTTTAATATTCACGTCTTTGACGTAAAAGACAAAAAGTGTTGCATGGGTATACGTTAGTTCTTTTTTTATTATTATTATTTTCACGTCTTGTTGCATATATATATATATATATACGTCAATCCTTTGCGTTTGTGTGTCCCTTATGAGCCACCACAGAAACCATTAATTTGTAGGATCCTATAGAAAGAAAAAAAATACTTTTCTACGAGAAAGAATTTGGTTTACAAAGAAAAGAAGGTTGCCCACCGCAGCTATGGCGTCGCCGATAGAGGGCCAAATACATAAATCGGAGGTGGAATTGGTCTATACTGCGGGAGGGTGGGCAGAATGGCTCAGCGGGTCGGACTGATGGGGGAGGGGTGGGCCCGGGGTGATGGGTCGTGTACATTCTTGGAAACGCCTTTTATCGCCACCCCCATAGATACGACAGAGCCCTGGGGCTGTCCCCCATCCAATATTATCATTATGCTTGCTTATAGCGACCCCCTTTTTCGTGATAATGACTAGCGAATAGTTCATTTCGTATTATGAATAACGACCCTTATTCCGTATTATGAATAGCGACCTTCATTTCGTATTATGACTAGCGACCCTCTTCTCGTATTATGATTAACGACCCTTTTCTCGTTTAATGAATAGCGATCCAATTCTCGATTTACGAATATTCTACCAATTTTCTCCTCCTCTTTTGCTTCACTCTTTCTTTCTTGTTTTCTCTCTCCTTCTCATAAAATGTGTTCATACCATTTTTTCTTGTCATGAAGTTCGTCGCCGCCGGTATCACTGGCCTGTGCAATGGTGCGAATAAATCGTCATTACGATTTTTGGTGAGATCATCTTTTTCAAATAATCTTTCATTCAGTTATAATATATATATTTCCATTTTAATGAAAAGAAAAATGAAACGGATTGATAAGGACCAGTAATGCGTGTTCGCATAATACTTTTAAAAAGTAATCCGAAGCCATTCAAATGACCTTGCCCCACCACCCACATAGTGTGCTACCATTACAATGACGTATACTGTTAAAGTAATTCAAAATAGTGATTTCTTTTTGATGCACCACATGGTGCATGGCGAGGGAGATATCTTGAATCTCCGAGGGATCGCGATTTTTTTTTTTCAATTTGATATCAACTTCAAACTGAAGTAACTACACTTGAAAGTTACACACGCACACACCCACCCACATATATGCACCTGGGATCATGGCCCCCATGTGCCCCCTTTCTACGCCTACACAAATGAATCTATTTTCCTATTTTTCGCGGGCATCATGATTTCAATTTTAAAACACTACATAAAATTATTTGTAAGAAGTATGCATTTTGCTGGTCAATTGCGCGTTCAAGAGTATGATTTTGCATTCAGGTTTTCTTACAGTATGTAGCCTGCATCTTTTTATGAAATCTTAACTGCTTTATGTATCTTATGTATCTAAAATTAATTTTCCAGGTAATTAACATGGTTATGAACATCATCTGTGTTCCCTTTACTGCTATCTCTGGGATTCGGGAAGCCTCTTCGCATTATTCACGTTTCATCCAACCACGAGACAGTTATGATGGTTATTTATATCGTCGTGCTCATTACCAGCAAAAAGTAAGTCCTTAGTTACCATGGTATGATTCGGGATGTTTTCTTTAAAATATTCGATTTCGTTGATAATAGAATGCCCTGCTAATTGAGTACGATGATAATTTACTCCAAAAAGACACATCCAGTATAATCATTAATATTCTTACGAAAAAATATTTCCACTAAAAGTAAGGAACCTTCAATTTTCCAGCCATTTTTTGTATTTCGTCACTCATATCAATTGCATTCAAGTTCATTCACTTTCGTCGTCATTTGGAGACGGGCGATATAATTTGTGTGGATCCAAATTAATTCTTCTCATAAATCATTTCAGTTTATGACACTGATTTTCTTTGTTGTCTCCATTCGCTATATTTCTGTGGAAAAAAAAGTTGGTAGAATGTATATGAGTCCTTTACGTACATACGATTTCAATTTTCGTTTTTTGAATTTTGAGAACAAATAGTAGATTCGTTTGAAATAGAAAAAAATGAAAGGAAATTGAATCCGAGTGCTGCCCCCTAATGTGGATACTCCTTATCTAAATTTTGGGTGACTTATATTTTGAAGAATATTTTCCGCGTATAGCAAATTAGAACGAGAGAATAACCAGGCGTTAAATCGTATGATCCTTGTTCAAAGTGAAGTAATTTATATGAAAAGCTTGGAAAAGCTTGGTGTGTGAATAACAAATGTGAAAGAAGGGAAATAAATTCGAATGAAAACTTATTGTAGCCCTCATGAATTCGAATGCTCTTAAATATTAAAGGGAACCATCCAGATGTGGTTACATTACTAATATGCCTTTGAGTGGAACAATAGTAGCCTATGACATCAGATTGAGGCACAAGATGCAAACTGATTCCTTTCATAAGAATAGTAATTATGATCGGCGTTGGTTAAGTTGCTTAAATGATAGCGAGCGAAGCGAGCGAGCGCTTCCCGATTTCCCATTTCCCTTTTCCTTGTTTCCCCTTTCTTTTCACTTTCTCGGGGTTTTTTGTCAGCCGATTGGGGGCACGTGCCCCCATGCCCCCCACGCCACTAGGCCATATGAATGGCAATGTTAGAAGTTAGAGACGGAATGATTGCTCAAAAGAATTGTGGATAGCAAACAAGTGATCCCATTCAGACTTGGCATATTCTGCGCAAGAATATAGGCCTTCAAAAGTGACAAACGGAGCCACAAAACATATTAAGAGTTTTTTCTTTCTCCCGACTATGTATTTTTTTACTGACATACACTGTATATTCGTATAATTCCCAGGAGCAAATTTTAGTGGTCACAACCCTGCTTATCATAGTGTACATCTCTGAGCTCTTCTTTGCCATTGTCGGATCTTCACTTCTTTACATCAGGCTTCATAACGTCCCGCAGAGAACCTTCATGACGCAGATGGTGGTAAGAAAAATATAGACTGTGGGCTGAGGCCTACTTTCTTCTGGGGGAGGGATACTGCCATTGCGAAGTGGATATCATGCTCGTACACAAAAACGTGTGGTTTTTCACGGACGGGCGATGTACGCGCGTACAGTGAAATGGGTATCAAAACTGCAAAAATCAGGAAAGAAAGGTATACTTTTACCATGTTTACAGCAGCTTGATTTCAAAATACTTGTTTAGGTTGGGGAAAACACAACAAAATACTTGTTTAGGGTATTCTGAGATCGAAGGATAATTACTTGTTTAGGGTCCATTTTGAATATCCATGTACGAGCAAGGTGTCCACCTGGTGAAGGGGGGGGGGGGGGGGGGCTTTCTTGCTAATTTTCTGAGTTCCATATTCCCCATCTGGGAAGTAATTATATAAATGCTCTAGACTTGTTGAATATCTGAAACAGAACAGACACGTTCCCACGTTTGAAACTTGAACAATAATTTTTAGTTGAGATCGATTTGAATCAATCGCATCTCTTTTATAAGACGGGGCCCTGGTCTCCGTTTTCTAGAGACTGTAGGCGGATCTCCAGGGACTTACAGAAAATTCAAACGTATTCGATTTTTGATACACGGCGCAAGTTCGACGCCCAGGAGTCCTATACGGCCCATGCACGATCTCTACATTAGGCAAATAAGGCCCACGAGTTCGACTCTAGGCAAATAAGACCCATGAGCTCGACCCTACATGGGCTTAATGAGCTCATAGGCCTTATTTGCCGAGTGTCGAGCTTGTGCGCATAAATTACACAGTATCGAGCTCGTGGGCTGTTCCACTCGTGGACCTTGTTCAATGTCTAGCTCGTGGGCCGTATGACTCATGGCTGTCGATCTCGTGGGATGACACCGGTTTTCATTTCGCACTGATTCCTGTCATGTTATCTCATATTCATCATCATCACCATCTGGATACGAGGAGAGGTAGATACTGTAATCCTCGGTCACTAATTCGGGTACAGTTTAGTTCTGCGGCTCACTCCAATCGGTGCGAATGTTATAGCTTGACCAGTTACATGAGTTACTTTGCACATGCGCAGGGGATCGGATGGTATGATCATATGAAACTAAAGCGTTCCGACCACCAATGCTTGTCCAGTCTAGTTTCAAAGGTTGCGATGGAGTCGTGGCCGTACGCAGCCGGGGGGGGGGGGGGGCGGTGACAGGGGGCAGTCCTCTCAAAAAACTTTAAAAAATTAAAAATTAAAACATCAAGGAGACCAGTGTTCACTTTTAGTGAATCGACATAATCCGCCAAAGTCTCCCTCTTCTTGCACCTCTATTAAGGGGTTCCCATAAGACCTACTGAGTATCTTTGCACGGCAAATCTTTCTAGGCCTATATTTTTGCAGCTAATACCACTTTTTTCTGCAGAGTTTCACGGTGAATTAATTTCCCCTTCTTAATGTTCATTGTGAAATGCTTATACACTTTATTATCTGATCCGCATGTGATGAGCTGGACTGGAGTATGATAACTCCACCATCAACCATGTAAGCAAATAAAATAAATTAAGTATGTAACGAACAAAAAAAAAGAACGTTCTGGAGAGAAGATATGAGAGAAGTAAATTGTAAAAATAATATTTTATATGTATAGCACGCAAAATTATGACAAAACAGTTGTTAAAACACATTATATTTGAGAGGCTCATGGGTCATTCCTAATGAGGCTACCCTTTATAAGTAAGTATTATTTTATCATTTTTATTTTTAACACTAATATCATTTTGTTACGTTTTTGTGGATAATATCATCGGCGTCGTCGTTGTTATTGTTATTTTCGTATGAATATCTATATGGATGCAAAATGGGCTGCAAATGGATACATTATAAATTCGATGATGTTTATTTCTTACCCTGCATGTATTTCAAACATTATTCATATACTTGTTTTCTTTTGTATGTCACATATAGGTGAACTCAGGTAATCGCAATGGGAGTGGACAAATGGAAACGGACACATTCTAGATGCCCTACGGACAACCCACATCGAATGCCCGAGAATACGTTCCTCTTCAGTTAACTAATTAATCAAATGTTGCATTATAAGAAGTAGAGGCAAGAAATGAAAATACGCAATTCATAATTCCAACTGCATTATTTTATTCACAGAATTCTCTATCCGTCACGTGTCTTGGTCAGTGTACACTGGCAAAGACTTGAGGTGCGTAGACACACTTTGGGAGGTTTTTTTTTTTGTTGTTGTTGAAAATTTTCAATTCGGGGAGGGGGAGGGGGCTACTGCATCCTTCCACCCCCACCCCCCTCCGCTGCGTCTTGCAGTGGTCACATGATATGCTGCTGTAAATGCTGTCAAGCAAAGGACTTGCAACATCAGACAAGCTTTGAAAACTCACACAGTCCAAAGACGTATACTCAGGCATAGAACCTAGAACTTGTGCATGGTCGTTTTGCCAGCCCCATATGGCATGATATGGCCCATCTTACGCGAGGCCCTGGTTTCAAGAGCCCTTGATAAGAGAAAAATATATATCATTGCGTTGTTTATTCCGATATTAAAGGATTTAAATGGGGTAGCAATATTTAACGCTCACAATATGGCCTTTACGCCCAAGAACAGCTTCCACATTCATCTAGGTTAAAAATTACTTGGTTGAAAGTTTGTGGGTCCGTCTTTCCCCGCTTTCCCCTACTCTATCACACCTGTATTAACAAACATTAAAAATGCACCTTTTCTTGTCCTGCTGAAACACTACAACAATGAAAGTCTTCCTTTCCACAAATATTTAGGTATTGCACAAAAAAAAACTTCATCACCTACGATTTCAGTCCCTTACTCAAAATTAAATATTGATATGTGTGCGCCAATATGTTTTACGGTTATCTTCATGTCATCGTCATATTTTGCCTTTTTTTATCATCTTGGTTTGTGCCACGGTGACGCTTCCTGAGCCTCTTGCCACTAGGGAGCTTTCGCAAACACGAAGAGAACGCCCCTCCAGGACGCAGCAGCAGTAAGGGATGCGGCCCCATCATACAATGTTTTGGAGCTTTCGCTCTCCGTGAACGAGAACGGACGTTATTTTGGCTGAAAGCCGTTCTCGATTTTAGCAGGACGCAGAGTTTGGGGGATTTGAGCATGCGGAGTACAAAATTTTGCACAGGACACGTAAAATTAACGTTCCCGTCGTGTTTGCGAAAGCTCCCTATTGTTTCTAGTGTACGGTTATTGTCCTTGTAGTCGCCTTACCTTGGCCTCTAGCCGCTGTCTGTGTGTCTTGTGTTCTCGTACTGCTGTCTGCTGTTCCAGGTGTTTCAACATCCTCGCTATGCCACAGCCTTCGCCGATTTTTTGTTCAGTCACCTGATCCAAGTTCTTCAATCTCCATCGACACAGTCACTTACAAAGTATTTGTCATCGCTTGGTCTTAATCTACTTGCACTGTTCTTCTCCTCAACTTTCTCGCATAGTTAGCCATTACCCATATTCTCCATCCCCGGACTACATAACTCATAAGACTTTGCTGTCTATTTTTAATGTGAGTCATTTTTGGTAGGGTATTTTGCCCTCGGCCTTAAAGTTGTTTTCAAAATGTATGTATGTTTATTAGCGGCACAATTTTTGAGTAATCTGTTTCCGATTACTGTATTTTACTTTTTTACTACTGTATATCAACTTTCTTTTTATGTAGTCGATTTCTTTGTTCGATGTACATTTTTTTAAATTGAAATAATGATAATAATAGAAGTTGTGTAATAAGTGCTCATTGTAGTTTGCATAGAGCAATGCAGATTTATAGATGAGTAGTTGGGTTGTGGTAAATGTTAAAGGAGTTTGCTTAGTGTAATGTAGATTTAAGTAGAATCAAATGAGTAGTAGACTCTGATAATTGTTTGGGAGTTAGGGTAATGCAGATTTCTGTGTAATTGAGTAGATGGGACAAAGGTATGTATTGGTATGGAGATTAATATCATGATTGTAATGTGATAATGATGCTATGATGTGGTTTTGCCTTAATGTATGTAATAGTCTAAAGAAGATTTAGAGACATTGTTCCATGTAGTAATCTAAAGAAAGGTACAGAGATAAAGAGGATGTAGAGACATTGCTCTGCGTAGTACTTTAACGAAAGATGTAGAGAAATTCTGTGTAGTAATATAAAGAAGATGTAGAGACATTGCTCTGTGTAGTAATCTAAAGAAAGCTGTAGAGATAATCTATGTAATAATGTAAAGAAGACTTAGAGACATTGCTCTGTGTAGTAATAACTGTAAAGAAAGATGTAGAGATATTCTGTGTAGTAACGTAAAGAAGATGTAGAGACATTGCTCTATGTAGTAATCTAAAGAAAGATGTAGAGATATTCTGTGTAGTAACGTAAAGAAGATGTGGAGACATTGCTCTGTGTAGAAATCTAAAGAAGATGTGGAGACATTGCTTTATGTAGTAATATAGAGAAAGATGTAGAGATATTTTATAAATAATTTGTATAGTATCATCCACACTCACAGTTACAGTAGCTGGCTCTGTATTGTTAGCTTATTTGTAGTAAACATTTTTTATTCGAGAAAAACAGCAAGTAAGTGGGAATTGCTATAGGGTTTTTTTTTCTATTGTTTTAGAGCTTTAATTCATTTTGGGCTCAGGCAGAATATTAATATGTTGGTATAGGTTTTGCAACTCAGGCGGAAGTGCTTGGTCAAATGGGAATGACTATGTGGAAGGATCGAGAATTTTATAATCAGACACCAAACTCTTGATTTTGTATAGACTAGACTGAAGCGTTATTATGGATATAAACGGTCTAACAGTCGGTTACTGTTACACTGTTGAGTCATGATATTCCATTTGTG
Organism: Echinometra lucunter; assembly: GCA_029962745.1. Taxonomy (NCBI): domain Eukaryota; kingdom Metazoa; phylum Echinodermata; class Echinoidea; order Camarodonta; family Echinometridae; genus Echinometra; species Echinometra lucunter. Next base: position 11,173,508 of record CM057162.1, read on the forward strand.
TAGGCCACAAGTTACACTGTAAAAACAAATCTGGTCATTTTTACTAGAACTGTGTAATTTTTGACTAGAAAAGTGTTCGCTCTTCGTTTAATTGAATAGAAATCTGGTCATTTTGACTAGAATCTAGTCACATTTGACTAGGAAAGAGTAAGTGCCCGTGTGATCCGGTAATCTAGTCAAATCTGACTAGTTTGTTTTTAGAGTGTAGAGTATTGGAATAGGGTGCAAAATGGAAATTTAATTTTTTGTATATATGATAGTTTAAGGTTTATTTGTCTAGTTGCTTTATATATTTCAGTGAAAACTTGGGAAGATTTGGGTTTTCCAACCTTACACTAGAGCCTTTGATAATAAGGAATACACTGGGGTCACGGAGGTGCAGTGAAAAGTTGGTGCGGGTTTTTTTTTTAATTTTTTTTTTAGTAAGAAGTAGGATGACAAGGACATTGATGTAGTAAAAGCTCATCATCAGTCTTTAACCCCGAGAGCCCGCAGACTGTTACTTTTATTGATAAATCTAAATTGATTATGTAGATTTATTATCAGTGTTGTGTTTGTATAGTAACGTACTAGTCTGGATTTACCAGTGGTCAGAGCCTTGTAAATTAGTAGAATCATTCTTTGATATACATGTATACACACATACTATCACAGCGTTTTCCATGTAATCCCAATGATGTACATAGTTATGATTATGGTTTGTTTTTATCACGTTTATAGTATTATATTGCATTTACATGAGTTTTTACATTTCTTTGGAGATAAACATAACAAAGGGATAAGAAGAGGCCAGAGAGTACATTGTGGTTCAAATGTCAAGTTATTTCAATGTATAATCGGTTATGCCATTTAGACCTGTTAGAGGAATTTGTTGATATTTATATTCAACTAAGGCGCTAAAAAGGAAGTGTTTGTTCCGTAATGTGAGTGATTAGCCCAAACTAGTGAACAGTGCAACTTTGTAAGGATTTGGAAATTTGTTTATGTTTTGTTACTCAACAAAAAAGTTATAATGATTAACAGCCTGATTCGTATGACTGCAGTGTCTGTATGATAGTATTTAAAATGTTTTCTGAATTTATTTTGTTTTTAGATACTGCGTAATAATGCAGAAAACTGGGCAAAGAAGAAAAGCAGTAACGCCAATATGTTTTATTGTTATGATTATTGTTTGTCGCCCTCTTATGTCAGAGGTTACTCGATGCTTTTGCCATCATGATCATGGCCTGATTATAGCCACTGATATCTCTGACATCTCTCCCTGAGATCGTGATTTATCTTTTTAATGGCGATGTGTGTGTGCGCGCGCGCGTGTGTGCTTCATGCTATCAAAAGAAAAGAAAAGCCCCCATTACTGCAGTAAAGCATGAGAATTCCTGTGTAAAATAGCCTACATGAAATCTACCGACGAATCTTAAACGGAATGTTAACAAAGAATTTTGTCGAAATTAATGTTCTTTTTTTTTAAGGGTATAATAAGGTTAATAAGGCTATGAAATTTATTTCTTAGATACTGTAGAAAAATTACATTGCGAAATTTATTTCATTTGTTATGTATATATTTAGTGTGAACGCTTTATGTAATCTTTAGATGGCTAGGATTTAGAATGCTTTAAAGTGATGCATGGTTATTATTGATGAAGGTTGCGTTACTAGTACTTGTATACTCAATATACTCATAATGATAGGCCTACATAGAATGATAAGACAGAATTTGTTGTATTTTCTTTTAAAAAAAGATAACAAGAGTGAACTCTTTGTTCTGTTAGGAGTGAATTTCAGAAGAGAGTGAATTTAGAATGAATTTAGAGTCAAAATTGTGATATTCACTCTTTGAGGGGTGACCTCAGTGATCACTCGAGCGTTTTGAGTGATCACTGAGGTCTCCCCAAAAAGAGTGAATAAAGAGCGTTCACTCTATTCTGTTCTGTCTTTTTAAAGATAGTAAATTGCAGGCCACAAAAGGATGGCAATGGTTTTATCTCATTTTTTAAAATCATTTTTATGTTCCTTCCTTTTGCAGAGTTGCAGAATTATAGACTTTCAGGGAATAGAAGGAACTCGTTCTCAAAGTTTCTGCATTTTAATTATATTCTACGGACCTGGCACGAGGTGAAAAGCGATCCAATATAAGAAATGAGAACAGTAATGTCAACATGATATATTTAAGAATATACCATGCGTTTATTCACAGAAATTAAATAAAGAGTATGCACGTTTAAAGAAATGTGTAGACATAGTAATTTCTGTGTTCTTCTTGTATAAGTGCTTCTGGGTGTGTGTATAATGAAACAGTATGTTACTGTATCATTTACAGTTAAATGCAATATTATCTTGCTGTTTACAGTTTTACTTAGTAAATTAGTGGCGGCAGAGTTGCCAGTAATTTACTGTAATTTCTACAGCAATTCTAACAGTGTTTGTGCAACCGAGCGGATGCGGAAGCTATAGGCATGATAGGCCTACACGAACTTTTCATACAGAGTATATGAATGTGCGATAGTTTCTGCGTGAGCGGAGAAACTCCTCGTTAAGTCAGCGGGTTTTCTCTCTCTCTCTCTCTCTCTCTCTCTCTCTCTCTCACTATGAACATGGCTGACAAAGAAAGTGGACAAAATAAACAACCTCTCATTCTACCCTTCACAATGGTTCTGGTAGTCAAAAGAACATCCCTTCACTGCTATTATGTTTAATCAGTAGTTCCAGGTGAATATGCATGTTACACCTATTTCACATATTTTTAGATAATAGCAGTGAAGGGATGTTCTTTTGACTACCAGAACCATTGTGAAGGGTAGAATGAGGGGTAGTTTATTTTGTCCGCTTCCTTTGTCTGTCATGTTCACAGTGTCTGCACGTGCAGTACTTTTGGGTGTTTTTTGTCTTCGGATGAATAAGCTCCGGGAGTAAGCGAGCGAGTCCGAGCCGCATGTAGTGGACATCAAATACGCGCAGCCAGATTCTAGCAATAGACTGACAACTAGATGGCATATTTCTTTCAATTCTATTTAAATGAACATTTATTTTCTTATCACTGATTTCAGGATTTAACAAAATTATTTTATAAAATTTTACAGTTTATAAAACATAAATATATTACAGTAGAATAATCAATATATGGAAGAAGGCGAGTTCCCTGAAGGAGGATCTTGTTGTGGGCTCGCCCGAAACACCAATAAATGTATAAAAGTCACAGAAGGAAGAGGGGGTCAAAGAGAGGCAAGGTAGGAGAAAGAGGCGAGGTATCGAGAAAGGAGGAGGAGGAGGAGAAGAAGAAGGAGACTGTAACTTGACAATAGTGAGGTATATGTAAAAACAATCGGTTACAATATAATAATAATTAGTAATAATAATAGTAGTAGTAATAATAATAATGATAATAATAATAATAATAATAATAATAATAATGACAAAAATTATACATGTATGCCAAGATATGTATTACGCATGTATTTACAATAGGTTTACAGTACTATACCAAAACAATATCACCGATCCAAAGATCTGGGCCCTGTAATATACAAAATGCAAAAATCAATCTAACGACTGATTTAAATCGTAAGGCTATATGGAAAACTGTGTACTACAGAGTTACAATTGATCGTAAGATTGACTGTATCTCTTTAAAACCTCCCCGTGTGATTGTGTGTGTGTGTGTGTGTGTGTGTGTGTGTGTACATATAGATATATAATTCATCTTTATTTCGATAAAACAACAAAGATGTGACAAAGTGAGATATACCCAGGTCCTCTGCCAGAAGGTGAGGAAACATTCCTCTCAACTGGCAGGAGGCAGGGTCACAAATTATAGTTACAAGTACAAACGAAACAACAGAAAACATGTAGACAAAGCATTAAAGAACTAAAAGAAATAATAACAAAACAATCGATGAAAATGATAACAACTGATATAAGCTTGTACAGGTCTATCATAGCATCATACATCCAAAAGCAAGTGTTAACCTATTATTTGTTTCAGGAATATGTATATAAACAGGAAACAATGCCGATTCCATTATAAACGTTGTTTAAAATGTGGGAAGAAATGCTATTACTCCATTCTAGTCATTGTAAACTGAAGAACTAATCATTTTTTTGGAAAATCAAATTGAATGGATATTCAATTTTATGTATGTATACCATTATAAGGCATAGAAAGGAATAGGGCAAAACTAAAGAATAGATGAATAACGAAAATAAAATACACAAATGGTTTGGAGTACCTCCAATCAGAAAATAAATTTAACGATGATATAATTCTATCTCGGCCTGGCTAACGATTGCATATTATGTTTTACGGTATGCACGAAATAGGGTTCAAGGTACATTCTTATGTTCAGTGAGACCTAGTCAACCGGAACGTTGAGCATTTTTGGGTTTATCCATGTTGGTTCATCCTTTGAAATATACAAAGAGTAGCTTGACATCACGCTTAGTTTGCTTACGTTTTTCAACACTGTTTTTGTACTTTTATATATATATATATATATATATATATATATATACATACCTCAAAGGTTGGGTTGCCCGCTACCGGCGGTTTCACGCTTGGCGATCTTCAGGCGGACTGGCTACTGGGTTTCCCTCGTTTGGGGCGATGGATGCACGGAAGGGCTACGGTCGGGTGGTTTCTTCTCCCTGTTGTTGTGACGGCATTTTGTGATTAGCTCAGATCGGCGGTTGATCGCTTTCCCTTTGTTAGTGGCTATAGCCACTTTCTCTTCCATGCACAGATTGCACATTCCACTTTTTCTTTTTTTGAGGTTTGATTTCTTGAATATGTCCCATTTTAGACTGTAGTTTGTTTGCTTCCTTTTGAGTCCCCAAATATATATTGAAAGTTCAGTTTCATTTTCATATTTTCAGTGTCGAAATGATTTGGTGTGGTTCCTGTACCTTTCCTTGAAAGAGCCCCCCGCGAGTCCGAAATAGGTCACATCACTTTGGCCATGGGTGATAGTGGCCTTGTAGACGATCGCGTTGACCAGACAATTGCCATGTAGAGGGCAGTCTTCCTTCACTCTACAGTTACAAGCTTTCTCCCGGGGGTTATCGGTTTGCTTTGACTTCTTGATGGTTCTGTCATTATGCGACTTTATGACAGAATCTATGCTTTTCATGCAGCTATAACTGACTTTGACAGTGTTTTTATTAAAAATCTTATGCAGTTTATTATCAGCTGGGAAGTGTTTGGCAATTAAATTCAGAAATTTGCCGCCAACGTTGGTTTTTACGTTATTACTATAGGGTGGGTTGAACCACGTGACTTTCCTTTGGCGTTTTTTCCTTTTTCTGTTCGGTCTTTCCTGATTTTTTCCAAAAAATTCAATGTTCTTGTTGTATCCGCTGTTATTCAGGGCTTCGTTGTAAACGGGTGCAGCATTCCTGAAGACTCCTTCGCTTGACGACAGGGATGATATTCGGACCTCCACTGCAGTTGGTATTTGCTTGATAATGGGTGGGGGGTAGTTGGAGTGGGCGTTGACGTACAGGGGGGCGTCGTTGGGTTTTCTGTACGGTTGGTACGTGCCGGTCTCAAGGTTAAGGGTTACGTCGAGGTAATCCACACATTTATGTATATGAATATATGTATATATGTGAGGGTGTGTGTGTGTACAAATAATAGCCGTGGGTTCATCTCCGCTTGGTCGTCTTGCCCCCCCCCCCCCCATCCGAAAAATGGATCGACGCCTCTGGATGTTAGGGCTCATTTCGCGAGGCAATGTCAGTTTCAAAAATTGCTACTTTTCCGGCCAAATTCAAGTTCGATGAAGAGAAAACCTTACATCGACTGCGTTTCGTAGAATAGGCTCCATGCCCATTCATAAACGCGTGCCGATTTCCCTTTCACTCGAGAAGGTCCATTGTTTGAAAAAAAGGAGCATTCAGTGTTTTCATTTGTGGATTGCAGGATAGCAGGTTGCTAATCGCCTAATCGCCATTGTCATCTTGATGAGTTGACCGTGAGGGTTGTTGAATGGCCAATGGGCAACTTGTTATATGGATGTTAGTGATGGTGTATTGAAGATCTTGACTAGTGCGCTTGCAAGGGTGTTTGTACGCAGGGGTATCTCTGCCTATATTAGTGCAGAAATTAGCATAATTACAGGTCACTTTGAGCACCTGATGAAAAAGTTTCGTAGGAAAAATTAATCTTATGTTACTGCTCACGGTATTCTATACACCAGAACATCATCTCAATGAGCCACCATAACTAAAGGTCATGTAGCATATACCTGCACACAATGAAAAATTATACAATAGAATACTCATATTCAACAGAATCAGAAATTGTCATATTCAATTTCAACGTTGTCTTTGAATTCAAAGAATATGCCACACAAAAAAAGCATTCTTATGGAGTACAATATATCACAGTTCTGTAAGGTTCATCAAGTTCGTTTAAATTCCAACGTTAAGGGAAGCAACCATCTTATTAGATAGTGATTCTTTCACATTACCCCCCCCCCCTCCTTATTTTTTTTGGAAGAATCTGAAACCCACCTTCCATGTCTCTTAAATAATCCGTCTGGAACACCTGTCTCTGCTGCAGCAGTAGCACCTCCTGCTCTGAGGCTATGAAGACCGAACAATGTGGAATCCACTGCAACTGCTTCAGGAGTGTTCTTACAAATTTCTCTGCGTCGTGAATAAGAAAGTTTACCCTTCCTTAATTTGTGAGAATTAACAGATTTACAGAAGGTTATTTGACGAAAAATAAACTCATCAGTTGGAAAATCGACAATTCCTGCATGCCTCAGGTATTTCGAAAGCATGTTCACTGGTCATATGTGTTTGCCTGTAGCAGACACAACCACCCAAGCTCCTTTCTCTGTGTTGGTCTGTTTTGCTTTTCTGCAGAAAAATCTTGATGTGAGACGTGCAAAATTGGATATCATTAACCCTAATGTTCACCAACTCATCAAATCTAAGAAAAAAAGGCATAAGCAAGTAAAAACATAGTGCATATTCTCATGTCTTTAACATTAGGATTGTCGAATTTCTCAACAATTTTAACAAGTATTTCTGGTGTGATGGGTTCTTTCCTGATAACTGGACGTGCTAACTTTCTCTTTAATCTATCCAAAAGTGATCTTTGAAATTTCGAGTCACATGGATTCGGAATACTCATAACATGTGCTGAACAATCAAACTGAAGAAGGCAGCTCTATTCTACTGTAAGGTGCTACCTGTCTCTGATTATACATAGAAATAAAATAACTTGCCATATCATCCAAAAGTGGGATTTCATTTCATCAATTCCGTTTATTACACACCAGAGTTTCCATGTGCTTACAGCTCCTTTATACTTTTTCACTGTGTTGTTCGCCCTTGAAGCGGACTGTCTCCTGAAATCCAGAATGCAGAAAAAGAAAGTGTATACATATCAAACAAGTTCCCCCGGTGAGGAACTGTAGCCATCTCGTCAAATTATGCTACCATATATTAAGGGGAAATTATTTTCTGTTCGATATCCTGAACATGAATTCAACAGCTCTGTAAGACTGTGCCAGTGCATCTTACATCAGGAGTCTCCAGTGAGACAATGTCAACATTCATTCAATACTTGAATGTTCGCCGATTCTCCAGTGAGAAAATTACTGTTCGACATGTTTCTTGTTCGCGTTTATGGCCTCCTTGTATCTAATCCCACACAAATCACCTCAATTTGGAAGTTTTCTGTGCCAAAAATGGACTTGAGGTTTTTGCTTGGAACTAATGTATGTCACCTCACTTTTGAAGTTTTCTGTGCCAAAAATGGACTTGAGGTTTCTGCTTGGAACTAATATATGTGTAGGATCAGAAAATTTTATAGTCTGTTTAACCATAAATGAAAACGAACTGGATCAGAAAAAAACAAAGGCCAAAAGGGGGCAGACGGGCCAATGAGGAACCCCAGAATGGCTAAAGCATGACAAGCTCTGACATGCTTGTCCTACTAAAGATATGGGAGGAACCAATCAGTTATTATGTGATTCCCATGAAACGGAAAATACATCAACCTGACTGGAATTAGGACACTAAAATTTGGAATGGAATTTGGGTATCTCGGCATTGTGGTTGTCTGAAAACCTGTCAGTTGTGTGCGGACTCCAGATGCTGTCTGTAAATGAAAAGAACGTATGTGATACACCCCAATCATCAACAGCAATTTCTCTACTCAAACAACCCGCTTTCTGATTTTCTGATTTGGGAATCCACTGAACAAGTAAGACAATTCTCGAAATCAAACAAAATTTTGCAATGTCAAGGCTCAAGGTCTTTAGGCCTGCTTTCATGCTACCTTTCTTCAGAATAGTTTCCACCCCTGTGTTGTCCGTAAACAGATCACTGTCTGACCTTCCAACTTAGGAGCAAACGGAAACGTAGAAAAAGGGTTGTCTTTGAGCATCAGCCTGGGAACCCGGGGATCCCATTAAGGGTATCAAAAACAGGAAAAATCTGGGGAAAAGAGTATCAAATTGAGAGGAATGATGATGCAACCCTCTACTAAGGGTATACACATCGGAGATGCTGGACATGATTTCCTGTTTAAGGGAATCGAAACCAGGAACCACACGTTTCTGGGGTGTCACAAGAAAGGGGGAAGGGTAGAGTCTTCAGCACTAGGTGGAGAACCCTCATATCCCGTTAAGGGTTTCGAAAATCAGAGGTAATGATGCAGCCTTTGGATAAAATTCCTGTTAAGGATATAAAAATTGAAGATGTTAGACATTTTGTCCTGTTTAGGGTATTAAAATCACTGCTACTTTAATCCCCATTTAGGATGCTTTTCGGAAAGTGATTTACGCGGATGATGTACATGTCTCAATGAGACATAGGGGAAGACCGGGGACAATTGTAACACTTTTTTCCAAATTTGACATATCGACATTATTAAAGGTAAATACTTGCTTCAAGGTATATGAAATGAAACATGCATATCTTGGCTTGAAATATGACCTGGTTTGGGTTAAGTGAAACAATTCATTTTGAAGCTATTATCATTTCAAAACAGGAAGTCAAGTGTTACAATTGCCCCACAACACGTGGCAATCGTAACACACCCATGGGACAATTGTAACACATGAAATTGTACCGCACAAATTTCACTTTTTTTCTTTATCAAAGGTGACGCGTTGAACAGATGTAAAATTTCAACAATTAAACAGCATTTCATAGAACCCCAATAAACTAATTACGATTAAACCAACGACAAATGCTTGGCTCATAAATATTTCCCAGTTACTGTGACATAGCCCTTTAACTGTGGCAATAGAGAAAGTAACCACCCCCTTGCAAACAAATGCACTGATGTGCTAATGTTTAATCCACATTTGGTAAATCTATTTCTATTTCGGTTCTGTCAATCTAGTTTAAATATCAAAAACTAATCCTGTACCTGCCCAGCATCACTTTAAACTTACAACTATGCTAAAACACTTTACATAATGCTTTTGAACTTTTAACTAACTTTTTTTCCAATAAAGTGATATAAATTATTTATTTAAAAAAAAAGAAAAGAAAAAATGAAAGCTCTGATAATAATCAATCCAAAAAATGAAGATCATGCGTTATGAGGTAACCTAGTTTTGCGTTACATGGTGATTCTACTTTCAGGAGTGTACTTTTAAGTTTGAAACCTGATATCTCCTTAAAGTATCAACCCTGTGATATAATTCCGGGAAGGAAAGTACAAGAAGAATCTAAATGTGTAAGACAAAAGAATAATGTGGACACATGAATATGTAAATTGTAACAGTTCTTATTATATCATTGTTTACAACATACGACTGATTTTCCCTTTGGCACTGTTATAACATATTCTTACAGGAGACATTTAGACCTTTTCAACAAGGCATAATATTGTCTTAGGTTTATTTAGTAAGCATGGTAAAGTGTGGCTCCTTGTTCTGCAGAGAAGACACGGAATGTGAGTTGTAACCATATTTAGGAGAAGTGGTTTCTGAATGATTATTTTTAGCATTGCAGTAGCGATCAAGAGTAACATGGCAAAGGTCGATGTCACTTGTACCGCTCCTGACAAATTGCTCTGGTCAAAGACAACCCATGAGGCTTCTTTTATAACAAGTGCAAATTCTTCCCTCAATGCGTTGTGCGCTTCCTTGTACGAACCATTCTGATGATGGACAAATTATTGTTTTATTGTAGGATTATACAATTGTTGGCAACATAATGATGAGTGTTATGATCAAATCTGAATGATTCGGAGGTTTTTGATACTGTTTTTATTATGCTTTCAAGATGAAAACAATATCCGAGGCAATTGTATAGCAGTCGATAAAATGCCCATGGGGCAATTGTAACACGTTGTTACATTTGCTCCCGATGGGGGCGGCCATATCTGCGGGATTTTTTTTTCTATCTTAGCATTAGTATTCGTCGTTGAAACGTTCGCCACATACAGACCTAATATCATGTTTTTTTAACATTATAAAAATGACAGCCACAGATCAAGCACATATTTGTCCAGAAGAAAATCATTAGGCAATTTTCGATTTTACTTTCCTGCTCAAAAAACGATTTTTTTTTTGGCCGTAAAAATTTTCACGATTGGTAAAACCTGTCGACCCTCAGACAGCATGTGGAGCAATGAAATTCGCATGCTCTGTGCAGGGCATGCTCATGTAGCGTGTTTCTACTCGGGGATTAGAGCCTCTGTTACATTTGCCCCGTGTTACAATTGTACCCGGTCTCCCCCTATCCCCCGGGACCTATGGCCTGCAAGATATAGACACACTCGAGTTTAAATCAGGCTCCCATGGAAACACATCGTTCTGTTCCAATGAGTATACTTTTTGGTAAAAGTGGCCCGATCCGTGCCGCACGTACAAATCCGAGGCCAGTCGGAGGTGGCCGACCATTGCCTCTGCGCGACCGCGCCCGGCAGCCGTGCCGCCGGGCCAGCTACATATAGCTACTATAGCTACATGCATGTACAGTGACCCCCGTTTTCGCAAACATTGTGTAGTTCCGAAGCCTGTTCCGAAGGCCATCCTTACCCAAGTCATTACCACGATGAGCCCGTTTCGAAGCTCCCCCCCCTTTTTTTTTGTCTCGCCCGCAGCATATACCTTCCACTTTTGGGGTCGAGTGCCCCCCCCCCCCCGGTATAAAACCCAGTTTAACAACAATAACAACAACTTCTCACGGCAAGAGACCGTACAGTGGAAATTCGCCGCATGCAGATCAAATTATTCCCATAAAATCCACCAAAGCGTCCAAGCTTCAGTGGTCAAATATAAAGAATATGAATCACCAAAATAATTTTTCTGTGAACATTTACAGTCGACAGTTACTCAATTGTATATGAATATTTTTTGTTTAGCTACCATTACATAATCTTACTTTTGCCTATAGATGTACCACGAGCGGATGAATACTCATATGCCCACCCCTATTGGCCACTGATTTCTATATTCTACGAACGTATAACGTCAGATCAGTGTTATTAGTCGTGAAGAAAGGACTGCATCATAGAACGTGAGACCATATTCGAATTTGTCTGGTAGGTGCATTAATTAGTTTCATTCGATTTAATTATTTGGATCTACACTTCGGAACAATCTTCGTATTCATATTTCAGAGGTGTCTTGTAGACTACTTGAAGACACTACTTTTCAGCGGCAAACTCACTAAATTTCATATTCTTCTTCCATGTCTACTCGTTGTAGTTTTCTGCGCTTGTAAACACATATTTGTCGGGCTTAAAAATTCTGCGGGTTTTCTGAACTGCTAAAATAATCATGATGATCGTAATGATGATAACGATGATGATTGTTATTATTATTGTTATCATTGTTATTATTATCATTATTATTATTAGTAGTAGTAGTAGTAGTAGCAGCAGTAGAAGTATTAGTAGTATTATTACTAGTAGTAGTAATATTGTCGTCATTACTATTATTACGATGATGATGATGATGACGATGATGACTATTCCTCTTCTGATTATAATTATCACCCTCATTTTGATATTAATTATTATCATTAATATCATATTTCATTATCCTCATTATTGATATAATTATCATTCTTATCATTATCATTACCATAATTACTTTTTAGGCAAGAGTATTGTATTTGATTAAGATTTGGAGAAAAAAATGACCCAAATATCAGCTGGTATTTGATATTGTGTTTTCTATTTCCTTCGAATAATGGCTACGTTATTTTCATGTGTTTTTGTTGTTGTTGTTTTTTCTTTTTTGTTTATTTCAGTACATTTTAAACTTTTGCATAAACCTGCTAAGATTTGTCATGGCTTCTCCAGCAAGCAATGTCGACTTCAACGCCCACAATTCTTCAGTGAGGTAATACACTTTTTCAAGTTCAGATTTTTCATAGAAGACTGTAATAAAAATCAATATATCATATATCAAATGAAAGGAAATTTAATGGTCTTTTGATCTGGTAGGTAAACATAAAAAAAAAACTTTGCGCATGAGTGAACACATTCGTTTTTGTGTTTCGTTTCTGCTTGGCTGAAATTATGCAAAGGAGAAAAAGAAGAAGAAGAAAAAAGAAGAAGAAGAAGATATATGTTTGTATACATTGTTATTTTTTGTATTCCGGTGGCACTAGTATTTGGTTATATGTTTCAATTCATTTTGAGCCCTACTTTATCGTATTCGGGGCGTTTCTAAAGAGAAAACCCAACTGTGATATATTCCAGTAAATGGACTATATATAAACTATATCTAAATATCGATTTTGGGGGCCGCCCATGCATCCCCTCCCCCGCAAGAAATAAAAAAAGAGAGAAAATTTCAGATCACAACTTGGCATTACAACCATATAAAATAAATGAGTGATCTGAAATTCATCCATTCAGCATTCAGAAATTGAAATTTTCTCTCACTCGGTCGCTACGCTTCCTCGCATATTGTATGGTAAGGTGCAACGTTTCTTAATATTTAGAAACACTGTCTGTCAACTATCATATAGGCGTCATGGAAAGGGGGGCATGCTTGCTTCCATCTGGAGAAGATGAAAATAATGTGTGACAATAAAGTTTGGTAGAAGCTTGAAGTATATATATATATATATATATATATATATATATATATATATATATATATATAATGGCAATAAAGTTAGCGGTATTGGGATCAGGGGAGCGTTTCATGAATAGTCTTGTCAGTGATTTTCACCGTGACTGACAACTGTTACAAGCTTCTGAAATCCTTGTATCTGATTTGCTAAAATCCCCCAAACCCAAATTCCCAAAACAATAAATTCTCAGTCGGTCTCGGCGTTCCCGAGTTGCATTTTGATAAAGGCGGTGAATTCTAACATGGAGGTATAAAGGTATAAAGATATATAAAGGTTTCTATACCTCCATGTTATTTAAACCAACCATGTCTACATCCATGAAGAAGAGGTTCATAAAAGCTCGAGAAATTATTTAAAATGGGTTCCTAAACAGAACAGAACAACTAGACTGCTATAGATGAAACATAATACATCAAAGTTTAACAGCAACGTAAAAAAAATCAACACACACACAAACAAAATTATCTACAAGGTAGAGAATATTGATCTGTACACTGTAAAAAAAAATTGCTCATTGGTAATTTTTCCTTGATTCCTTAAGTAGAATTTACTTTTAAAAAGGAGTTTTTCCTTTACACAATCGATTTAAGTCTTACTAAGTCAAAATTTCAGTGCATTAGAATGTACGTGATATTTGAAAGTTCAGTTACATGCAAAGAAATTCAAGTAATTTGAACTGTTTCACTTTAGTGATTATAACTCAAATTAAGAAATTATATTAATTACTCAAACGATTCATGTTGAATGTTCTCATCTTTTTTCGATTAAAGTCTGATTAACATAAAACATGAATATTCATTAAGAGCAAGTTAGTATGTTTTTTTTTAATAAAACAATATTTTTGTGTGTTTGAAAAAATGATGAAAACTAAGGAGTATAAAATAATTCTTAATTCGTTTGAGCAAAGAAAGAGCAACGTTGATTAGCCACTCAATTTGAAAATGTCAAAACTTGATGTTTCAGGAAAATTTCCCACCGACTTATTTGTTTTAAGATACACCAATCAAGTCTATATATAAATGTCAGTACCTTGTTAAGTACTGGTAAGTGCCAAGTGAAGTCTATATGATTAAGATAATGTTCCCCAATAACATTTGGTTAAAACATATCATAGCTGAAATGGCGTCAGTGAGTGTCGGATGATAGTGGACTTTCGTGCTTAAAAAGCAAAAACAAAAAAAAATCAAACTTATTTTTACATAAATATTACAATAATTATATAAGTTGGTGTAACTTATTTCAATTGTGTAAAGAGGTTGTGAGGAAAAAAGATAATTTTTACTTAAACTATCTGTAAGTTAGTATTACTTTAAAAAATTAAGGCAATTTTTTTCCTCACTTTAATTAAGTAATTTCAACAAAATATTTTTTACAGTATTGAAATTTGAAATTTGAAAAATGCAAACAACATTGGCAACTCTCTTGTAAATAATAAGCACTGAAAGAAATTAATATGACGCAACTATTATTCTCCCATATTCATTTCTTTCAGTGTTTATTATTTACAAGGGAGTTGGCAAAGTTGTTTGCATGTGTCAAATTTCTTTCAATGTATTGTCCCCTTATTCTGACTTATGCATGTATCCAGTCTTCTAGCTGAGATCCAACTGCGGCACGCGGCTTCTCATTGTTCATTAACTCATCTGCACTAAAATAAAGGATAAAAAAAGGTTGGAAATCTGTCTGTCGTTCAATGGGATTCGGTCACGCCTTACTGCTGGCCTGCCTCTGTGGTCTAGTGTTAAGGCATTGGCGTTCTAAGCTAGTGACGCGGGTTCGATCCCGGCGGAGGCATTTTTTCAACCTGGATTCAAAATGGATGACAGCTCTAGGGAGCATTGAGGGAGCTACGCTACTATTATTCTCCTATATTCATTTCTTTCAGTATATATATGGCTCATAACTGTATAAAACATGTCATTTGTTTATTTTTTCTTAGACTCAAGTGACAGAAACTGTTTTAAAATGTGCAAAGTTTTCGACTCCTTTAATTTGATTAGGGAGGGAATTCCAGAATTTGATAGCATTATGATAAAAAAAAAAAACGATTACCAATACTCCCTACTCGACCGGGCAAGGTTGAAGATTTCATATTCATAGATTTTAATTCATTTTCATTTTTCGTCATATCAATTAATCAATCCTATTTCAAATAATATGACAAAAGAAGACAGAATAATGGTCAATATGCAAACAAAACAAACAATTTCAGAAAAGGAGCTGATTAGGGGAGACCGGGGCTAAAAGTAACAAGGGTAAGTTGTAACACAGCATTTTACTCAACCATAGCTGCCAAACCTGCGTTTAAAACTAACCTGATATGTTGACCATTGACTAATCTTGCTTCGCACAAGAAATCACTAGGAAGGAATGCCAAAGAGTAAAGTAAGCTCTCAAAATCATGTTTTTAAGCTTGGAAAGTAACATTTTAATAACGGGTAGAGGTTTTGAAATGGTCATTAATATGTGGCAGGTATGGTGCGAAATGTTGTTGTTGTTAATATTTGTGTTTTCAGCAAAAATTTATAAATGTATGATTATTTGCACTATTAATAATCGAAATCAATTAGTTTAGTCTGGTTATGATCCAAAGAGTATTGACGAATTCCATTGAAAACAAAAAAACAATAAAAACAAATAGTCGAAAAACATAGAAATACATAAAAAATTTCAAAACAATGAAATACATAAGAAATTAAATTTGATTCCGTTTCATTTCACATATACTTGTTAACAACACTACAAAGAGTATTCATAACAAAAATAAGTCCAGTTGGAGCTTCATCTGGTGATTTATAGCAAAAACTCTGATATACGCATAAATTAGCATAATTAATTACCTAACGAATTATTTCGTAAAATTTAACTACGGAAATTGGTAGATTATGTTACCGGTGACGTGCATGCCAATTTTCGGCGCGATCGCGAGATTGACGGCCGAGAACTCAAGGGGTGGAATCTGCCCCCCCCCCCCCCCCCCCCCCCCTTGTATAGCATCGCTCAGAAAGCCCAGCCTGATTAGGGTTAAAGAGTAGACAGACAGAAACAAATGTGAAGAAAAAAATACTTGGTTTGTGCAGATATTGAACTCGCTCAAAGTCGTGCTGTACATGTTTTTTTTTTTCATTGTGTTTGAAGAAAAAAATGATCAGCTGTGATTATTATTATCATTGGTTTGGCTTCACCTGTGCCTGGGAGGGGAAAAGCGAATTGAATCACTGTAACCCTGAGGCCTCTCCTCCCGATATCACTGATTGTTGGTGTGCAGGTGGACAACATACACCGGGGTTTCCCCCTACTCTTATACGAATAGTGCAGTGGGATCTTTAAAGTGCAAAGGTGGTGACTCTCCTTTACACGGGACCTCCATTGAACGTCCTATCGGAGGGACGGAGTGTTTTCCACTGTAGCATAGCCTGCGTCTATGAAGCAGAGGAGGGGTACGATAACACACAACGTAGACTTCAGTCATCCGCCTCGGTTGGACTCGAATCCACGGTCTTTTGTTCGAAAGGCAGACGCTTTACCGACTGAGCCAACTTGCTCCCTCTGTCATTGTGAACGTTCATTTTCCGTTTCTTCACATTGGTTTACAAATATCAAATCTTTGGAAAACTTTATTGGTAAAAATAAAGCAGGTTCTGGCAAACAGTTGTAAACATTCAATTAAATTCAGTATCATGTTTTGATTTCTTGATGTTTCTTTTTAAATACGTGATACAACTTACCCCTAACCATGTAACAACTTGCCCAGAGCGCGGTAAGTTGCAACATGGCATTTCCATTTTTCCTCGCCTTGTTTGTTGAGATTTAATGGATATCAAATCATGGTGTTATGTGTGATAATAGCATACACTTTGAACATTAATAACGCATCAGTATTTAAAGCCATCAACCAATCGATTTCATGTCAAGGCTAGAACTTTCAAAAATACTACTTTTTATCCCCGGTCTTCTCTACAAATGAAAATGAAAACAGATACCAGCAATGAAGCAGAGCTTTTAAAACCACTGGTCCCTGGCTAAAGTACGTGTTCATTGGAAGCACTAAACAAAATTCTGCATAAAACTAAAAAGTCTTAAGATGCGTTATATAATTAGACATATGCAAAAAAATATGACGAAATACGGATAAACTTAATTGTGAAAAAAAAGAAGAAAAAAGACAACAGAATAGAACAAATCATACAAGTATATGAAAATGAAAACAGATACCAGAAAAGAAGCAGAGCTTTTAAAACCACTGGTCCCTGGCTACAGTACGTGTTCATTGGAAGTACTAAACAAAATTCTGCATAAAACTAAAAATCTCAAGATGCGTTATATAATTAAACATATGCAAAACATATGACGAAATGCGGATATACTTAATTGTAAAAAAATAAAAAAATAAAAAAAAACAGAACAGAACAAAATCATACAAGTAAAATGAAGAAAATAGTAGAAATTATGAACGAAAGAAGAAGAAAAAAGACTATTCGCCTTGAAATACCACTACAGAAACAATTAATGTTTTATCTTGACGAATTGTGTGAGATCAGTAGTTCTAAGTCTGTACCAAGGTTAAACTTGTAGCCAACATAAAGATTTGCCTTCGAGTGATATATGCGCGTGGTGCAGTATCATAATAGTTGTTTTGATCTTTGATTGAAATGAAGTAGACCGACTGCAGAGAGCTCACCATTATGATAGCCAACGTGCGTTCCTGGGCCCAAAGAATATTAATGAATCTTAGCATCTTGTTATGGATGATTTTTAGTTTATTTTGTTCTAACTTACCTAAATTATTATACCACGCGGCGTTAGCAATGAATGGGAGCAAAGCACAGTAGCATGTAATTTCATGCAATTTTGATACCTGTATACAAAATTTCAAATGGGAGTTAGCTTTTTATTTTTATTATAGATTCTACTAAAGATGAACATGAAACCTGGCTGGTTCAATCGATGCATAGATACTTTACAGATTTTTTTCCTGCATTATTTAATCTCTGTATGCTATTTTTTAAATAACCGGATATTTTAGCATTACTTTGGCACAAAACAAATTGCTTTCTGTTTTTTAAACCAAAGTGCAAAGATATATTAATTGACATATTGATATCTAAACCATGCAAAACTCGCCTTACTGAATCCCATTACTTGTACTCTTTCAATAATATCTCGTGATTAACAAGTATCGAAACTTTTTTTAGTTCAAGTACAATGCCAACGAAGTGCCCATGTCATGCATGTGAGGTTTCGGTCATCACACAGTCTGTCAAATTAATTCAGTGGCGTTACTAAGGGGGCACGGGGGGGGGGGGGCACGTGCCTCCCCCCCCCCCTCGGCTTGGAAAAAAAAAGAAAAAAAAGAAGAGAAAAGAAAGTAAAAGGAAAGGGAAAAGGAAGGGGAAAAACAAGGAAAAGGAAATGGGAAATCGGGAAGCATTTAAGTAACTTAACTAATGCCGATGGTAATTACTATAGAGCACCGAAGTGTGAAATCAAATTTTGTTTTTTGCATTCGAGCATTTTCATGACTATATTCCGGCAGAGCATGATGAAAACCTCCACACACCAAATTTGACGTGAATCGGTTCACAGTGGCCCAAGCTATGGCCACATGTATGCCTAATTATCCCCACTGAAATCAGTGTAAATTGGCCTGGTTCATAACTGTTTAGAACCAGGCCAATTTACACTGATTTCAATGGGGCTAGGTAGGTATTCATGTGGCCTCATATCGGGTCCCCACGAGCCGATTCCCACAAAATTGGGGCTGTGGATGTTTTTCATCATGCTCCATCGAGACGTGGTATCCGAAATTCCAAAAAAGTTGTTTGTGACGTTATCGCTTCGGTGCTCTATTCTTATCACACTTCTACCATGAAAAAGAGTATATTTTTCCTCGCTCGCTGCGCTCGCTCGTTAAACAGTTGTTTAATGTTGTTGTTTTTTTTAAGCAAACGGATTGGGCGAGTGAGGTGACCGAAAAAAAAGATGCTTCATATGCTCACAATTTAATCTAGTGAAGGGGTTACTATTTCTACCTTCAAAAAGAGTGTGCATTTCCTCGCTCGCTTTGCTCGCTTGTAATATTTAGAAACAGGTTGGTTTCGGACAGCAAACAATAAACCAGGGCCGGACGTGCCAAAACAGAGTCATTGGCAGCGAGGCGACCAGATATATATTTGAGATATCCGATAGTGTATTTTGATAACAGAATAACTGGTCTTTCAATGCAAATAAAGTTATAATTTTTGCGCATGCAATCTTTAGTCATAACAGTCTTGAAGGCCGAGACTGCTCAGGAATCTAAACTAAATGTTTATAGACACTTTCATTTTCAGTGCACTGTATTCAGCCCGTTGTAAAAGCCACATTTTATCATGCATGTGTTTAAATTTGCAGGTTCCTGACTTTATATGTTGTCATTGGGGGAGGAAATCAATGATTAACAAAGTGAAATAAGTCCTATATTCATTGATGATTTGTTGTTGTTGTTCATTCTGTTGTGAGCTACTTCATGAAACTTTGAACATACATGTACAGGAGGACACTAAATAAAAGGAGCTTATGCCAAAGTAAGTATCCGATACGGCACGGAGCAAGGACAAGGCCCAAAACTTTCTCATTTGCATAAATTGCTGTTCTTTTTTTTTGCTCACTGAAGCACAAGTTGTCGGGATTTCCGTGAAACTAAAATGAGACGAATCAGCATTGTCCTCAGACGGAGACAAAAGCAGCGCCACCATATAACGAAGCCCTGTGGATCAGCAGTCACGAGAAAGGCATAAAGTAGTCTCAGGGAAAAGGGAGAAAGAAGAAAAAGAAAAAAGGGAACAGAAAAATCACGTGGTTTATAAACTTACCATATAGTGCAGAGGTTAAAGCAGCAGTGAACTGACCCTTATTGTGATGTATTTACAACAGCGCCAACTTACGGCAACTCAAAACCAGAAACTCTTAGAAACATAATATCCTTTGTGGCTTCTCGTGAATTTCCTTCGTATGAATGCAAATACATTTTAATGGATGTTACTAAAAAAAAATAAAGGTCTCATTAATCAGAATAGAGCATGTTGGTAGCAAAAGGGGAACAAAATCAGTAGTTTAGGACTGAGAGGGCGCTATTTCAAAATCACATACAAGGGTGCCAGTCCGCTCTTGCTTTAAGACCAACGTGGGGGTAAATTTTTGAAGCTCATAAACAATCACTTCCCCAAGGGACACAAACTGAAACCCAATATTTAATTTTAAAACACGGTAAAGGTGAGCTGCATGAAAAAGCATGGATGTAGTCATAAAAACCCACAACCAGAAAGTCATCAGACAATTACACGGATTCTAAACCTAAATGGAACTGCAAGAAAAAAAATGTCCGTTGTGAGGAAAATGCATGGAAACGGCGCTGGTCTACAAGGCTACCATCCATCATGGTAATGAGGAAAATGTTGCTAGGGAATGGAGGGGGGTACCTTTAAAGATAATTATGTATAAAATCATGTCAAATCGATTAAACATGAAAATTCAACAACGACACCCAACTTTCAATTATATTTAGAACTTGAAGAACACACATACCTAATTCACACCAACTTGGGACATCGAAAAAAAAGTCAAACTTAAACCAAAGAAAAAGCGGCTTGTGCAACCTTTGCTTGGAGGAAAAGGTCACCATCATTCGCTTAACAAAAGATCTGAGCTAATATCAAAGTGCAGACACCGGAACAGGCTAGCCATAAAACCAATCAATTCCTAAGTTTCAGTTGTTACATTTGTTAAAGTTCATATAGGACTATTCATTCGGACTGATGCCCCTTTAATGTCGGTGATTTAGTGATTTGGAGGTCGGCTTACGCAGTAGGGCTGGATGTATGGACAGATACAAAGTGCATGGACGTCATTCACGAACATTGTTAACCCTATCTTTTTTTTCATGTGGTTACATTCAGAAAGGCAGATAAAAAAGGTGGATCGGTGTCACCCTATATACCTAACCAAGATCCGATGGGAGATGTCGCCATCCCGTCCGCACCTGAAAATCAAGCATTTACGGCTGAGGACCGAACCCGTCAATACGAAGCGATGGGCATGGCCGACGCCCCATCCCCACCCGACTACCAGTCATCAATGGCCGACTGCCACACACGGACCAGCCAACCATCAGGCGCGACAAGCTCCAATTCTCCACTGAACATCCAGTTATTAAGGGCTGGCGATCAACAGCAGTCCAGCCGAACGTTGGGCATGGCTAGCACCCAGTTTCCAGCAAACAACCAGTCATATACGCAGTTCAGCCAACCGCAGTCCAGCCAACCGAGATCGAAAGGCATCATCATCATATCCATTCTTCATTTTCTGGGGGGCTTTTTGACATGTGGCCTAGGCATCGGACTTTGTTTTCTGAGGGATGATAGCTTCTTTCTAGCTACGGGATTCATTGGGGACACCTTACTGGTAAAAAAAAAAAAAGCTTTCTCTTTAGCAAGCCCTTCCCGCATGTCGAGCATTAGATGTAGACTGGAAAGTGCTGTAATACCTTGGACATGTGCTCCTGCGACAATTACCAAGCTTATATCTTCCAAGATATAGAGTCTTTGTTTGGTTGAAAATGTGCAATATTGAATTTTAGGTTGGATTAATAGTTCAGGCAATGATTTTGAATATGCTTGAGGAATTCTATAGGGTGCGATATTCAACTGTGCAGCAATAATAGTGGCAGGAGAATGTCTCGTATAATGTCATCACAGAGGAAATCGGACTATTACAGTGATTGATCACTACTTGCTGGCAGCTCCGCTGTAAAAGAATATGCCTACGTAATAATTAAAAAAATACAGCTAGCGCGCGCAGCAGGCAAACTACGCGTACACACACCTGACTACGCAGCTACGCAGCTTAGTACGCAGTGAGTGAAGTCACCTCGGTGAATATAACGACGTTATATTGACCGAGGTGACGTCAAAACTAAAATATAACACTTGCGATCCTTGCAGCTCTAGTCACGTGATGGTATTTTGACCAATCACTGATACGAATCCATATAGCCTATGTAATATAACATTTCATTTCCCCGAAGGAGTTATATTTTACCCAAGGGATTATATCTTCCCCGAAGCGCGCTGCGCTAAGGGAAAGTATTGGCCCGAGGGAAAAATATAGCTTCGGAGGGGAGAGTGATGAAATATTATTTATTAAAGAGATAGACCAGGCAATATCTGTTATGTTATTATAGTATATATAGATTCGCCATCAGACATTTCAGAGTATTGCACTTACTGCATTAACAGGCTGTTTGCTGCAGCTCCGCTTTAAAATAACATGCCTAAATAATAATAAAGGAAAATACAGCTAGCGCGCGCAGCATGCAAACAACGCGTACACACACCTAACTACGCAGCTTATACGCAGTCACGTCACCTCGGTCAATATAACGGCGTTATATTGACCGAGGTGACGTCAAAAACAAAATATAACAATTGCGATCCTTGCAGCTCTAGTCACGTGATGAGATTTTGACAAATCACTGATTCGACTCTATATAGCCTATGTAATATCACAAAATATTTCACGCTTGAGTGAACAGACAAAACTTTTGTGAAGGGTGCCAAATTTGAGCTCGACAAGAATTAGTATTCGTTCTGGGGAGCGTTTCACGAAGAGTCTTGTCAGTGATTTTCACTGACAACTGTTATAAGCTACTGAAAATACTCGTGTCTGATTGGTTGAGAGCAAATTAGTCAGTGAAAATCACCTACAAGAATCTTGATATGAAACGCTCCCTTGGTTGCCTTATACATGTGCGCCCATTGTTTGCGTCTGCGTGTCCCTTCAGGGCCATGAAGTAGAGACAAATGAAGAAAAAAAATCAGATCTTTTTTAATATTCACGTCTTTGACGTAAAAGACAAAAAGTGTCGCATGGGTATATATCATTTCTTTTTATTTTTTACGTCTTGTTGCATATATATATATATATATATACGTCAGTCCTTTGCGTTTGCGTGTCCCTTATAAGCCACCATAGAAACCATTAATCTGTAGGATCCTATAGAAAGAAAAAACTGCTTTTCTACGAGAAAGAATTTGGTTTACAAAAAAGAAGGTTGCCCACCGCAGCTATGGCGTCGCCGATAGAGGGCCAAATACATAAATCGGAGGTGGAATTGGTCTGTACTGCAGGGAGGGTGGGCAGAATGGCTCAGCGTGGTCTGACTGACTGGGGAAGGGTGGGCCCGGGGTGATGGGTCGTGTACATTCTTGGATACGCCTTTTATCGCCACCCCCATAGATACGACAGAGCCCTGGGGCTGTCCCCCATCCAATATTATCATTTTGCTTGCTAATAACGACCCTTATTCCGTATTATGAATAGCGACCTGCATTTAGTATTATGACTAGCGACCCTCTTCTCATATTATGAATAACGACCCTTTTCTCGTTTAATGAATAGCGATCCTCTTCTCGATTTACGAATATTTTACCAATTTTCTCCTCCTCTTTTGCTCCACTCTTTCTTTCTTGTTTTCTCTCTCCTTCTCATAAAATGTGTTCATACCATTTTCTTGCCATGAAGTTCGTCGCCGCCGGTATCACTGGCCTGTGCAATGGTGCGAAGAAATCGTCATTACTAGTTTTGGTGAGATCATCTTTTTCAAGTAATCTTTCATTCAGTTATAATATATATATTTCCATTTTAATGAAAAGAAAAATGAAGCGGATTGATAGTATGCGGCATTAAAGGACCTGTGTAGCGTGTTCGCATAATAGCCCTATTTTTAAAGTAATCCGAATCCATTCAAATGACCTAGCCCCACCACCCACATAATATGCTACCATTACAGTGACGTATACACTGTTAAAGTAAGTCAAAATAGTGATTTCTTTTGGATGCACCACATGGTACTAAAATTACCCGCGAGCATGGCGAGAGAGATCTTGAATCTCCGAGGGATCGCGATTTTTTTTTTCAATTTGATATCAACTTCAAACTGGAGTAACTACACTTGTTGAAAGTTACACACTCACACACCCACCCACATATACGCACCTGGGATCATGGCCCCCGTGTGCCCCCTTTCGACGCCTACGCAAATGAATCTATTTTCCTATTTTTCGCGGGCATCGTGATTTAAATTTTAAAACATTACATAAAGTTATTTGTAAGAAGTATGCATTTTGCTGGTCCATTGCGCGTTCAAGAGTATTATTTTGCATTCAGTTTTTCTTATAGTATGTAGCCTGCATCTTTTTATGAAATCTTAACTGCTTTATGTATCTTCAAAATTAATTCTTCAGGTAATTAACATGGTCATGAACATCATCTGTGTTCCCTTTACTGCTATCTCTGGGATTCGACAAGCCTCCTGGCAATATTCACTCTTTATCCAACCACGAGACAGTTATCGTGATTATTACTATGATCATCATGATCATGCTGATTACCAGCGAATAGTAAGTCTTTAGTTACCATGATATGATTCGGGATGTTTTCTTCAAAATATTTCGTTGATAATAGAATGCCCTGCTAATTGGGTACGATGATAATTTACTCCAAAAAGACACATCCAGTATAATCATTAATATTCTTATGAAAAACTTTTCCACTAAAAGTAAGGAACCTTCAATTTTCCAGCCAATTTTTGTATTTCGGGTCACTAATATCAATTGCATTCAAGTTCATTCACTTTCGTCATCATTTGGAGACAGGCGATATTGTGGGGATCCAAATTAATTCTTCTCCTAAATTATTTCAGTTTATGACACTGATTTTCTTTGTTGTCCCCATTCGCTATATTTCTGTGGAAAAAAATTGGTAGCATGTATATGAGTCCTTTACGTACATACGATTTCAATTTTCGTTCTTTGAATTTTGACGAACAAATAGTAGACTCGTTTGAAATAGAAAAAAATGAAAGGAAATGGAATCCGAGTGCTGTCCCCTAATGTGGATACTCCTTATCTAAATTTAGGTAACTTATATTTTGAAGAATATTTTCCGCGTATAGCAAATTCGAACGAGAGAATAACCACGCGTTAAATCGTATGATCCTTGTTCAAAGTGCAGTAATTTATATGAAAAGCTTGGAAAAGCTTGGTGTGTGAATAACAAATTTGAAAGAAGGAAAATAAATTCGAATGAAAACTTATTGTAAACCGCATAAATTCGAATGCTCTTAAATATTAAAGGGAACCATCCAGATGTGGTTACATTACTAACATGTCTTTGAGTGGAACAATGGTAGCCTATGACATCAGATTGAGACACAAGATGCAAACTGATTCCTTTCATAAGAATAGTAATTATGATCGGCGTTGGTTAAGTTGCTTAAATGATAGCGAGCGAAGGGAGCGAGCGCTTCCCGATTTCCCATTTCCCTTTCCTGTTTTTGTGGTTTTTTGTCAGCCGACTGGGGGCACGTGCCCCCACGCCACAAACGGAGCCACTGCTCACTCAAAAGTATAGTTTTGTCGATACTTATATAATGGAATAGATCAAGACAAAACGGTAATAGATACAATTTAACCAATGCATACAACAAACATATTAAGATCTTTTCTTTTTCCTGACTATGTATCTTTTACTGTATATTCGTATAATTCCCAGGTGAAATTTTTATTGGTCACAACCCTGCTTATTATAGTGTACATCTCTGAGCTCTTCTTTGCCATTGTCGGATCTTCCCTTCTTTACTTCAGGCTTCATAACGTCCCGCAGAGAGCCTCCATGACGCAGATGGTGGTAAGAAAAAAACATAGACTGTGGGCTGAGGCCTGCTTTCTTCTGGGGCATGACGAAAACCCATCGTTTAAAACTGAAACCCCGATTTGATTTTTGAACTGGACATGAGATTGCAGTAAGCCTAAATAAACAAAAGCGCTGAACAGCTTAATCACATTGCCGGAGAAACGATCGACCTTCACAGTTTGAAAAGAGAGAGAGGGGGGGGGGGGGGGGGGGGGGGGGGAGAGAGAAAGAGAAACACGCTGGGGCTACACATGCCTATAGTACAGTCAAAATATGAAAAAACCCAAAACTAATTGCAACAGAAACGATTCCACTTGCATATAATCTGGAATAGCCATAAAAACAACATACTAAAAATTAACAAAAATTGAAGTGGTGGATCAATGCCTAATTTGCATAAATTCAAAATGGCCGCCATTTCAGACTTCAGTAGACATGGTGAGACACAGAGAACCTATTTTAGCCTATATCTCGAGATATGAGACACGTAGAGAGCTAATTTTAGTGTCTTTACCAATGTTTTCAGGGTCAAGAAACATGATTGTGGCATTATTACCAGCTTACAACTACTCCTTAACTCCTAATTTGCATAAATTTGCATAAAATTAGCCTTTTAAAAAATTCAAAATGGCTCCCAAGTTGCATTTTAAAATCAAAATCTCATCTGATACTCATAGAAACTTAATTTCAATGTCCTTATATCCATTGTTTGGGGATGAAAAAGATTTATTAGCATTACTAGCAAGTTATACATATCCACTGACTCTTAATTTGCATAAATTTGGATACAATTAACCCCCTTCCACATCTAAATGGCGGCCATTTCAGACCACATTAAACACGCAGAACATACTTTAGCCTATATCTCTACATCCGAGACACGTAGAAAGCTAATTTTGGTGTCTTTACCTATGTTTCTGGGGTCAAGGAACATGATTATGGCATTATTACCAGCTTACAACTACTCCTTAACTCCTAATTTGCATAAATTTGCATAAAATTAGCCTTTTTGAAATTCAAAATGGCTGCCAAGTTGCATTTTAGCCTATATCTCTAGATCCGAGACACGTATAGAGCTAGTTTCAGTGCCTTTACCTATGTTTTCGGGGTCAGGGAAGGTGATTATGACATTATTACCAGCTTACAACTACTCTTTAACTCATAATTCGCATAAATTTGCATAAAATTAACCCTTTTGAAACTCAAAATGGCTCCCGAATTGCCTTTTAAAACTTTAACTCAATTGATATGCATGGAAAGTTAATTTCAGTATCCTTACCCAAGGTTAGAGGATGAAAGAGATTTATCATGGGATTGAGAGCAATTTGTAACTATCCGCTAATTCTCAATTTACATAAATTTGCATACAATTAACCCCTTTGCACTTCTAAATGGCGGCCATATCAGAGTAAACACGCAGAACCTATATTAGCCTTATCTCTAGATACGAGACACATAGAAAGCTAATTCTAGTGTCTTTACCTATGTTCTGGGGGTCAAGGAACACGATTATGGCATTATTACCAGCTGACAACTACTCTTTAACTCCTAATCTGCATAAATTTGCATAAAATTAGGGTTTTTAAAATTCAAAATAGCTGCCAGGTTGCATTTTAAAACTCTTCCTCAATTCGTCCCTGTTTTCACGAAGTGACGGATAAGCGCGCAACTTTAAAAAAGTTAGTTTTGAGTAAATCGCTTTCAAAGTTTCAGACCTCAATCTCAACCTCTTTAATGTATGAAGGGTAAATAAATTTTATATCCTCTTATAGGGCATATTCTGGACAATTTTCAGTATCAATCATTTGCTTATTCCTTTTATATTTTAAAAGAAAACGAGGTGTAAACAATGCCGTCATTTCGTGAAAACAAAAATTCAAGGTTCCACTGTGATTTTGTTTTCACGAAGTGACGGATCTCATCCGCATGCGTGTTAAACAAATGGGACTTGATGAGCGCGCATTTGACCTAATTCTGCGCGATCACGTATTCAAAGCGAAGACGCGCTCTTTTATGTGTTTTCACGAAGTGACGGAACTCAGCCGCACACGTAAAGCATATGGGACGGCTGAAAGCCGTCACTTCGTGAAAACAGAAAATCCTTTTACTAGGTATTTTCTTGTTGAAGTCATTGCCATAGTTACGTAATTAGACATTATTAAGGTCTGAAACTCTGTGAAGTTCAAGATGTTAGTGAAAGATGTCCAAAAATGCAAAAAAATAAAAATTGAAAAAATTACGATTTTCCTCGTATCCGTCACTTCGTGAAAACAGGGACGAATTGATACTCATGGAAAGTTAATGTCAGTGTTCTTATATCTGTGCGTAGGGGATGAAGAAAATTTATCAGCATTACTAAGCAAGTTACAACTATCTACTGACTCTTAATTTGCATAAATTTGCATAAAAATTAACCCCCTTTCACTTCTAAATGGCCGCCATTGCAGACCATAGTATACACGCATAACCTATTTTAGCCTATATCTCTAGATCTGAGACATACAGAGAGCTAAATTTAGTGTCTTTACCTATGTCTGGGGGGGTTAAGGAACATGATTCTGGCAATATCACCACCAAATGAATACTCCGTATCTCCTAATTTGCATAAGTATGCATAAGTATGCATAATATTAACCCCTTTTTTCAATTCGAAATGGCTGCCATGCCGCATGCTTAAAACTTTGTCTCATCTGATACTCATAGAAAGTCAATATCAGTGTCCCTGTCCATGGTTAGAAGGGGATGAGGGAGATTTATTATAGTAGTACTAGCAAGTTATAATTATCCACTGACTCTTAATTTGCATAAATTTGCCTATTATTAATCCTTAACAATTCCAAATTGCTGCTATAAAGACAATATTTTAGCCTATATCTTCAGATATCAGACAAAATAATAGAAAACACATTTTGGCGTTCTTACCTATGTTTTGGCGGACAAGCAAGATGTTTATAACATTATCAGCAGCTTAGAACTATTCCTTGACTAATAATATGCATGAATTTACTTAAGATTAGCCTTTTTTAAAATCCAAAATGTCTGCCATGTTGCATGTTTAAACCTGTATCTTAACTGATTCTCATGGAAAATTGTTGTTAGTGTCCTTATCCATGGTTAGAAGATGAAGAAGATTTATCATTGCAATAGGTTATAACTCTTCACTGACTCTCAATTTGCATAAATTTTCATATTATTAATTCCTTTTCACTTTTAAACGGCCGCCATATCAGACCACAGTACATAATGTCATGCAGAACTTATAATTTAGCCAATACCTCTAGATCTGAGACACAAAGATAGCTAAATGTAGTGTCTTTACCCATGTTTCGGGGCCAAGGATCATGATTGTGGCATACTTACAGGCTTACAGCTGCTCCTGAGCTCTTTATTTGCATAAATTTGCATAGAATTAGCCTTTTTCATACTAAATTAGCTGCCATTTTGCATGTTCTAAACCTTTATCTCATATGATACTCATGTAATGTTAATTTCATTGTCATTTTCCATGGTTAGGGGATGAGCGGAAATTGTTATAGTATTATTACTAGCAAGTTATAACTATCCACTGACTCTTAATTTGCATAAATATGCATATAATTAACCCTGTTTTCACTTTCAAATGGCCGCCATATTAGACCACATTAGACACGCAGAACTTATTTTAACCAATATCTATAGATCTGAGACACTTAGGAAGCTAATTATTGTGTCTTTACCTATGTCTTCGAGGTCAAGGAACATAGTTATGGCATTATTACCAGCTTACAACTACTCCTTTACTACTAATTTGCATACATTTGCATAAAATCAGCCTTTTAAAATTAAAAAATGGCTGCCAAGTTGAATTTTGAAACTCTACCTCAATTGATACTCATGGAAAGTTAATTTCAGTGTCCAAGGTTAGGGGATGAAAGAAATTTATCACAGCATTACTAGCAACTATCTGCTGACTCTTAATTTGCATAAATTTGCATAAGATTTGCCTTTTTCTCATTCAAAATGGCTGCCAAGTTGCATTTTAAAACTCTACCTCAATTGATACTCATAGAATATTAATTTCACTGTGCTTATCCAAGGGTAGGGGATGAAAGAGGTTTATCATAGCATTACTAGCAACTAACCACTGACTTTTAATTTGCATAAATTTACATAAAATCAGTGGCATATCTAGGGGTGCAAGTTGGGCAAGTGCCCCGGGTGGCACTTTGAGGGGGCGCAAAAAATGCGAGAGAAAGAAAAGGATTATGCGCCACCATGTTGACTACAGTAGACAAGCAAAACCCATATAGCATACATCTATAGATTTCAGTGTATCTACGTATGTTTAGGGACCCAAGGAACATGCTTATATCATTATTAACAGCTTACAACTATTCCTTAACTCCTAATTTGCATACATTTGTATAAAATTCACCCTTAAGCCAATTCAAAATGGCCGCCATGTTCTGTTCCCTTGCATTAACACAGCAGGGGTGTTGATTTGTGTTCGTGGTTGGGGATGATGGAATATTCTCTGACTGCCAGTTATGGAATATTCTTGGTGAGGAAGCGAAGCGACCAAGCTGGGAAAGGGTCTGGCAAATGGTTGTCATCAAATTCACATATGAGGACTTTGGCAACCTGACTGCCAATTATGACTTTTCGGCACTTTGTTACTGTCTAAACCATACTCTTTAAACGAACTAGCGAAACGAGCTACCCCCCCCCCCCCCCAAAAAAAAAAAAAAAAAATTAACAAAAAAAAAACAACAACAAACAAACAAACAAAACAAACAACAAAAACTAAAAACAAACAAAAAAAAACCACTATTTTGATGAAAAACTAGCATTTTGTCTTCAATGGTATAATCGGTCACCTCCCTTTCAAATATAACTCTATTCTAACACCTCAATGGTCCAATTATTTTTTCCTGTTCAATATAACCCCGATTAGAAATATGACGAGCGAGCCAAGCAAGCGACGAAATAAATTTTGTCTTCAAAATGCACCATAGGCCTGTCGATAAGTATTTAAATTATCTATTCAGTCAACTCGCGTACATGTCCAAATTGCCCTCCATACTATCGTGTGTCTAAATGTTATTCAAGAGAGCGCAGCAAGCAAAGAAAAATTTATACTCTTCCATGGGCCTCAAAGAAATCTGAATACATGTAATATATGATCACCTAATTGCCAAATATGTGGCTATTTGGGTAATTGTTTGGCACCCAGTTTTCATGTTTTATAAGCGATAGAAACAATCTGCTACCAAAATAAACTAGATGACTGTATGACGCACTCCTCCCACAGAATTCGAGAATACTTACACACCTCTGCAAAACTACTGTAATATCCGGACATCTTGCTGAGGGAACAGGAGTGCCTGGTGTTTGACCATATTTATACTTTAAGAGCGAGCAGAACGAGGAAAAATTGGTTTTTCAAATAATAAGAACAGGTTATAGTGTATTGTTACTTCATTCTCATTATCTTGGCAATGTATTTTTACTTTCCTTTCTCATATTTGGTATGACATTAATAGGCAATTAAGTATAAGCGATAATCTCTTGAAAAATTTTTGTTTTTCTGTTTTAGGTCATGCCCTTCGACTCCTTGCACTAAGAAAAAAACGGGTTCAATATTGCACCCTTCAAATGGAACAGTGGGAGCTCCTTTATGAGTACAACTTTGCACCCTAAAGCACTTTGCACCTTTAAGGGTACAACCATGCACCCTTAAGGATGCAAAATGTACCTTTAAGGTGCAGTGGCTAGAGTTGTACCCTTCAGGAAAGGTGCAAATTTGTACCCTTTTGAATGCAAAAATTTCTGCATTCTTAAAGGCGCGAAGTTGCATCTTTAAGGGTGCAGACGGGCACTTCCTGGAGCAAACAAGTACAAAATGATGCATCTTTGCACCTTTTTCATGAAAGGTGCTGCAAGTGTTGCAATTAGGGTGCAACACTCAACTTTTCTTTCTAAGTGTGTGCAATTATTTGACAAACATTTTATGAGTAGAAGGATAGTATAACCAGGAAGATCTCCCCTTCCAACTCCCTAGTATAACATTAGAAAGACAAGATGTGTACCGATTTCCTTTCATTAGGATCATAACCGGCATTTGTTGAGATACGTGAAATGAAAGCGAGCAAAACGAGTGAGCGCTCCCAGGGTTTTCTGTTTTCTTCATTGAGTTTACGTTTAACTGTTTACCCATTTTCTTTCTTTATTTCGCCTTTTGAGGGGATTAAAAAGGGCCATGTCATATTTAATCGTGAATCATTGGGGGATGATAATACAGGTCATTCCCCTGCCCAAAATAATGGTACTTATACAGTAAATCCACGCCCACCCAATATTACGGCTGTCAACAATATTGCGAGGGGACGCAGTAGTTATTTGGAGGGATCACAAAAGTTATTAGGAAAGGCAGTGATGTTGGGAGGGAGTGAAATGATCAGTTAGAGTGAACAAAATGATTATTTTGAGGGAATACAATAATCCATGGAGAATTTATTCTCCTCATGTCACCTGGTGGGCTCCGTATCATGTCGCTCAGTTTACTGTAGCTCCAAAATATATCATATTGGTTGTTGTGCGTATACTGTTGACGTGAGTGTACTGCGCACTGTCTATTATTGTAAAATATAATTTGCTAGCAACATGTGTATACTTAATTCAATATTTCTGAGGTACATATTGCAATTATTACAAAAATAGTTATTAGAGTACAAAATCATAATATGTCTCCTTATAGTACATACAAATCGGCATATAATGTATGCACCAAATCACATAATTTCATAATGAAAAAGAAAAAAGCTTCACACCGTGGGCATGGTGGAAGGGGACTTCCTTCTAATTTCAAAAATATATTTAAAATTCATAGGCCTCAACAAAACTCATATTTTATGGAAGTATCATACATGAATTTACCTTGTTACGTTTCATCACAGGCTGAATTCACTATAGATGAACAGCACTATTAAGTTAGATTAAAATGCTGTATCACCGCATTTACACAATTAACATACAGGGATCATTTTACACATTCCGTATAATACATTTAAGTTGTCTTGACCGG
This sequence comes from Echinometra lucunter, assembly GCA_029962745.1. Taxonomy (NCBI): domain Eukaryota; kingdom Metazoa; phylum Echinodermata; class Echinoidea; order Camarodonta; family Echinometridae; genus Echinometra; species Echinometra lucunter. Next base: position 11,206,359 of record CM057162.1, read on the forward strand.
CATAACTTGTATTTATATATATTAATGCAAATTATGAAACTTGCTCAAAGTTGTTGTTGGGCAACAAAACTGAAAATATTCATTAACCACATAGGAACCCAAATCTAAGCTATGACCGGGGTAATAATGTTTGGAGCGCCATGAGCGTCTCCGTCAGACATGACGGACCTGGGCGCTATGTAAGAAGCCATTGTTATTATTAGTAGTAGTATTATCATCATTAATGAAAAAAAAAAAATCTTCGCGAAGAAATATTTAGGTTTGTAAATTATCTAGCCGACTAGTACAGTATATACCCGGTGCCCCCCCCCCCCAAAAAAAAAGCGGAACGGTGGATTTTCAGTACTTTACCTTCAAAAAGTAGATAACGTTTTTGCATAAGTATCGCCCAAGGAAGAAAATGATACCAAGATCATTGAAACTTGGAAAAGTAATTTGTATGCTATGCCCATTTCTTAAAATACGGTCATTTCAAATTTTTGGCGACTGATGAGAGTAGCTTTGTGTCGGGATGGCCTTTCATGATTGAGGGATGTCCACTGATGCATGTCAGCAACAAAACATGCTACTACACATGCCATATGAAAGGCCATCCCACCCCCCCCCCCCCACAATTCTGCTCTCAACTGTCGCGAAAAACACGCGAAATTCTAAATATTTTAAGAAACGGGCATAGAATCAAAATTACTTCATCATATTTAATGCTCTTGATATCATTCTCTTTGGTAGAAGATACTTTACCTACTAAATCAAAAGATTATCTACTTTCTGAAGTTAAAGTACCGAAAATCCACCGTTCCGCCTTTTCTGGGACTAACAGTCAAGTTCTTTCACCCAAGAATAACAACAAAATAAACAATATTATATTGCTCTTGGACAGGCCATAAAGCAGCCATTATTAATTTAAAGGGATTAATTATATACATATTTATGCAAATTAAAAGTCAGTGGATAGTTATAACTTGCTAGTGATGCTGAATCTACCTCATCCCCTTCTAACCATGGACAGGGACACTGATATTGAATTTCTGTGAGTATCAGATGAGACAGAATGTTAAACATGCAGCATGGCAGCCATTTTGAATTGAAAAACAGTTAATTTTATGCCCATTTATGCAAATTAGGAGTTAAGGAGTAGTTATTAGGTGGTAATAATGCCATAATCATGTTCCTAGACCCCCCAAAACATAGGTACAGGCACTAAATTTAGCTCTCTGTGTGTCTCGGATCTAGAGATATAGGCTAAAATAGGTTATTCATTTATACTGTGGTCTTAGATGGCAGCCATTTAGAAGTGAAAAGGGGTTAATTGTATGCAAATTTATGCAAATTAAGCATCCGTGGATAGTTGTAACTTGCTAGTAATACTAATAAATCTTCTTCATCCCCTACCCATGGATATAAGGACACTGAAATTAACTTTCTATGAGTATCAGATGAGATTTTGATTTTAAAATGCAACGTGGCAGCCATTTTGAGTTTCAAAAAGGCTAATTTTATGCAAATTTATGCAAATTAGGAGTTAAGGAGTAGTTGTAAGCTGGTAATAATGCCATAATCATGTTCCTTGACCCCACAAAACATAGGTAAAGACACTAAAATTAGCTCTCTACGTGTCTCATATCTCGAGATATAGGCTAAAATAGGTTCTCTGTGTCTCACCATGTCTACTGAAGTCTGAAATGGCGGCCATTTTGAATTTATGCAAATTAAGCATTGATCCACCACTTCAATTTTTGTTAATTTTTAGTATGTTTTTTAAGGTAATTTTCAGTGGATAGTTACAAATTGCTCTCAATCCCATGATAAATCTCTTTCATCCCCTAACCTTGGGTAAGGATACTGAAATTAACTTTCCATGCGTATCAATTGAGTTAGAGTTTTAAAATGCAATTCGGGAGCCATTTTGAGTTTCAAAAAGGTTAATTTTATGCAAATTTATGCAAATTAGGAGTTAAAGAGTAGTTGTAAGCTGGTAATAATGTCATAATCACCTTCCCTGACCCCGAAAACATAGGTAAAGGCACTGAAACTAGCTCTATACGTGTCTCAGATCAGAGATATAGGCTAAAATGCAACTTGGGAGCCATTTTGAATTACAAAAAGGCTAATTTTATGCAAATTTATGCAAATTAGGAGTTAAGGAGTAGTTGTAAGCTGGTAATAATGCCATAATCATGTTCCTTGACCCCAGAAACATAGGTAAAGACACCAAAATTAGCTTTCTACGTGTCTCGGATGTAGAGATATAGGCTAAAGTATGTTCTGCGTGTTTAATGTGGTCTGAAATGGCCGCCATTTAGATGTGGAAGGAGGTTAATTGTATGCAAATTTATGCAAATTAAGAGTCAGTGGATAGGTATAACTTGCTAGTAATGCTAATAAATCTTCTTCATCCCCAAACAATGGATATAAGGACATTGAAATTAAGTTTCTATGAGTATCAGATGAGATTTTGATTTTAAAATGCAACTTGGGAGCCATTTTGAATTTTTTAAAAGGCTAATTTTATGCAAATTTATGCAAATTAGGAGTTAAGGAGTAGTTGTAAGCTGGTAATAATGCCATAATCATGTTTCTTGACCCTGAAAACATAGGTAAAGACACTAAAATTAGCTCTCTACGTGTCTCATATCTCGAGATATAGGCTAAAATAGGTTCTCTGTGTCTCAATATGTCTACTGAAGTCTGAAATGGCGGCCATTTTGAATTTATGCAAATTAGGCATTGATCCACCACTTCAATTTTTGTTAATTTTTAGTATGTTGTTTTTAGGTATTTTTCAGACTATATGCAAGTGGAATCGTTTCTGTTGCAATTAGTTCTAGGTTGACCCCTTTTTTTTCGTATTTTGACTGTACTACTAGTGCTAGTTCAGATTCTGAACGATTTTATTTAAGAGCAATCTCCCCCAAGCGCGATATCTCCAACCTCTGCCAGGCCGATAGATGCCGTGATCCCGAATTGTACGGGCGAGGTATTAGGGTATTCCTCGCCCGTACAATTCGGGATCACGCCATCTATCGGCGATGACGTTTATTTCTTACCCTGTATATATTTCAAACATTATTCATATACTTGTTTTCTTTTGTATATCACATATAGGTGAACTCAGGTAATCGCAATGGGAGTGGACAAATGGAAACGGACACATTCTACATGCCCTACGGACAACCCGCATCGAATACCGGAGAATACGTTCCTCTTCAGTTAACTAATTAATCAGATGTTGCATTATAAGAAGTAGAGGCAAGAAATGAAAATACGTAATTCATTATTCCAACTGCATTATTTTATTCACAAAAATTTTCTATCCGTCACGTGCCTTGGTCATTGTACACTGACAAAGACTTGAGGTGGGTAGACACACTTTGGGAGTTTTTTTTTTTTTTTGGGGGGGGGGGGAATTTTAAATTCGGGCAGGGGGAGGGGGCTACTGCATCCCCCCCCCCCCCCGCTGCGTCTTGCAGTGGTCACATGATATGCTGCCGTAAATACTGTCAAGCAAAGGACTTGCAGACTTGCAACATCACACAAACTTTGAAAACTCACAGAGTCCAAAGACGTATGCTGAGGCATAGAACCTAGAACTTGTGCATGGTCGTTTTGCCAGCCCCATATGGCATGATATGGCCCCATCTTACGCGAGGCCTTGGGTTCAACGGCCCTTGGTAAGACAAAAAAATATCATTGGGTTGTTTATTCCGATACTAAAGGATTTAAATGGTAACAATATTTAACGCCCACAACATGACCTTTACGCCCAAGAACAACTTCCACATTCATCTAGGTTAAAAATTACGTGACTCGAAAGTTTGTGGGTCGTCTTTCCCCGCTTTCCCCTACTCTTTCACACCTGGATTAACAAACATTAAAAATTCACATTTTCTTGTCCTGCTAAAACACTACAACAATGAAACTACAGCCTTCCTTTCCACAAATATTTAGTTATTGCAAAAAAATAAAAAAATAAATAAGAAATAAACTTCATCAACTTCGATTTCAATCCCTTAATCAAAATTAAATATTGATATGTGTGCGCCAATATGTTTTACGGTTATCTTCATGTCATCGTCATCTGTTGCCTTTTTTATCATCTTGGTTTGTGCCACGGTGACGCTTCCTGAGCCTCTTGACACTGTTTCTAGTGTACGGTTATTGTCCTTGTAGTCGCCTTACCTTGGCTTCTAACCGCTGTCTGTGTGTCTTGTGTTCTCGTACTACTGTCTGCTGTTCCAGGTGTTACAACATCCTCGCTATGCCACAGCCTTCGCCGATTTTTTGTTAAGTCACCTGATCCAAGTTCTTCAATCTCCATCGACACAGTCACTTGCAAAGTGTTTGTCATCGCTTGGTCTTAATCTACTTGCACTGTTCTTCTCCTCAACCTTCTCACATAGTTAGCCATTACCCATATTCTCCATCCCCGGACTACATAACTCATAAGACTGTGCTGTCTATTTTTAATGTGAGTCATTTTTGGTTGGGTATTTTGCCTTCAGCCGTAAAGTTGATTTCAAAATGTAAGTATGTTTATTAGCGGTGCAGTTTGGAGTAATTTGTTTCCAATTACTGTATTTTAATCAACTTTCTTTTGATGTAGTCGAAATAATAATAATAATAGAAGTTGCGTAATAAGTGCTCATTTTAGTTTGCATAGAGCAATGTAGATTTATAGATGAGTAGTTGAGTTGTGGTAATTGTTAAAGGAGTTTGCTTAGTGTAATGCAGATTTAAGTAGAATCAAATGAGTATAGACTCTGATAATAGTTTGGGAGTTAGTGTAATGCAGATTTCTGTGTAATTGGGACAAAGGTATGTATTGGTATGGAGTTTAATATTGTAATGTGATAATGATGCTATGATGTGGATTTGCCTTAAGTGTATGTAATAATCTAAAGAAGATTTAGAGACATTGTTCTATATGTAGTAAACGAAAAGAAGACGTAGAGATATTCTGTGTAGTAATATAAAGAAGACTTAGAGACATTGCTCTGTGTAGTAATCTAAGGAAAGATGTAGAGATATTCTGTGTGTACTATAAAGAAGACTTAAAGACATTGCTCTGTATAGTAATCTAAAGAAAAATGTAGAGATATTCTATGTAGTAATGTAAAGAAGATGTACAGACATTGCTCTATGTAGTACTTTAAAGAAAGATATAGAGATATTCTGTGTAATAATATAGAGAGGATTTAGAGACATTGCTCTGTGTAGTAATCTAAAGAAAGATGTAGAGATATTCTGTGTAGTAATGTAAAGAAGATGTAGAGACATTGCTCTGCGTAGCAATCTAAAGAAAGATGTAAAGATATATTCTGTCTAGTAATATAAAAAAAGATGTAGAGACATTGCTCTGTGTAGTAATCTAAAGAAGATGTGGAGACATTGCTCTATGTAGAGAAAGATGTAGAGATATTTTATAAATAATTTGTATAGTATGATCCACACTCACAGTTACAATTGCTGGCTCTATATTGTTAGCTTATTTGTAGTAAACAAGTCGGTTACTGTTACGCTGAGTCATGATATTCAATTTGTGTAGGCCACAAGTTACACTGTAAAAACAAATCTAGTCAAATTTGACAGACTAGTAATACTCTAGTCAAAAGTGACACATTTCTAGTCAAAATGACTAAATTTTAGTGAAATAATTTGACTAGTTTACCGTATGATACAGGCACCAGCGCTAACTTGACTTGATTCTAGTGAAATTGACTCAAATTTGGGGAAATGTTTGGTTAATTTTTACTAGATATCTGGTCATTTTCATTAGATTCTTGTCACATTTGACCAGAAAAGTAAGTGCCCGTGTGATCCGGTAATCTAGTCAAAGCTGACTAGTTTGTTTTTAGAGTGTAGAATATTGGAATAGGGTGCAAAATAGAAATTTAATTTTTGTATATATGATAGTTTAAGGTTTATTTGTCTAGTTGCTTTATATATTTCATTGAAAACTTGGGAAGATCTGGGTTTACCAAACTTACACTAGAGCCTTTAATAATAACGAATACACTGGTGTCATGGAGGTGCAGTGAAAAGTTGGTGCGTTTTTTTGTTTTGATTTTTTGTTGGTTTTTTTTTTGGGGGGGGGGGGTTGGGTTTTTTTAAAAAAGTAATGAGTAGGATGATTAATAAATTGATGTAGTAAAAGCTCACATCAGTCTTTAACCCCGAAAGCCTGCAGTTTGTTACTTTTATTAATAAATTTAAATTGATTATGTAGATTTATTGTCAGTGTTGTGTTTGTTTAGTAACGTTCTAGTCTGCATTTACTGGTGGTCAGAGCCTTGTAAATTAGTAGAATCATTCTTTGATATACATGTATACACACATACTATCACAGCGTTTTCCATGTAATCCCAATGATGTACATAGTTATGATTATGGTTTGTTTTGATCGCGTTTATAGTATTATATTGCATTTACATGAGTTTTTAAATTTATTTGGAGGTAAATATGAAAAAGGGATATGACAGAGAGTAAAATGTGGTTCAAATGTCAAGTTATTTCAACTATAATCGGTTCTGCCATTTAGACATGTTGGAGGGGTGGATATTTAGTTTTGTTGATATTCATATTCAACTAAGGTGCTAAAGAGGAAGTGTTTGTTCCGTAATGTGAGTGATTAGCCCAAACCAGTGAACAGTGTAACTTTGTAAGGATTTGGAAATTGTTTATGTTTTGTTACTCAACAAAAAAACTTATAATGATTAACAGCCTGATTCGTATATCTGCAGTGTCTGTATGATAGAATTTAAAATGTTTTCTGAATTTATTTTGTTTTTAGATACTGTGTAATAATGCAGAAAACTGGGCAAAGAAGAAAAGTAGTCACGCCAATATGATTTATTGTTATGATTATTGTTTGTCGCCCTCTTATGTCAGAGCTTACTCGATGCTTTTGCCATCATCATGATCATGGCCTAATTATAGCCACTGAAATCTCTGACATCTCTCCCTGAGATCGTGATATATCTTTTTAATGACGATGTGTGTGTGCGCGCGCGCGTGTGTGCTTCATGCTATCAAAAGAAAAGAAAAGCCCCCATTACTGCAGTAAAGCATGAGAATTCCTTTGTAAAATAGCCTACATGAAATCTACCGACGAATCTTAAACGGAATGTTAACAAAGAATTTTGTCGAAATGAATGTTCTTTTTTTTTAAGGGTATAATAAGGTTAATAAGGCTATGAAATTTATTTCTTAGATACTGTAGAAAAATTACATTACGAAATCTATTTCATTTGTTATGTATATATTTAGTGTGAACGCTTTATGTAATCTTTAGATGGCTAGGATTTAGAATACTTTAAAGTGATGCATGGTTATTATTAATGAAGGTTGGGTTACTAGTACTTGTATACGCAATATATTCATAATGATAGGCCTACACCGAATGATAATACAGAATTTATATTTTCTTTTAAAAAAAATAAAAAGAGTGAACGCGTTCACTCTGTTAGGAGTGAATTTCAGAAGAGTGTGAATTTAGAGTGAATTTAGAGTCAAAATTGTGATATTCACTCTTTGAGGGGTGACCTCAGTGATCACTCGAGAGTTTTGAGTAATCACTGAGGTCTCCCCAAAAAGAGTGAATAAAGAGCGTTCACTCTGTTCGGTTCTGTTTTTGAAAGAGAGTAAATTGCAGGCCGCAAAAGGATGGCAATGGTTTTATCTCATTTTTAAAAATCATTTTTATGTTCTTTCCTTTTGCAGAGTTGCAGAATTATAGACTTTCAGGGAACAAAAGGAACTCGTTCTCAAAGTTTCTGCATTTTAATTATATTCTATGGAGCTAGTACGAGGTGAAAAGCGATTCAATATAAGAAATGAAAACAGTAATGTAAACATGATATATTTAAGAATATACCATGTGTTTATTCACAGAAATTAAATAAAGAGTATGCACGTTTAAAGAAATGTGTAGACATAGTAATTTCTGTGTTCTTCTTGTATAAGTGCTTCTGGGTGTGTTTATAATGAAACAATATATGTTACTGTATCATTTACAGTTAAATGCAATATTCTCTTGCTTTTTACAGTTTTACTTAGTAAATTACTGGCAGCAGAGTTTCCAGTAATTTACTGTAATTTCTACGGCAATTTCTAACAGTGTTTGTGCAACCGAGAGGATGCGGAAGCTATAGGCATGATAGGCCTACACGAACTTTGAGATTTTAATCGGATTTCTATCGATGTTTCATCACGACGCCTTTTTTATACAGAGTATATGAATGTGCGGTTGTTTCTGCGTGAGCGGAGAAACTCCTCATTAAGTCAGCAAGGGTTTTTTTTGCTCTCTCTCTCTCTGCACGTGCAGTAGTTTTGGGTGTTTTTTCTTCAGATGAATTAGCCCCGGGAGTAAGCTAGCGAGTCCGAGCCGCATGTAGTGGACATAAAATACGCGCAGCCAGATTCTAGCAATAGACTGACAACTAGATGGCATATTTCTTTCAATTCTTTTTAAATGAACATTTATTTTCTTATCACTGATTTCAGGATTTAACAAAATTATTTTATAAAATTTTACAGTTTATACAACATAAATATATTACAGTACAATAATCAATATATGGAAGAAGGCGAGTTCCCTGAAGGAGGATCTTGTTGTGGGCTCGCCCGAAACACCAATAAATGTATAAAAGTCACAGAAGGAAGAGGGGGTCAAAGAGAGGCAAGGTAGGAGAAAGAGGCGAGGTATCGAGAAAGGAGGAGGAGGAGGAGAAGAAGAAGAAGGAGACTGTAACTTGACATAGTGACGTATATGTAAAAACAATCGGTTACAATATAATAATAATTAGTAATAATAATAGTAGTAGTAGTAGTAATAATAATAATAATAATAATAATAATAATAATAATAATGACAAAAATTATACATGTATGCCAAGATATGTATAACGCATGTATTTACAATAGGTTTACAGTACTATACCAAAACAATATTACCGATCCAAAGATCTGGGCCCTGTAATATAAAAAATACAAAAATCAATCTAACGACTGATTTAAATCGTAAGGCTATATGGAAAACTGTGTACTACAGAGTTACAATTGATCGTAAGATTGACTGTATCTCTTTATACCTCCCCGTGTGATTGTGTGTGAGGGTGTGTGTGTGTGTGTACATATATATATATATATATATATATATATATATATATATATATATACATATATATATATACATACCTCAAAGGTTGGGTTGCCCGCTACCGACGGTTTCACGCTTGGCGATCTTCAGGCGAACTGGCTACTGGGTTTCCCTCGTTTGGGGCGATGGATTCACGGAACGGCTACGGTCGGGTGGTTTCTTCTCCCTGTTGTTGTGACGGCATTTTGTGATTAGCTCAGATCGGCGGTTGATCGCTTTCCCTTTGTTAGTGGCTATAGCCACTTTCTCTTCCATGCACAGATTGCACATTCCACTTTTCCTTTTTTTGAGGTTTGATTTCTTGAATATGTCCCATCTTAGACTGTAGTTTGTTTGCTTGCTTTTGAGTCCCCAAATATATATTGAAAGTTCAGTTTCATTTTCATATTTTCAGTGTCGAAATGATTTGGTGTGGTTCCTGTACCTTTCCTTGAAAGAGCCCCCCGCGAGTCCGAAATAGGTCACATCACTTTGGCCATGGGTGATAGTGGCCTTGTAGACGATCGCGTTGACCAGACAATTGCCACGTAGAGGGCAGTCTTCCTTCACTCTACAGTTACAAGCTTTCTCCCGGGGGTTATCGGTTTGCTTTGACTTCTTGATGGTTCTGTCATTATGCGACTTTATGACAGAATCTATGCTTTTCATGCAGCTATAACTGACTTTGACAGTGTTTTTATTAAAAATCTTATGCAGTTTATTATCAGCTGGGAAGTGTTTGGCAATCAAATTCAGAAATTTGCCGCCGACGTTGGTTTTTACGTTATTACTATAGGGTGGGTTGAACCACGTGACTTTCCTCTGGCGGTTTTTCCTTTTTCTGTTCGGTCTTTCCTGATTTTTTCCAAAAAATTCAATGTTCTTGTTGTATCCGCTGTTATTCAGGGCTTCGTTGTACACGGGTGCAGCATTCCTGAAGACCTCTTCGCTTGACGACAGGGATGATATTCGGACCTCCACCGCAGTTGGTATTTGCTTGATAATGGGTGGGGGGTGGTTGGAGTGGGCGTTGACGTACAGGGGGGCGTCGTTGGGTTTTCTGTACGGTTGGTACGTGCCGGTCTCAAGGTTAAGGGTTACGTCGAGGTAATCCACACATTTATGTATATGAATATATGTATATATGTGAGGGTGTGTGTGTGCACAAATAATAGCCGTGGGTTCATCTCCGCTTGGTCGTCTTGCCCCCCCCCCCCCCCAATCCGAAAAATGGATCGACGCCTCTGGATGTTAGGGCTCATTTCGCGAGGCAATGTCAGTTTCAAAAATTGCTACTTTTCCGGCCAAATTCAAGTTCGATGAAGAGAAAACCTTACATCGACTGCGTTTCGTAGAATAGGCTCCATGCCCATTCATAAACGCGTGCCGATTTCCCTTTCACTCGAGAAGGTCCATTGTTTGAAAAAAAGGGGGCATTCAGTGTTTTCATTTGTGGATTGCAGGATAGCAGGTTGCTAATCGCCTCATCGCCATTGTCATCTTGATGAGTTGACCGTGAGGGTTGTTGAATGGCCAATGGGAAACTTGTTATTTGGATGTTAGTGATGGTGTATTGAAGATCTTGACTAGTGCGCTTGCAAGGGTGTTTGTACGCAGGGGTATCTCTGCCTATATTAGTGCAGAAATTAGCATAATTACAGGTCACTTTGAGCACCTGATGAAAAAGTTTCGTAGGAAAAATTAATTTTATGTTACTGCTCACGGTATTCTATACACCAGAACATCATCTCAATGAGCCACCATAACTAAAGGTCATGTAGCATATACCTGCACACAATGAAAAATGATACAATAGAATACTCATATTCAACAGAATCAGAAATTGTCATATTCAATTTCAACGTTGTCTTTGAATTCAAAGAATATGCCACAAAAACAAAGCGTTCTTATGGAGTACAATATATCACAGTTCTGTAAGGTTCATCAAGTTCGTTTAAATTTCCACGTTAAGGGAAACAACCATCTTATTAGATAGTGATTCTTTCACATACCCCCCCCCCCATTATTATTTTTTTTTTTGAAAAATCTGAAACCCACCTTCCATGTCTCTTAAATAATCTGTCTGGAACACCTGTCTCTGCTGCAGCAGTAGCATCTCCTGCTCTGAGGCTATGAAGACCAAACAATGTGGAATCCACTGCAACTGCTTCTAGAGTGTTCTTAAAAATTTCTCTGCGTCGTGAATAAGAAAGTTTACCCTTCCTTAATTTGTGAGAATTAACAGATTTACAGAAGGATATTTGACGATAAATAAACTCATCAGTTGGAAAATCGACAATTCCTGCATGCCTCAGGTATTTGGAAAGCATATTCACTGGGCATATGTGTTTGCCTGTAGCAGACACAACCACCCAAGCTCCTTTCTCTGTGTTGGTCTGTTTTGCTTTTATGCAGAAAAATCTTGATGTGAGACATGCAAAATTGGATATCATTAACCCTAGTGTTCACCAACTCATCAAATCTAAGAAAACCGGCATACGCAATTAAAAACATAGTGCATGTTCTCAGGTCTTTAACGTTAGGATTATCGAATTTCTCAACAATTTTAACAAGTATTTCTGGTGTGATAGGTTCTTTCCTGACAACTGGACGTGCTAACTTTCTCTTTAATCTATCCAAAAGTGATCTCAGAAATTTCGAGTCACATGGATTCGGAATACTCATAACATGTGCTGAACAATCAAACTGAAAAGGGCAGTCTCTATTCTATTCTAAGGTGCTTCCTGATTATACATAGAAATAAAATACCTTGCCATATTATCCAAAGTAGGATTTCACTTCATTAATTCCATTTTTTTTACACACCAGAGTTTCCATGTGCTTACAGCTCCTTTATACTTTTTCACTGTGCTGTCGGCCCTTGAAGCATCCAAACACTTTCAACTGTCTCCTGAAATCCAGAATTCTGAAAAAGAAAGTGTATGCATATCAAACAAGTTCCCCCAGTGAGGAACTGTAGCCATCGCATGAAGAGACATTATCTCGTCAAATTATGCTACCATATATTAAGGGAAAATTCTTTTCTGTTCGATATCCTGAACATGAATTCAACAGCTCTGTAAGACTGTGCCAGTGCATCTTACATCAGGAGTCTCCAGTGAGACAATGTCAACATTCATTCAATACTTGAATGTTCGCCGATTCTCCAGTGAGAAAATTACTGTTCGACATGTTTCTTATTCGCATTTATGGGCCTCCTTGCATCTAATCTCACACAAATCACCTCACTTTTGAAGTTTTCTGTGCCGAAAATGGACTTGAGGTTTCTGCTTGGAACTAATATATGTGTAGGATCAGAAAATGTTATAGTCTGTTTAACCATAAATGAAAACGAACTGGATCTAGAAAAAAGCAAAGGCCAAAAGGGGGCAGACGGCCAATGAGGAACCACCATAGTGGCTAAAGCATGACAAGCTCTGACATGCTTGATAGCTTGTCCTACTAGATATGGGAGGAACCAACCAGTTATTATGTGATTCCCATGAAACGGAAAATACATCAACCTGACTGGAATTAGGACACCAAAATTTGGAATGGAATTTGGGTATCTCGGCATTGTGGTTGTCTGCAAATCTGTCAATTGTGTGCGGACCCCAGATGCTGTCTGTAAATGTAAAGAACGTATGTGATACACCCCAATCATCAAAATCAATTTCTCTAATCAAACAACCCGCTTTCTGATTTTCTGATCTCGGAATCCACTGAACAAGTAAGCCAATTCTCGAAATCAAACAAAATTTGCAATGTCAAGGTTCAAAGTCTTAAGGTCTGCTTTCATGCTACCTTTCTTCGGAATCGTTTCCACCCCTGTGTTGTCCGTAAACAGATCACTGACTGACCTTCCAACTTGGGAGCAAACGAAAACGTAGAAAAGGGTTGTCTTTGAGCACCAGCCTGGGAACCCGGGTGTAATATGTGATCCTATATGCTATGACACATGCTATGTTAACACACATACACACACACACACACTTGTGCATACTACCAAATACAACCATTTATAATGGAAGTGTTGGTGAAGAATATAGTTTGAAACAATACATAACTAAACCAACAAGAGTTACTTGTATGACCGAGACATTGATTGATGTATGTTATTCTTCCAATCATGAAAAGGTTTCTTTCAGTGAGGTCATCCCTTTGACTTTGAGCGATCATTTTATTACAGTATATAATCTTGGGAGAGTAAAAACCATGAAAACCAAACATAAGTATATCTGTAATCGTAATATGAAAAGATTTGATTTAGCTCAGTTTAAACTGGACTTCAGTCAAGTACAATGGGATGATGTATTAACTGACCTTGATCCAATAACTGCTTTTGAAAAATGGAATACCAAGTTCAATTCAGTTTTGAATAAACACGCCCCATTAAGAAGGAAGAGAATTCGTCATAAAGACTCACCGTGGATGAATGATACGATTGTTTTTAAAATGCGAGAAAGAAATCGAATGAAAAGAAAAGCTAAAGGATCAGGGTCAGTAAATGATTGGACTATGTATAAGAAAATGAAAAGTGATGTTACAGCGATGATAAGGAAAGCTAAAAAAAACTCTATGTCTCGGAAGGTATCATAAATAATGAAGGAAATTCAAACAATATGTGAAAATCATTGAGACGTATCATGCCGAAAAAGGCAAATGACAGCTTTATACAAAAGATGAGTATTAATGATGAAGAAATAGTTGGATCGAAGCACATTGCATCTTGTTTGAATGACCATTATGTTGAGTTAGCATCTAAACGAAAGGGAACCAAAATATTTGGTGATAATATGGATCAGTATATGAGTCAAGTTAAATCGACTTTCATGTTTAAGGAGGTCAGAAGCTCTGATGTTCTGAAATGTGTGCATGACATAGCCAGGAATAAAGCCACTGGCCTCGATCAAATACCGGCCAGTATTGTAAAAGACTTAATTGAATACATTGTTGAACCTCTGACACATATTATCAATGCGTCATTAAGAGAAGGGAAAATTCCTGGTGCGTGGAAACGGGCCCGAGTGACGCCTATTCACAAAGGTGGTGATTCGGCAATCCCCGACAATTATAGGCCAATATCGATCTTACCAGTGTTCTCTAAAGTACTTGAAAAACTTGTGTTTAATCAAGTATATGATTACTTTTCAAAGAATGAATTTTTGTGCCATAACCGTACCACCACTGTTTTCGTCCTAAGCATTCCACTTAAATTAACAGCACTCTTATCTCTCACTGAAGATATCTCTAGAAAATTGGACGATGGCTATGTTGTTGGTATTGTAACGCTGGACCTAGAAAAGGCGTTCGATCTTATTTCTTTTGAGATTCTGTTTAAAAAGTTCAGATATTATGGCTTTAATAAAAAAATCGTTATGCTGGTTTCAGGATTATTTCCGCGATAGGGGGCAATGCACTCTTGTAAATGGCAATCTGTCACCAAGTAGAAAAATAACAAGCGGAGTGCCCCAAGGTAGCATCCTTGGGCCGTTGTTGTTTATCATCACACTTAATGATTTATACAAATCAGTTAAAAAGTGTTCCCTTTCTCTTTATGCGGATGACACTTGCATGTACTTTGCTGCGAAAGATCAAAAATTGTTATAAAAAAAAATAAATGATGATTTGAATCTGCAACAACATGGTTTTCAAATAATGAATCGCTGCTAAATGTTGACAAATGCCAATACATGTTAGTTGGTTCAAAGTCAAAATTAAGTCGTTTCTATAATGTTGATATCCGACTAAACAACAAAAAATTACTTAGAGTCTCTGAATGTAAATATCTTGGAGTTTTACTAGACCACAACTTTTCATGGAATCTACAATTAGACCATGTAAAGAAAAAGGTTTTAAAAACATTTTTTGCTTTAAAGCGAATCAGACAACTTATTGATGGAAAATTGGCATTAATACTATATAAAACATTAGTTCAACCCCACTTTGAATATTGCAGCATAATTTGGAAGAACTGCCCTTTGACCAAACTTTAAAAACTCCAGATTGTACAAAACAGATGCCTACGGATGGTACTCAAAGTAAATAGTAGATTTCCCACTGATATATTATTTAAAACCCTTAATATATATCAACTTAATGTACATTGGACAAAACAGGCGCTGGTCATAATATTTAATTTGTTATTTAATTTTGGTCCTCCTCGGTTATCCGCTTTGATTGAATTTAACACCCGGTTAGGTTATACACTTCGCTCAGCTAACTCACAAATGGCCATCCCAAGACCACACACAAATTTTCTCTACAATAGCCCTTTATATCAAGCTTCAAAACTTTTTAATACTTTGCCCGTCAATCTTAGAATTATATATGATATCAAATCATTCAGCACAGTGATAAGTAAAATAGAAAATATTGGCCCACTTCTTTCCTCTATTAGATAATTCACCTGCCCCCCCCCCCCCCTTCATTTTTTTTTAATACCACTCTATTACATTTACTTTGGTCCGTTTTCTTTTTCTTTTCAATTTTGTGTAAATATGTTTATCCATATATTATTTATATATGTTCTTTCTTTTTATCGCTATTAATGGATTTGATTTCATTCCAGTTTTCCTGTATATATATTTCAATTATGATTTACATATATTTTGTTTGTTGATTTAATTTTTCATGCTTAAACCTATTTTAGTGTTTCTTTTTATCACGGCCCTGCTGAAAAACAGCTTTCAGCTGAATGCGGGCACAATTGTATATATTGTTTTTAACCGTGAATAAATAAAATAAACAAACAAACAAACAAACAAACAAACCATGCAGTGCTGGATTTGTAACCTGAATTGATTATCTCTTGTGTCATCATTACCGAGTCATAAAGCCCCAAACACCCCAAATTACATGGTGGCAGCATTATAGAGCCCACTGAACATTATTTTGAACTTTGAGTCATTTGGGGAGATCGATAGAGACAAACTCAATGGCATATTGTCATTGGATTTCACTCGTGCTCCTGTCAATAGTCCCGTATGATCATTTTGGTGTGAGTACTTTGACATTGTCATTCACATTATAATCGGTGTGTGAGCGGCTGGTATGCAAGATGACTGATTCATCTGTACCCCGAATGGACTGGGATGACCCTGACAAGGCTAATGCTGTAAAGATGTCCCATCAACAATGTGATTTGTACTTCTCTGTGAAGAATGTTGCTGTTGAAAAGCAAGTTGACCACATCCTCTTATTTACTGGTGCTAACGGTATCAAACTCTACAGTTCGTGGGGGCTTGAGGGTGCTGGTAAGAAGAATCTTGCTGTTGTATGGGAGAGGCTCGAGACACAGCTTAAACATAGGGCGAACTTTCGTGTTGCTAGACTATACTTACAGAAGTATGTCCAGAAGGAGGGGGAAAGTTCAGACTATTTCGTCTCTCATCTGAAGTTGCAGACATATGACCGTGAGTTTCGTGATGATGTTGAGCTCCAAGAACGTATCATGGAGCAGTTCATCGCAGGCACCAGATATCCTGAGCTTCAGAAAGATCTCCTGGGGAAGAGCAAATCCCTTACACTTACACAAATGCTTGAGTTGAGCAGAACATTTGAAGCCTCACAGATCTACATGGCACGGCTACCACAAGAACAGACAAATAGTCAATCTGCATCGATTGATGTAGTTCAACGGAAGACTAACAAGTGTCCTAATTGCGGTGGCAAACATGCTCACAGCCCACGTGAAGCATGTCCAGCTTAAGGCACTAAGTGTCATAATTGTGGAAAGTCAACCACTGGAAGAGTGTTTGTCGATCTCCAGCTGCAACTACCAAGAAGCAGAAGCAGAAGCAGAAAGCTCAACATCCTAAACATACTACACCACATTGCGGAAGCAAGAATTTGAACTCCATTCACAACACTTCTGATACTGCGGCAGCAAGTCCACTGCTCAGCGAAGCAATTGATGTTCTATCCTTTGATCAGATTATTGTGTCGAGTATCAGTGCTGTAGAAGAGGACGACTCGAGTGACTTAGCGATGATGTTGAGGTGAAACGTGATGAGCGAACCAAAGCGAAATTTCGTTCAAAGGTTGACTCCGGAGCGGAAGGCAACACGCTTCCTCTTCGAATGTTTCGTGGCATGTATCCTGGTCGTCTTACAAAAGATGGACTTCCTAAACCTGGCTCAGTACGCAACTCAAGTTCACGGCTGTTTGCATACAATGAAACTCGAGTTACGCACTAGGGGTCAGTGAGACTTCCCTGTCGTTTCAACAATTCACCGTGGCTCTATGCTACATTCTTCATTGTCGAATCAAAGGGACCAGCAATCATTGGATTATACACAGCAGTGAAACTGAAGCTGATTACTCTGCATACACGCGTTGATGAGATCAAGCGTACAGCACAGATGAACTCCACTGATGACCTGGTAAGGCAGTATCCAGACCAGATTGACAAAACTGGCAAGTTTCCAGGTGAATATCATATTGTGCTTGATCCAGAGGTTCAGCCAGTGGTTCACGCCCCACGACGCTGTCCAGTTCACCTACGAGATGAACTGAAGCGTGAATTTGATGACATGGAAGCTAGTGGTGTGATTACTAAAGTTGATGAGTCTACACCATGGGGAAGCAGCATTGCCATTTCAAGGAAAACGAAAGGCAAACTTCGGGTCTGCTTAGATCAAAAAGACTTGAACAAAAGAATTCGACGTTGTCATTATCGGACAATCACTACAGATGAGGTGATACATAAGTTAGCAGGTGCTCGATACTTCGGCAAACTCGATGCCGAGAACGGATACTGGTCAATTAAGCTTGATCATGACAGCTCCATGCTAACTACCTTCAATAGTCCATTTGGGCAATATAGGTATCCCAGGATACCCTTCGGCCTAGCTATGTCCCAGGATGTATTCCAGCAGCGAATGGACGAAATCCTAGCAGACTGCCCCGGGACCATAGGAATCGCAGATGATATTGTGGTGTTTGGCAGGAATGAGGCTGAACACGGTCAGAACCTGAACCACCTTATTCTAGAACTGCGAAGTATGGTCTGCAGTTCAGTAGTGACAAGTGCAGTATAATGGTCAACCAGGTTGCCTTCTTTGGTATGATCTATGACGCAGATGGTGTACATCCTTGATCCTTGAAAGGTTAAGGCAATCAAGTCAATGTCTCCACCTGATAACAAGAGTCAGCTTTGTGAGTTCCTTGGTATGATTACCTACCTCAGTCCTTTCATACCAAACCTATCAGCGCAGGCTCCTAGCCGACGAGATCTCTTGAAGCAGGACTCTTACTTCCAACTGACTCCAACGCACCAGGCTGCATTCAACGATCTACGTGACAAGGTATGTCACGATGCAACCCAAGCATACTTTGATGTCAGCAAGCCCACTGTACTTCAGGTAGACGCTTCTCTACAGGGACTGGGAGCGACACTTCTGCAGGCTCTCAGAGAGACAGAGAAAAGATATGCAAAAATAGAATCAGAGCTTCTTGCCGTGGTCTTCGGTTGCGAACGTTTCCACTCATCCCTGTACGGAAAAAAAGCTTCACAGTTGAAACCGACCACAAACCTCTGAAGATGATTCAACATAAGCACTTAGTAGCAGCTCCACCCAGACTCTACTGTATGCTCCTTCGGCTCCAGCCATACAATCTGACCATTGTCTACAAACCTGGTAAGGATGTACGGGTAGCTGACTGCCTGTCCAGACGTCCTCTTAGTCTTCCAGAACACATTCACCTTGGTCTGCAGATCAACTTTGTACAGTTTGCTCCAGACCGTTTGTGTCACTTAAAGGAGGAAACGGCCAAGGATGCAGAGTTTGCAGCACTACAGGAGGTGATTGTAAAGGGGTGGCCAGAGAAGAGACGAGAGCTACCAAGACAGTTACAGAGTTACTGGGCCTTTCGTTTGCAGTTGAGGACGGACTGATCCTGAAGGGTGAACGAATCCTAATCCTATACTCTATGAGAAAGTATTAACTGAGCAAGCTTCATGAGGGTCACCAGGGTATCGAGAAGACACGACTTCGGGCTAAGACTTCAGTGTACTTGGAATCGATCAATGATGACATTCAGGCTATGGTGAAAGACTGCTCAGTCTGCCAAGAGTACAAGCCTTCACAGCCCCGTGAGACTCTTCTTCAGCATGATATACCTACAAGACCTTGGCAAGTCTTGGGTACAGACTTGTTTTGCTTTGAAGGGAACAACTATCTCATTCTTGCAAACTACTCTCAAAGTTCCCTTTTATCCAGAAAATGCCTCAAGAGTGTACTAGTGTTGCTGTTGTCACTGCAACTCGTCAGTTGTTTGCGGAACAGGAGGTTCCAGAACGCATCATTCGTGACATCGGTAAACACTTTGACTCCTCACCCTACAGAGACTTTGCAACACAGTGGGGGTTCAGCCATCCAATCAAGGGTATCAAAAACAGGAAAAATCTGGAAAAAAAGAGTATCAAATTCAGAGGAATGATGATGCAAATCTCTACTAAGGGTATAAACATCGGAGATGCTGGACATGATTTCCAGTTTAAGGGAATCGAAACCAGGAACCAAACGTTTTTTGGGGTGTCACAAGAAAGGGGGAAGGGTAGTTTCTTCAGCACTAGGTGGAGAACCCTCATATCCCGTTAAAGTTGATATAAGAAAGCGATCACAAATATTGAGATAATTACATCAATGGAAAGCTATCAACCCCAAAAATAATATTGAGTGGTGTTCAACCACAAAACAAGTTCAGAATGGTGAATTTAAGCGACTAAACTTCAACAAAATCTCGAAGTCAGAAACGCCGGGTCGCACACAGAAACCAAGGGCCTCGATGGTGACGTCACGAAAGGGGATTGCACGCGCCGGTGGAAGTAGTGGCAATGCTGTGCCTATGTAAAAGTGCCTTCTTATGACGAGCTTAGATTGTCATTGTAAATTCGTAAATGGGATAATGTGAAAGACTTTATGTTTTTATTTGAATGAAGAAACACAAAACAACATATTCAGTAGCTGATTTTTTTTCATATGGTCACAGTTTCATTTTTGTAGAGTTTTAAGGCGAGCTTACTGTCTCGGAAAACATGGTGCAATCACCATCAAACCTACACGTACGAATAGTAAATGTTAGATGGATTTCGTTGGTCTGCAGGATCAATTATGTGAATCAGTAATTCCTAGAACTATGATCATACTTATCATTCATATGTGTGACTGCCTCAAAAGGATGCAGTAAGTCAAAAAACAGCAAAACATTCCAAAAATATATATCAAACTTGATACAGAGATCTCCAGCTGACGACGTCGTTGTTGAACGATATTCATCCGCGAGTGATTCGACTCCTGCCTGGACGTTTTTTGCAGAGAGCGGATTCTCGGCTGGGAGACCAGCCGACTACACCCGGCGGTGGCTTGATAGATATTGCGCTGGCTTATGCAAGCCACCAACCAAAGCTCGCTGGGCACACACACTTACTATACGCAGCACTTTTTTGTTTTCGACACACGCGCTATACACACGCTACACACCATGCTATACTATTCACACACGAGCTCCCTACGTTCTTCATGCACTTTCTGTACGACCGGCTGGCCGGATCTACTTTCAGAGCAAGCTCTCTCATAATCTCACCAAATTCGACACACACCAAAAAATAATAGTGAAAATATCAATCAATTTCGCATTGTTAGCATGCATATATCATAATTCTAAACCAGATAATTGATATTCACACTATGAACTATAAGGAGAGGGAAAGCATTGATCATGGAGTTCTGAATCATTTTTTTTTAGGCTTTGGAAAAAAAAAACTCAAGAAATCTCTCTCTCTCTCTCTGCACATGCTTTGTATGGAACATCCGGGTATGTAAAAATTCTTATCCCCTTTCGTGACGTCACGCATAGTGGACTTGTTCCGTGACTGGTTTTCCAGGCCGACTGAGGAGGGTATTTCTCGACATTTCAGTTAAGGATATCCAGGAGCAAGAAGACTTTTGTGATTTGCCATGTGAATAAACACCTTATGAATAGCATATGCTTTGCATAGATACCAAATTCATGGACATTTATTCCCTTCTTATATCTACTTTAAGGGTTTCGAAAATCAGAGGTAATGATGCAATCTTTGGATAAAATCCCTGTTAAGGATATAAAAACTGAAGATGTTAGACATTTTGTCCTGTTTAGGGTATTAAAATCACTGCTACTTTAATCCCCATTTAGGATGCTTTTCGGAAAGTGATTTACACGGATGATGTACATGTCTCAATGAGACATAGGGGAAGATCGGGGACAATTGTAACACTTTTTTTTTCCAAATTTGACATATCGACTTTATTATAGGTAAATACTTGCTTCAAGGTATATGAAATGAAAGATGCACATCTTGGCTTGAAATATGACTTGGTTTGGGTTAAGTGAAACAATTCATTTTGAAGCTATTATCATTTCAAAACAGGAAGTCAAGTGTTACAATTGCCCCACAACACGTGGCAATCGTAACACACCCATGGGGCAATTGTAACACATGAAATTGTACCGAACAAATCTCACTTTTTTTCTTTATCAAAGGTGACGCGTTGAACAGATGCAAAATTTCAACAATTAAACAGCATTTTATAGAACCCCAATAAACTAATTACGATTAAACCAACGACAAATGCTTGGCTCATAAATATTTCCCAGTTACTGTGACATAGCCCTTTAACTGCGGCAATAGAGAAAGTAACCACTCCCTTGCAAACAAATGCACTGATGTGCTAACATTTAATCCACATTTGGTAATTCTATTTCTATTTCGGTTCTGTCAATCTAGTTTAAATATCAAAAACTAACCCTGTACCTGCCCAGCAACACTTTAAACTTACAACTATGCTAAAACGCTTTACATAATGCTTTTGAACTTTTAACTGACTCTTTTTCCAATAAAGTGATACAAATTATCTATTTAAAAAAAAAAAAATGAACGCTCTGATGATAATAATCAATCAAAAAAAAAAATGAAGGTCATGCGTTATGAGGTCACCTACTTTTGCGTTACATGGTGATTCTACTTTCAGTGGTGTACTTTTAAGTTTGAAACCTGATATCTCCTTAAAGTATCAACCCTGTGATATAATTTCGGGAAGGAAAGTACAAGAAGAATCTAAATGTGTAAGACAAAATAATTATGTGAACACATGAATATGTAAATTGTAACAGTTCTTATTATATCATTGTTTACAACATACGACTGACTTTTCCTTTGGCACTGTTCTAACATATTCTTACAGGAGACATTTAGACCTTTTCAACAAGGCACAATATTGTCTTAGGTTTATTTAGTAAGCATGGTAAAGTGTGGCTCCTTGTTCTGCAGAGAAGACACGGATTGTGAGTTGTAACCATATTTTGGAGAAGTGGTTTCTGAATGATTCTTTTTAGCATTGCAGTATCGATCAAGAGTAACATGGCAAAGGTCGATGTCACTTGTACCGCTCCTGACAAATTGCTCTGGTCAAAGACAACCCATGAGGCTTCTTTTATATCAAGTGCAAATTCTTCCCTCAATGCGTTGTGCGCTTTCTTGTACGAACCATTCTGATGATGGACAAATTATTGTTTTATTGTAGGATTATACAATTGTTGGCAACATAATGATGAGTTTTATGATCAAATCTGAATGATTCGGAGGTTTTTGATACTGTTTTTATTATGCTTTCAAGATGAAAACAATATTCGAGGCAATTGTATAGCAGTCGATAAAATGCCCATGGGGCAATTGTAACACGTTGTTACATCTGCTGCCGATGGGGGCGGCCATATCTGCGGGATTTTTTTCTATCTTAGCTACATGCATGTACAGTGACCCCCGTTTTCGCAAACATTGTGTAGTTCCGAAGCCTGTTCCGAAGACCATCCTTACCCAAGTCCTTACCACGATGAGCCCGTTTCAAGGCCCCTTTTTTGTCTCGCCCGCAGCATATACCTACCACTTTTGGGGTCGAGTGCCCCCCCCCCCCCCCCCCCGGTATAAAACCCAGTTTAACAACAATAACAACAACTTCTCACGGCAAGAGTTTGGCTTTTCCTTTGTAGTCTAATTATTCTTTAGTGTCCGATCTCCTTACGAACTTCATAATTACTTTAAGGAACCTGCAGACAATACAAGCTCTGCTTTTCATGCAGGCTCCTTCATATTTCACTTTATTTACTGCCATTATCTTTGTATTTTTCTATGTTACCAAATGTATTTCTTGTATTATGCTATTATTTTGTTATCTTGTGAAGTATGAAAATAAATTCAATTCAATTCAATTCAAAGAGACCGTACAGTGGAAATTCGCCGCATGCAGATCAAATTATTCCCATAAAATCCACCAAAGTATCCAAGCTTCAGTGGTCAAATATAAAAGAATATGAATCCCCAAAATAATTTTTCTGTGACCATTTACAGCCCACAGTTACTCAATTTTATATGAATATTTTTGTTTAGCTACCATTATATCATCTTACTTTTGCCTATAGATGTACCACGAGCGGATGAATACTCATATGCCCACCCCTATTGGTCACTGATTTCTATATTCTACGAACGTATAACGTCAGATCAGTGTTATTGGTCGTGAAGAAAGGACTGCATCCTACAACGTGAGACCATATTCGGATTTGTCTGGTGGGTGCATTAATTAGTTTCATTCGATTTAATTATTTGGATCTACACTTCGGAACAATCTTCGTATTCATATTCCAGAGGTGTCTTGTAGACTACATGAAGACACTACTTTTCAGCGGCAAACTCACTAAATTTCATATTCTTCCATGTCTGGTCGTTGTAGTTTCCTGCGCTTGTAAACACACGCACGCGCGCGTCAAACTTCAAAATCCGTGCGCGCGTCTATGGGGCAAATAACGTAAAAACATGCAAAAACATGCCCTTTTGAAATCTGCCATAGCTCATTAAATAGCCTGGGGACCCCCCAATTTTTTTGCATTTTCTGAAAGCCTATGAAATGAAGATTTGAATTCAAGAAAAAAAATTGAGGGTCGAGCAGTCGGAACGTCGTCATATTCTCAGGTGAAGTCAAAATTTCATTTTTTCTATAATGACGTCATATTTTTTACCTTTAACCGAGACTATGTCGCTTATTATTCATCAATTTTCGCTGAGATTTCGATATGTTGTAGCTGAGACAATTCTCTACAAATATGCTATTCATTGTTACTCATTGTGATGACGACATCATGGTCTAAATTCACAATTAAAGGTACCATGTCAATTTTTCTCATTTTACGTGTATTCTCTATGGGACATAATCTTTATGTAATTCTTGATTCTACATTCTCGTCTTCTTTGATCAACATCTTTCTTATTTCTGCTTGATTTTCACCCATCTTTAAGTATGTTGCAGCTGAGAAAATTCTCTATCTTATGCATTCATATGTTTTTTAATCAAATGTCGAAAACATGTGAAATTTTGACTGGAAAACCTGATATTAGAATTCCGTTTTGAATCAACGTGTTATCTCTATGAGCTGTTTTCAGGTATACCTTCAAAGCACTTGCCTCACATGCTCAAGGTCCCTGGCTCGAGTCCCGGAGGGAAGGAGGCAATAATAAAAACAATTGAAAGTCGATTTCAACTCCTCATAAGGCCGCACGCGCGCGTCAAAATTCAAAATCCTTACGCGCGTCTATGGGGCAAATAACGTAAAAACATGCAAAAACATGCCCTTTTGAAATCTGCCATAGCTCATTAAATAGCATGGGGACCCCCAATTTTTTTGCATTTTCTGAAAGCCTATGAAATGGAGATTTGAATTCACGAAAAAAATTTGAGGGTCGAGCAGTCGGAACGTCGTCATATTCTCAGGTGAAGTCAAAATTTTATTTTTTCAATAATGACGTCATATTTTTTACCTTTAACCGAGACTATCTCGCTTAATATTCATCAATTTTCGCTGAAATTTCAATATGTTGTAGCTTAGACAATTCTCTACAAATATATTATTCATTGTTACTCATTTTGATGACGACATCATGGTCTAAATTCACGATTAAAGGTACAATGTCAATTTTTCTCAATTTGCGTGTATTCTCTATGGGGCATGACCTTTATGTAATTCTTGATTCTACATTCTTGTCTTCTTTGATCAACATCTTCCTTATTTCTGCTTGATTTTCGCCCATCTTTAAGTATGTTGCAGCGGAGAAAATTCTCTATCTTATGCATTAATATGTTTTTTAATCAAATGTCGAAAACATGTGAAATTTTGACTGGCAAACCTGATATTAAATTCCGTTTTGAATCAACGTGTTATCTCTATGAGCTGTTTTCAGGTATACCTTCAAAGCACTTGCCTCACATGCTCAAGGTCCCTGGTTCGAGTCCCGGAGGGAAGGGGGCAATTTTTTTCCGTTTGCCTTATTTTTACATGTTATATTACTATCCTCTTTAACTATATGATTGCATATACAGTCACAGTCGATGAAATAAACTGCTGATTTTGGCCCGTTCTGACAATAGCAATGCAGCGCACAGTAGTTTATGTATAACCCTATAGAAAATCTGATTCGTTAAGGTGAATTCAAGCTTTGGATCATCTTTTAAGTATTCTGCGATATCAAACCATCCAATTTCTATGACGTTAGTCTCTATCGAGGCGTAACAATTTTATCAAACGTCTTACCAACGAATTTATCACAATCCATGTCGAAACCTAAAAGATGCCAACAGACCACCTAATTCGTCACGAGTCTATGAAGAATTCTATTCTCGTTTTTATTAGGTGGTCTGTCATCTTTGACAGATCACCTTTTCAATTCGTCAGAATCTTCTTTATTTAGGTGGTCTGTCATCTTTGACAGATCACCTTTTCAATTCGTCAGAATTTTCTTTATTAATTATTCTCCTTATTGGTACCCACTTTTTTGTGCAGTCGAAATCTCAGAACTGGCCCTGTCATTTTCTGTCAAATTTTCATGAATTATCAGTCCTTACGAGATCTCGGTTTTTTACTCATTTTCAAGTTCATCAGATCATCGTGACGTCATCCAGGCGCCATTTTGTAAATATCATTTCATGATCATATCTTCTTAACGGAATGTCATTTCTTATTCATACTTAGCATGATGAATATTCATATCAATCTGAATAATTCCATTCATTTAGACGCGCGCGTACGCGTACGTCCTGCGAGTCGGTGCACGCGCAAAAATTAAAAATGCTTCAGAATCGACTCATATTCATTTTGCACACGTTTCAGGCCATTTTAAGCATTTCAAAAATTTGCGCGCGTCCGCGTCCGCGCGCGCCATATTTGCGCGCGCACACCAAAGAAAACGTAAAAACACCGTTTTTTCACTTGATTTGCGATCCTAATACTTTCCTTGACAATTCACATCAATTGAAAGTCAATTTCACCTCATCATAAGGCCGCACGCGCGCGTCAAACTTCAAAATCCGTGCGCGCGTCTATGGGGCAAATAACGTAAAAACATGCAAAAACATGCCCTTTTAAAATCTGCCATAGCTCGTTAAATAATATGGGGACCCCCCAATTTTTTTGCATTTTCTGAAAGCCTACGAAATGAAGATTTGAATTCACGAAAAAAATTGAGGGTCGAGCAGTCGGAACGTCATCATATTCTCAGCTGAAGTCAAAATTTCATTTTTTCAATAATGACGTCATATTTTTTTACCTTTAACCGTGGCAATCTCGCTTAATATTCATCAATTTTCGCTGAGATTTCGAATATGTTGTAGCTGAGACAATTCTCTACAAATAATTTATTCATTGTTACTCATTTTGATGACGACTATCATGGTCTAAATTCACGATTAAAGGTACAATGTCAATTTTTCTCAATTTGCGTGTATTCTCTATGGGACATGACCTTTATGTAATTCTTGATTCTACATTCTCGTCTTCTTTGATCAACATCTTCCTTATTTCTGCTTGATTTTCGCCCATCTTTAAGTATGTTGCAGCTGAGAAAATTCTCTATCTTATGCATTCATATGTTTTTTAATCAAATGTCGAAAACATGTGAAATTTTGACTGGAAAACCTGATATTAGAATTCCGTTTTGAATCAACGTGTTATCTCTATGAGCTGTTTTCAGGTATACCTTCAAAGCACTTGCCTCACGTGCTCAAGGTCCCTGGTTCGAGTCCCAGAGTTAAGGGGGCAATTTTTTTCCCGTTTGCTTTATTTTTACATGTTATATTACTTTCCTCTTTAACTATATGATTACATATACAGTCACAGTCGATGAAATAAACTGCTGATTTTGGCCCGTTATGATAATAGCAATGCAGCGCACAGTAGTTTATGTATAACCCTATAGAAAATCTGATTCGTGAAGGTGAATTCAAGCTTTGGATCATCTTTTGAGTATTCTGCGATATCAAACCATCCAATTTCTATGACGTTAGTCTCCTATCGAGGCGTAAAAATTTTATCAAAAGTCTTACCAATGAATTTATCACAATCCATGTCGAAACCTAAAAGATGCCGACAGACCACCTAATTCGTCACGAGTCTATGACGAATTCTATTCTCGTTTTATTTATTCTCTTTATTGGTACCCACTTTTTTGTGCAGTCGAAATCTCAGAACTGGCCCTGTCATTTTTTGTCAAATTTTCATGAATTATCAGTCCTTACGAGATCTCGCTTTTTTACTCATTTTCAGGTTGATCAGATCATCGTGACGTCATCCAGGCGCCATTTTGTAAATATCATTTCATGATCATATCTTCTTAACGGAATGTCATTTCTCATTCATACTTAGCCTGATGAATATTCATATCAATCTGAATAATTCCATTCATTTAGACGCGCGCGTACGCGTACGTCCGCGCGTCAGCGCGCGCGCAAAAATTAAAAATGCTCAGAATCGACTCATATTCATTTTGCACACGTTTCAGGCCATTTTAAGCATTTCAAAAATTTGCGCGCGTCCGCGTCCGCGCGCGCCATATTTGCGCGCGCACACCAAAGAAACCGTAAAAACACCGTTTTTTCACTTGATTTGCGATCCTAATACTTTTCTTAACCATTCACAACAATTGAAAGTCGATTTCAACTCCTCATAAGGCCGCACGCGCGCGTCAAAGTTCAAAATCCGTGCGCGCGTCTATGGGGCAAATAACGTAAAAACATGCAAAAACATGCCCTTTTGATATCTGCCATAGCTCATTAAATAGCATGGGGACCCCCCAATTTTTTTGCATTTTCTGAAAGCCTATGAAATGGAGATTTGAATTCACGAAAAAAATTTGAGGGTCGAGCAGTCGGAACGTCGTCATATTCTCAGGTGAAGTCAAAATTTCATTTTTTCAATAATGACGTCATATTTTTTACCTTTAACCGAGACTATCTCACTTAATATTCATCAATTTTCGCTGAGATTTCGATATGTTGTAGCTGAGACAATTCTCTACAAATATGGTATTCATTGTTACTCATTTTGATGACGACATCATGGTCTAAATTCACGATTAAAGGTATAATGTCAATTTTTCTCAATTTACGTGTATTCTCTATGGGACATGACCTTTATGTAATTCTTGATTCTACATTCTCTTCTTCTTTGATCAACATCTCCCTTATTTCTGCTTGATTTTCGCCCATCTTTAAGTATGTTGCCGCTGAGAAAATTCTCTATCTTATGCATTCATATGTTTTTTAATCAAATGTCGAAAACATGTCGAATTTTTGACTGGAAAACCTGATATTAGAATTCCGTTTTAAATCAACGTGTTATCTCTATGAGCTGTTTTCAGGTATACCTTCAAAGCACTTGCCTCACATGCTCAAGGTCCCTGGTTCGAGTCCCGGAGGGAAGGGGGCATTTTTTTCCGTTTGCTTTATTTTTACATGTTATATTACTATTCTCTTTAACTATATGATTACATATACAGTCACAGTCGATGAAATAAACTGCTGATTTTGGCCCGTTATGACAATAGCAATGCAGCGCAAAGTAGTTTATGTATAACCCTATAGAAAATCTGATTCGTTAAGGTGAATTCAAGCTTTCGATCATCTTTTAAGTATTCTGCGATATCAAACCATCCAATTTCTATGACGTTAGTCTTCTATCGAGGCGCAAAAATTTTATCAAAAGTCTTACCAACGAATTCATCACAATCCATGTCGAAACCTAAAAGATTGCCGACAGACCACCTAATTCGTCACGAGTCTATGACGAATTCTATTCTCGTTATTATTCTCTTTATTGGTTCCCATTTTTTGTGCAGTCGAAATCTCAGAACTGGCCCTGTCATTTTTTGTCAAATTTTCATGAATTATCAGTCCTTACGAGATCTCGGTTTTTTACTCATTTTCAAGTTCATCAGATCATCGTGACGTCATCCAGGCGCCATTTTGTAAATATCATTTCATGATCATATCTTCTTAACGGAATGTCATTTCTCATTCATACTTAGCATGATGAATATTCATATCAATCTGAATAATTTCATTCACTTAGACGCGCACGTACGCGTACGTCCGCGCGTCAGCGCGCGCGCAAAAATTAAAAATGCTCAGAATCGACTCATATTCATTTTGCACACGTTTCAGGCCATTTTAAGCATTTCAAAAATTTGCGCGCGTCCGCGTCCGCGCGCGCCATATTTGCGCGCGCACACCAAAGAAAACGTAAAAACACCGTTTTTTTCACTTGATTTGCGATCCTAATACTTTTCTTAACAATTCACAACAATTGAAAGTCGATTTCAACTCCTCATAAGGCCGCACGCGCGCGTCAAAGTTCAAAATCCGTGCGCGCGTCTATGGGGCAAATAACGTAAAAACATGCAAAAACATGCCCTTTTGAAATCTGCCATAGCTCGTTAAATAGCATGGGGACCCCCCAATTTTTTTGCATTTTCTGAAAGCCTATGAAATGAAGATTTGAATTCAAGAAAAAAATTTGAGGGTCGAGCAGTCGGAACGTCGTCATATTCTCAGGTGAAGTCAAAATTTCATTTTTTCTATAATGACGTCATATTTTTTACCTTTAACGGAGACTATCTCGCTTAATATTCATCAATTTTCGCTGAGATTTCGATATATTGTAGCTGAGACAATTCTCTACAAGTATATTATTCATTGTTACTCATTTTGATGGCGTTATCCTGGTCTAAATTCACGATTAAAGGTACCATGTCAATTTTTCTCATTTTACGTGTATTCTCTATGGGACATGACTTTTACGTAATTCTCGATTCTACATTCTCGTCTTCTTTGATCAACATCTCCCTTATTTCTGCTTGATTTTAACCCATCTTTCAGTATGTTGCAGCTGAGAAAATTCTCTATCTTATGCATTGATATGTTTTTGAAGCAAATGTCGAAAACATGTTGAAATTTTGACTGGAAAAGCTGATATTAGAATTCCGTTTTGAATCTACGTGTTATCTCTATGCGTTGTTTTCAGGACGGTATACCTTCAAAGCACTTGCCTCACATGCTCAAGGTCCCTGGTTCGAGTCCCGGGGAGGGAGCAATATTTTCCTTTTCCTTTTCCTTTCTTTTTACCTTGTATATTACTATCCCCTTTGAGTATGATTACATATGCAAAGTCACTATCTATGTAAACTGCATTATTTTTGCCTGTTATGACTATTGCAATGCAGTGCACAGTAGTTTATGTACAACCCTATTGAACATCTGATTCGTTAACGTGAAATAAACCTTTTGTTCAACCTTTCATTATACTGCGATATCAAAACGTCGAATTTCACTTGTGTTAGTCCCCTATTCAGAAGTAAATATTGATCAATAGTCTTTACCATTGACTTTCTAACTGTCCATGTCCAAACCTAAAAGACGCCGACAGACCACCTAATTCGTCACGAGTCTATGACGAATTCTATTCTCGTTATAATTATTACCCTCATTTTGATATTAATTATTATCATTGATATCATATTTCATTATCCTCATTATTGATATAATTATTATTCTTATCATTATCATTACCATCATTACTTTTTAGGCAAGAGTATTGTATTTGATTAAGATTTGGAGAAAAAATGACCAAAATATCAGCTGGTATTTGGTATTGTGTTTTCTATTTTCTTCGAATAATGGCTACCTAATTTTTAAGTGTTTTTGTTGTTGTTTTTTTTTCTTCTTTTTTTTTGGGATTTATTTCAGTACATCGTAAACTTTTGCATAAACCTGCTAAGATTTGTCATGGCTTCTCCAGCAAGCAATGCAGACTTCAACGCCAACAATTCTTCAGTGAGGTAATACACTTTTTCAAGTTCAGATTTTTCATAGGAGACTGTAATAAAAATCAATATATCATATATCAAATTAAAGGAAATTTAATGGTCTTTTGATTAAGACAACAATGGGAACAAAATGGGAACAAAAGATCAAACTAACACATTCAGAGACTTGCCTAAAATTACATAATTGAACCTTTTTCCTATTCCCACCCCACTCCTCTTCCCACTCCACCCCTTTACCCCCCCCCCCCTCAGAAAAGGAACAAGAAAAGAAAGAGAGAAGAAGCTTTTGTTATGTCCAAATTTTAAATGACATCAGGAGCAGCCACATGAGTGATTGAATGACCCAAATGTGATTTTTTTTTTTATTAATTCATGACTTCAAGACTTTATGAACTTATGAGTCAAATGTAATGACAGTATACATTTATGAATATTCAGTTGTGTAGCCTGTGGAATCAAGTGCACTGCAATTCCAGGGAACACCAAGTGTTGTTTTCAATAGCGTACCCCAAAATGCATTAATCTCCCGGCATGGTATGCCACTTCGGCTGTTGTTTGGTCCATTTTAGATTTGAAGAATGATTTTCATTTCAAGGGCAACGAAGCATGCAGTCTTTAATCATGCTTTGTTTGTAATTTCCAGTTCATTATGACGGTGAATTTGAAGTCACTCGACTTAGAAAAAAAAAAGGCTGCATTTTAAAAAAACTTTTGCTTTGGCGATTTGGAACAGATGAATGAATGTGCTCACTCATGCATACAACTAATTTCATGTTTACCTACCAGGGGAAAGACAATTAACATAATAAAGTTTACTAATTGAAAATTTGATTAAAAATCGAATTTGGGGCATTTAGTCACTCTTGTGTCTACTCCAGATATCATTTAAATTTTGGACTTAACAGAAGCTTCTCTTCTTTTTTTTATTCTTTATTTTCCTCTTTTTCTGGGGGGGGGGGGGGGGGGTAGAGAGAGATTTAGAGAGGGAAAGCTTATTATTAAATGCCTTTACATTGTGTAAGTTTAACCGTTTGCTCTCATACGTAAGTGGAAGGGCATTTACACGTGAATGGCACACTGTCCAATTTTGCTATTTTTACTTTTGTACCTTGGAAGAGAAAAACGGATATGTTCCTTCAATTTGACTTCAAATATATTGATTTTTATTAAAGTGTTCCATGAAATATCTGAACTCTAAAAAGTGTTCACTTTCTTTTTTGTCGAGTGTTTTTAGTGAAAATGTGTTGCCGCCAATACAGGTTTCACTGTAAAACTTTTGTAACAGTTAGATTAGAAAGTGCATAGAAATGTAAACATGAAATTCAACACCTTAATATTAATTCATTTAAATTCATATAAATTAATGGGTTTTGTTTAGCCGAAATTGCGTATGAAGGGGAGATTGATAGAAATAACAACGCAAATTGATATTGTGAACGTAAAAGTGACTACAAAATAATTGTGTTTCGTCTCTTCTTGGCTGAAGTTATGCAAAGGAGAAAAAGAAGAAGGAGAAGAAGAAGAAGAAGAAGATAAATGTTTGTATACATTGTTATTTGTTGTATTCCGGTGGCACTAGTATTTGGTAATATGTTTCAATGCATTTTGAGCCCTACTTAATAGTATTTTTGGGCGTTTCTAAAGAGGAAACCCAACCGTGATATATTCCATTAAATGGACTATACATAAACTATATCTAAATATCGATTTTTTTGGGGCCCCCATGTATCCCCCCCAGCAAGAAAAACAAGGAGAGAAAATTTCAGATCATAACTTGGCATTACAACCATATAAAATAAGCATATGAGTGATCTGAAATTCTTCCATTCAGCATTCAGAAATCAAAATTTTCTCTCACTCGATCGCTACGCTTCCTCGTAACTTGTATAGTAAGGTGCTACGTTTCTTAATATTTAGAAACACTGTCTGTCAACTATCATATAGGCGCCATGGAAAGGGGGGCATGCTTGCTTCCATCTGGAGAAGATGAAAATAATGTGTGACAATAAAGTTTGGTAGAAGCTTGAAGTATATATATGTATATATATAAACTGGCAATAAAGTTTGCGGTATTGGGATCAGGGGAGCGTTTCATAAATAGTCTTGTCAGTGATGTTCACCGTGACTGACAACTGTTACAAGCTTCTGAAATCCTTGTATCTGATTTGCTAAAAATCCCCCAAACCCAAATTCCCAAAACAATAAATTCTCAGTCGGTCTTGGCGTTCCCGAGTCGCATTTTGATAAAGGCGGTGAATTTTAACATGGAGGTATAAAGGTGTAAAGGTATATAAAGGTTTCTATACCTCCATGTTATTTAAACCAACCATGTCTACATCCATGAAGAAGAGGTTCAGGAAAGCTTGACAGGATAACCCATAAAAGCTCGAGAGATTATTTAAAATGGGTTCCTAAACAGAACAAAACAACTAGACTGCTATAGATGAAACATAATACACCAAAGTTTAACAGCAACGTAAAAAAAATCAACACACACACACAAACAATATTATCTACAAGGTAGAGAATATTGATCTGTACACTGTAAAAAAAAAAAAGAGATTGCTCATTAGTATTTTTCCTTGATTTCCTTAAGTAGAAGTTACTTTTAAAAAGGAGTTTTTCCTTTACACATTCGATTTAAGTTTTACTAACTCAAAATTTCAGTGTATTAGAATGTACGTGATATTTGAACGTTCAATTACATGCAAAGAAATTCAAGTATCTTGAATTGTTTCACTTTAGTGATTATAACTCAAATTAAGAAATTATATTAATTACTCAAACAATTTATGTTGAATGTTCTCATCTTTTTTCGAGTAAAATTTGATTAACATAATACATGAATATTCATTAAGAGCAATTTAGTATGTTTTTTTTTAAGAAAACAATATTTTTTGTGTGTTTGAAAAAAAAATGATGAAAACTAAGGAGCATAAAATAATTCTTAATTCGTTTGAGCAAAGAAATAGCAACGTTGAATAGTCACTCAATTTGAAAATTTCAAAACTTGATGTTTCAGGAAAATTTCCCATCGACTTATTTGTTTTAAGATGTACCATCAAGTATATATATATATATATATAATATAAATGTCAGTACCTTGTTAAGTACTGGTAAGTGCCAAAGCGAAGTCTATATGATTAAAATAATGCTCCCTGGTAACATTTGGTTAAAACATATCATAGTTGAAATGTCGTCAGTGAGTGTCGGATGATATTGGACTTAAAAAGCAAAAAGAAAAAAATTAAACTTATTTTTTACATATTACAATAATTATATAAGTTCGTGTAACTTAATTCAATTGCGTAAAGAGGTTGTGAGGAAAAAAGATTAATTCTACTTAAAATATCTGTAAGTTAGTATTACTTTTAAAAAAATGAGGCAATTTTTTCCTCACTTTAATTAAGTAATTTCAACAAGATTTTTTTACAGTATATTGAAAGAAATTTGACAATTTGACAATTTGCAAACAACTTTGGCAACTCCCTTGTAAATAATAAACACTGAAAGAAATGAATATGACGCAACTATCATTCTCCCATATTCATTTCTTTCAGTGTTTATTATTTACAAGGAAGTTGCCAAAGTTGTTTGCATGTGTCAAATTTCTTTCAATGTATTGTCCCCTTATTCTGACTTATGCATGTATCCAGGCTTCTAGCTGAGATCCAACTACGGCACGCGGCTTCTCATTGTTCATTCACTCATCTGCACCAAAATAAAGGATCAAAAAGGGTTGGAAATTTGTATGTCGTTCAACTGGATTCGGTTACGCCTAACTGCTGGCCCGCCTCTGTGGTCTAGTGGTAAGGCATTGGTGTTCTAAGCCAGCGACCGCGTTCGATTCCCGGCAGAGGCATTTTTTTCAACCTTGATTCAAAATGGATGACAGCTCTAGGGAACATTGAGGGAGCTGCGCTATTATTCTCCTATATTCATTTCTTTCAGTATATATATATATATATATATATATATATATATATATATATATATATATATATATATATATATATATATATATATATATAAGGCTCATAACTGTATAAAACATGTTATTTGTTTCTTCTTTTTTTTTTAGACTCAAGTGACAGAAACTGTTTTAAAATGTTCAAAGTTTTCGACTCCTTGAATGTGATTAGGGAGGGAATTCCAGAATTTGATAGCATTATGATAAAAAAAAAAAAAACGATTGCCAATACTCCCTACTCGACCGGGCAAGGTTGAAGATTTCATATCCATAGATTTTAATTCATTTTCATTTTTCGACATATCAATTAATCAATCCTATTTCAAATGATATAACAAAAGAAGACAGAATAATGGTCAATATGCAAACAAAGCAAACAATTTCAGAAAAGGAGCTGATTAGGGGAGACCGGGGCTAAAGTAACAAGTGTAAGATGTAACACAGCATTTTACTCAACCATAGATGCCAAACCTGCGTTTAAAACTAACCTGATATGGTGACCATTGGCTAATCTTGCTCCGCACAAAAAGTCACTAGGAATGAATGCCAAAGAGTAAAGTAAGCTCTCAAAATCATGTTTTTAAGCTTGGAAAGAAAAAATTGAATTTTGCAATATTTTAATAACGGGTAGATGTTTTGAAATGATAATATATGACAGGTATGGTGCGAAATGTTGTTCTTTAAAGCACATTTGGCATGTTAAAGTGTCATGACACGTGGCTTTGTTTATGAAAAAAAAAGATAATTATTCACACTGACACACTGGGGAACATTGTAACTGGGTGTTAAACCTGCCCCAGTGGTTTTACATGTGTTCTGAAATCGCCTTGACAAGGTAATGCTAGTTATGATTAACATCATTCTTTCAATTATTAACTGCAGAATAGCCACCAGTTTAAAGAAAGTTTGACCTCTCAAAATCTTTCTTGTGTTCCCCCCCCCAAAAAAAAAAAAAAAAAAATTAAAAAATAGATAAATAAATAAAAATGAAAATATTAACGAAAATGTGTTGTTGAATAATTTTGGGGGTAATTCTACTTAAGATGAAAATGAAACCTGGCTGGTTCAATCGATGCATAGATACTGTACAGATTTTTTCCTGCATTATTTAATCTCTGTATGCTATTTTTGAAATAACCTGATATTTTAGCATTAAGTTGGTCAAAAAAGAAAATGCTTTCTGTTTTTTTAACCAAAGTCCAATCAGCACATATTGATATCTAAACCATGCAAAACTCGCCTTAATGAATCCCATTACTTGTACTCTTTCAATAATATCTCGTGATTAACAAGTATCGAAACTTTTTGTAAAGTCAAGCACAATGCCAACGAAGTGCCCATGTCATGCATGTGAGGTTTCGGTCCTCTCACAGTCCGTCAAATGAAAAGAGAAAAGAAAGTAAATGGAAAGGGGGAAGAAAGGGGAAAACAAGAAAAGGAAAAGGGAAATCGGGAAGCGCTCGCTTCGCTCACTAGCATTTATGTAATGTTACACGTCAGTTTTTTGCTTATTACTGAACTCACATACTAATAATACTACAGCATTATAGTCCTTTTAGTTTAACCCTAAAAAGGGCGGGGATAGAATCCACCCCCTTGACGTTTCGTGCGATATGTCCGCGACGCGCTATGATGTCGCCACGACGCTGCATGAATTTTTTTCTGTAGCATCTCGTGCATCTTTTTTGAGACCAAATTCGTGAGTCCGGGTACACAATTCCGAAGTTACGCAATTTTTTGTTCTCGCATGTCGGATCACTTTGTAATGGAAATTTCACATTTTCTCAATTATCTTGGAAGTTACACATTTTCTCAACCCATAGTCAAAATATGTTTTGTAAAAACTAATTCTTCTGGACATACATTGACTATGGTGGTTAGAATATGTGTAACTTCCAAGAAAATGTGAAATTTCATGGATAAAGTAAATGGAGAGTTGCTCGCATGTGATGTCATCAGTGTTGCCAATTTGCAGAGCCGAGAGTAATTTACTAGAAAATGTTAATGAGTGCAGTCTGCTTATTCTTTGACCGATTTTGCTCATTTCTTTTGTTAAAATGCTGTTCAAATTTAACTCCTTTTATTGAACCTGAGAAACTTCTGGGGAGGACTTTGCCTTTAATGTTTTATCTTGGCGAATTGTGTGATATCAGTAGTTCTAAGTCTGTACCAAGGTTAAACTTGTGGCCAACATAAAGATTTGCCTTCGAGTGATATATGCGCGTGGTGCAGTATCATAATAGTTGTTTTGATCTTTGATTGAAATGAAGTAGACCGACTGCAGAGAGCTCACCATTATGATAGCCAACGTGCGTTCTTGGGCCCAAAAAATATTAATGAATATCACCATCTTGTTATGGATGATTTTTAGTTTATTTTGTTCTAACTTGCCTAAATTATTATACCACGCAGAGTTAGCATTGAATAAGAACAAAGCACAGTAGACGCCTTGCGTGTAATTTCATGCAATTTTGATGCATGTATACAAAATTTAAAATGGGAGTTAGCTTTTTATTGTTATTATAGATTCTACTAAAGATGAACATGAAACCTGGCTGGTTCAATCGATGCATAGATACTTTACAGATTTTTTCCCCCTGCATTATATAATCTCTGTATGCTATTTTTGAAATAACCTGATATTATAGCATTACTTTGGTACAAAAACAAAATGCTTTCTGTTTTTTTTTTAAACCAAAGTGCAAAGAAAGCTTACTCTCTGATATCCAATCAGCACATATTTATATCTAAACCACGCAAAACTCGCCTTACTGAATCCCATTACTTGTACTCTTTCAATAATATCTCGTGATTAACAAGTATCGAAACTTTTTGTAAAGTCAAGCACAATGCCAACGAAGTGCCCATGTCATGCATGTGAGGTTTCGGTCCTCTCACAGTCCGTCAAATGAATTCAGTGGCGTTGCTACGGGGGGGGGGGGGGGCCCGTGCCTCCCCCCATCGGCTTGGAAAAAAAAGAAAAAAAAGGAAGAGAAAAGAAAGTAAATGGAAAGGGGAAAGAAAGGGGAAAACAAGAAAAGGAAAAGGGAAATCGGGAAGCGCTAGCTTCGCTCACTAGCATTTATGTAATGTTACACGTCAGTTTTTTGCTTATTACTGAATTCACATACTTATAATACTACAGCATTATAATCCTTTTAGTTTAACCCTAAAAAGGGCGGGGATGGAATCCACCCCCCTTGACGTTTCGTGCGATATGTCCGCGACGCGCTATGATGTCGCCACGACGCTGCATGAATTTTTTTCTGTAGCATCTCGTGCATCTTTTTTGAGACCAAATTCGTGAGTCCGGGTACACAATTCCGAAGTTACACAATTTTTTGTTCTCGCATGTCGGATCACTTTGTAATGGAAATTTCACATTTTCTCAATTATCTTGGAAGTTACACATTTTCTCAACCCATAGTCAAAATATGTTTTGTAAAAACTAATTCTTCTGGACATACATTGACTATGGTGGTTAGAATATGTGTAACTTCCAAGAAAATGTGAAATTTCATGGATAAAGTAAATGGAGAGTTGCTCGCATGTGATGTCATCAGTGTTGCCAATTTGCAGAGCCGAGAGTAATTTACTAGAAAATGTTAATGAGTGCAGTCTGCTTATTCTTTGACCGATTTTGCTCATTTCTTTTGTTAAAATGCTGTTCAAATTTAACTCCTTTTATTGAACCTGAGAAACTTCTGGGGAGGACTTTGCCTTTAATGTTTTATCTTGGCGAATTGTGTGATATCAGTAGTTCTAAGTCTGTACCAAGGTTAAACTTGTGGCCAACATAAAGATTTGCCTTCGAGTGATATATGCGCGTGGTGCAGTATCATAATAGTTGTTTTGATCTTTGATTGAAATGAAGTAGACCGACTGCAGAGAGCTCA
This sequence comes from Echinometra lucunter, assembly GCA_029962745.1. NCBI lineage: Eukaryota > Metazoa > Echinodermata > Echinoidea > Camarodonta > Echinometridae > Echinometra > Echinometra lucunter. The sequence goes on from CM057162.1 coordinate 11,245,550, forward strand.
CCATTATGATAGCCAACGTGCGTTCTTGGGCCCAAAAAATATTAATGAATATCACCATCTTGTTATGGATGATTTTTAGTTTATTTTGTTCTAACTTGCCTAAATTATTATACCACGCAGAGTTAGCATTGAATAAGAACAAAGCACAGTAGACGCCTTGCGTGTAATTTCATGCAATTTTGATGCATGTATACAAAATTTAAAATGGGAGTTAGCTTTTTATTGTTATTATAGATTCTACTAAAGATGAACATGAAACCTGGCTGGTTCAATCGATGCATAGATACTTTACAGATTTTTTCCCCCTGCATTATATAATCTCTGTATGCTATTTTTGAAATAACCTGATATTATAGCATTACTTTGGTACAAAAACAAAATGCTTTCTGTTTTTTTTTTAAACCAAAGTGCAAAGAAAGCTTACTCTCTGATATCCAATCAGCACATATTTATATCTAAACCACGCAAAACTCGCCTTACTGAATCCCATTACTTGTACTCTTTCAATAATATCTCGTGATTAACAAGTATCGAAACTTTTTGTAAAGTCAAGCACAATGCCAACGAAGTGCCCATGTCATGCATGTGAGGTTTCGGTCCTCTCACAGTCCGTCAAATGAATTCAGTGGCGTTGCTACGGGGGGGGGGGGGGGGGGCACGTGCCTCCCCCCATCGGCTTGGAAAAAAAAGAAAAAAAAGGAAGAGAAAAGAAAGTAAATGGAAAGGGGAAAGAAAGGGGAAAACAAGAAAAGGAAAAGGGAAATCGGGAAGCGCTAGCTTCGCTCACTAGCATTTATGTAATGTTACACGTCAGTTTTTTGCTTATTACTGAATTCACATACTTATAATACTACAGCATTATAATCCTTTTAGTTTAACCCTAAAAAGGGCGGGGATGGAATCCACCCCCCTTGACGTTTCGTGCGATATGTCCGCGACGCGCTATGATGTCGCCACGACGCTGCATGAATTTTTTTCTGTAGCATCTCGTGCATCTTTTTTGAGACCAAATTCGTGAGTCCGGGTACACAATTCCGAAGTTACACAATTTTTTGTTCTCGCATGTCGGATCACTTTGTAATGGAAATTTCACATTTTCTCAATTATCTTGGAAGTTACACATTTTCTCAACCCATAGTCAAAATATGTTTTGTAAAAACTAATTCTTCTGGACATACATTGACTATGGTGGTTAGAATATGTGTAACTTCCAAGAAAATGTGAAATTTCATGGACAAAGTAAATGGAGAGTTGCTCGCATGTGATGTCATCAGTGTTGCCAATTTGCAGAGCCGAGAGTAATTTACTAGAAAATGTTAATGAGTGCAGTCTGCTTATTCTTTGACCGATTTTGCTCATTTCTTTTGTTAAAATGCTGTTCAAATTTAACTCCTTTTATTGAACCAGAGAAACTTCTGGGGAGGACTTTGCCTTTAATGTTTTATCTTGGCGAATTATGTGATATCAGTAGTTCTAAGTCTGTACCAAGGTTAAACTTGTGGCCAACATAAAGATTTGCCTTCGAGTGATATATGCGCGTGGTGCAGTATCATAATAGTTGTTTTGATCTTTGATTGAAATGAAGTAGACCGACTGCAGAGAGCTCACCATTATGATAGCCAACGTGCGTTCTTGGGCCCAAACAATATTAATGAATATCACCATCTTGTTATGGATGATTTTTAGTTTATTTTGTTCTAACTTGCCTAAATTATTATACCACGCAGAGTTAGCACTGAATAAGAACAAAGCACAGTAGACGCCTTGCATGTAATTTCATGCAATTTTGATGCCTGTATACAAAATTTAAAATGGGAGTTAGCTTTTTATTGTTATTATAGATTCTACTAAAGATGAACATGAAACCTAGCTGGTTCAATCGATGCATAGATACTTTACAGATTTTTTTCCCCCTGCATTATATAATCTCTGTATGCTATTTTTGAAATAACCTGATATTATAGCATTACTTTGGTACAAAAACAAAATGCTTTCTGTTTTTTTTAACCAAAGTGCAAAGAAAGCTTACTCTCTGACATCCAATCAGCACATATTTATATCTAAACCGTGCAAAACTCGCCTTAATGAATCCCATTACTTGTACTCTTTCAACAATATTTCGTGATTAACAAGTATCGTAACTTTTTTTAAGGTCAAGTACAATGCCAACGAAGTGCCCATGTCATGCATGTGAGGTTTCGGTCCTCTCACAGTCTGTCAAATGAATTCAGTGGCGTTACTACGGGGGTGCCCCCCCCCCCCCCATCGGCTTGGAAAAAAAGGGAAGAGAAAAGAACGTAAAAGGAAAGGGAAAAGAAAGGGCGAAAACAAGGAAAAGGAAATGGGAAATCGGGAAGCGCTCACGAGCATTTAAGTAACTTAACCAATGCCGATGGTAATTACTATAGAGCACCGAAGTGTGAAATCAAATTTTGTTTTTTGCATTCGAGCATTTTCATGACTATATTCCGGCAGAGCATGATGAAAAACCTCCACACACCAAATTTGACGTGAATCGGTTCACAGTGGCCCAAGGTATGGCCACATGAATGCCTAATTATCCCCACTGAAATCAGTGTAAATTGGCCTGGTTCATAACTGTTTATAACCAGGCCAATTTACACTGATTTCAATGGGGCTAGGTAGGTATTCATGTGGCCCCATATCGGGTCCCCATAAGCCGATTCCCAAAAAAATTGGGACTGTGGATGTTTTTCATCATACTCCATCGAGACGTGGTATCCAAAAATCTTAAATTCCAAAAAAAGTTTTTTGTGACGTCATTGCATCGGTGCTCTATTCTTATCAGTTTGCATCTTGTGTCTCAGTCTGATGTCATAGGCTACTATTCTTCCACTCATAGAATGCTACTATATATCCACATCTGGATTTCACTCCCAGAAATCGAGCGACAGGTTTACCTAAATATGTTCATACTTTCAGTAGGTGTCCTAGATAGAAAAAAAAAATCACATTTTCTTTCGCTCGCTCTCTACTCTCACTAATAAAAGCTAGAAACGATGATTTCGGGCACGGCAGTCATTATTCTGAGAAGCGATTAGAAACGTATCATAACATTTGGGCAGTGAGGCGGTCCACAAATTATTTACAAAAACATCTGCAAGTTTTACTGATGAATTCATATATATTATATACATATGAATATACCGTGAACGAGGTACCTATAAATGGAGTCATCCTTAGCACACAGGTGATCGAATACTAGTAGATAATTCAGAGATCTTATAGGGCCATGGTGTATTTCGATGACGAAATAACACTTCTACCATGAAAAAGAGTATATTTTTCCTCGCTCGCTGCGCTCGCTCGTTAGACAGTTGTTTAATGGGTTTTTTTTTTTTAAGCAAACGGATTGCGCGAGTGAGGTGACCGAACAAAAAAGATGCTTCACATGCTCACAATTTAATTTACTGAGGGGGTTACTATTTCTGCCTTCAAAAAGAGTGTGCATTTCCTCGCTCGCTTTGCTCGCTTGTAATATTTAGAAACAGGGTGGTTTCGGACAGCAAACAATAAACCAGGGCCGGACGTGCTAAAACATAGTCATTGGCAGCGAGGTGACCCGATATATATTTGAGATATCCGATAGTGTATTTTGATAGCAGAATAACTGGCCTTTCAATGCAAACAAAGTTATATTTTTTTGCGCGTGCAATCTTTAGTCATAACAGTCATGAAGGCCGAGATTGCTCAGGAATCTAAACTAAATGTTTATAGACACTTTCATTTTCAGTGCGCTGTATTCAGCCCGTTGTAAAAGCCACATTTTATCATGCATGTGTTTAAATTTGCAGGTTCCTGACTGTATATGTTGTCATTTGAGGAGGAAATCAATAATTAACAAAGTGAAATATGTCCTATATTCATTGACGATTTGTTGTTGTTGTTGTTGTTCATTCTATTGTGAGCTACTTCATTAAAATTTGCACATATACACGTACAGGAGGTCACTAAATAACAGGAGCTTATGCCAAATTAAGTATCCGATACGGCACGGAGCAAAGACAAAGCCCAAAACTTTCTTCTCATTTGCATAAACTGCTGTTCTTTTTTTGCTCACTGAAGCACAAGTTCATTTCCATGAAACTAAAATGAGACGAATCAGCATTGTCCTCAGACGAAGACAAAAGCAGCGCCACCATATAACGAAGCCCTGTGGAACAGCAGTCATGAGAAAGGCATAAAGTAGTCTTAGGGAATAGGGAAAATGAAGAAAAAGAAAAAAGGGAACAGAAAAATCACGTGGTTTATAAACTCAACATACATTGCAGAGGTTAAAGCAGCAGTGAACTGACCCTTATTATGATGTATTTACAACAGCGCCAACTTACGGCAACACAAAACCAGAAACTCTTAGAAACATTATATCCTTCATTGCTTCTCGTGAATTTCCTTCGTATGAATGCAAATACATTTTAATGGATGTTACTCAAAAAATAAAGGTCTCATTGATCAGAATAGAGCATGTTGGGAGCAAAAGGGGGACAAAATCAGTAGTTTAGGACTGAGAGGGCGCTATTTCAAAATCCCATACAAGGGTGCCAGTTCGCTCTTGCTTTAAGACCAACGTGGGGGTAAATTTTTGAAGCTCATAAACAATCACTTCCCCAAGGGACACAAACTGAAACCCAATATTTAATTTTAAAAACACGGTAAAGTTGAGCTGCATGAAAAAGCATGGATGTAGTCATAAAAACCCACAACCAGAACGTCTTCAGACAATGACACGGGACCTAAACCTAAATGGAACTGCAAGAAAAAAAAAAAGAAAAAAAATGTCCGTTGCGAGGAAAATGCATGGAAACAGCGCTGGTCTACAAGGCTACGATCCAGCATGGTAATGAGGAAAATGTTGCTAGGGAATGGAGGGGGTACTTAAAGATAATTATGTATAAAAATCATGTCAAATCGATTAAACATGAAAATTCAAGAACGACACCCAACTTTCAATTATATTTAGAACTTGAAGAACACACATACCTAATTCACACCAACTTGGCACATCGAAAAGTCAAACTTAAACCAAAGAAAAAGCGGCTTGTGCAACCTTTGCTTGGAGGAAAAGGTCACCATCATTCGCTTAACAAAAGATCTGAGCTAATATCAAAGTGCAGACACCGGAACAGGCTAGCCAGAAAATCAATCAATTCCTAAGTTTCAGTTGTTACATTTGTTAAAGTTCATATAGGCCTATTCACTCGGACTGATGCCCCATTTATCTAAGTGATTTAGTGATTTGGAGGTCGGCCTACGCAGTAGGGCTGGATGTATGGACAGATACAAGGTGCATGGACGTCATTAACGAACATTGTTAACCCTATCTTTTTTTTCTTTTTTTTTCATGTGGTTACATTCAGAAATGCAGATAAAAAAGATGGATCGGTGTCACCCTATATACCTACCCAAGATCAGATGGGAGCTGCCGTCATCCCGTCCGCACCTGAAAATCAAGCATTTACGGCTGAGGACCGAACCCATCAATACGAAGCGATGGGCATGGCTGGCGCCCGATCCCCACACGACAACCAGTCATCAATGGTCGACTGCCACACACGGACCAGCCAACCATTAGGCGTGACAAGCTCCAATTCTCCACTGAACATCCAGTTATTAACGGCTAGCGATCAACAGCAGTCCAGCCGAACGTTGGGCATGGCTAGCACCCAATTTGCAGCAAACAACCAGTCATTTACGCAGTTCAGCCAACCGCAGTCCAGCCAACCGCAGTCTAGCCAACCGAGATCGAAAGGCATCATCATCATATCCATTCTTCATTTTCTCGGGGGTCTTTTGACATGTGGCCTAGGACTTTGTTTTCTGGGGGTCAGGAACCGGCTGTACTTTCTCTCTCCATTCATTGGGAACGCCTTACTGGTAAAGAAAAAAAATGCTTTCTCTTTGGCTAGATAGGGTGGGATGTTCAACTGTGCAGCAATAATAGTGGCAGGAGAATGTGTCGTATAATGTCATCACAGAGGAAATCGGACTATCACAGTGATTGATCACTACTTGCTGGCAGCTCCGCTGTAAAATAATATGCCTACGTCAAAATTAAAAAATACAGCTAGCGTGCAGCATGCAAACTACGCGTACACACACCTGACTACGCAGCTACAGCAGCTTAGTACGCAGTGAGTGACGTCACCTCGGTGAATATAACGGAGTTATATTGACCGAGGTGACGTCAAAATTAAAATATAACACTTGCGATCCTTGCAGCTCTAGTCACGTGATGGTATTTTGACTAATCACTGATTCTATATAGCCTATGTAATAAAACATTTCATTTCCCCGAAGGAGTTATATTTTACCCAAGGGATTATATCTTCCCCGAAGCGAGCAGCGCTGGGGAAAGTATTGTCCCGAGGAAAAATTATAGCTTCGGAGGGGAGATAGACCAGGCAATATCTGTTGTGTTATTATAGTCTATATAGATTCGCCATCAGACATTTCAGAGTACTGTACCTACTGCATTAACAGGCTGTTTGCTGCAGCTCCGCTGTAAAATAACATGCCTACGTAATAATAAAAGAAAATACAGCTAGCGCGCACAGCATGCAAACAACGCATACACACCCTAACTACGCAGCTTATACGCAGTGAGTGACGTCACCTCGGTCAATATAACGGCGTTATATTGACCGAGGTGCCGTCAAAAACAAAATATAACAATTGCGATCCCTGCAGCTCTAGTCACGTGATGACATTTTGTCAAACACTGATTCGACTCTATATAGCCTATATAATATCACAAAATATTTCACGCTTGAGTAAACAGACATAAATTTTGTGAAGGGTGCCAAATTTGAGCTTGACAAAAATTAGTATTCGTTCTGGGGAGCGTTTCGCGAAGAGTCTTGTCAGTGATTTTCACTGACAAGTTTTATAAGCTACTGAAAATCCTCGCGTCTGATTGGCTGAGAGTCAGTGAAATTAGTCAGTGAAAATCACCTACAACGCTCCCCTGGTTGCCTTATACATGTACGCCCATTGTTTGCGGCTGCGTGTCCCTTCAGGGCCATGCAGTAGAGACAAATGAAAAAAAAATCATATGCTTTTTAATATTTACGTCTTTGACGTAAAAGACAAAAAATGTTCCATGGGTATACGTTTTTTTTTTTTTTTCACGTCTTGTTGCATATAATATATGTATATATACGTCAATCTTTTGCGTTTGCGTGTCCCTTATGAGCCACCACAGAAACCATTAATCTGTAGGATCCTATAGAAAGAAAAAAGTTCTTTTCTACGAGAAAGAATTTGGTTTACAAAAAAGAAGGTTGCCAACTGCAGCTATGGCGTCGCCGATAGAGGGCCAAATACATAAATCGAGGTGGAATTGGTCTATACTGCGGGGAGGGTGGGCAGAATGGCTCAGCGTGGTCGGACTGATGGGGGAGGGGTGGGCCCGGGGTGATGGGTCGTGTACATTCTTGGACACGCCTTTTATCGCCATCCCATAGATACGACAGAGCCCTTGGGCTGTCCCCCATCCAATATTATCATTTTTGTTGCTTATAGCGACCCCCTCTTTTGTGATAATGACTAGCGAATAGTTCATTTCGTATTATGAATAGCAACCTTCATTTCGTATTATGACTAGCGACCCTCTTCTCGTATTATGATTAACGACCCTTTTCTCGTTTAATGAATAGCGATCCTCTTCTCGATTTACGAATATTCTACCAATTTTCTCATCCTCTTTTGCTCCACTCTTTCTTTCTTGTTTTCTATCTCCTTCTCATAAAATGTGTTCATACCATTTTCTTGCCATGAAGTTCGTCGCCGCCGGTATCACTGGCCTGTGCAATGGTGCGAAGAAATCGTCATTACGATTATTGGTGAGATCATCTTTTTCAAGTAATCTTTCATTCAGTTATGATATATATATATTTCCATTTTAATGAAAAGAAAAATGAAGCGGACTGATAGTATGCGGCATTAAAGGACCAGTGGAGCGTGTTCGCATAATACTTTTAAAAAGTAATCTGAGCCATTCAAATGACCTAGCCCCAGCACCCACATAATGTGCTACCATTACAGTGACGTAAAAGTAACGTTAAAGTAATTCAAAATAGTGATTTCTTTTGGATGCACCACATGGTACTAAAATTACCCGCGAGCATGGCGAGGGAGATATCTTGAATCTCCCAGGGATCGCGATTTCTTTTTTTTTTCAATTTGATATCAACTTCAAACTGGAGTAACTACACTTGTTGAAAGTGAAACACGCAAACACCCACCCACACACCCTCAACCACCCACATATACGCACCTGGGATCATGGCCCCCGTGTGCCCCCTTTCTACGCCTACGCAAATGAATCTATTTTTCTATTTTCCGCGGGCATCGTGATTTTAATTTTAAAACATTACATAAAGTTTGTTGGAAGAAGTATGCATTTTGCTGGTCAATTGCGCGTTCAAGAGTATGATTTTGCATTCAGTTTTTCTTACAGTATGTAGCCTGCATCTTTTTAAGAAATCTTAACTGCTTTATGTATCTTCAAAATTAATTTTCCAGGTAATTAACATGGTCATGAACATCATCTGTGTTCCCCTTACTGCTATCTCTGGGATTCAAGAAGCCGCTTGGCAATATTCACGTTTCATCCAACCAGGAGACAATTATCATGGTTATTACTATGATCGTGCTGATTACCAGCTAAAAGTAAGTCCTGAGATACCACGGTATGATGCGGGATGTTTTCTTCAAAATATTCAAATTTCGTTGATAATAGAATGCTCTGCTTATTGATTACGATGATAATGGAAGCGTCGTGGTCTGGTGGTTCTGACTCTCGTCTTTCAATCAGAGGGTCGTGGGTTCGAATCCCAGCCATGGCGTTAATTTCCTTCAGCAAGAAATTCATCCACATCGTGCTGCACTCAACCCAGGTGAGGTGAATGGGTACCTGGCAGGAATTCATTCCTTGAAATGCTTGCGCGCTGTAAAAGGCTGCCGGGCTAAAGCTGGGGTAATAATATCCAAGTCCTTTGGAAGCGCATAGAGACGTTATATCATAATGTGATATGCGCTATACAAGAACTATATATTATTATTATTATTATTATAATTTACTCCAAAATGACACATCCAGTATAATCATTAATATTCTTACAAAAAATATTTCCACTAAAAGTAAGGAACCTTCAATTTTCCAGCCAATTTTTGTATTTCGTCACTCTTATCAATTGCATTCAAGTCCATTCACTTTCGTCGTCATTTGAAGACAGGCGATATAATTTGTATGGATCCAAATTAATTCTTCTCCTAAATCATTTCAGTTTATGACACTGATTTTCTTTGTTGTCTCCATTCGCTATATTTCTGTGGAAAAAAAATTGGTAGCATGTATATGAGTCCTACATACGATTTCAATTTTCGTTTTTTGAATTTTGAGAACAAATAGTAGATTCGTTTGAAATAGAAAAAAATGAAAGGAAATTGAATCCGAGTGCTGTCCCCTAATGTGGATACTCCTTATCTAAATTTTGGGTGACTTATATTTCTAAGAATATTTTCCGCGTATAGCAAATTCGAACGAGAGAATAACCACGCGTTAAATCGTATGATCCTTGTTCAAAGTGAAGTAATTTATATGAAAAGCTTGGAAAAGCTTGGTGTGTGAATAACAAATTTGAAAGAAGGAAAATAAATTCGAATGAAAACTTATTGTAGCCCTCATGAATTCGAATGCTCTTAAATATTAAAGGGAACCATCCAGATGTGGTTACACTACTAACATGTCTTTGAGTGGAACAATAGTAGCCTATGACATCAGATTGAGGCACAAGATGCAAACTGATTCCTTTCATAAGAATAGTAATTATGATCGGCGTTGGTTAAGTTGCTTAAAGAGAGCGAAGCGAGCGAGTGAGCGCTTCCCGATGTCCCATTTCCCTTTTCCTTGTTTCCCCTTTCTTTTCACTTTCTCAGGGGGTTTTTTGTCAGCCGATAGGGGGCACGTGCCCCCATGCCCCCCACGCCACTAGGCCATATGAATGGCAATGTTAGAAGTTAGAGACGGAATGATTGCTCAAAAGAATTGTGGATAGCAAACAAGTGATCCCATTTCAGACTTGGTATATTCTGCTCAAGAATATAGGCCTTCAAAAGTGACAAACGGAGCCACAAAACATATTAAGATCTTTTTCTTTCTCCCGACTATGTATTTTTTTTTACTGACATACACTGTATATTCGTATAATTCCCAGGTGCAATTTTTAGTGGTCACAACCCTGCTTATCATAGTGTACATCTCTGAGCTCTTCTGTGCCATTGTCGGATCTTCCCTTCTTTACTTCAGGCTTCATAACGTCCCGCAGAGAGCCTTCATGACGCAGATGGTGGTAAGAAAA
>CM057162.1:11256431-11385721 GCA_029962745.1 Echinometra lucunter
CACCAAACTCTTGATTTTCGATATAGAATAAACTGAAGCGTTATTATCATGGATATAAACAAGTCGGTTACTGTTACGCTGTTGAGTCATGATATTCAATTTGTGTAGGCCACAAGTTACACTGTAAAAACAAATCTAGTCAAATTTGACAGACTAGTAATACTCTAGTGAACAGTGACACATTTCTAGTCAAAATGACTAAATTTTAGTAAAATAATTTGACTAGTCTACCGGATCATACAGGCACCAACGCTAACTTGACTTTATTCTGGTGAAATCGACTCGAATTTGGGAAAAAGTTTGGTTAATTTTTACTAGAAATCTGGTCATTTTCATTAGATTCTAGTCACATTTGACTAGAAAAGAGTAAGTGGGATTTCGTGTTCTAGTCAAATAAGTTACTAGAATTCTGGTCATTGGGATAGGGTGCAAAATGGAAATTAAATTTTTTGTGTGTATGATAGTTTAAGGTTTATTTGTCTAGTTGCTTTATATATTTCAGTGAAAACTTGGGAAGATCTAGGTTTTCCACCTTACACTAGGTTCCTTTTAACAAAGAGCCTTTGATAATAACGAATACACTGGGGTCACGGAGGTGCAGTGATAAGTTGGTGCGTTTGTTTGTTTGTGTTTTTTTTTTTAAGCAATGAGTAGGATGACTAGGACATTGATATAGTAATAGCTCATCATCAGTCTTTAACCCCGAGAGCCTGCAGTTTGTTACTTTTATTGATAAATCTAAATTGATTATGTAGATTTATTGTTAGTGTTGTGTTTGTATAGTAACGTACTAGTCTGCATTTACCAGTGGTCAGAGCCTTGTAAATTAGTAGAATCATTCTTTGATATACATGTATACACACACATATACTATCACAGCGTTTTCCATGTAATCCCAATGATGTACATAGTTATGATTATGGTTTGTTTTTATCGCGTTTATAGTATTATATTGCATTTACATGAGTTTTTAAATTTCTTTGGAGATAAACATGACAAAGGGATAAGAAGAGGCCAGAGAGTAAAATGTGGTTCAAATGTCAAGTTATTTCAATGTATAATAGGTTATGCCATTTAGACATGTTAGAGGAATTTGTTGATAATTATATTCAACTAAAGAGCTGAAGAGGAAGTGTTTGTTCCGTAATGTGAATGATTAGCCCAAACCAGTGAACAGTGTAACTTTGTAAGGATTTGGAAATTTGTTTATGTTTTTTTACTCAACAAAAAAGTTATAATGATTAACAGCCTGATTCGTATGACTGCAGTGTCTGTATGATAGTATTTAAAATGTTTTCTGAATTTATTTTGTTTTTAGATACTGTGTAATAATGCAGAAAATTGGGCAAAGAAGAAAAGCAGCCACGCCAATATGTTTTACAGTTATGATTACTTTTTGTCACCATCTTAAGTCAGAGGTTACTCGATACTTTTGGCATCATCATGATCATAGCCTGATTATAGCCACTGATATCTCTGACATCTTTCCCTAAGATCGTGATTTATCTTTTTAATGGCGATGTGTGTGCGCGCGCGCGCTTGTGTGCTTCATGCATGGCTTCATGCTATCAAAAGAAAAGAAAGGCTCCCATTACTGCAGTAAAGCATGAGAATTCCTGTGTAAAATAGCCTACATGAAATCTACCGACGAATCCTAAACGGAATGTTAACAAAGAATTTTGTCGAAATTGATGTTCTTTTTTTAAGGGTATAACAAGGTTAATAAGTTTATGATATTTATTTCTTAGATACTTTAGAAAAATTACGTTAAGAAATTTATTTCATTCGTTATGTATATATTTAATGTGAACGCTTTATGTAATCTGTAGATGGCTAGGATTTAGAATACTTTAAAGTGATTCATGGTTATTATTAATGAAGGTTGGGTTACTAGTACTTGTATACGCAATATACTCATAATGGTAGGCCTACACAGAATGGTAATACAGAATTTGTATTTTCTTTTAAAAAAATAAAAAGAGTGAACACTTTTACTCAGTTAGGAGTGAATTTGAGAAGAGAGTGAATTTAGAATGAATTTAGAGTAAAAATTGTGACATTCACTCTTTGAGGGGTGACCTCAGTGATCACCCGAGAGTTGAGGTCTCCCCAAAAAGAGTGAATAAAGAGCGTTCACTCTATTCTGGTTTTTTATTAAGAGAGTAAATTGCAGGCCACAAAAGGATGGCAATGGTTTTATCTCATTTTACCATTTTTATGTTCCTTCCTTTTGCAGAGTTGCAGAATTATAGATTTTCAGGGAATAAAAGGAACTCGTTCTCAAAGTTTCTGCATTTTAATTATATTCTACGGACCTGGTACGAGGTGAAAAGCGATCCAATATAAGAAATGAAAACAGTAATGTCAACATGAAATATTTAAGAATATACCATGCGTTTGTTCACAGAAATCAAATAAAGAGTATGCACGTTTAAAGAAATGTGTATAGTAATTTCTCTGTTCTTCTTGTACAAGTGCTTCTGGGTGTGTGTATAATGAAACAGTATGTTACTTTATCATTTACAGTTAAATGCAACATTATCTTGCTGTTTACAGCTTTACTTAGTAAATTACAGGCAGCAGAATTGCCAATAATTTACTGTAATTTCTACAGCAATTTCTAACACTGTTTGTGCAACCGAGCGAATGCGGAAGCTATAGGCATAATAGGCCTACACGAGATTTTAATCGGATTTTTAGCGATGTTTCACCACGACACCTTTTCATACATAGTATATGAATGTGCGGTAGTTTCTACTTGAGCGGAGAAACTCCTCATTAAGTCAGCGGGGTTTTTTTTCTCTCTCTCTCTCTGCACGTGCAGTAGTTTTGGGTGCTGTTTTTCTTCGGATGAATAAGCCCCGGGAGTAAGCTAGCAAGTCCGAGCCGCATATAGTGGACATAAAATACGCGCAGCCAGATTCTAGCAATAGACTCGACAAATAGATGGCATATTTCTTTCAATTCTATTTGAATGATCATTTATTTTCTTATCACTGATTTCAAGATTTAACCAAATTATCTTATAAAATTTTACAGTTTATACAACATAAATATCTTCCAGCAAAATAATCAATATATGGAAGAAGGTGAGCTCCCTGAAGGAGGATCTTGTTGTGTGCTCACCCAAAACACCAATAAATGTACAAAAGTAAAAGAAGGAAGAGGGGGTCAAAGAGAGGTAAGGTAGGAGAAAGAGGTGAGGTATCGAGAAAGGAGGAGGAGGAAGAGAAGGAGGGGGAGGAGGAGGAGAAGAAGAAGAAGAAGGAGACTGTAACTTGACAATAGAGACGTACATGTAAAAACAATCGGTGACAATATAATATAGCTTTTCCCGGTCAATTTCATGATTTTATCATTCAAGTTCATATTCCGAGCATTCAATTTCCCGCATTTCATGCTCGCAGCTCTGGAGCGGCTTTCAAATTCATTCAGGGTCATTCAGATTCACTATCCGAGCAATCAATTGTTTATTTGGGTCATTCAAATTCAAAGTAGGAGCATGCATTTTGATAAATTGGCAATCAAATTCATTTCAAGCCGGCGACCGAATCTCCTTGGTCATTCATATTCGTGAAAAGGCAAGCAAATTCTAAATAAGTGCATTCAATTTAAAAGAATCATTGCATTTTACTGATTTTTGTTAGCTTGGGGTCAATGTGGGTGTTTTTTCACTTAGTTTTGAATGAATTGGGCTTCTTTGTCAAGACATTTGCCATAATGTTATCATGCTTAAGTCCAATATTTTAGGTTTATGCCATAAATGCTTTCATTGAAACTGGTAATATGGAAATTATAGGTTTTCCCGGTCAATTTCATGATTTTTTCATTCAAGTTCATATTCCGAGCATTCAATTTCCCGCATTTCACGCTCACAGCTCTGAAGCGGCTTTCAAATTCATTCAGGGTCATTCAGATTCACTATCCGAGCAAGCAATTGTTCATTTAGGTCATTCAAATTCAAAGTCGGAGCATGCTTTTTGATAAAGGGGCAATCAAATTCATTTTAAGCCGGCGACCGAATCTCCTTGGTCATTCATATTCGTGAAAAGGCAAGCAAGTTCCAAATAAGTGCATTCAATTTAAAAGAATCATTGCATTTTACTTAGCCTGGGGTCAATGTGGGTGTTTTTTTCACTTAGTTTTGAATGAATTGGGCTTCTTTGTCAAGACATTTGCCATAATGTTATCATGCTTAAATCCAGTATTTAAGGTTTATGCCATAAATGCTTCCATTGAAACTGGTAACATGGAAGTTATAAGCACTTCATAATATTGCTGTTTATTTAGGCTTCCACATGAGAGATTGTGAGATTGTGTTGTTGGTCAGTTAGTTTTTTTAAAATTGACGCTACGTGGTTAGTGTTGTGGTGTTGTCTTTTTATGTGTGGCGTCATCAAGGAATGTAAGTTAGAAATTATGTCGTTATTTTGTTAAAGTATTGAAGTATACATGAACATATAAGGACATGATATCATTGTAAATATACAAAGATAGGAAGAAATCTTTAATGAGAATAATGGTCATGATAGTGTTGAGTTTGAAATTTTCGACCTTTAATTAGATCATCTTCAGAAACTGAGGTATATGAAACTGATCATTTTGATGCCTTCTAATCAATTGTTTCAGTGTATACATAAACAGTCCTTGTTCAGTTTTACCTCAGTTCCTGAAGATGATGTAAATACAGGTCTAAAATTTGAAACTCAACACTATGACTCTCATCGGAGTTTTCTTCCTATCTTTGTATATTGCACATCATCCATGTTAATTATGGATATCTTTGTAAGAGGATACAAACTCAGAACAATATAGAACCTTAAAAGAAAAAGAATAAGCATATTATGCAGAAGCCTACGAAAATTTGATTTTTTTTTCCGTGTGTGTGTGTTAGGGGTGAGGGGTGTGCGGGTAGATTGTGTAAATTCTAATAAGGGATTGTCAAAATAACCAATGTGTTGGTGAATATGTGTCTAACAAAAAATCAACCGCAATTTTGGTACAGTAATTTTAAACAAATAAATGGGTAATTATGACAATCATATTAGTCAATCTTCACAAAAATTTCGGTCGGACAATATGCACAAACACGGTACTCATTTTGACTAATCCCTTTTTCGTTCGTCCCCCCCCCCCCTCTCCCCCTCATAACCCCCTTTTTATCTTCTCCACTAAATTGAGTGCACGAAGTAGGAAATTGATCGGCTGAAAATGAAATTGAACGCCGCAAACAGTGTCATCGTGACTACTGGGTGAATTTGAATGCACAAGTAGGAAATACAATGCTCGCATTTGGAAATTGAATGCACATGCGTGATTTTGATTTTACGGAAAGGGAATAAGAGTGCCCATTAATGAAATTGATCGATCGGATTCTGAATTTGAAAGCCCGAATGTCTTCGCGAGCGTGCGTGGCGTGAAATTGAATGCACATTCATGAATTGGAATGGAAAAAGTATGAAATTGACCGGGAAAACCTATATAAACGCTTCATAATATTGCTGTTTATTTAAGCTTCCACATGAGAGATTGTGAGATTGTGTTGTTGGTGAGTTAGTTTTTTTTTTAATTGACGCTAAGTGGTTAGTGTTGTGATGTTGTCTTTTTATGTGTGGCGTCATCAAGGAGTGTAAGTTAGAAATTATGTCGTTATTTTGTTAAAGTATTGAAGTATACATGAACATATAAGGACATGATATCATTGTAAATATACAAAGATAGGAAGAAATCTTCAATGAGAGTAATGGTCATGACAGTGTTGAGTTTCAAATTTTCGACCTCGAATTAGATCATCTTCAGAAACTGAAGTATATAAAACTGAACATTTTGATGCCTTCGTATATTGTATCAGTGTATACATAAACAGTTCTTGTTCAGTTTTACCTCAGTTCCTGAAGATGATGTAAATACAGGTCTAAAATTTGAAACTCAACACTATGACTCTCATCGGAGTTTTCTTCCTATCTTTGTATATTGCACATCATCCATGTTAATTATGGATATCTTTGTAAGAGGATACAAACTCAGAACAATATAGAACCTTAAAAGAAAAAGAATAAGCATATTATGCAGAAGCCTACGAAAATTTGATTTTTTTTTCCGTGTGTGTGTGTTAGGGGTGAGGGGTGTGCGGGTAGATTGTGTAAATTCTAATAAGGGATTGTCAAAATAACC
Organism: Echinometra lucunter; assembly: GCA_029962745.1. NCBI lineage: Eukaryota > Metazoa > Echinodermata > Echinoidea > Camarodonta > Echinometridae > Echinometra > Echinometra lucunter. The sequence continues at coordinate 11,262,606 of CM057162.1, forward strand.
AATGTGTTGGTGAATATGTGTCTAACAAAAAATCAACCGCAATTTTGGTACAGTAATTTTAAACAAATAAATGGGTAATTATGACAATCATATTAGTCAATCTTCACAAAAATTTCGGTCGGACAATATGCACAAACACGGTACTCATTTTGACTAATCCCTTTTTCGTTCGTCCCCCCCCCCCCCTCTCCCCCTCATAACCCCCTTTTTATCTTCTCCACTAAATTGAGTGCACGAAGTAGGAAATTGATCGGCTGAAAATGAAATTGAACGCCGCAAACAGTGTCATCGTGACTACTGGGTGAATTTGAATGCACAAGTAGGAAATACAATGCTCGCATTTGGAAATTGAATGCACATGCGTGATTTTGATTTTACGGAAAGGGAATAAGAGTGCCCATTAATGAAATTGATCGATCGGATTCTGAATTTGAAAGCCCGAATGTCTTCGCGAGCGTGCGTGGCGTGAAATTGAATGCACATTCATGAATTGGAATGGAAAAAGTATGAAATTGACCGGGAAAACCTATATAAACGCTTCATAATATTGCTGTTTATTTAAGCTTCCACATGAGAGATTGTGAGATTGTGTTGTTGGTCAGTTAGTTTTTTTTTTAATTGACGCTAAGTGGTTAGTGTTGTGATGTTGTCTTTTCATGTATGGCGTCATCAAGGAGTGTAAGTTAGAAATTATGTCGTTATTTTGTTAAAGTATTGAAGTATACATGAACATATAAGGACATGATATCATTGTAAATATACAAAGATAGGAAGAAATCTTCAATGAGAGTAATGGTCATGACAGTGTTGAGTTTCAAATTTTCGACCTCGAATTAGATCATCTTCAGAAACTGAAGTATATAAAACTGAACATTTTGATGCCTTCGTATATTGTATCAGTGTATACATAAACAGTTCTTGTTCAGTTTTACCTCAGTTCCTGAAGATGATGTAAATACAGGTCTAAAATTTGAAACTCAACACTATGACTCTCATCGGAGTTTTCTTCCTATCTTTGTATATTGCACATCATCCATGTTAATTATGGATATCTTTCTAAGTGGATACAAATTCAGAACAACATAGAACCTTAAAAAAAGAATAAGCATACTATACGGAAGCCTACGAAAATTGGATTTTTTTCGTGTGTGTGTGTTAGGGGTGACGGGTGTGCGTTTATATTGTGTACATTCTAAAAAGGAATTGGTTAAAATAACCAATGTGTTGGTGAATATGTGTCTGACAAAAAATCAACCGCAATTTTGGTACAGTAATTTTAAACAAATAAATGGGTAATTATGACAATCATATTAGTCAATCTTCACAAAAATTTCGGTCGGACAATATGCACAAACACGGTACTCATTTTGACTAATCCCTTTTTCGTTCGTCCCCCCCCCCCCCCCCTCTCCCCCTCATAACCCCCTTTTTATCTTCTCCACTAAATTGAGTGCACGAGGAAATTGATCGGCTGAAAATGAAATTGAACGCCGCAAACAGTGTCATCGTGACTACTGGGTGAATTTGAATGCACAAGTAGGAAATACAATGCTCGCATTTGGAAATTGAATGCACATGCGTGATTTTGATTTTACGGAAAGGGAATAAGAGTGCCCATTAATGAAATTGATCGATCGGATTCTGAATTTGAAAGCCCGAATGTCTTCGCGAGCGTGCGTGGCGTGAAATTGAATGCACATTCATGAATTGGAATGGAAAAAGTATGAAATTGACCGGGAAAACCTATATAAACGCTTTATAATATTGCTGTTTATTTAAGCTTCCACATGAGAGATTGTGAGATTGTGTTGTTGGTCAGTTAGTTTTTTTTTTAATTGACGCTAAGTGGTTAGTGTTGTGATGTTGTCTTTTTATGTGTGGCGTCATCAAGGAGTGTAAGTTAGAAATTATGTCGTTATTTTGTTAAAGTATTGAAGTATACATGAACATATAAGGACATGATATCATTGTAAATATACAAAGATAGGAAGAAATCTTCAATGAGAGTAATGGTCATGACAGTGTTGAGTTTCAAATTTTCGACCTCGAATTAGATCATCTTCAGAAACTGAAGTATATAAAACTGAACATTTTGATGCCTTCGTATATTGTATCAGTGTATACATAAACAGTTCTTGTTCAGTTTTACCTCAGTTCCTGAAGATGATGTAAATACAGGTCTAAAATTTGAAACTCAACACTATGACTCTCATCGGAGTTTTCTTCCTATCTTTGTATATTGCACATCATCCATGTTAATTATGGATATCTTTCTAAGTGGATACAAATTCAGAACAATATAGAACCTTAAAAAAAGAATAAGCATACTATACGGAAGCCTACGAAAATTGGATTTTTTTCGTGTGTGTGTGTTAGGGGTGACGGGTGTGCGTTTATTTTGTGTACATTCTAAAAAGGAATTGGTTAAAATAACCAATGTGTTGGTGAATATGTGTCTGACAAAAAATTAGTAAAATCAACCACAATTTTGGTACAGTAATTCTAAGCAAATAAATGGGTAATTATATGACCATCATATTGGTCAATCTTCACGAAAATTTTAGTCCGACAATATGCACAAACACAGTACTTATTTTGACTAATCCCTTTTCGGAGTGTGCTCGTTTATCAGAAACAAGGCAACGCTCGTCCCTCCCCCTCTCCCCCTCATAACCCCCTATTTATCTTCTCCACTAAATTGAGTGCACGATGTAGGAAATTGATCGGCTGAAAATGAAACTGAACGCCACAAACAGCGTCATCCTGACTACTGGATGAATTTGAATGCACAAGTAGGAAATACAATGCTCGCATTTGAAAATTGAATGCACGTGCGTGATTTTGATTTTACGGAAAGGGAATGAGAGTGCCCATTAATGAAATTGATTGATCGGATTCTGAATTTGAAAGCCCGAATGTCTTCGCGAGCGTGCGTGGCGTGAAATTGAATGCACATTCATGAATTGGAATGGAAAAAGTATGAAATTGACCGGGAAAACCTATATAAACGCTTCATAATATTGCTGTTTATTTAAGCTTCCACATGAGAGATTGTGAGATTGTGTTGTTGGTGAGTTAGTTTTTTTTTTAATTGACGCTAAGTGGTTAGTGTTGTGATGTTGTCTTTTTATGTGTGGCGTCATCAACGAGTGTAAGTTAGAAATTATGTCGTTATTTTGTTAAAGTATTGAAGTATACATGAACATATAAGGACATGATATCATTGTAAATATACAAAGATAGGAAGAAATCTTCAATGAGAGCAATGGTCATGACAGTGTTGAGTTTCAAATTTTCGACCTCGAATTAGATCATCTTCAGAAACTGAAGTATATAAAACTGAACATTTTGATGCCTTCGTATATTGTATCAGTGTATACATAAACAGTTCTTGTTCAGTTTTACCTCAGTTCCTGAAGATGATGTAAATACAGGTCTAAAATTTGAAACTCAACACTATGACTCTCATCGGAGTTTTCTTCCTATCTTTGTATATTGCACATCATCCATGTTAATTATGGATATCTTTCTAAGTGGATACAAATTCAGAACAATATAGAACCTTAAAAAAAGAATAAGCATACTATACGGAAGCCTACGAAAATTGGATTTTTTTTTCGTGTGTGTGTGTTAGGGGTGACGGGTGTGCGTTTATATTGTGTACATTCTAAAAAGGAATTGGTTAAAATAACCAATGTGTTGGTGAATATGTGTCTGACAAAAAATTAGTAAAATCAACCCCAATTTTGGTACAGTAATTCTAAGCAAATAAATGGGCAATTATATGACCATCATATTGGTCAATCTTCACGAAAATTTTAGTCCAACAATATGCACAAACACAGTACTTATTTTGACTAATCCCTTTTCGGAGTGTGCTCGTTTATCAGAAACAAGGCAACGCTCGTCCCTCCCCCTCTCCCCCTCATAACCCCCTATTTATCTTCTCCACTAAATTGAGTGCACGAAGTAGGAAATTGATCGGCTGAAAATGAAACTGAACGCCACAAACAGCGTCATCCTGACTACTGGGTGAATTTGAATGCACAAGTAGGAAATACAATGCTCGCATTTGAAAATTGAATGCACGTGCGTGATTTTGATTTTACGGAAAGGGAATAAGAGTGCCCATTAATGAAATTGATTGATCGGATTCTGAATTTGAAAGCCCGAATGTCTTCGCGAGCGTGCGTTGCGTGAAATTGAATGCACATTCTTGAATGGGAATGGAAAATGTATGAAATTGACCGGGAAAACCTATAATAATAGTAATAATAATGATAATAATATTAATAATAAAAATAATGACAAAAATTATACATGTATGTCAAGATATGTATTAAGCATGTATTTACAATAGGCTTACTAAAACAATTTTACCGGCCCAAAGATATGGGCGCTGTAACATAAAAAAATACAAAAATCAATCTAACGACTGATTTAAATCGTAAGGCTATATGGAAAATTTGTGTACTACAGAGTTACAATTGATCGTAAGATTTACTGTATCTCTTTATACCTCCCCGTGTGATTGTGTGTGTGTGTGTGCGTGCGCGCGTGTGTGTGTGGGTGTGTGGGTGTGCGGGTGTGTGTGCTATTCATTCCATCATTATTTGCTTCAGTTTTTTTGGTAAATAGTTTTGTAATTTGTTATTGATGTGAAATGAAGATTTGTCAATTTTGTTTATATTTATCGGAGTGTATTTGAATGAAATCCTTAATAAAAAACATGTTGAAAAAAAGTGTGCTGGTGTGTGTTGGATGTTATTGTCTTGCACATGATAAATGTAAGTTTTTCCCCTTTTATTCACGCATTTCAATTGCAATGAAAATGTCCAAGGGAACTATGTAACCCACAAGCTTTGCTTTCTTTTAGTTCCCTTTTTCCTTATCTATAGTATTATGTTTTATATCTGAAATGTATATATTTTGATGTTGCTTTTTAATGATTTGGAAAATAAACCATCTTGAATTGAAAAACTGAAAAAAAAATGTTACCAAGGTTACAGGCCCCTGGCATGATATTCTGAACCCATGAGAAAATCTGCTTCTCCAGTCTCAAATCTGCTTCATGCAAATTGCAAAACACACAACATTTACATGACGTAACAAACGTATCATATGCATCAATTGCAGGGGCGTAGATAGTGGGGGGGGGGGGGGATGGGGATGCATCCATCCACCAGTTTTTAAGTGGATGTATATACATGTGTATCTAAATATGGATCGATGGGGGAATCATCCCCGGGGTATAAGGACCTGTCTACGCTAATGATCAATTGCAAATTAATGTTTATATTTTGTTCAATGACACAGTGACGACTATGATCATACATATATACATCATACCTTCGCTATAACTTTGTGTGCAAATCTAACAAAATCTGCCAACCATCTTTGCCTGCCCCCCCCCCCCTTCCTCCTCGCACTAAAAATATCCTGCGACGGTCCTTTCAAATGTTAGCACTTAGATGTGCGCACTTTCAATCAGTTATGTCGAAAAGAAACAATAAAGCAACCTTTAAAGCCTGGGTCAAAATAAACCGACTATGTATGCGTTTAAAATGCACTCATAATGATAAGAATGTCACCTAAATAATAAAATTTCTATTCGTCTCCCTATTCACGCTTCCTACTACAGTAGTAGAATTACTACTACTTATGTTAATAGTAGTAATGCAAACAGTAATAATAATAATAACATTAAGACGAAGGAGAAGAATGATAATCATGATAATGATAACGATAATAAAAAAAAACAATCTGCCTTGCCTTTATACATGTTAAAATATATCGCTGATTCAAATTTCAAAGATTGCGTTCTTTCATCATTACATGTAAAGGATTGCTTGAAATATACCGTAAATTACTATGATAAATAGCAAATGAATGACCAAGAAATGATGCCTGCTGATACCGTCACCAAGGTAACAGATGGATGCCTCTCCGCTGATGCTGCTACCCACGAGTGAACACATGGTTTGGAATCTGTGGTTATAGAATTGGTAGAGGAAGACTAATTAGAATCATAATACTAATACATGTAATATAATGATGATAACAACAACAATAATGATACTACTACTACTACTACTAATAATAATGATAATAATGATAATAATCCTGATAATAATAATAATTATTATTATTATTAACATTATTGTAATTATTATTATTATATCATTATCATTATTATCGTTATCTCCATCATTATCATCATTGTTTTTGTCACTATTTATGTTATTCTTATTATCATTACATTATCATTATTATTATTATTATTATTATTATTATTATTATTATTATCATCATTATTATTATTATTATTATTATTGTTATTATTATTATTATCATCATCATTATCATCATCATTATTACAACTATTATCATTTTCATGAGGTTCCTAAGAAAGCGATTGAAAATTTCCGGTTGCCGTACAGTTGGTTAAGACCATCCAAAGTTAACTTCTTCAATAACCTATCTGGTGCCTGTTTCATGAAACTTGTCATCAGTGATAACTGTCACATTTCTATGACAAATTTGTTTTCGGCAATTCTTATAAGAGAGATCGAGATAGGTATCGATGGATGTGCATGCATGCAGGGGCGGCTCTATATGGGGAGCAGGGGGGCGACCGCCCCTTACTTTTCAAGTGATTTTTTTTTAAAGAAAAAAAAAAAGAGGAGAAAAAGAAGAAAAAGAGGAGGAAGGAGAAAGAAGAGGGTGGGGAAAGAGAGGTAGGGGCTTAAATCAAATTATAATACTTCTTTTTTTATTTCAAATATCAGTAAACTCACGTATGGGTCATTCTGCCCACCCCCCCCCCTATCAAAATACCCTGGCGCCGCCCCTGCATACATGTAACCGTGGACCATGGTCGCTTGTGAGAGAGAGGAGATGAAAGAGAGAGAGAGAGAGAGAGGTGGGGGGGGGGGGGTAGAAACACTCACAATCACACGCTTTTCCTGTTATACCGGGTTCTGGAGGCGGTATGTAGACAACTATGAACATAAAAGTGAAAAAAAAAAAGAACATTAAGTCAAAAATAATTTGATAAGCACATTTTTTCTCGTAGAATACAAAACACATGATGTCATCCAAGCTTTTTTTCTTCTTCTTCTTCTTACTGAGATCTACTTAACTTTTGTAAAAACAGCAAAACAATATACAGAAAGTGCGCCTTTTCTTTATTTTGTTGTTTTTGTTGGTCTGGGGACTGTTGTTGTTTTACTTGGAAGGATTTCTTAAAGGTCGTTTAGCGTAATAAACAAGTTTTCTAATTGCAAAGAGAGAGGTATATCTTCTGACAACTCTGAAAACTAGAGTTTGAGGTAAGTCGGTGTGCGGTGCATCGTACATGAAAAATCCATAGAGTAAACTCACCTTCTGATGTTCTGAATGTAAAATGCGTACAATCTCCTATGCCGTAATCATTCCCAGGGCACAGCTGACCCACGTAAGAACTATTCTCCGTCAAATCTTTGAGGACATATGAACCATACTGGCCTGTAGATGCTGACATGGCCTCATCTGGCCATACTAAGGAAACTGTACTCATGTTCTAGATAAACAGATATAGAGAATGATAAACGGCAGTAGTCGTAGTAGTAGTAGTGGTGGTGGGGGTGGTGGTGGTGGTAGTAGTAGTAGTAGTAGTAGTAGTAGTAGTAGTAGTAGTAGTAGTAATAGTAGTAGTAGTAGTAGTAGTAGTAGCAGCAGCAGATATGGTAGTGGTGCTAGCAGTAGTAGTAGTAGTAGTAGTAGTAGTAGTAGTAGTAGTAGTAGTAGTAGTAGTAGTAGTAGTGGTGGTAGTAGTAGTAGTTGTTGGTGGTGGTAGCTAGCAGCAGCAGCAGTAGTAGGAGGAGTTATAACAGTAGTAGTAGTAGTAGTAGTAGTAGTAGTAGTAGTAGTAGTAGTAGTAGTAGTAGTAGTAGTAGAAGTAGTAGTAGTAACAGTAGTAATAGTAGTTACTCCTCCTGGTCTATATTTGCCAATATCAAATAGAGATTAATCTGGCCATAAACGTACAACCTGTTTTTGGTAAAGACATAAAAATCACAGTTATGTATCTCATAAATATTCATGTACCCTCTTTATTGTCACGTCATCTTTGGCAACTCAAGCTTTTTGTGCTTCTCATGTAGAACCTGAAAATACCTTTTTGTTGACTTTATCAGAAGACTTTAGATATATCCCACTCATGTATTTGATAAATTCGGAGATACTTTTTAAGAACCATGTTAAAACACAATTCTCCCTCTTGTGACCTCCCTCTACTTTCTTCCTTTCTCGCTTCCGCCTTTTAGGCTTAATTCTTACCTTTATATCTTCTCTTCGGTACTGTATGATAAACCGTAACACTGCTATGTTTATAAGCCGAGTGCTGTTATCTTCTTGGATTGCAGGTGGAGCCCATATCAGTGTGTAGATATGGCCATATCTTCCTTGCGTCTCCTCATTCAGTATCATCGGTGCCAGAGGGCGGCCTTGAAAATGAATACAATTATTGTCAGATGCGCCCATTATCATGATCACATCTCTTGAACGAAATTTCATTCATTTCATTTCATTTATTTTTCCATTTTCAACTCAGATATAAGATACATAATTTTCAACTCAAAATAACATACATAGTTGTACAGCATACATAAATTTGTACATACAAAATAATTACATAATCATTATATAAGAAATTGTGAAATTGTGAAAGTTAAATTGCACAAATTAAGCATATAAATAAACGTTCAAAATGGAGGGGAATGCTAAACAGCTAGGCTTGTATTGTGCAAATCCGTCAAAATGACAGTGAACGAAAAGTTCACTATTTGCCATCTGTGCCCCCCGCCCCCCAGCCACCCCCCTCCCCCCCCCCCCCCCCCCCCCCCCATATAAGTGCGCCTTTATGTTTTTTATTTCAAAAGATGAAAGGATAGCTTTGAGTACTGGAGTGATTTATGGATTTTTTTTTCAATTTTGTTTTCAAGAGCGTTTCTCCTTCAAGCCTCACTGAAAGAATATCAGTGAAAGGAAGAACCCACCATTTATTTCTATTGTAGCTGTTGATGTGCCTACTGCGTTTGTTGCCACGCATGTGTAATTCCCATAGTCCTTCTTTGCATCTAGCTTGAAGATCACATATCTGTACTAAGAGAAGTGATATAAAAAGAAAAAAAAAACATATAGAGAGGAAAGAGGAATACGCTTGACAAGCCTGAAGTAGAAATTCATATCAGTCAGTCGCGCCACTGAACAATCAAACAAAGATAGGCTCTGCGATTCACGTATCCAATGAATATTTGAAATCAATCGAAAAGAAATAACATCACAATAAAGAAAGATTAATAAATAATGACAGATAATGATTACAGAACATAGAGGTACAAGAATGGTCATCCTGCCCAATGGTAGTAGAAATATTATAGTTTGAAAGCAATGTGCCATACATCTAAATGAGAGACAAAATAAAACTTGCCTAATGAACGTCGAGAAGCACGACAGGGAGATCCTGATGACAGAAGTAAATTGAAGGAAAAGAATAATAACGACAAAATATTGTGAGTAAGAAGAAGTGTACATTAATCTGAATTTGATCATGTTGATGTAAATATGAGCTGAGTTTGAGTTTGAGGTTTACTTTATTGATTTTTTTCCACATGTTTTATATATAAAATAAAAATGGCGAACAGTATAACAAAGAAGAGGATACTAGCTGGTAACATTATTACAAAGAAAACAATCAATAATCAATTATAAATAAACAATCAATTTGTGGTCTAGAAGTCGGTTTTCGATAATACGCCAGGTCACCTCGAAATTCCCCAGTCGAATTTTAGTTCCAGTCTGTCCCTATCTCGTGCCTCTCATACTGCAAAGAGCAAAAAAGGCAAAAATACATCATTCAACTGATGATTTGATTTTTCGTATAACACTAGTGAAGTAAAAGTGGTAGATATTGTATTATTTTTTAGTAAAATAGATTAACGAAGTTAAACAGAAGCATGGAAACGAGACAAATAGAGAAAACTTACAGGCTTACTTCGAATCATCGGTTGATCACGTTTACGTGATGTACGTCACGTCGTCGCATCACGTGAACAGGAGGCCCTAATCTATCATTGTCGGTTCCAGTTTACTCGACCCTTTACGAGAAAGGTACAGTAAATCTATGAATAGGCTTTTCTCTAATCCGACACGTCACAGATATTAGAAATATATTTCACGAACGTTGCCTACACCCCCTACCTTCGGGAATTTAGGGCCTATATCGTGTAACGCAATCACGTGACGCGACTGAGTGATCACCCGGTGGTTGGAAGTAGGCTAAACCATGTAAACCAGACTTACGCGTTCGGGAGGGATTCGGAGGCACCTCCATCGTCATCTAATACCCTGATGTCATCCTTCAACCAATAGAATTCAAAAGGTTCGGGATTCGATGTGACGTCACAGGCAATGGCTACTGCGTCTCGAGGACCAGCCCGAATGTGAGTTTGGGAGGGCTGCACTTCCGGAGCATCTTACCGTGAAAAAAGATCATGGTATGATATTGCGGTATTGAATTCAAGTTCCATTTCAGTTTTAATTTCCCACATTCCATTGGCAACAACATGAAAAAGGCAAACAGTATACAGTACACACAACTCCACGAAAGATATTGCTATTAAAACGACATGTGGCAGGGAACGGTACAGGCCTTTCGTGGCAGAATTTAAAACGGGTCATTCTCGAGACGTATCGTATCATACGTTGTTTACAATCACAGAAAAATTGAATGATAGTACGTAATGTCTCGGTCAAACGTAACCCAAAACGATAACGACGAAGAAAATTTTCATTACTGTTATTTTCCAGAGCTGCCTATAACAATCAACAAAGATGAGCTTATTCACACGTACACACACTATGTGATCACTGCACTTTTATTTGGAAATTTCGTTATCGTCAGTAAGATCATGTAAGTTATCGTCCATTTTACTCATTCTCGGATCTCCACTTAATTATGATATTTATAACCTAGTATACTCACACTGCACGACAAGGTCCACATCTGCAGTGTCAGTTCCAAATTGATTTGTCGATTGGCATCTGTATGTTCGGCTCTGTGTCCTTGATACATTGGTAATGCTTAAATCACCAGCCACTGTCTCTTCTGGAGACGAAAGAAGAATTACAGGAAATCCCAAATGATCGGGAATTATCAACGGTGAATATCGCTGAAGTCTTTTGTACTTCATTATGATTCGACTTATGTTGTTAATATTATATGCTGAGATACACTATATTTTGTATGATTTGAACTGAATGAATCAATAAATACTACTTTAAAACAAAAACTATGAGAGGACCTGGATTCGATCCTCGCTGGGCGCTTACATCCTTGGGCAAGGTTTTAAAACGTCAAATGTGTCTTTCTCGATCCAGGTGCATTAAATGGGTACCTGACATTTCTAGAAGTATGGTACCTGCAGGGCCCTCGAGCAGAGCAGTATTCATATTGAAGAGGCTATCATAGATAGGATCATTGCGCTATTTTCGTTGTACTTTCATTTTAAATTAAACGAAAATGACTCTGATCAAAAAAAGAACTGAAGATTACCTATAACACGTTGCACAACTACTGAATAGGTCATGACTTATCAGCCCACAGGAATGCAGCGTTATCTTTAGATGGAAAGGAACCTCCTTTCCTTTTTCCAACGGCAACAATTTGTATTTCCACTCCTACACGACTTAAGATTAAAGAAAAATATAGGAAAACCTAAAAATTGCCAATTCGTACTAAAAGAAGTCAACACATGAATCCTATTCAAATTTGATTTGTTTGTTCTTAGTGTATATTTTACACTGAGCTACCAATTTATAAAGCCATGTCTTGTCATTTTTTTTTTATTTCTTTAAATTTCATTTTGATAACATAGTGACCGTAAAAATTTTTTTATGATACTAGTAGCTATGTTGATATTATACTCATTCCAGCGAACCTTCAAAAACATGCTGTTTTTTTCTAGAAGGTTGCTATTTCATCTCATTATTTTGTACGTGATATGGAAATCTGGAAACAAAATTATTTAGTATCATCAATCAACATAGTTTAATGAGCTGCCATTAAATCCCTCTTATTCTTAAAGGTACAGTGAATAGACTTAAATTGTCAAGAATTCATTTCCTTTGTCTTACGTATAATCTGAAAATGAGTAAATCCAATAGCACATTAGATCAAAAGATAAAGCGAAAGTGTCAGTAGAAAGACACCGTACTGCCATGGGCTAACGTGCAATCATCATGATCGCATTAGCATGCTGCTCTTTTAGCGGCAGCGGCAGGATAATATGGGACGGTATCACGCAAAGGCCGCATACAGCAGTTAAAAATCTCAAGGGCTCATTGCTTTCAAGTGCACCGCACCGACCGGTCGCGACCCCATTTGCCTCTTCGGCCTGGTAGAAGCGTGTCATAATCAGTATATCAAGAAAATGAACGTCAGGAAAATGTGAGGAGTAGATTGGTACCGTAACTTACTTACAGACCATGTATACTTGTTTACTAATATATTCAAATTTATGCGCGTTGCTCTCCTGAACCCTTCGTTACCACTGGTTACTAACGATTTCGTTCAGATGTTATGCAAAATGGCATCTGAATATATGGACTCCAACTTGTTTTCACGCATTAGTTGCTGCTTCGTCGGGGAAGCCTTTGGCAAGCTTTTTAGTTGTCAAGAGAATTTTTGTGCAGCTAGTATGCGTAAATTTAATAAACAGGTCTATTGTGATAACTTGATTGATTCTTTCAGTTAAACAACAAAATATTTCACTTTTGAGAGCTAACTAAATTTATAATGGGGATAACAGCAAATCATTCACTTCAGACTTCTCTAAGTGTGAATCATTTATATTAATCAAAAATAAACCATTATGGTTTGTAACTCAATAAAATGAAACAGAAGAAGGAAGCGAAGGTAACAAAAAAATATCTCAGTAAATTCAGCAAAGCAGATTTGTCGTTTTTAGAACATTATAAACGACTGAAAGTTTCTTTTTAGAAATAAAATCTTAGTTATGATATTTTAGTTGCTAAAATTGAAGAAAATAAGGGGAGTTCCCTCCCTTCTGCTTACCAGTAGAGGGCATGCTTTCTATTAAGTCCCCTTCGCGCTTTATTTTAATCCACTTGATGGATGGCAGTGGTTCTCCTTCGGAGTCGCAGCTAAGTGTAATGTTGTCCGTCTCGTTCACGAAAATTTTATCAGGCTCCGAGGGGGTCCAGTAAGGCGCCCGCCTAGGTCCGATAGCGTTGATAGTGGCGGGGTCTAAGAGTGTATTGGAAAATACATGTACATGCAGTGGCAATCAAATTATTCTTTTACATCAGAGACTTCATCACAAAGCTGTAAATCTATGATAATGATACTTATATGTTGTATTTATATGCACATTACCTGAATGCTCCAATGCGCTTTACAATGTCACTTCTGCTACCCGTGATCACTGCATATGATTGTGCACCATCTTCACTTCTTAGGGTGGATCCCTTCCATCTGGCGCCGTTTCGTTTCGTTTATTTGAATTTCCATTTAATATATATATATATATATAAAACCGTGCGATGTACATGATTATGCAATCATCATTTAGCGTTCAAGTAGGAAAAAAAAAGATTTTTTAACGAAAATGAGAGAACTTTGAAAAGGACTATTATCGATTTGTGTGTTTCCCACTTATTTACAAACATATCCACAAACACCCCCATTTGTGTGTGCGTCGTGTACTTGTTGCCCTCTCCTACACGCAGGCGTGGGTCTACTAAGGGAGCTTTGGGGATCAAGTCCCCCCCTAAACAATATTGCTCAAGTTCCCCCCCCCCGCAAATTTTGGACGATATAGGTGCAATTTCAATTTCAGATCGTTATACCCATTACTATCTTCCAAGCCACCAGTAGCGCCCCCCCCCCCCCAAAAAAAAAAGAACTGCGCCTGCCTACACCTCTCACTTGCCATGCTTTCCATGTTTGAATTTCAAACATGAAAACTTTGAAATAACGAACTTTTAAAATCCCAATATGCTTATGAGGAAACATATGACGTGTATGATGGCTGCATCTTATATATTAAAGATAACTCTGTGAGGCCCTATGAATACGCGGCACCATCTCGTCCTAGTTAGGTATTGGGACAACCTTTCAGCGGCTGACGGGGAACGATGATTGAATTAAGTTATTCATGAGTACAAAATTAATATCAGTCATCCATTCTGGTGGGCATACCCCTAGGAGCTCTCCTCTATCGTAAGGTGTCGGGATCATGTCTACTTCCGTTATAGTATTCTCTATGATACTCCACATTCTTTGCTGCATCTCATTTTTACATCATTCTATTTAAGCAATTGTACATAGCTCCGAAAAGGCATGTTAAAAGGAGACCTTTGGATTATATTTATTCTGTAATATTTTCCCTGCATCTATATGTGTCTCTCTTCTAATTCTCTTATTGTTTTCAAACTTATTTTCTTGATTGCCTTTGAATATAACGATAAGAATAACGATGATGATGATGATGATGATGATGATGATGATGATGATAATGATAATAATTAAGAATGGCCCTTCATCACAGGGGCAGCGGAAGCCCCTCCCCCCCCCCCCCCCCCCCCCCCATTTTGGCTAAAAGGAACAAAAACATTTTAATTGTAAAAACTTATTAGCTTAATTGTAAACTGCAAAATTTCCTATGCTTTCAAAACCATAAAAATCCAAGGGCTCGCTCCCTGAACCCCCGTCAGGGGCCCTACCGACCCTGGACTCTGCCTATTCGGCTGTCAGCCTCCCCCCTAAAAAAACGTTCCGCAGCCCCTTCATAAATATAATGACCCGTCAATACTCACATTTAACGACGACAGTAAAATTCCTGTCGATTCTGCAATCATCCACATAGGCTCGACATCTGTAAGTGCCTGGGTCGGTTCTATGTACGGAATTGATTGTCAGGTTCGAACTCCTTGTCGAATCAGAGCCAACGCTTCCGTACTCGAGGGTATATTTTTCCATTTTGTTTGCAGGCGTAGGCTCCGCATTAGTGTATAAGGTGGTAAGGCCACCTAGAAAGTGAGAGAAAGAGAGAGAGGGGGGGGGGGGAGGAGGATTAGAATTGCCATTTATCCTTTTTGAAATATGTTTTTTGTTAATTATGCTCTTTTGTGAATATACATGAATCATGATCGATTATCATGACCATGGTCAAACCTTTGAATGGTCTATAAAACGTTTTAAAAACATTTGGTTTTTGCAGGGATCATTGTTTAGTCAAAACTTCGACGTTCTGTAAACGTTTTTTTTTAAACGTTTATTAAAGACGAAGACGTAGCGGACCAAATAAAAACATTTTGTGAACGTTCTGAAATGGTTTTGTATTTGCTGGGACTCCAGCATAGTCGAGCATTTTTTTTAAATTCAGAGCACTCTCTTTAAATCAGATAATCTATCTGAACCGGTCTATGTAATGTAAGAAGATATTCCTGTATTTTCAATTGAAAAACGTCTGAGCAACGTCTAACAAGGAAAGGTATTTCAATAAGAATTTCAACGTAAATACTGATATCATCTTAAATATAAGGAAAATTATTTTTATGTCTATAAATATCACCTGTTGAAAAGATTACAAAATTTCTTTCAACGGATATACAGTACCTTTAAACTGAGCGAAAGATATAAAAATATGATACCCTACCTTAAAGAACCACTTTATGTATGGTATCCAAATCATTGACTACAAATTTACAATTATCTTTTATGGACTCTTTGTGACACATCAGCAGGGGCGGCACTACAGCGGGGGCAGGGGACGAATGCCCCTTTGATTTTTCAAGTGATATAAAAACAGGGGAAAAAGAGGAGGAAATAAGAAAAAGGAGGAGGAAGAAGAAAGAAGAGGGTGGGAAAAGAGAGGCCTGTGATTTGCAACTATATAATACCACTATTTGTTCATTTAAAACGTCAATAAATTCACCTATGGGTCATCTTGCCCCCCCCCTATCAAAGTACCCTGGCGCCTCCCCTGCACATCATTATCAGTATTTCTTTTTATCCAGAATCCAAGGAATAAGGAGCTGAAAGAGATAAGGTACACGAAAGAGAGTCTGTTTTCCAATGCAGTACTTTGTGTCCCGTTTTGTATCTAATCATTAAACTCTTTAAATTGGCAACTCATTGTACTGAAATTATCATGTTTCATATGCAAATTGGCATTTTCTCCTGTAAAATTTTGTAACTTTTGTTCTCATTGGCTTATGTAATATAGCCGTTTCTGGGTTTTTTGCCCGAATAAGAGTGCAAATGAATATAATCACTGCCGATTTGAAGAGAGAGAAGCTAATTAATTAATAACTTTAGACTTGAGAAAACTTCGTGCTGATATAGGTTAAGCAAACAAAGTATATCCTCTAAATCAACTTACCACGTGGGCGTCAGTCAGCGAGGGACAGGGAGTCACGCCCCTCCCCCACAAAGATTGGGAATGGGGTACACCATACACTCCCCTAAAAAATAGATGAAAAACACCTGAAGAGTCATAAGATTTGTCCCCCAACCATTTTAGGAAAAGAGACACCTGAGAAAAATTTGTCAGGAGATTTTCGGTATGTACGCCCCCATATATATATATATATAACGGATTAACGCCCATGACTTACCATACCAGTAGTTATTAGAGCTGGTGCTGATATTACATGGTAGAGTGACTAAAGTTCCTTCATCAACTCTGAGGATTGTGTGGGTTGACTCTACACCTATGATACAAGTCAAAAAATAGGCAAAGGTGCGTACTATAGTACTTTAATTTATACCAACCAAAGAAAATTTTCTTCCACATGATAACAGCAGAAAGTATTATTTCAAATTATTACATACAGTATATCATTTATAAGACAAATTCCGTCAACTGTTCACCATTTCAATCCATGGAGAAACGAAAGATTGTGTTCTGTTATTTGTGATGAAAACATCATCATGATGTAATGGTTTATTGTTAAAAACAACTATTATTTTCAGTATCATAATTACTAACACTATGCAAAACAACAACAAAAACAACAACAACAAAAAAACCACACCAGACAATCAAGATCCAGTTCATTTATTTCGAAATACTCCACTTTAACCAAAATTACTCAATTTAGTTTCTATAAAGCGCCATTACTGTCTAACCGTCCTTATAAAGTCTCCTTCTTCCCAGTATGGCTGCCTTGTGCAGGTTGTAGATTTGAAGACTGTTTTCGTTATTGTCACTATTTTCATCATCATTGCGAACATTATCGTAGTTATTACCTTCTGTTTCTTCTCCTTCTTCTCCTTATTATTATTGTCATTGTTATTGTTACAAATATTAATATTTTTATCATCATTATTATTATTATCAGTAGTAGAAGTAGTAGTAGTAGTAGCAGTAGTAGTATATAGTTGGTGTGTAGTAGTAGTAGTAGTAGTAGTAGTAGTAACAGCAGTTCAGTTCAGTTTTGAGTTTTTATTTTTTCTCATTTCCAACAAAATTAATACAAAATCCATACAAAAATTATGAAATTGAATATTTAACAAAGAATACAAGTCATGCAATATAAAACATCAAAATTATAGATTTCAAAATAAATAGATCAATTAATATTGCAATTTAAAATTAAAGCAAATTATCAGTTTTTCTGGAAATGGAGAGGTCCAGTGAGAAGCGGAGATTGTAAACCGTGGACCCCTCAGATAATAATTGGGAATAGTAAATTACATAAAAAGAATAAGAAAGGTAGTGGCCAACAGAGAGAGAGAGAGAGAGAGAGAGGGGGGGGGAAATAGAGCAAGAAAAAATAGAGGAGAGAAAGAGAACAGAAATAGTCTGTAAGTGGACTGGATAAAGAGATCAGAGGTAATAAGCAAACATGATATACACTGAGTGCGCAACATTATTTAAATCGCAACATAAGGAAACCAATACTAGTGGGCGAGTAGTGACGAAATCTTTGGAATAAATGATTTCTTTATAGTTTTAAGTGGAGACGGTCTATATAACACAAAGAAACCTAAGTATTGTAGGGAATCAGTGAGATAATTTTAAGTTTTCTTTTGAGTGCTGCGAGTGAAAGGGAATTTTTCAAATCATTGTGCAAAGTATTCCAAAATTTAGGGCCTTCAAAAATGAACGTATTTTGAGCAGAAAGTGTTCTTAAAAGAGGTAAATGAAATTCATCTGATTTTCTAGTGGGATATTTATGAATTTTATGATTTTAACAAACATATCATGAAACACACAAGGTAGAGTACCACAACTCTACTTAACCATAAATTCACCAAGCTGATATAAGTAGAGATCTTTAATTTTCAAGATGTTATGTTCAAAGAAAAGAGGATCCGTATGGGCGCGTATAGGTGTATTGCAAATAATACGGGTAACTTTCTTTTGTAATAACAGACTCTTTCCAACAATGTTTGACGTGTTGCCCCAAGGCAAAAGACCGTAATTTAAATATAGTAAAATAAGGGATGAATAAAGCATAAGCAAAGATGATTGTGGTAGATGTAATCTAAGTCTATAAATAATACCAATATTGCCAGAGATAGTTTTACAAATATCATCGATGTGCAATTTCCAGGAAAGTTTACTGTCGACTAAAACACAGCAGCAGCAGGGGCAGCAGTATCATTACTTGTGTTATTATACTATCATTGCCAGTAGAATTGGATTTTTGGATAGCCTTATGGATGTAATATATCCTATACAAACAGCATTGACGTCATTTCACTTTTAAATGGAAATTCTCACTCCAGAATTATCAAATATATAGGACGTAAAAGAATTTACTCACATGCCACGTTCGCTGTTGCTGGGTTTAGTAGAAAACAAGAATATGCTACCATGATGCCAAGTGACAAAGCCGCCATCTTGAACCTGGGAACCTGAAAATGATCATGTGTGTATAATTAACACCTACACGTGTTGTGATTAGGCTATCTTTTATCTTTTATCTTATTGTCGGGATATATTAGGTGGAACAACCTTAGCGTGAATCAAAGAAACAGTCGGTCGTTGCATGCTCTTAAATTATCACTGAATAATGCAAAGTAAAAGAAATTATATCATCAACAAATGGTTCAGATAATTCAAAATGACTTCAGAAAATATTTCCACATAATTATAGTCACTTTTAATGTTCGGTTTAACAATGAATATGTTTGAGATTGTTTTAAAAATTATTTGGATTTTTTTTTCATATGTTGACTTGTTTTGTTTCTAATGTTTTCTTGTTTAAAATGTATTTTTATTTTACTTTTTTTATGTTAGTTTATTCTGTATGCATGTAAATAGATTATTTCTGTTATTCATTATTTACAATAGTTAACAATATTAAAGATTAATTTTATGTAATTGTGTTTTATGCGAACAGCGCCGTTGCGGAAAGCAGTTCTGTAACTGACAATGCTACTCTGTGTTAATAAAACAGCTAATGATGATTTTGTTTGCTCTTCAAGCCTTTTTGAGGCGAAATTGGTAACCTCCCCCTAAGAAAACTATCAATCAGATAAAGATAACATGACATTACAGGGCTTGCATTCACAGTGATATAATGAATTTCAATTTTAATATAAATAGTCACCGTGACATGTAAAACCAGTGAAGGATAGTTTTAAGATACAAAGGTAACCCAAAAAAGTAAATAATAAAAAAGAGGGAATAAAATCTGGTCTAAGTAAACTAAACAATCGAGATTGTATAAGACAATTTACATAAATACAGTTATCATTCATGCAAGAAATAGTATTCCCGAGATAGGACCCATTTTAATTAGCAGTACATACACCTATCTAGATAATAAAAACATTCTATCACCGATTACTTATAGACATCAAATGTGAAAAACTAACGTTTAATTGGTATACGTACCTACTGGTCTGGTGAATCTCAGTTAAGTGAAATATTATACTCGAACTCCCTTTCTTTTGAAAACTACTCGAAGATGAAGCTAACTGAATCTTCTATCTGACCGAAATATTCCTTGAATGTGATAATGCTTGTTGGGTGTGCTATAGACGAGCTATTTCCAGTCTCCAACATTTTTTTTTCTCTGGAAGTGTTCAGTGTGTGAAAAATTCATCACATGTCGGATGCTAGGTGCGAACCAGAAGCGTATATTATTCTCGCTTGACATGAGATAAATGAAATTGATTCCGCCCCCAACCGCTGACGATGAGTAGATAAATATGATGGGTGCATAATTCCCAAGCGACTGCATACAAAAATTGGTTCTGCCAGAAAGTAAGAGTCCATCGACCTCGCTTGATGTTTTATACTAGAATAAATTATCTATCTTTACCTCTGTTGACGATACAGATATTTGTATGTGTAGCAAACAGCAGTATGTTGTGCCATGCACGTTGCCAGCCTTTAGATCAGCGGCATATAATGGGAGGGGGAGGGAGCAGATCACAAGGAGGAGGGGCACGAAGGGGCCCGTCTCTTCCTCCATCTAATGACAACTGATAGAGGTTGAGAAAGAGGAAGAGAGGGGAAAAGAGGGAGGAGGAAGAGTGAGAGAGAGAGAGAGAGAGAGAGAGAGACAAAGAGAGAGAGAGAGAGAGAGAGAGAGAGAGATGGAGATGGGGAAGGTGGAGAAAACCACGGGAGAGGGGAGACCCATTCCACTTCAGTTATAACGCCCTACACGCCCTACACATATTAGAGGCCGACCGCAAACTGATCTCTCACCGACTCCATGCCGATATCAAACCAACACTACAGCATGTACAGTGACTCCAAGTCTACACCATGCACACATAAACTCATGCTCCAAGCATGCAGAGGGATAGCCCTATAACTCCCGACCCACACCGGCTCCAAACCGATCCGAAACCGCCGACCCCACACATACACTATGCCCAGGGGCGGCGCTACTAGGGGCAGGGGCGAATGCCCCCCTATGGTTTTTCAAGTGATAAAAAAAAGAAACAAAAAAGAGGAGGAAAGGGAAAAAAGAGGAGGAAGGAGAAAGAAGAGGGTGGGAAAAGAGAGGCCGGGGGCTTGCAACTAATATCCCTATTTGTCCATTTAAAACGTCAATAAATTCACGTATGTGTCATTCCCCCCCCCCCTATCAAAATACCCTGGCGCCGCCATTGTCCATGCCGATCCCAAGCCGACACCACCCCGACTCCAAGTCGACCTCTGACCTCACACACCGACTCCACGCTCCAAGCAGATCGATGTACCCATAACTGACCATACCGACTCCAAGCCGATCCACAACCAATCCCACACCTAGGCCCTACTCATGCCGATCCCCTGCAAACCGAACCCTCGTCAACTCCATGCTTATCCCGAACCAACCCCACGCCCTCATTCACAATTTACAGCAGCTTCATACACGTCATGCAGGGGCCGATCCAGGAGGCACCAATCTCATTAGTTAAAAGGGTGCCACGGACCGGAAGTGCCCCTATTAAAATCCACCGTCTGCACCAATCCTTCCATGATTTATTAATAACTCATTAAATTGAGAGCAAAAACTGACAGATATTATAGAGGTACCTTGCAACGAACGCTGTTCCAACATTCTTGCACTAGCATGACTAGTGGACTGCATGGCAAAATAATCATTACAAGAACCAAATAATTGTCAATTTAAGAGTGTGTCATCTGGGTTGACTAGAATGCCTCCAGAGAGCGATGATAAATTCATTGATACTCATGTTATATCACTAGATGGAGAGAAGATAGGTCATTATTATTAATTGGAAAGGCAAAGTAGGCGCATGCCACCGACACCTATAGCGGAGCAAAGTATCTTTTTGTATACGTTCTCTTGTTAAAGGGAAAACCAATCATAAGCATGACTTGATCTATATCATCGACGATTCGTTCGATACAATCAATCCAAAAACATTCTGCTATTTCAGTAAATATTTTCAAATGACTCACTTCAATGTTTGGTTTAAACAATAAATTGAAGATTACTTTAAACTGGGCCTATTTTCATTTTCTTAATTTTGTTTTGTTTTGGTCTTCTAATGTTGTGTTGTTTAAAATTGTGAAAATGTTTTAAAATTTCTCCTTATTCGGATTGTTTTGTATATCATAATTATACATTTATTAATTTTATGTCATTGATTATTTACAACTGATTGATTTTCTGTAATTTTTCGTTCGAGTTTTTACTTACTGTAATTACTGTAATGTACTTTCGTTGTGGAAAGCAGTTTTGTAACTGCAGTGTATACCCTGTATAAATACATGTAAAAACTGCAAATAAAAGAATACATAAATAGAATCAAATAGACATCGTTGAATAAATTAGCTTACTAATACCAGAAATATTCACTTTTGAAGAATGAGATTCACCACAGGAATTTCAAATGTAAATAGAAAATGTCACAAAAATGATGAAGAAACATGATGCATATGTCCTGAGGTAGAGGATAGAGGAAACAATGTTATTCATTGGAAAGGTCAAAAGGCGCGTGCCAGTGACACCCTTGGGCGGGAAAGATATATTGCCTGACACTCGCTTATTATCATGCTTATTGGCAAACATACTACAATGACTAAGTATATATATCTGTATTTTGTTTTTATTCATAAGCTCATTTCCGTTTGAAAAAAACTAGGTATAATACTAAACACCCAGTTGTCAACCCGACTCAGAACATGCAGAACAAAATACGGCTAGTGACGCCTGTACTTTCCCTTTTCCCTCAAATTCATATTCCTTTGGGAGAACATTTTTTGTTGGGTTTTTTTTTCTGTCTCTTATTTTAATTTCCTTTGTGGTCATCATCTTCTTTTTCAATTGCTTTGTGTTACTTTTTTGTTTATTTTGTTTGTTTGTTTTGTTTTTTGGTCTATTCCACTTGTTCTTTGACTTATTTTTAAGGAAACCAAGACCCTCGAGTCAAGTAGTTTTAAAATCAAAGTTAAAACGGAACACTGGGGGCTAGGGTGGGGGGGGGGGGATGTCGCATTGAGGGCTGTCTAGAGGCTATCATCGGCCTACATGAAAGCGCGTGACTGTTCACGGGCATGATGTCTATGTGGCCAAAAAGAACGGAATACCTGTGATCCTAAATTTCAGAAAGTGATGTACCCGAATGATGTGCAAGCTTCTATATGAGTATACCCCCACCCCACCCCCACCCCCACCCCATCCCCCCCCCCCTCCGAGAAGGAAGAAAACAGACCAGCGAAAATTTGAAAGAAAGTGGCCACCGAAAAAAAAGATATACGCAATTTTCTATAATGTTTTGACACTATAGCTATTGATAACATCATGACTCTCAATACGTCATTCTTTCGACACATACATTTTTGTTGTACACCTTTGTGCTTAATATTTGCAAATTTCAAGATAATGTGTTTTCTCTACAACATTTATTTGGGATATTTTTGTATGAACATGATTATGTTCTTCAAGATAATAAAGACTATGACAACTACTGAGAGTTGTAAAAAAGTATAATCATCACTTATAGCACGGTATCAGGCCCGTAACTTGGATTTTTGCGAGGGGGGGGGGGGGGTTCGACATTGGAAAAAGTGGACCTTTCTGTGAGAGCGAAGCAACCGAGTAGGGGATTATAGGGGGAGTGACCCTCGCAGTGCATGTATCACCGGCGTAATTACATGATTTTTCCTTAAAATGAGGGGCGATATTTGTACACGCCATCCCTCCTCTCGAAAAAGTGTGGGGGGATATATCCCCCATCCCCCCGGGATTTACGCCAATGCAGGGTATGGGTACAATCGTAGTCAAAATTATTTGACAGGGGTGGGTAAAATGTGAAGCTCCAAAGTAACCACTGAGAATTAAAGATTCCAAATAATACGGCTCGCGAAACGAGCGGCAAAAAATAAAATGTACCTTTAAATGGCAAGATTTTACTTAAGTAGTCACCAGTAGGTGGGATCCGTTTAGTTTACTGCTATGAATCGTTCATATCAACAAACATTTTTAGGGGGTGGAGCAAGGGGGAGGGGTACTATGTTGCTGCGCATTTCACTAGAGAAAGTAAGTTAACCCCAATATATGGGAGCCATCGCGATATAGGGGCATGACGTGAACGAAAACTGGCATGATAACCCTGAATATTCATGGCCTACCTGCATGAAGCTATTTTTATTATAAGTTTTGCGAGCGAGCAAAGCGAGCGAAGAGAATTACACTTTGTTCATTTCAATATAGAAAGTAAGGTGGGCCTAGAAAGTATTCGGGTGCAATAATAACCACGCTTTTTCGTGGTAGGAGTGTTATTTCCTTATCAAAATACACTATAAGCCTAAAAGATATCAAAACATCGATCGCCTTTACCTGCCGAATATGACTCTCTTTTCGTATTTTGCTTGCATGAAAGGATAATGTCAACATAATCCATTTTTGTCAGATTTTATTCGAATTCGTGGCGATTTCCTGCAAACAAACTTTTATCACTAAGATCCATCTTTGGGGAGTTGATTTCAAGGAATTAATATCGAAATTCATCACATAGGTAAGACATACCAAATAGAATTTTGCAAATTTGAATGACTCTTTTTAGCTCATTCATTTTTTGACAAAAATCAGCATGATCAGAAGTAAAATGAAAAAAAAAATCCTAAAGTGAATTCCCCAACATGTAAATTCTTTAGGCCTTAAAAATGACTGCAACATTATGAAGTTGCGGGACAAAACACAGTCAAAAGTGTCCAAATGGAAAACCCTATTATCTCACATTATTTTTCCCTTTCCTTCCTCCCCTTTCATGTAACCCCCTTGTGCACTCTTTCCCTCTCTAAGCCAGTTGATATGAAATACTTTTTAAATCTTTAACCTGAAATAATCACTGTTCTGTGGGATTTCAGTTTTTTTCTCCTTATGATCTTTCATAGCCAGTCGCCAGCTTTTTGGAGGGGGGGGGGGGACTTTGAGTGTTTGAATTGTCATGGGCTTAATTTGAACAATTCTTCAATGATGTCTTGACGAAAATCGATTGCAGTATGATGGCATAATGTACAAAATTTGAAAATAAATGGTGAAGATGGCATTGGCTAAATTCGCCAGATTAGGAAGCTTCGGGAAAAAATCGTAAAAAGTACTAGATATACGCAAAGACATCACTTTCGTTTTCCCTTTCTTTCATCTCTTCCTTTGCTTCTCTTTTTTTTTTTCAGTGGAACTCTGCTAGCCAGCGGGAGGCCCCTTTCGAACTCCCAAACGCACTGCCCCCCCCCCCCACCCGTTACGGGCCTAAGTAATTAACATAAACAGACAGAAAGAACCTACATATTTTACGTATTTCCTTTCCTTCATCTCTCCCCTTGCTTCTCTGTTGTTGTTTTTTTTTTGGGGGGGTGAGGCAAGGGGACCTCTGCTCACCATCGGGGGGGGGAGGGGGGGGTGTTGGTTCGAACCCCTTCCTAGTTAAGGCCCTGAGTAGGCCTAATAAATAGATGGAAACAGACGGAAGAACCTATATTTTATCCCATTAATTTTCCTTTTCCTTCGCTTTTCTTCTTTTTCTTTGTAAGGACCTCGACAGCGGGTGGCACATATCGAACCCTCCCCCCCCCCCCCCCCTCCTGTTAAGGCCTGAGTAATTAATAGACGGAAAGACTATAATCATGTTCATTTTCCCTTTCCTTCATCTCTCATCTCTCCTCTCCCCCGCCCCCTCCCCCTTCCTAGTTACGGGCCCGGGTATAGTGTCAAAACGGAGAATTTCATATAGGCATAACTTTCTTATTCCGTGGTGTAAAAGTTTTTGCTCTTATAATTTCTTCTCTTCTTCTTCAATTCTTTCTTTGATTGAAAGAACATGAAGGGGAAAAGAAAGAAATTCTTTCTTTTCCCCTTCGTATTCACGTTTCTCTCTTTCTTCCTTCATTTTTTTCTTCTTTTTATTTCTTCTTTTATTTGTTCCTTCCTTTCTAATATAAAATTTTCTTTTGCTTCATTGTTCCTTTATTCTTTCTCGATGTGCTGTCATGTCTCCTACTTAATTATTCCTTCTTCTTTTTTTTTTCTTCTTTTTTTTTTCTTTTTTTCGTCCTTTTTTTTTTTTTTTCGATTTCGCTTTGCGGCCACATGAACAGAACACGAACGTGCTACAACTGCAAGGTGGTAAGATTTGTTTCTCTTTTACACCTTTTGGGGCGATGTAACCCATTATAGTATAGGCCTAGTTATTATTTTAGGCATCAAAGTGCAAAATACATGGGATTTTTGGTATAGATGAATGAGCCAGGGGACAAATGCAGCAAACTGGAGGGTCCGGAATAAACGTTTGGCCCACATATTAAGAACTATGTAGGGTCTCGAGTGAACAAAGTTGCTGACACTAACATTGAAATCACTCGTAGGAGGGCCAAACGTGTATCGGACTGTAGCGGACATTAACCATTGCAGCAATAAAAAAAATTTTCCTAAGCAAAATTTAATTGGCATTATCGTGGAATATGTCACCAGTCCATTCACTGCCGTTTATTTCGTAGGTGCTGGTGTCAGCTTTCCGCTCCCACAGACTTTGTAATTGTATGATGGGGGGACCATAGTTCGCGCACATTTTGATTTTTTAATGAAGGCAATTTTTGATCCATAATTTCTAAATTTTTACAAAAAATTATTCTGATTTAAATTACACCAAAGGCAAAGCAAAGTTTTAGATTTCAAATGGGCGCAAGAAGAACATGTTATTTACGAAGAATTCCCGAGATATCGCGATCGCAGAATTCGATGTCGTATCGCACTGCTCTGGACCTGGAAAAGTGTTACAAAAATAACGAGACCTAACTTCGCGCACGCCCGTTTTCAAGTGATTAATACAAAATAGAGATCCATAAAAGGTAAGATAATTGCATTAATAGGAAGGCAAAATGCCACTGAATAATTTGATACCACATTTTACTTACAATTTTGATGACATCGTCTCTCGAAAAGAGGAATTCTAGACCCTTGTCGACAAGTCCAGTTTTTGTCGGAACGAACGCAAAACGCTGCCAAATTTGCCGATTTTTCATTCATAATTTCAAAATTCCTTCTCTAATTTAAAAAGGAAAGTAACTTCTGAGTAATTTTAGGGTGCTCTTTCCGTTGGTGCTACCAGTTTTTCACAATCTTTTCTAGTTTTTGAGATATGGCCCTGTGCGCGAAGTTTGGACCTGCGCGAAGTTGGGTCACTCTGCCATACACAAAACACAATGTGAGCGCACACACGTGAAGAGAGGTGACACATTTCACGATTGGATCTAGACCATTTAATTTTCTTAAATTTGCTAGATCTAAATTATCATGATTATCTGATAGTTGATTTAGGGACTCTTCATCTCTCAGTGTGCCACAGGCCTCCACAAATAATTTTTTTTTCTTCACTCGCCAGACATTTCTTTGCATTTTGCCGATGCTATTTGGACCTTCTAGATGAATGGTGAATAAAGTGTTTGGAAGTCTTGTATATGTCGGTGTAATATGTGATTTGGGAGGGTAGAATGTAAGCTTGTAACTGATCTCAAAATCGCGGGCCGATTCGATCTGATTTTGGCAAAAGCGGAAGAGAAAGCCGATTTCCAATTTTTAGAAAAAAATTGAAAGATCGAATGGCTTTGAAAACAAAAATAGATGCCTGCAAAAAAAAGGGGCTTGAATTCATCCATTGTTCATCAGTGACATTGAAAACATTCATACCTTGGGTGATTTTTGCATTTAACTTATTTTAAGGTTATCGTAGCATAGACTATGTTTGGTGATGTATGATCATACTTACTTAAGGTTACTTAAGGTTGAGTTCAATGACAATGACACAATGACACCAAGGTCACGCATGGAAGTGACAACTTCAAGGTCCTGTTGGGAAGAATCCTGACCTAGATAGTATTTACGGGAGTTACTCTGTTTAGATTTTCTGCCAATTGATAAAACTTTACATTTCCCTGGATGAAATTTCAATCATGATGGACTTATCTTGCCTCCAAAAGTGAAAATGTTATCTTTGAACTGAGATAAAAAAATGTATGTCATATGCGAGCAGCCATTTTAAATAGGCCATTTTGAGATGACAGAATGGTCTAGATAAAACAATAACATTAAAATAAATGGCTTTCAAAAATGTTCTTTTTCAAAGTTTGCCATTTGTGAAATATATTTCTCAAACAAACTGAACATATTGTAGTTTACAGCTTGAAAAAAAAAGTTGTAAAAGCCTTTTATTTTTTTCCTATATTTTGTAATGTTGGACAAGCCTGTCAATATGGTTGCAATGAAATGGTTGCAATGAATATCTGTTGACTAATTTTACAATCATTTCAGACTTTGAGAGGCATGGTATAATCATTTAACATCCACAAGTGTGCTCTATAAAATTTTCAAATCAGATGATAATCGAAAATATGTAATTTTTAGGATTTAAGGGTTATGGTTTGTCAAATTTTCTTCCAGCCAAATTTTCATTGGATTTTCGATCCGATTTTTTATTCGATTTCAATTTTTTAGCTAATCTGCTGATTCGATTTTCGATTTGACTTCGATTTTTGAGCTAATCTGCCAATTCGATCATCCGATTCAATTTACCTGCAAGCTTAGCATTGAAGGCTAAAGCACCTCCGTGGTCAGTATTAATAGTCTAGTAGTAATTACAGAAAGTTCATTTGCTTTTCTTTGCACAGCTTTAATACATCACACCATGCCGTCCAGTATAACGTCCAGGCTGTTTCTCAAGTCCAGCAGCCTGCTCAGCACTAGAATCCTGACCAGTCCCTTCATTGTTCCAGGCCAGAAATGGATTCTTGTGAGGGGTTATCGGCCAGAGAAGAAAAAACAGATTAGAGAGCGGGGCAAGGAGCAGAGGAAAACGACTGCAAGGAAAATTTATGAGATGTTGGATCTCCCCAGTCCATATACCATCCCGCCAAGGTAAAGGTCATTATATACATGTAAGACAAATATTACATCAATAGGCCATGTAATATAAAACATACCATTAATGGTAACTCTGCCATTAGTGGTAACTACCATGGTAACAGTGCCCAACAACGAATCGAATTCAAGGTTTCCATGGAAGTTACCATCAATATTAATTTTTATGTAACAGGGCCCAGAATTATATCTTTACCTAATTTTCAGGAGTCTACATTGTTTTGTGTTTCATCTTCAGGTAATAACATCTTCAGGTAATTTCCAGTAGGTAACTGTAGTCAATCAAGAAAACTCGCTTTTCCTGTATGGATTCCTGTTCTGGTATCCTCCTGTATTTGAAATATTAGCCTTTCATTTATATATATCAGACTTTATTCAGCTAAAAGCTATCAAAACCAAGGGTAACCGGTCCCAGGGGAAAACAAATCAACTTCCATGAAAGGAGAGGACAGAGAGACCCCCCCCCCCCCAAAAAAAAAAAGAAGGGTCATGAACTATAAAAAGCGCCACCCAAAAGAACCATCACACCAAAGCACCCTGTCAACCCGAAGAATGACACACACACAAAAAAAAAAAAAACAACAAACAACAACCCTCACCCCACAACCACACATTTATTTTCCATTTTTAGTTGAGAATTAGTTCTTCTTTTTGCAGTCAGACAATTTTACCAGTTTATGGTATACTATTAGTTACCTAAGCTGCACTCTTAGAGCAACTGTTGATATGCTTGCATGACATGTGGAGTTATATGCGAAATAAATGTACCTTTCAACAGAATCATTTATTAATTCATTCCTGTTTTGCCTGTTCATTGTGATCGAGTTCACTACCTTGTAAAATCCCTTTATCTTAATGGTCTAGGGGTATAGTTGGTCTTGTTTAAGCCCATCTAACTTTGACTTATACAATAAGTCAAAATAAAATGTTCTTAAAGGGATATTAGAGTGCTGAGTCCACATTCATTATGAAGCAAAAAAAGTTTGTTGACCTTTGCACTGATGTACGACTCAATACCAAGAGATACTCTTTCAAAGTAGAAGCAAGGGGAGTCATTGAACATCTCAGAGCCCCATATATTGAGACTATAATATCCCGTATAATGAAAAATGCAAGTAAAAGCCTTTTGACCTTTGTCCTCTTCAGGGAGAAGATCGCCGACCATCATCCGAGGTACCTGAACCGCGTTCCAATGAATGAGAACAACCCTCACTACCATGAGGAGAAGACTTTCATCTTCAACCATCGTTGTCGTCTAGAGGAGGGTGTTCAGCAGGCCCTGTGGCTGACCAAGAGCAAACTGATGGGGGAGGGGCAGGTAAGGAACATGTGCCTGTTGACACACTGGCATATTGAGGGGGGGGGGGGGGCGGGCCTTGGGGGCAGTTACCCCCCCCCCCCCCCCCCCCCCCCTCCCCTCCCACATAGAATTCAAACATCGTTTATTTCTAATTCAATACCAGTGATTTGCATGTTGATGAAAGGACATGATTTTCCGGAAATTCTTGCTTATTACGCCACTGTGATTACCGGCATTTGTAGTTCATTTGAATGGGGTTGTAGACGTCATGCTTTGAGCCCAGACATGTACGATTTACATCTTTATCCTTTCATTTGTCAAGAATACAGATTGGCACAGTCTGCCCTTTGCCACATGTGTATATTGGGACAAAACAGTGCACACAAATTGGCAGAAGGATTGCTCTGTTCAACACAAAAGCTTTGCAGTATTACCCATTTCCGACCTTGACTAGCTGAAATGAAAACTGCCCCCAAGGCCCGCCCCCCCCCCCTCCCCTCCCACATAGAATTCAAACATCGTTTATTTCTAATTCAATACCAGTGATTTGCATGTTGATGAAAGGACATGATTTTCCGGAAATTCTTGCTTATTACGCCACTGTGATTACCGGCATTTGTAGTTCATTTGAATGGGGTTGTAGACGTCATGCTTTGAGCCCAGACATGTACGATTTACATCTTTATCCTTTCATTTGTCAAGAATACAGATTGGCACAGTCTGCCCTTTGCCACATGTGTATATTGGGACAAAACAGTGCACACAAATTGGCAGAAGGATTGCTCTGTTCAACACAAAAGCTTTGCAGTATTACCCATTTCCGACCTTGACTAGCTGAAATGAAAACCCTATAGACATAGACACTAAATAGATTCACCCTTCATTAGAAGCACTTTAATCTGATAAATCTTTTCTGTGAGAAATAATGTAGCACAGGAAATCCTTTTGTGTGGCTCATAAAGAGCTAAGCGAAGTCTTTTCTCTTTGTTCCTTCTCTCTACTTTACAGTTACGCGGTGACCTTGTACGATAATATGAATGTTATTGTGGTTGAATAGGCATGATGTGTGCATAGGGGGTCATAATCCACAGTAGCGGGCGTTAATTAGTTTTGTATAACTGGAAAGGCACAACTGCAATCAGTGCCATTATCCTCCTTCTCTTGCTCCTCCTCCTCCTCTTCCTGCTGCTGCTGCTTCTCCGCATTCTCTTCCTCCTCTTCCTCCCTCCTCCTCCTTTTCCTCTCCTGCTCCTCCTCCACCTCCACCTCCATCTCCTCTTCCTCCTCCTCCTCCTCCTCGCCTCTCTCCTCCTTGACTCTCTCCTCCTCCTCTTCTCCCCCCCCCCTTCCTCCTCCTCCTCCCCCTCCTCCTCCTCCTCTACCTCGTTCTCCTTCTCAGTTTCATCATTATCATTATAGTCACATCATAGTCACAACCATCACCATCATATCATTATCTTTCTTGTTTTAATAATTTTAGCTCCCAGAGAGAATACAGGAGCTAGCATCTCGTCTTGAGATGCCTGACATGGAGGAGAGAGTTTTGAGATCGATCAGGAAGTGTCGTCAGTATGATACACAGAGTAAGCTCATCCCAGTGGAGAGATACAGGTAGCTACATCTAACTCAAAATTCTGCCATTTTGTGTTTGTTTTTTTAAACCTTTGCCTTTTTGTCAACATTTAATTTCCTTTGAAGCTACTATGAACCTTTTAAAATGAATGACGAAATCAAAATCAGTTTATCCTATATATCCAGTGACTGTTGTAAAACTCCTGTTATTACCCCCATACTTCCAAGATTAGTTGAAAACATCAAAGCCATGTTTAAATGCTGGACAGCTTTTGTTTGTAGAGGTGTTGTGGCCCAGTGGATAAGTCTCCGGACTTTGTACCACAAGGTCTGAGGTTCGAATCCCTGCCACGGCACTAATGTCCTTTGGCAAGATATGAATCTACATTTGCCACGTCTTTCTGATGGTGACGTTAAAGGTCGGTCCCAGACGTAAATAATAATATCTGATTGATACACATCTGTAAAACCCTATTCAACATCAATTTGTACATTACCCGGTCACATTTAATTCCTGAAAATGTGCTTATAATGAATATAAACTGGAAGAGATTT
The DNA here is from genome assembly GCA_029962745.1 of Echinometra lucunter. Taxonomy (NCBI): domain Eukaryota; kingdom Metazoa; phylum Echinodermata; class Echinoidea; order Camarodonta; family Echinometridae; genus Echinometra; species Echinometra lucunter. The sequence continues at coordinate 11,294,938 of CM057162.1, forward strand.
GATCATGAGGGCATTTTCCCAGTATTGAGAATCACACATTTTATTACAAGGAGATATTTTGTATTTTTTCCATTTTCATTCCAGTACCTTTTATTGTATAGGTGTATCAGTTTGAAAAAAAAAGACACTAGTTATGCCGATTCGATAGATGACAAGGGGATAGAAAAATCTTTGTCTACGAGGAGAACAGAGCCTCCTGCACATGTGGGATGGTACATTTTTTTGTCCCTGCAATGCATGTAAAGGTATTTAATTACCTGTCAGTTTTGACCTTTGACCTTTGTAGCTACACCCAGAATATAGATTTCATCCGTCTGTGTCAGCTGATGAGTGGTCAGTACCCAAAGTTACTACAGAGAGCTCAGACTGATGGGTGTTATGTTGCAGCAGCGTGGCATAGAGGTAGGAGGAAGAGAAGAGAATGATTATTGTTATTGCAATATTGGCAATTCCGCGGTAACAGAATTACGAAATGTAATTCCGTTACTAAGATTTTTAGAGCTTGTGTGCCTGTTTTCTACCTTGCCTTTCATTTTTGCCATGTAATATTATGAAAATATGCCCATTCTTTCACCTGAACTCTTTCATTCCAACAATGTTTTCATTACATTCATGATGTTGCGGTATACAGCCTTGGTAACGGAATTACCCGAAAATGGTGCCATTTTCAACTTGAAACAGCAAAAATGTCTTGCAAAATCAAACATACATCATACTAGTATTCACTATGATAGTGGAATTCCTTTGTGTTTAAGCTTCTTTTAATTCAAGGATATGGCTGGCTGTTCAGGACTATCAGTGTGATTTTTTTTTTTTACTACAAAAATGAAGTGAGCTGATTGGTGTTCCCATGTGGAATTTCCCATATGTGATCTGAGAATGTAATGTTGAAATTGCAGTATCTCTTCATAAAAGTCACATGTAAAGCTCATACTTTGAATATAGTGTAGTGATACATATTCTTGAAGATATAGAGCAAAATGCCTCTTGTTGGTTGGTATGTGATACATGTAGGTTCAATGTTGATAATGAAGTAAAGTCCAATTATTAAAAATTCAATTCACTTTTGAAATACAGAGGCATATGTAAATAGAGTAAAATTGTGCCGAGGACTTGCTTTAACTTAAAGCCAAAGGCTTGCAGGAACATAACAATTCTCCTTACAAAACAGTACATCAAGAAAGTGTATTATACAGTGGGTTCCTTTTTCAGTGAGGATTAATTTCGTTTTAGTCTTATGTTTTTTCTTTCTTCCTGTGTTCTTTATATTATAGGCAATGAGCAAAGCCATGTTCATAGGCAATAAGGCCCACTAGTCTCTTCCCCATTACCTTTAATAGTTTAGCCAGGCAAATTAAACATGATTCTATTTTCACATTCATGAGCAGGTACAGTGTTTCACATAAGTTCTTGTAAAACATGGATTAAATTTCATCTTATCCTATGCTTTATCCTTTCTGCTCTTGTTATGTGATACACGTAGGTGATGAACAGATCCAGGTCCGTGGACGATCAGGCCTGCTAGTCTCCTCTTCCAGTCCCTTAGAGAGGTTAGCCAGCCCCGAGGAGGTCGCGGAGACAACCTCTCACACCCTCCCTGATTTCTACCCTCTGGCGCCGACCATTGACCTCTTGACACGCAACATCTACAAGGACAATCATAACTTCACTGGTTAGTGTCCCTTATGCTTGACCTTTGACCCATTGTTATTGAAAAATTCAAAAACTGATTTGCAAGATGTTGAGAATACTTGGCTGGATTTGCTGCTGACAGCATAGTAGAGGATGATGTTACATGTATTGCATATGCTTTAGAATGAATTTTATTGAAACTGCATTATGATTATTTTTTTTTCTGATTTGGAGATTTTAACAATACATGTACTGTGCAACCTGGGTAGTGTTTCATCAAGTGTCTTGTCAGTCATTCTTGCTGACAAATTTGCTCTCAGCCAATCAGATGCAAGGATTTCAGTAGCTTATAACACTTGTCGGAAAAAAAATCACTGACAAGACACTTGATGAAGCGTTCCCCTGTTAACATTTCACTTTTAATCCAAAGTGTTGAGTATCATGACTTGGCATTCTCACCTTGTCATGAAAATTGATCTTTGGAATATTAAACCCTCCTAGGCCATGTTCAACAACCAATACAACACTGCCTCTGATGTATTGGTCTACATGGCTTGAGGAACAGCCTTTATCATATTCATGGAAAGTATTGTGCATTTCTAATACACTGTAGTTTGATTGTCATGGGACCCTCCTTTTCGTCCCTTTACTATTGTCCAATAATCACTAGACCGTTTTTTTCCCCACTCTTCGTAATTATATCCGTGGGCTGATAGTTTTGCTTTTTTTTTTTTCTCCTCTCTGCATCCACAAGGATAAGTGACTTCCATTTGAGAGGTTCTAAGTTGTTATAGAACCTTAACTTGTAGATCATTAAATGAGATCAATTCTTCTCTCTCTCTCTCTCTGTCTCCCTTTTCGTTTTTGTTTGTTGTTGTTGTTTTTTTTTTTTTTGGGGGGGGGGGGGGTATTCTTCAGGTGCTTTTGAGAAGTCTCCGTCCCCCCCTCCCTGCCCAACTATATTTCATTTGTATGCATGTCCCCCTTGCTACTGAAATCCCTGCATGTGATTGGCTGAGAGCAAATTTATCGTAGAAATGTGGCAGTTGTTACTGATAACACATTGAACAAAACAGGGCCTTGGTTCCAGTTGCAGATGGGAATTCTGATCATACAGCGTATCTCTCTTGTTTACTTTTTGTATCAGGTTTCTTCGAGGGATCACCTTTCCCCCATGCCCACACCCTCTTCATACACGATGCAAGGAACTGGTGTCGACACTCTATGCACCATCTCAACGCTCAGGGACTCATGTTTGCATTTGCTAATGCTATATCAAGAGCTAAACTTCAGTACGGGGTAAGCAGGAGGATGGCTAACAGCATGTGTTTGATGTTTGTTTTCCCATTGTATACAGGGTATCCCATAAAAAGCGAAACAGTGGATTTTCAGTACTTTACCTTTAAAAAGTAGATAATCTTTTTTCATCAGTGGGTAAAGTATCGTCTACCGAAGAAAATGATAGCGAGATCATCGAATTTGGTGAAGTCATCTGTATTCATTGCACGTTTCTTACAGTACAGTCATTAACAAATTTTTGGCGACTGATGGAGTAGCTTTGTGTCGGGAAAGCCTTTCATAATATGATGTTTGACGGAAGTCCATCGATGCATGTCAGCAACAAAACGTGCCATGCATATGCCATATGAAAGGCTATTCCCAACAATTCTACTCTCCACTGTCACAAAAAAACATGCAAAATTTAAAAATTACCGTATTTCAAGAAACAGGCATAGAATCAACGTTACTGTACCAAATTGATCTTGGTGTCATTCTCTTCGGTAGAAGATGCTTTGTTGACTAAAGTAAAAAGATTATCTACTTTCTAGAGATAAATCGACCGTTTCACTTTTTCTGAGACACCCGGTATAGTGCTGTTTGATTTTTACAGCTCTATACTTTCCTGAGAATTGTTTGTCTCCTGGGCTGCGTTCCACGAAACCGTCATAAGTCTAAGTTCATGGACATCCCATTGAAATGTGTGTTAATTCTACAACACGTGTTTCAATGAGATGACCGAGAAGTTAGACTTATGACGGGTTTGTGAAACGCAGCCCTGCCTGGCAAAAGCTGCCGCAATAATATGAAAATAATTTTTCAAAAAAGCGTGTCATTTGAAGATGTATTCATTTTGTGGCAGTACTTCAGAGTACTATAGATATGTTTCATTATACGTGGTCTGCAAAAACTTCTCGCTAGTTTGAACTGCAAAATTACACGTAAGAAAAATGAGGATTTTTCCATTATTTCTGAAAAGTAACACAGTTTTTGTGCTAGCTAAATGTAAAAGATGAAACTATATTAACATTGTAGACTTGCAAAAGTTAATTTTTACCATGTTTATTATTAGCAGTTGAATGAGCAATGGTATTTGTTTCTGTTTCAAGGTTGATGCTGCCGTGGACCTTGATGAGCCTATTGTGACCCAAAGCATCGTGTCAACTGGGGTCAAGTTCACCTTCATACAGGTTCAGCTGAACACGCTGAATATGAACTCAGATGATGGGATCAAGAACATGGTGTGGTTCGACGAGGGGAATGTGATGTACTCCGACCATTATCCTGTGGTAAGTCGGAGGATGATGACAATGATGATGACAGTGATGATGATGATGATGATGATGTATGATGGGGTAAAAAAATGGTCTGGGTCGATAAGGGAAAATTGATGTTCTCCAATGATTGGGATTATTGTTGATAGGAGCATGGTTTTGGTGGTGGTGATGGTGATGATGATGATGATGATGATGACGATGATGATGATGACAGTGAGGATGACAATATATGATGAACTCATTATTGGGTAATGAATATGATCTGGTTGGATGGTGGGGATGTGATCTATTTTAATCATTAATCTGGTGGTTGGTTCAAAGATGGCAGTGGTTGTCGTCATGATGATGATAATGGCGATAATGATGATGATATGAACTCTGGTGACAGGGAAAAAAATGGTCTGGTTTGATGAGGGGAATGTGATGTACATGTACTCCAGCCATTATCCTGTGGTAGGTTTGAGGATGATGATGATGATGACGATGATGATGATGATGATGATGACAATGACGAAGACGATGACGATGGTGATGATAATGATGATGACGACGATGATGATGATGATGGTGATGATGATGATGATGACGATGATGATGATGATGATGGTGATGATGATGATGATGGTGATGACGATGACGATGATGACGATGATGATGATGACGATGATGATGATGATGATGATGACGGGGTAAAAAATGGTCTGGGTTGATGAGGGGAATGTGATGTATTCTGACCATTATCCTGTGGTAGGTTTGATGATGATTGTGGTGGTGGTGGTGGTGGTGATGACGAAAACAATATTGATGGCAATGATGATGGTGATGATGATGATGATGAATTGATGATGAAAGTGAGGATGATAATATAGTATGATGAACTCAATTACTGGGTAATAAACATGGTCTGGGTGGATATTGGAAATGTGATCTACTTTGATCATTAATCCTATGGTTGTTTGAAGGATTGTGGTGATTGTCATGATGATGATGGTGATGATGACGACGATGATGATGATGATGATATGAACTCTGATGATTGGTTCTAGAACATGGTCTGGGTGATGAGGGGATTGTGGTGTACGCTGATCACTATCCTGTATTGGGTAAGTAGGAAAAGAGTGTGTGATGATAATGATGAGGATTGTTATTGATATGAGGAGTTTTGGTGTAATGATAATGATGATGATGGTGGTGGTGACGATGACGATAGTAGTGATGATGATAATTATAGTAATGACGACAACAGCAAAGATTATAATTATAGTAATGATAACGATAGTAATATTAATAATGATAATGTATTGATGATGATGATGATGATGATGATGATGATGATGATGATGAAGATCATGAGCATGATGATGTCAGTACTAGCATTGATAGTAATGAGCCTTAGTTAAGACATCTGTCCTCCCGGGTGGCAAAAAGAGCAGGCATGTTGCTTTTTAAACTTCTTCACTTTTCCCACTAATTTCCATTCATTCTCTCTCTCTCTTTTTCTTTTCTTCTTCTCCCAGGTATTCAAAATATTTAAAGGCCATGGCAGCAGACACACCAAGCCTGGTTACATTAAGAAGATGCATAGAAGGGATCCTGACCTTGGCTGTCGAGATCTAGATGTGAATGTCTTTAGGAAGTTTTTGGCTTGCTACTTATATGGTGCTGCATGATTGATGTTTGGATATATTGACTAAATGGAGGACTACACCCCTGATCTGGTAAAGGCGAACCGTGTTATAACAACATCTATGCGAGACTAAGGAAATTACCTCATTGTATCAAAAACCCTGTTATATCAGGGTTATACATGTAAACCAATAAAATACAAAGAAATGGGACCAGCAGAATTAATTTCTTATAAAGAGAGTTTGGCATAAGTGTTCTGTACAAGGTTCCAAAGGTTTTTTGTAACAAGGTTCCACTGTAGAAGCATTAACAGGGTATTTCTCAAAGATTTCAATTTTGCTTAAAAATCATGTGTAACTAGGGTCAAATCATGCATAATTTTGTACCCGAAGAGCGACTTTGTGAAGCAGACTTGTCCAGCAAAGATGAAGCAGACTTACACTAATTTGGACTTGGCAAAATCGTACCTAATTGTGACTAAATCTGAGTGCAATCTTCTTGAAACAATTCCCTGGTCAACAAATGATTCACCAACAGTTGCTTCATTGCCAAATTTAATCGCTAGTCTAATGTGATGATGACATCTTCCGACAGTTTTGAGAAATTAGTTCCATGCTACATCAAAAAGTATATTTTTCTTTGCCAGTGACAGTTTTGATGTTTGGTTCAGATGCCATCCTCATAGGTAGAAGCATGTGGGAAGTAGTTTCTTGTCAGTGATTTTTACTGACAGCTGTTTTAAGCTACTGAAATCTTTGCATCTGATTAGCCAAGAGCACATTTGTCAGTAAAATCACAGAAAAGACACTTCATGAAACGCTCCCCTGAACTACATGTAATAGGCTTCTTTTTTTTTTTTGCTTTTTATGCGGCAAGTTATTGTGAAGGTCAGTTTTGACAGAACTCTTCCAAAGGAATTATCCCATAAGTGTAATTGTACAGTCATTTGTAAAATGTACTGATTTGAAGAACGGTCTTCAACTATGCAAATGAATCAATCAGCCAGAGCTTTCATTCTGTGTAACTCAGAAAAGTTATTGAAAGTGTAGAAGGCTCCATTTCTGTGTTTATTTAATGCCGTTTGAGGGTAGTATATGATTTGTAAGGCATCTTATCTTCTTGTCCTTGTGCGAAAGAAAGCGTCCAAAACATAAAATGGAAAATTGTTGGAAAATCCAATTTTCAAGACAATGATTGATAATTTAACAGATAGCATGAAGACCTTTGAAGTTGATATACGATCATCTCGTGATATGATCTGTGCTAAAATTCTATTGCAATCTGTCAAATTGCATCCTATACTCAACATTCTTTTGCACAGTGACATAATAAAAGATAAAATGCCTAAGGTCAATTTTTGAGGTAACATGTAGAATGGGCTCCAAAGATGAGGTTAATAGGAGAATGGAAAGCTGGAGTAATTTCCACTGGAACATTTGCTGTGATGCCAACTTTTCATTTTTTTTCCCAGTATTTTGTATTGTTTTGAAAGGAAAAGTCTCAAACAAAATATCATGTTTCCTCATTCAGAACTTCAGTGACTCTACAGTTCTGTGGCTGTAAAGTAGGATATACCCCATTTTTCCAGTCATATTTTTTTTCAGGCATAAAAATGCTGCAAAACAGATGATGAAACGTTGGCATCTCAGCAAATGTGATACTGTGTTATTGCTTATTTTATAAGAATTCTGGGCTGCATTTCATGAAACAGTCATAAGTCTAAGTTCATGGACATCCCATTGAAACGTGTTTTGTAAAGCCGTTGAACACGATTTGATTCAGTATAATACAAATTTCCCATAGACCCTAGCCTGAGTTATCTCGGGCATAGGGCTCAACGGGTTAACATACGTTTCAATGGGATGTCCATGAACGTAGACTTATGATGGTTTCATGAAACGGCCCTCAGGATGATAATCCTTGGTTAACTTCCATTAAGCCATCAGAAAAAGAAACAAAAAAATTTTCTTTTTGTCAGATGTCAGTGTTTTGTTCTCTTCGGTGTCCTGTATTGATGTTATGGTGCGAAAGCATGCGTGCGGAACACAAAATGCAGAAAATGCAAAAATCAAAATGTGACGTTTTGGAAGAAAATTTTTGCAAAGATCATGTCACGAGGAGATTTGATTTCATCACTTTACAATGTATACATGCTACCCATATAATTATCAATCACTGTTTGGAGAATATGATATTCAACAATTTTCTAATTTTGCATTCCAGACGTGTTCTTTCGCACCACAACAATTATATAAGAGGCCATATGAAGGTAGGCATAGCAAACCTAGTGGTACGCAAAAATCATTGTCTGTATTGTTTCCATCCTGGGCTCCTTTTTTAGTACCGTAAACTGGGGTGACTTTGGACATAGGGGTGACTTTGGACACAACAGAAAAAAAGTATTGTTTCATTTTACATTCTTTTCCTTGTGGTATTTCCAGTATTTTTTCTGTATGTTATTTTAGGGGAATGTGTGAATATTATGAATGACCATTGTGCTCTTGTATATTTCATTGCCTTATATTGTTTTTGTACTTTTCTTTGCAGGGTCCATAAAATGCTTGATTTTTATGGCTGTCAAACTTTTGGTACTCCAGAAATACAGAAGAATGGAAGCTCAAGCCTAGTGGCTGGATAGTGAACATAAAGGGATCATGAACCCACCTGTATAGTCTTGATACCTGACCACCCTTGCAAATCTGAAAATAGGTCATGTCCAATTTCACCCCATGATTTGGCTTCACGTACGGGGTGACTTTGGACATCAAAGGAGTACCAAATGTTCGACAGCTACGTAACTATTCATGCAGTGCCCTGTTTAACAACACGTTTTGAAATTTGTTCATTTACTATTTTGGATATTTAGGCATATAACAATTCAAAATATCAAATTTAATTACAAAATCTTGAAAAAAGGTGTGCAACCAGGTGTCTGTTAATGCCTCTTTAAAATGAAAGTTCTTACATGTTTATTGTTAGCAAAATTTTGTAGCTAAAATACCACCACAAAACGTATGTACATGTACAAGTTGTACTTGTAAGTCATTATTTGGTGGCTGTTGAAAAAAATTGAACAGATTAGAGTTAAGATTTAAAAAAAAAAACTGTATTGTAGTCCAAAGCTAACCAGGTGGTCAACTACTAACTGTGCTAATCGCAAGTAACAGGTCCACAGAAAATTCATGCAGTGTCCTGCTTAACTACACTTTTTCAAATTTGTTCATTTACTATTTTGAATATTTAGGCTTATAAGAATTAAAAATATCAAATTTAATTACAAAATCTTGAAAAAAAAGTGTGCAACCAAGTGTCTGTTAATGCCTCTTTAAAATGAAAGTTCTTACATGTGTAGCCAAAATACCACCACAAAAACGTATGTACAAGTTGTACTTGTAAGTCATTATTTGGTGGCTGTTGAAAAAAATTAAACAAATTGGAGTTGTTAAGATTAAAAACAAACTGTAATGTAGTCCATAGTTCCCCCATAAGGTGGTTTACTTTAGACAATTAGCTGTACAGGTGATTATGCAAGGGGATTTTTATGGTTGTCCAAAGTCACCCCAAACTCCGGGGTCACTTTGGACAAACTTTGACCAAAAAAATAATCATGAAATAAAATAAACCGCAGGGGATTCTATATAACACGGTTTCCTCTTTATTGGTACTTGCCAACCCCCACATTACCACTAGAATTCCTCTGTTCATAATGAAGATATTGATATAAATAGTTAAAATTTGTCCAAAGCCACCCCAGTTTACGGTACCACGCTGTTTTGCAAGCTACCTTATCAATAATTGCAACATTTTCATGTGTTTAGGTTATCCACAGTGGAAGTCTAAACAACACTCCGTGTACAGTGAATAAAGCTTGGTCATTTTTTTGAGAGAAGTCGTTAAACTGCTACATGTATTGTGTTTTGGTTGTTTGACATACATGCGCTCTGAATCAAAAGTATGTGTACCTCAAAGGTCAAAGCCAGTCAAAAGTATCAAGGATAATTTTAATTTATCATTACTTACAACTAACTTCATGAAATGACTTGTAGACCATAGGGAGCACGAAAGAGAGAGATGAAAAGAGAGGGAGAGGAAGGGAGAGTGAGAAAAAAGTGAGACAGTGAGAGAGAGGAGAGAGAGGGAAAAAGAAAGAGAGAGAGAGAGATCAAGAGACAAGAGATTCGAGAGGAACAGCCCCAAGGAGAAAGAGTTGTGGAAACAAGAAAGGGAGGTACTCCTAGAATGAAAGAAATAGAAGAAAAGGCACAACTAGAAGGATAAAAAAGTGGATTGCAACTCGACTTGATGCAACACCCTCTTAGATAATGTACATGCACAGACAGGTAACAACGGCTACTTTAATTTAGTTATTCATGTTAAGAATATGGCTACAGTCAACTCTGCATAAGTCGAAGTCACATAAGTTGAATAATCGCCTAAGTCGAAGGTCTGTACTTGGTCCCATTCCTTTATTTTCTAATGTTTTTGACCCCTCATAAGTCGAATTTTCTCTAAGTCGAAGCATTTTCTTCAGTCCCAAGAAATTCGACTTGGGCAGAGTTGACTGTATTATGATATTCGGAGGGGAGAGAAGTACTAGTAACTTTCAGTCGTCCTGTTTTGAATTCGGTTTTGTCCCTGGGATTTACCTCACCCTCACAGCAATCGCCCTTACCCCCTCACTTCACTTTGCTCGATTCAGTGCATCCCTCATCCTTAAATCAACCCTCCTACACTTCAACTTCACTTGCATATTCCACGTCTTCTGTGGCCTTCCCCTCCTCCTCGGACCGCTCACCTCGAAATCAAGGGCCCTTCTTAATACGTGCCCACCTTCCCTCCTCAACACATGCCCATACCAGCAAACTAGTAACTTTAAAAGAGCTTATTTCATTTTAAGTGTCTTATTGTTATCTCCTTTGCACCTCACTTTACATACAACTCCCATCCCCTTCTCTCCCCACCCCCCATCTCCCCCCCCCCCCATCTCTCCCTCTCATGCTCTCTCTGTTTATCCTCCCTCTCTCTCTCTCTCTCTTGACTATGTACCTCTTTAATATCTACCTGTACTTACATTTACTTATTTGATTTCCAGGCAAAAATAAAAACATATTTACAAAAGAAACAAGCAAGAAATACCACCGTCTAGTGCCTGAGGATGTCTAAAAGGAAACAAACTTCCTACTGAAAGATTCTCCTTACTAGCCGGTGGTTCACAAACATACATACAATACACATAGGGTCTACTTCTATGCTATTTGTGTTCCCACCACTCTCTCTCTCTCTCTCTCTCTTGCTCTTTATCTTTCTCTCCTGTCTTCTCTCCTCAATCCATCCAATTTATAAGCATAATGCAGTTGAAAGAAAACAGGAAAGAAACAGTGTCTAATTCATTTTAATAATACAGTCAAACCTGCTTTAGTGACCACCTGTATAGAAAGACCACCTGTCTATAAAGACCACAATTTTTGTTTCCCTTGAATCGTTTTTCCCATTGAGACGTGTATTAAAGGAACCTGTCCATAAAGACTACCTGCTCATAAAGAACGCTTTTCTTGTCTCCCTTAGGTGGTCTTTATATACAGGTTTTACTGTAAATAACTGGCATGATAGAGACTATACAAAATGCATGTACATGTATCACATATACAATGCATATTATCATCACCACCAGTATCAAAAGTGTCAGTTGCAAAACAACTACCAAACCCTGAGACTGAAACAATATTAATGTACAGTATTTATATATACATTTATTTGCAGTTTCATTTCAAAGACGCTCAGTCGTGGGCTTTCATGGGGAATTTGACACCATGGGTGCTTACCCAGTAACGGGTGTTGTCTGTCACTATGAGTTTTATGACCAATAGACCTTATGTAATGCTCTGTATATCCCACCCTTTGCCCTATATGGCAAAGTCATTATCTCACTTTCCCTGGCCCCGAGAATGCCTGAAGCAGGCCGAGCAATATTTATGGTGGGACAGCATGTTTTGCTGTGCTACAGAAATGTAGCTCTACTACTGGTATTCCAGTGCTTTTCACAAAGTCTGGTGTCAGCAAATTTTGATCCACTACTCATGAAAGCCCACGAGTGAATGTCTTTAATGCATAGGGTACCATTGTCAGTTACAGAATTGCTTTTAATTCCACAACAGCAGTGTCTGCATAATGAAAAAAATTACTGAAAATTAATCCCTTGTACATAATCAATGGCTTTTTTTCTGTATCCTTGTCAGAGAGGATCTTATTTCTCATTCTGTAATGGCTAATGAATAGGGTTTTCTCCTTTGCAAGTTCTCTTGTGTGTGAACAGACTACCGTTTTGTGGAAATTTCCTTCCACAGCAACAACACTGGTGAAGCCCAGCCCAGCTCTCGATCCTCTCCTATTTTCTTCATACTTCATCCCTTGTCATCATGCAGGCCAGGGACGGTGCTATGACTGATGTATTATTTCAGTAGGGGGGGGGGGGGGGGTAGGAAGCAGTGGCATACTAGGATTTTTTCAGTAGGGGGCACTGAGGGGCCTTGAAATTTTGTAGGGGGCATGGCCTAGTTTGTTTGGGACACAATCATGAAAAAAAAGGAACTCGGCACTCTCTCCCTCAGATCTCTCTCTCTCTCTCTCTCTCTCTCTTGCTCTTTGGAGCTCTCCTCTCCATATTTTCTTCATTCTTCATTCTTCATCCTTTGTCATCATGCAGGCCAGGGACGGCGCTATGTACTGGTATATTATTTTAATGGGGGGGGGGGGGTAGGAAGCAGTGGCATAGCTAGGATTCTTTTCAGTAGGGGGCACTGGGGGGCCTTGAAATTTTGTAGGGGGGCACCCAAAATAATTTTTTGGGGGGCACATACAAACACGCACACAACACACACGCACCTCCGCCCCCTAAACATATTTTCTATTTTGAGAGCGAGCAAGCCAAAATAACCACTATTTATGTTGTTGTCAAAATACAGTTTAGACCTATAATTTTTTTATAAGATTTATTTGGTCACCACTCTACCAAACAGAATATATCTTGCTGGTCTATGCCATCTCAAACCAATCTGCTTCTAAATATGAAGAGCGAGCGAAGCGAGCAAGAAAATTTTGAAATTCTCACTTTCAAATGTCTACATTTTTTTCTGCCTTTCTGGCCCATTTTGGTATTGCTTTACCTTTTTTTTTTATTTGCCTGATGATAGTGAGATACTTAGGCTTTAATTTTTCAGTTTTTTTTTCCTACCTTTTGGCACATACACAAACCCACACACACATATAATATTATCTATTTTGCGAGCGAGCGAGCCAAAATTACCACTTTGTCGTCAAAATACAGTTTAGACCTATAATTTTTTGAATGGTTATTAGGTCACCACTCTACCAAAAAGGATATATCTCGCTGCATGGTCCATGCTGTCTGGTTTTTAATACTGTGTCAAGCAGACATTTATTTTGTTTTGATGTAAAAAAAACAAGAGAAAAATGATGTAGGCCTATGTTCACGATATTTCTATTTCAAAAGAAGAAAAAAATGTTTATATATCTTGTTATATTGGAAATGAAACCTGAACTTGAACTTGAACTTGTCTCAAACCATCCTGCTTCTAGATATGAAGAGCGAGCGAAGCGAGCAAGAAAATTTTCAAATCTGCACTTCTAAAGTCTACATTTTTTGCCTTTCTGGCCCATTTCGGTATACCCCCCCCCCCCCAAGGTACAGCTACGCCCCTGGGAGGAAGATGACCAATAAGCCCACCGCGATTGCACAGCGACCAGGCAATTTGCATTAACCCACAGAGGTACAGTGTCACCTTTAGGAGACGCTTTTGCAGTATCTGTTGGTCCAGAATGTTGGGCAGTACATATCATACACTAGCAGAAAGAGAAAAATGCACTGAAAAATTTGAGCCCATCCTCATCGCCGTATTGTGTGGCATTCTCGAATTAGAGCAGTTTAACTGTTACTAATCATTAAACTCTTTAAATTGGCAACGCAGTGAATAATACATAATCACTATTTTCGTGTTCAAATTGGCAATTTCTGATTAAATTTTACAATTATATTTCATTTTGGTTTATGTTATATCCATTTTTATTCTTTTCAAGTTATGTAAGCATGGAAAAAATCATTTGCATTGCCAATTTGAGAATTGAAGATGATTAATTTAGACCTCAAGAAAGCTCTGTACTGCTGTGGGTTAAAATATGAATGTTTAAACAGTAAAATTATCTTATTTGAAGCTCAAAATGACGAAAGGAATACATGTACCGAAATCATGGGCGTAAATTCCAGGGGGTATGAGGGTATATCATCCCTCTTGAAAAAGTAGGGGGAGGGGGGCAATGGCATGTAGAAATATCCCCCACTTTTCAAGGAAGAAATGTTTTAATTAATCAGTTAGTAAAATTGCTGACAATCTAGCTGTCATTCATAGACGACCATCATAAAATTTCTATTTGAAAATGCGATTAATAACCAGAAAAGTGATTATTTTTTTGGCTCGCTTGCTTCTCTTGCTTGCAAAATAAAAATCAAAATGGTTTAAGGGATCTGTACAGATGGGTGAGGTGTGCAGTATACCTAAGTGTGAGTTTGACAGGGAAAAAAATCAGGAAAAAACAGTCGATCATCCCCCCTCCCCCCCCCCCCCCCCCCCCCCCCACTCCTCAACATGCATTTATACCGGTGACCAAAATTGAAATTTTGAATCACAAGACTGCAATGACGTCACTGCAATTCACAATTGACTTCGCTTCTATACCAACAAAATAAATAGCTTGGAATTTTGATTTTAGTACATGTATTCATAAGACTATTTGGAACTTTCATCATTAAGATTTCATGTTTGAATGACAGTGGAAACTCAGTATAATGAGGTCCTTGGGATCATGAAAATTACCTTTTAAAGCAGGAATCTTGTTCTATCCAGGGTTAAAAAATGAAAGAATATGAAGAGCTGGGACCGAAATATTACCTTGTTATATCAGAAATATTGTTATATAATAATAATAATAATATGGTCTTTATATAGTGCAGCTACTATATGCATATAGTCTACTGTGCTCTACAAAGTTAATATTATTACCCCGGCTGAAGGAGCTGCCATGGAAGGCGCTAACAGGAATTTCTTCCTACTGGGTACCCACTTATACACCTGTGTGGAGAGTGGCAAATGTGGATTAATGTCTTGCCAAAAGACGTTAGTGCCAGATATCAGATCTCTTTGTACCGAGTTTCCATCGTATTCCAAAATCAAACTGCAGACAAATTGTATAATGTTTGGTGAGCTTTATTTATATTTCACATGAACAAAATAGGTGTGATATGGGTATGATACGGTAGTAGGACTTGCCTTCTCTTTCTTCTTCAGCCCTTTTTTCTTCCTTTTGTTTTCTATCACGTAAAAAAAAACATAAGGGTAGAGTCACCCATGCCCCCTGCTATTTATACCCCCTCTCTCTTTGCATCTCTCCTTCTCTGTACTCTCTTTATTTCTTTCTTTGTATAGCTCTCCTCTCTCTCTCTCTCTCTCTCTCTCTCTCTCTCTCTCTCTCTCTCCTTGTCAGTACAATGTTCTATGGAAATGACATAACTGCAAGCAATTCAAAATACAAGCTATATTTTCATTTAATACTTGATTACACACAATGCACAAGTACTTGAGATCGAGAAGTATCACATCATGTCAATTTCTACAGCACTGTACAAAATTACATTTTCACCATAAATAATTGCTGCTTGGAAGTTAGTTCGGTATTTGGGTAGTATAGGCCTACAGACCCTTGATGGGTATTTCACCAGATACAACACGTTGAATATTCAAGTACAATGAAAACACTTAGTATCAACCACTACTCAAGTGTTCTATAAACACGAAGTAAAAGTGAATATATAAAATATTATCATCCCTGTATAATTCCATCTTGAGATACATGCATGCATATCTGCCATGCTTGCTGGAGCACCAAGCAGTAAAGCTTGGATACATCCAGGCACCCGTGGTAAAGCGATTTCATCAAATTATATTTGTGTTCATATCTCTTCTCAACTTGAGAAAGGTAGAGGCTTTCAAAAATTTGTGGATACATGTATCATCATAAACTTAAGTTGGATCAAAGCATGATATTCGTATTGATTTTGTTGTTTAGGCATTTCTGAAACATATTGTGACCAAATATACTTAATTATTTGAATTTTCATCCATGAAGTTATACATATCCTTCTACTGGGGGGGGGGGGGGGGGTTCACTTCCATTGAAGAGTGGACAGCACCCTAAAATGAGGATTCAAGGGCGGGCCGCTAGGACACCCTAAACACGGATTTTGTGCAGATGTCCCAGGTTTGCACATCCTGAACAGGGATTTCATTAATTGTTGGGATAATTCATACTCTTAACCAGGATATTCCCATTTTCATACCTTAAGAGTGATAGTGGGGTCCACTAAAAGTTCTGGAGCCGTTTTTACCTCGAGAGTTGTCCCGGGGAGATGTGTGTTTGTCATGTCGTCTCAGATCGATTTTCTCCAATATCCCTTAATTGCCTTGATTGATGTCGTAATCACAGCCCGGAATCGCAGTTGGCCCCAGCCCCCTACACATTGCATGGTTTCATACGGCGATCACGAGAGCTATACAATAAACACAGGATGTAAACATACACACGTTTGGTAGCGCTCAGCTGAAAATTTTCATTGGATAAAAAGTTTTCTGTGTGTAGGATTTTCCGTTCATGGGTCTGATCTTGTTACAGTCGGTCCCGCAGTCAAATTACATACCCTTTCCGCGTTTTAGATCATCGACATTTAGATACCCTTTATTCATTTTTTGGCATTTTTGGCTATTTGCATTCCGCGCCTACCCCTGTAAATATACCCTTTTTCCGCGTTTTTTTTTTTTTTTTTCCTCGCGGATGCTGTCCACTCTTCAATGGAAGTGACCCCCCCCCCCCCCCGGGTCCTTCTTTAATTCAATTCATTATGAAACCATTGAGTTCAGCATGATACTGCATGTAATGTGCAAAACATCATACAAATAATTGCTATTGTCACGTTAGTATCTGTAGATCAAAAAAATCAGAAACACTTCTGAAACATGATTATGACAGGCAAGAAAGAATATTGTGAGACCTACAAATATATCATAAAGGACACACATGTACAATAAAAAACAATGTAGTCCCTTAGTACATGTATTGACTTGGAGGTAATTCACAGAGATCTAAATTTCACTTAAAATCATTAAACTCATGTGTAGGTGCCCAGGGCCTTGGGGCAGTATTCTGAATATTGTTTTAGCTTTTATCTTATCTTCACTGTGGTGTGAACTGCTCAAATGACCATGCAGACCGCAGGACAAAAGTGTGCGATGTGAGCCAATGGCGTATGCTATTCCTGACTGCTATGGCAATTAAAATAAGATAGAAGGTAAAACAATCTTCAGATTACCGGCCCCGTTTCATAAAACTTGTTATCATGGCCACATTTCTATGACAAATTGCTCTCAGCCAATCAAATGCAAGGATTTCAGTAGCTTTACAGTTATTGCAATTTGTTATTAAAAACAAGTTTCATGAAAAGGGGACCAGACTAAGGCAACCAACTTGAATCAGGCAAACATGAAGTTGGAAATGGTGAAATTGAAATCACACTTTTAGTTAGTTCGGCTGGATTTGAATTAAAGTGTATCTTTGTGAAACGCCTCTCTGTAAATGTACATTTCAGCTAGACATCGAAATGCGCAGCACCTTTTGTTTTTCTAGGCTTTACATTGAACCTTTGCATGATCATGTTGTTGTATAACATTTCATGGCATATAGGCTGTAAATTGCTAAAAGGCAAGGTGCATACATTCTTGAAATACATGCATTGCTCTTTAATATCTACATGTATACACTGTTGGGTTCAAGAAATGTTTTTATAAAATGTCTTGTAAACTGGATCCAATACTTCATAGACTAAGGGGGTGTTGCAAGAAAGTTGCAATCAATTGCAAGTTGCAACTGATTGTCACTGGCCAATCAAAATCATTGTTGCATGCATGTCTTCTTAAAAGGGCAGACCTTGAGCCAATCAGAATGGTTGTTTCAAAATTAGCAATTATTTGCAATTGATTGCAACTTTCTTGCAACACCCCATTCGAGTCTACCAAGGGCATGTAATGCAACCATGTGACATAAAGTAAGCCTGTTTATCTTTTATTGCATGACTACAAGATTTTGAGATGGTCCACCAAATTATTTCACACAGAGTTTTGACAAAATACATAGCAAAGTGTACATTATATTGATTTTTCATTACTTACAAAAATCATTAAGGAAGAAACACAAGCCCTTTCTGAGTTATTTTTCTTCTAAACACAGGAGAAAAGCCTTATCAGTACTGGCAGTGATTGTGGACAGTCCATTAAACCTGAAGAAAGAGAGAATAAAGTGGTAAAATTGTTTCCGCTACAGACACCTTGGATATCAGAGTGATAACGAACATGTATGAGAATGCGAATCCATAGGGGGAACGGAAGACAAATCTAAATCAGCATATTTTCTACTCTGGACTCGAAACAGAATCCATCTGTATCAATACAACCATTTTGAGGACAAAATATACAAGGAGCTTTGTGAAAAAGTCCACCATCTAAAAATCATTTGTTTGGAGTATTAAGGCAAGAATTATGCAGGGACTACCGACAAACCACAGATTGTTCAGTATGCAATGAAAGAGTCCGAATGCCAACTGCGAAATAACTTCAACAGAACAATGACTGAGAAGCTGTAATTATGGAAGTTGGACAACAAAAGCAAAAAGATCACATAGCTGCAAACATGATAACTTATTCATGGAAAAACCACTGATCAGCTACGGTTGGTTCAGAAGTCTGGAAAACACTTCACCAGAAAGTGTGCACGCTTTTCTTCTCTGTGGATGTGTTGAGCAAGATTGCTCTTGCAAGAGAATATTTTACACATGTCGCACATTGATTAAGTTTTGTGTGTGTGTGTGTGGGTTTTCACGTGTCTTGATAGACTATCCTCATGGAGGTATTCTTTGATGCAAATGGAACATTAGTATGGTTTTGGTTATTCAGGGGCTGGCATAGGTGTCAAGTCTGTGGACAAACTGTCCTCAAGTGGCATGTGAGGCTGGCAAGACAGCACTTGTAGTACATGTACAGACATCATTTGACCGTCCTCAGAATCCCCTCCCATGTCCATTTCATTCTTTGTATTCATCCCTCCATGTCAACAGGGAGCTTTAGATATGCGATGTGAGTCCCACGACACAGAATCTTGGCAAAACTGTTGTCGCATGCGTGAGACAGCTCTTTCCAGTCCATCCTGCATCGTTTTTTTTTACGATGGTTCTGGGTCCAGTTTACCATCCTCTCCAATTCACGACACGAAACCTTCTTTGACCGTTTTGTGACATAACAATGGTTCACATCAGGTTCTGATTTCAGCAGGCACACTTCTTTGATTGACTGCGTCTTCCCCAAATCTAAAGCCTCTCTGCAACACGACATGAGGAAAGAGGAGAATGTAAGTCAATCCGAGATTCCGCGTCATGGGACTCACGTCGCATATCTAAAGTGCCCTAATGTATAAGATGAGAACTTGCTGAATCTGATGTCTCCAACTAAACTATGCAATCTTCTACAAGATGAAACATACACTCTAATGTAGGCCTATGACTAAACAGGTACTCACAGCTCTAGATCATTAAGATCTCATGTTGATGACTCTGACTTCCCAAGTCTCCTTGTACATAGAAATCTTCAAGATGTTTTTCACAAGATAATCGATCACTAGATGTTTCCTGGACACTTCTCAGACTTTCATTTGTGATCTCCTGAATAAAATTCACACCAAGGCACAAAGAGTGGGATTACAATGCAACCCTGACTTTTCGTAATGATAGAGAGGAAAGATTTGTTGAACAAAAAATGAATAAAAACGGAACAAAAACGCATGCTGTTTGTGTTTCAGTTAAAAAAGACAAAGTATTTGCAAGAACTTAAAAATGACCAACACAGTTCAGAAATGAGCAATGAAAGATGATAAAAAGTTCCAAGTTAAAGTAGAAATATTTGGTCTCAATGTCCGCTTTCAAACAATTAGACACTGAATGATTTATGGAGGTTTGTCTAACATAATTAGGCACTTCATGTCTAGTATATTTTCTCTTTAACAAGTGGTGTGTGCATATATTTGCAATAAGTAGACCATTCATACATGTATGTTCTTTGCATTCCTGTCTCTGTACTATTTGTTCTATACCAGATATGACTTTTCCCTTTTGTGCTCTCATATCTTCTCCTCAACTATTCTGACTCTGAATATTTGCTTCAAATGGAGCCAGAGACTCCAACTTTCCTGTTTTGAGCAGGAGATCTCCCGCTTTGAGTCCATTTTCATAAAATCTCCAGCTCTCCCACTTGAATTTGAATTTCTCCCGCCCTAGCTTTCCTTATTTTTCTCCTGCTCAACCACCTTTTTGAAAAAAATGAATCTGAATCATTGGATTGTAACTCATTTAGTGTTGTCATAATGTTAAAAAATAAGCCAAAGATGACATCAGAGAGCTTCTATAACCCTAAACGTGCCTTCCGGCTGCATGGAATTTTGTGCTTTGCGCTGGTGATGTGGGTTAGCGCGCATTGAGTCAGTATCTCCCATTTGCTAGGGAATCTCGGCGGGAGAATCTCCCATTTAAGAGGTGCTTGGGGTTGGAGTCTCTGTTAAACACTGCTGAAAATATTTGCTATGTGGGTCCATTCATGATCTAAAAGATTACTGGACTGTGAGAATTTGCAACACCACATATGGTGCAATCACAGTATTTTTCTCCTTTGTGAGTTCTCTTCCATCTCGGCAGAGTACTGCCATTTGAAAATTTTTTTTCCACAGATGCATTCAGATTTTTCTCCATTGTGAGTTTTGATATTATTGGTGAGATCATAATCCTGGGCAAATCTTTTATCACAAACAGAACAGGCCTTATTTCCAGTGTCTATATAGGTGATGCCTTACAGAAAAGCTTTTGCCACAAAGTGAACATTTAAAAGGCTTTTTCACGTGAGTTTTCATATGTCTCTTCACAAGCCTGCTTTTGTGGAAAATTCTTTGTTACAAACAAAACATGGATACCTCTTTGTCACCCACGTTTGATTTCATGGGACCAGATAAATCGGACGCTGAAGACCGATTTCATCTGTCAATTTCATATCATCTGCAAGAATTTGTTCGAAGGACTTATCTCCTGTGAAAAATTCTATGTCATCTGAAGGGTTTGATACAGGCAACAGACAAGGCATTTTTGCTTTGCTGGATTGCATAAGGTCTCCAAGATCTGACTCTGGTCTAGTGTGGGTCTCCATGTGCTCAGAAAAATTACCTCTTTTTCCACAAATAGAGCACAAAAACCCTTATTCCGCATGCACCGTCATAAAATGCTGTTTGAAATGCTGTTTCGAAGAAAACCTTTTGTCACAGAGTAAGCATTCGAGAGGTATTTCGTCAGCGTGTGATGCCATGTGTGTGCTTAGGTGACTCCGTTGGGAAAATTCTTCGCCACAAATGGAACAATGATGCATTTTGCTGTCCATGTTGGATTTTGCAATAATGTTTGGACTTGAAAGTGCATAATTATGATCAACCTCATTTCTTTGGACAAGTGTGATATCATCTTCGAAATTTGAATTTACAGATTTTTCACCTTCCTGAGAGTTCATGTGCTCAGTGAAATCATCATTCGTTGGGAACTTGAGACAAAAACAGCGTGCATAAGCATGTTCTTTAATTCTTCTGGGGATAACTGATCTATGTGTTGAAGAAAAGCCCCTGAGGCACAACGAACATTTAATGGGTTGGAGATCTGTGTGAGTTGTCATATGTCCTAAAAGACAGTTGGTAGTGGCAAACTCTTTGCTACAAAGGGAACACTGATAAGACCTTCCTGATGGGTGGGTTTTCATATGAACCAGTAGACCCTTGGACGAATCAAATTCCTTTTCACAAATCCTGCATTTATGGGGATTGTCTCCACTATGAGTAATTCTGTGTTTATTAAGATTCCCAAGGCTGGAAAACACTTTACCACATTGATTACAATGGTGAAGGTTTTCTTCTCCGTGGATTCTCATGTGTTCTGCAAGAATGCTTTTTTGAGAAAATTTTTTGCAACACGTGGCACACTGAAAGATTCCTTCCTCTGTGTGGGTTTCTATGTGTCTTGACAGATTAACTTCATGGCTGTATCTTTTACTACAAATGAAACACTGGCATTGTTTTGGATGTTTGGGCGCTGGCATAGGTGTGGATGAACTGTCCTCGATTGGCAAGTGAGGCTGGTAAGATGGCACAACATCTGGTACAGATGTCATTAGACACTCCTCCTCAGACTCCTCTTCCTTGTTCCTGTTATTCTTTGTGTCCATCCCACCATGTACGAGATGAGAACTTGCAGAATCTCGTGTCTCCATGTCAACTATGCTCTCTTCTCCAAGACCAACAGAACAGTTTGCTGCATGACTAAAGAGGGACTCACAGAGATAACGATCTCTTTCTGATGAATCTGACCGAGTTCCCAAGTCTCCTTTTGCACAGAAATCTTTAAGATGTTTCATACCAGATAATCTATCACTTGACATTTCTTGGACGCTTCCCATACTTCCATCGATGTTCTCCTTACTTGCACTCCCACCTAAGCACAAAGAGCAGGATTAAAATTCAATCTTGAGTTTTTGTAATGACGGGGCGGATTGTTTCTCACAACATAAAACATGACAAAATAAAACAAAAGCTGGTTTTTCAATTTGCAAGTGACAGGGTATATGCAAGAAAATATCATTATCATCACTTTTATTACACATACCCTGCATTTCTAATATCTGACTCAAATTAGATTGCGCAATTACATGTAATCATAAATATACTAAAAAGTACAAACTGAAAAAAAGTGTTTTCAATGCCTTTCTGAGGGATTAAAAAATGATAGCTGTGAAATGGGTAAAGAGAGATAAAGATACAGTTCAAGCTATTACTGTAATGCATGTTATGTCATAATAAGACCAATTTCACATTTTCTATAATTGTACTGATACTTGATCGATACTGCTATAGGAAATTAAACAGAAAGTTAAATGTTTACAAAATTCCCTCTTCTTCAGAAAGAATTACTCATACATCTTCCAACTAAAGCTTTGACGCACTGGTCACTTTATGGTCTTCTTATTCACTACATACAGTAACTCCTTCCAGATAACTGACCTGCTTCCAATTCTGAGTACAAGTAGTGACATACTTGATGCCCTTTTGTCAAGAGTTAAAAGGTTGACCAGGTCCCAGTAGAGGGATTACCCATTACAAAGGGGTGCACTTCAGCACTTTACTCAGATTACCTTATGAGACCAGAAATTGCATTTGATTTGTACTTCTGACTGCATTCCAGACATAAAACGAGTACAGTCACCACACTGACTCTAGACTTCTCTTCATCTTTGTTACTATCTTCATCTGAATAAATGTTCATCTGTAGAAGTACAGGCCACCGAATTGGTGCATCGTTGTACTTGTAGAATTGTGCAATTTAACGTACAGTGCTCAGTGTGGAAGATCTAATCTACATGCGGCTTATAAAAAGAACTGGCGCAATCCTAGCTGAGATACAGGTGACTATGTTAGGCGGGAGAATATTCCATTCTACCTGACTTTGAGTCTTCATGCCTGTGTCATCATGTACTCTCTATGCTGGAAGAAGATCTTCATCTTTGTTACTATCTTCATCTGAATAAATGTTCATCTGTAGAAGTATAGGCCACCGAATTGGTGCATCATCGTACTTGTAGAATTGTACAATTGAACGTACAGTGCTCAGTGTGGAAGATCTAATCTACGTGCGATTTATAAAAAGAACTGCCGCAATCCCAGCTGAGGTACAGGTGATTATATTAGCAGGGAGAATATTCCACTCTACCTGACTTTGAGTCTTCATGCCTGTGTCATCATGTACTCTCTATGCTGGAGGAAGATCTAAATAACTAAATTTCTATCCCAACACACAACAGTACTGTTAGGGTTTAATTTTTACAGTCTCGTACTAAGTATTTCTCTTTAAACAAAGTGAAATTTAAGGATATATTGATGTTTGTGAGACATATTTAGCCATCAATGAGTTTTCTTTTAGTACGACTGGTATAAAGCGCTGCTGACCCGTGTGACTTGTCATATGTCTTGTGAGATTGCTGTTCCTGGAAAACTCCTTGCTGCAAAGGGAACATTGATAAGACCTAGTTCCTGGGTGGATTTTCATATGAACCAGTAGACCCTTGGAAGAATTGAATTCCTTTTTTACAAATCCTGCACTTACGGGGATTTTCCCCACTATGAGTTATTCTGTGTTTATTAAAATTTTCTAGGTTGGAAAACACTTTACCACAATGATTACAACGGTGAAGGTTTCTTCTCCGCGGATTCTCATGTGTTCTGCAAGAATGCTTTTTTGAGAGAATTGTTCTCCACATATAACACAATGAAATATTCCTTCCTCTGTGTGGGTTTCTATGTGTCTTGACAGATTAACTTCATGGCTGTATCTTTTACTACAAATGAAACACTGGTATTGTTTTGGATGTTTGGGAGCTGGCATAGGTGTGGACGAAATGTCCTCGATTGGCAAGTGAGGCTGGTAAGATGGCACAACATCTGGTACAGATGTCATTAGACCCTCCTCCTCAGACTCCCCTTCCTTGTTCATTTTATTCTCTGTATCTATTCCACCATGAATGACCTGAGAACTTGCAGAATCTGGTGTCTCCATGTCAACTGTGCTCTCTTCTCCAAGACCAACAGAACAGTTTGCTGTATCACTAAAGAGGTACTCACAGAGATAACGATCTCTTTCTGATGAATCTGACCGAGTTCCCAAGTCTCCTTGTGCATAAAAATCTTCAAGATGTTTCTCACCAGATAATCTATCACTTGACATTTCTTGGATGCTTCCCATACTTCCATCGATGTTCTCCTGACTTGCATTCCCACCTAAGCACAAAGAGCAGGATTTAAAATGTGACTTTGAGTTTTCTTAAGGATGGGGAACCAGGGAGGAGAGAGATTTTAAAAAGAAGAAAGAAAAAAAAAAACTTGTATGGTCTGATGCCCCTTGTCTGCGCACTGCCCAAGTCTGCGTTACTCCCTAGGATATGAAGATTAAAATGAGATCAGCCATTAGAGGAATAAAAAAAAAGAAAGTTTGTCAATTTTAAGTGAAATATTAGGTGCACAGACAAGGGTCCCCCCATCATACTAGTGCTTCAGTATGAAAAGACAATGAAAGTGTTTGCAAGACAGTATGGGTAGAAATGACTGACAACCGAGAAATGAGCAAAGATAGATAATGAATGACTGCACTAAGAATTTTCACCACATGGATTTGCTTGTGTTTCAAAAGAATACTCGACTTTGAAAATTTAGAACTGCATACAGTACAATGATAGGGCTTTTCTCCTTCCTGTGTGGATTCTACTGTGTTCCATCAGAGCAGAGCTATGTGAACATTTCTTTCCACATTAAGAACACTCATAAGGTTTTTCTCCTGTTTGACTTTTCATATAATCAGTGAGACAATAATCAAAGGCAAATATTTTACCACAGTCTTAACACAAATAGGCCTTCTCCCCAGTGTGAATCGCTATATGTCTTTTTAAGTGATCCATTAAAGAAAAGCCTTTGCCACAAAGTGAACACTGGAAAGACATTTCAGCTGTGTGAGTTGTCATATGCCTCTTCAGAAGACTGCTTTTGAAAAATTCTTTGTCACAAACAGAACAAGGATAACGTTTCTTGTACATGTTTGATTTTGCAGGACCTGGGGAATCAGATGGTGAAGACCGATTTCCTTTGTCAGATTTCTTATAATCTGCAAGATTTTCTTGAAAGAACTCATCTCCTGTGTGGAACTGTATACCATGTGAAGGTTTTAATGCAGATGAAAGAAACTGCATTTTTCCTTTGCGGGATTTCATAAGGTCTCCAAGATATGATTCTCGTCTTGTGTGAGTCTTCATGTGATCAGAAAGATTATAATCACTCGCAAATCTTTTACCACAAACAGAACACAAAGAGGCCTTCTCTCCAGTGTGAATCGCCATATGTCTTTTTGAACAAAGACTTGAAGTAAAGATTTTGCCACAAAGTGAACATTTAAAGTGCCGGTGACCCGTGTGGCTTGTAATATGTCTTGTGAGATTGCTGTTCCTGGAAAACTCCTTGCTGCAAAGAGAACACTGATAAGACCTTGTTCCGGGGTGGGTTTTCATATGAAGCAGGAGAGCCTTGGAAGAGTCAAATTCCTTTTTACAAATCCTGCACTTGTGGGGCTTTTCCCCAACATGAGTTATTCTGTGTCTGTTAAGATTCCCCAGGTTGGAAAACGCTTTACTACAATGATTACAATGGTGAAGGCTTTCTTCTCCGTGGATTCTCATGTGTTCTGCAAGAATGCTTTTTTGAGAGAATCGCTTGCCACACATGGCACACTGAAAGATTCCTTCCTCTGTGTGGGTTTCTATGTGTCTTGACAGATTAACTTCATGGCTGTATCTTTTACTACAAATGAAACACTGGCATTGTTTTGGATGTGTGGGCGCTGGCATAGGTGTGGATGAACTGTCCTCGATTGGCAAGTGAGGCTGGTAAGATGGCACAACATCTGGTACAGATGTCATTAGACCCTCCTCCTCAGACGCCTCTTCCTTGTTCCATTTATTCTTTGTATCCATCCCACATTGTACAAGATGAGAACTAGCAGAATCTGCCATCTCCACATCAACTACGCTCTCTTCTCCAAGACCAACAGAACAGTTTGCTGCATCACTAAAGAGGGACTCACAGAGATAACGATCTTTTTCTGATGAATTTGACTGCATTCCTAAGTCACCTTGTGCATAGAAATCTTCAAGATGTTTCACACCAGATAATCTACCACTTGACATTTCTTGGATGCTTCTCATACTTCCATCGATGTTCTCCTGACTTGCATTCCCACCTAAGCACAAAGAGCAGGGTTAAAATGTAACTTTGAGTTTTCGTACTGATGGGAGGAGAGATTTTCAAAAAGAAAAACATGTTCCAGTGCTTCAGTATGAAAAGACAATGAAAGTATTTGCAAGAAATTATGGGTAGAAATAACTAACACCCGAAAAATGAGCAAAGATAGATAAATGAAACATAAGTCGAACTTTTTATAATAAAAAGTAGAAATTAGAAAGTAGACAAACTATTTTTTGTCTAATATACATGTATTCAGGCATGAGTAAGGTTTCTCCAGTCTGGCCAAGTATATTTTTTCTTTTATGTGGACCATTCCCATGCTTTGTGGTATTTCTGTCTATGTACATGTAATTGTATGATTTATACTACTGATAAGGGCCCCCACTGCATAAACTTAACAATCAATGATATCTTTGCCATCAATGGGAAATACCATGGAAATATTCAAGATTTCCATGGAAGCTCCTATTGACATCAAAACTACCACCAAAGCTTCATGCAACAGGGCCCCCCAATATGATTTTCTCTTTTTTGTGCTTTCATATCTTCTGCCACACTATTCTTAATTCAATCTCAGCTTCAAACTAGAAACTTGAAATTTATCCCCATGTGGGTTCGCTAGTGCTTCAAGACTATTTAATTGTGGATTTTTGCAACCACATACAGAATAATTTTAGTGCTTTTCTGCCGCATGTTCTCATCTCTTTTGCCCAACAATTTTGATTCTAAATCCTTGCTTCAAATCAAACACTACACTCCATGTGGATTCGCTTGTGTTTCAAAAGTGTACCTGACTTTGAAAATTTGGACCCGCATACAGTACAATGATAGGGCTTTTCTCCTGTGTGGATTCTATTATGTTTTGTCAGATTAGTACTATGTGTAAACTTCTTTCCACAGTAAGAACACTCATAAGGTTTTTCTCCTGTGTGACTTTTCATATGGTCTGTAAGATAATAATCAACAGCAAATCTTTTACCACAAACAGAACACAAATAGGCCTTTTCCCCAGTGTGAATCGTCATATGCCTTTTTAGGTGATGTATCAAAGAAAATGTTTTGCCACAAAGAGAACATTGAAAAGACTTTTCACCTGTGTGAATTGTCATATGTCTCTGCAGAATACTGCTTTGGGAAAATTCTTTGTTACAAACAGAACATGGATAACGTTTCTTGCTCACATTTGATTTTGCAGGACCAGAGAAATCAGATGCTGAAGAGTGATTGCCTTTGTCAGATTTCATATCATCTGCAACATTTTCTTCAAAGAACTCATTATCTCCTGTGTGGACTGTCACATGCTCTTTTAAATGATGTTTTGAAGAAAAGCCTTCATTACAGCGTAAACATTTAAAGGACTTTTCTTCAGAGTGTGATGCCATGTGTGTTCTTAAGCTACACCTTCGAGAAAATTCTTTGCCACAAATGGAACAATGATACGTTTTACCGTATATGTTGGATTTCTTAACAATGTTTGGACTTGAAAGTGCAGAAGGATGATCAGCCTCATTTCTTTGGTCCAATGTGATATAATCTACGGAATTCGAATTCACAGATTTTTCTTTGTGCGTTTTCATGTGTTCAGAAAGGTCTTCATCCCCTACAAACCTTTTGCAACACACTGGACATATATAGGCATGTTCTTTTGTGTGAATCATCATATGTCTTTTTAAACAATGTCTAAAAGAAAAGCCTTTGTGACAAACCAAACATTTATAGGGCCGGAGACCTGTGTGAGTTGTCTTATGTCTTGTGAGATGGCTTTTCCTGGAAAACTCTTTGCTACAAATGGAACACTGATACGGCCTTTCTACAGTATGGGATCTCATGTGAACCAAGAGAGAGTTGGAATCATAAAATTTGCTTTTACAAATCTTACACTTATGGGGCTTTTCTCCGCTATGAGTTATTCTGTGTTTATTAAGATTACCAAGGTTGGAAAACACTTTACCACACAGATTACACTGGTGACGATTTTCGTCCCTGTGGATTCTTATGTGTTCAACAAGAATGCTTTTACAAGAGAATGTTTTATTACACAGCGCACACTGGTGGAGTCCTTCGTCTGTGTGGGAATTCATGTGTCTCAGAAGAGTAACTTTATGGATGTATTCTTTACTACATATAGAACACTGGTATGGCTTTGGTTGTTTGGAGTCTGGCAAAGGTGTGGACAAACTGTCCTCAATTGGGAACTGAGGTTGGTATGATGGCACAATGTCTGCTACAGATGTCATCTGATCCTTTTCAGTATCCCTTTCCGTGTTCCTTTTATTCTTCGAATTCATCCCTCTACATGTGATATGAGAACTTGAGGCATCTGATGTCTCCTTTTCAGTGATGCCCTCTTCTCCAAGATGAACTGTAGAGTTTGATGTTTGACTAAAATCTTCAGGATGTTTCTCACCAGATAATCTATCACTTGACATTTCCTGGACACTTCTAATACTTGCACTCAAGTTCTTCCGAGGTGAATTCCCACCTAGGCACAAAGAGCAGGATTAAATGGAACCTTGAGTTTTCAGGATGTGAGGAGAGATTTCAACAAAATAAAACAAAACAAAATCTGTGCTGTCAGTGTTTCAATTTGCCAAAGACAAAATATTTTCAAGACTACATGGGTAGAAATGATTGATAGCTCTGAAATGGACAAAGAGAGATAATGAAAAGCTCAAGTTATCAGTATAGTATAAATTTAAATTATCAAAGTCCAGTTCAGTAAGGGAAAGCAGACATATCTTTTATATAACAAACAAGTCCTCATCAACAAAGTAAAATCAAAGGATTTATGGATGTTTGCCAAACATCTTTAGACTTCACTGGGGTTTTTTCCAATATGCCTAGTACAATGTTTCTTTCATGTGTGCATTTGTAATATTTGGACCATTCCTATGCTTTGTACGTTTTTGTCTATCATTTCTTCTAAACCAGATACTGACATGATTTTCTCTTTCTTGTCTTTTCATCTCTCTTGCAAAACTATTTTGATTCTCAGTCTCTGCTTCAAATCAAACACTACTGATAACTTCTGCCATGTGGATTCGCTTGTGTTTCAAAAGGCTATTTGAATGTGTAAATTTGCGACCACATAGAGTGCAATGATAGGGCTTTTCTCCTGTGTGTGTTCTCTTATGTTTCAAGAGACTACTGCTATGCGAAAATTTCCTTCCACAGTAAGAACATTCATAACGTTTTTCTCCTGTGTGAACTTTCATATGGTCAGTGAGATAATAATTAAGAGCAAATCGTTTACCACAAACAGAACACGAAAAGGCCTTCTCTCCTGTGTGAATCATCATATGTCTTTTTAGGTGATGCCTTAAAGAAAATCCCTTGTCACAAAGTGAACATTTAAAAGATTTTTCACCTGTGTGAGTTGTCATATGAGTCTGTAAATGACTACTTTTGGAAAATTCTTTGTTACAAACCGGACATGGATAAATTTTTTTGCCGTTTGATTTTCTAGGACCAGATAAATCAGATGCTGAAGACTGATTTCCTCTGTGAGATTTCATATCATGTGCAAGATTTTCTTCAAAGGATTCATCTCCTGTGTGGGAATGCACATCATGTGGTTTTGATGCAGATGATAGACAAGACATTTTTCCTTCACTGGATTCCATGAAGTCTCCAAGATTTGACTTTGGTCTTGTGTGGATTTTCAAGTGCTCGGAATAATGAAAATCACATGTAAAGCTCACTCCACAAACAGAACACACTAACTTCTCTCTGAGATGAACTGTCATGTGCTGTTTTAAATGATGCTTCAAAGAAAAGCTTTTGAGACAGAGTAAACATTCAAAGGGCTTTTCTTCAGAGTGTGACGTCATGTGTGTTCTTAGTTGACTCCTTTGGGAAAATTCTTTGCCACAAATGGAACAATGATACGTTTTACAGCATATGTGGGATTTCTTAACAATGTTTGGACTTGAAAGTGCAGAATGATGATCAGCCTCATTTCTTTGGTGAAATGTAATATCATCTTCAAAATTGGTATTTATAGATTTTTCCTGATGATCAGAGATATTTGAAGAAAGTGACAGACCAGGCAATTCTCCTTGTTGGGATTTCATATCAAAGTGATCCAACTTTGGAGATTCATCAGTAATATCTTGTACAAAGAATTCAACATAATCTGAAAGACTTGATGTAGGGGATCGACAAAGCTTATCTTCTGTATGTGATTCCCTACGGTGTGAGGAACTTTGTGCATTAGACTCATAAGAACTGTCTCCCATGTAGAATTCATCATGCTGTGAGAGATCTGATGCACAGGGCTGATAAGCTTCTTCTCCTGTGGGAGATTCTTTATGAGCCACAAGATCTGATGCTGGAGAATGATCGGGCATATCGGCTTGGTAGGGTTCCACACAATCAGAGACACAGGATGCGGAGGATTTGCAAGGCTCATTTGCTTTGCTGGATTCTTTATTATCTGGGGGATTTGACAAACAAGACTGATAAGACTTATCTCCAGTGGAAGATTTCATATGATTTGACAGGTTTGAAGCACAAGACTGATAAGGCTCATCTCCCACACAAGATTCCCTATGATCTTCAAAATTTGACTCAGAAGACTGGTAAGCACTGTCTTTTATGTGAATTCTCATATGTTCTGAGAGACCATAGCTACGTGCAAATCTTTTACCACATATAGAACATTCATACGGCCTTTCTCCTGTGTGAATTTTCATATGTTTTTCAAGGGTTTGTTTCAGTCTAAACCTGTTGTTGCAAACAGAACATTTAAAAGGCCGTTCTCCGGAGTGCGATGCCATATGCTTCTTGAGATTACTTCTTTGAGAAAAATCTCTCTTACAAATGGAACATTGATAGGGCTTTTCTCCCGTATGGGATCTTATGTGTACCATCAGATAAGTCTTCTGTACAAAAGATTTATTGCAAAACGAACAAGGATGCATATTTTTCCCTGTGTGGGATTTCATATGATATTGGAGAGCATCGCTGCGGGCAAATCTGGCTGGACAATGTGAACAGTGAAAGGGTTTTTCTCCAGTATGGGTTCTCATGTGTGCTTGAAGATGGTGCTTCAGGGAGAATCCTTTCTTACACACAGAACACCAACATGATTTTTCTTTGGCATGGGTCCTCATATGTTTCTTACAATTACCGTTGCTAGAAAATGCCTTTCCACAAACCACACATGTAAAAGGTTTTTCTCCAGTGTGGGTTCGCATATGTAACCTCAAGCTGTTCTTATATGCCAGCTTCTTGTCACAGATTGGACACTGATATGGCTCATCTACAGAATGCCTTGGTACATGCTCTTTAAGAAGGGCATTATTGGAAAGTGTTTCATCGCCATTCTGCAAAGGCTCTATACAAAGATGGGTTCTCATATTTGTTCCTACACTACTTCCTTGAGAAAATTTTGTTTTATATGTAGAACCTTCTTTGTCACTTTGACTAGGTCTAGGGAGACCACTTTTTCCTGCCGAGCTTTGCCCAGGAGATTGTCCAGTGTCTTCCAGCGAGGTCATTTCACACCTCTCCTCACATTCCTTCATCCTTTCTGCATTCATCCCTCTTTGCGTATGATGTGAACTTCCTTGGTGCCATGCTGCTCTCTCAGCTACACTTCCTTCTTGATAAGGAGCATAGTTTTCTACATAACTACACTCATACTCACTTGTGGAACTCTCTCCCCTTGATGAATCCGACTGGATTCCTAGCTCAGCTTGGGAAGGTGAACGGTCGTCAGAATGATGAATCCCATCTGCTGAAATTTGCACAGGGCTTTCTATACAGCTGCTCTCCGGACATGCATTTTGAGCTGTGATGACAAAATGATATAAAATTGAATGTAGCTGAAGCCATTATACCATGAATATTGCTTAATGACAATGGAGGAAGATGTTTCATGTCAACTTTCAGTCTGCATTACATGAACATGTACATGTACCTGTACTTTAGTTTGTGAAAGACAGTAAGCCCGAGTCATTTTCTTGTTTTATTTTTTTAACCAAGGCTTTTGACAGCTTTGCTTCAGTCAAAGACCGGTTCAAAGATGAAATAAAGAAATTGACATTGTCAAAGACTTTGACAATCAACCGGTTTAAGAACTAATTCTTTCAAATGATATTATGTTTCAAACCTTAAATCAAGGAAATGGAACAATGGAAGCAAGATTAGCTTGGATCATTTCTTGCATTTTTTTCAGTGTCTATGGTATCATTTGGTGTCTGGAGGATGCCATATACACATTAAACATATGTATGCTTGATTGCCGCAAGATGGGGCTATATCTTTGGCAATATCGCCAGTTACATTCAGGAGATTGGAAATATAGTCAGCATTATATACCTCACTTTAAGAATCTTTCCAAGTTCTGTCATCTGATTGGTTGAAAGTGCGGGCATGAGTTTTGCCATGCCCGCAAAATGTGCTACTGCCCGCTCCAGCGGGTGTAGCAAAATTTTGCTGCGATGCCCATTGGTTTATGTGTAAAATCTTACTTTGTGTGAGCGCAGATAACATAAACTCAGTGCAAATGAACGGTAATTTTAGGTTTCTCGTGCAGAGAATTGCAATCTCCTTTCTTGGTTTATTGACTTTATTATGGGGGAAATACATATAGCACATTCTTTTATAACTCACCTCGATTATTTTTGCTTAACTAAATTGACATTTCAAACCAGAAAATGACAATTATTCACTCCACACAGTGAATGTTTCATTTCGTTGTATGCTCATTCCCTCCAGTACCGTATTCAATTTGTGTACAAAAGCGTGCGCCAATGGCATGCAACCATATGCAACAGTGCAGAGACGGCATGCAAGCGATCGCGAGCAAGCGTACCGTCCTGTCTACGTTAGATGTACCGGTATGTCATGCATGCGTAACATCAGATCTAAGTCCAGGTCTAACTAGATTTAGCCTTGTTTGTCAAGCCAAGTAAACACAAGCAATACACAGAGTGCAGTAGATCTAATGATATTATTAGAGTTAATAAAACCTGAACAATATTTTCGTCAAAATAGGAATTTCTTTATATGATGTACAATTTCTAAAGAAGCTGGAAGACACCTAGGTAAAAGAATTCCCTTCTTTTGCATGTGCGCATGCGCAGAAACCTTGCCGAATAGGCGGCCCTTGTTTGGATCTGCACATGCACTGACCTGTGCAGAGTGTGCGGATATGTCACCCTCTACTGTTGAAACTCCAATTTGCAGTAGGGGGAACTGAGAGGTCAGGCCCTGTATCGAACACATGCTAACTGATTTAAGAATTCAGTAGTCTATGGATAAAGGCAGTTCACTGTATCAAGTGTGAACAAGACTCAACCTGTTGATTGTTGAATTCTCTCTTTCCCACAGGCATAATGTAGGGTCATCCCATTTCTGGTAGCCAAAGGATAACTGGGAACTGTTTCATGAAAGTTGCCAGCTTTGACAAGTTGTCAGACTCTGACAGTTACCATAACAACAGTCAGTGTGCATTGCTTCTCAGCCAATCAAAACCAAGGATTTTACTGAACTTGTCTGAGTCTGACAACTTGTCAGAGTTTAACAACTGACAACTTTCATGAAATGGTGCCCTTTATGACTAACCTTCTTCACATGAAAAACCTTGTTCACATGATAAAGGTGGCACCATTCCAACAGTGGAAATGTTTCCCAGATCTTTGGAACACTCACCATCCATTGGTTCTTCCTTTATGTAGCACTCTACAGTCTGGTAATCTGCATGTGTTTCATCCGATGGCGGTGAAGTTCTATTTTTACCACCTTCATCTTCATCACAGCCATCTTTGAAGTGTTCTTTGTATGCAGTCTCTGCATGCTGTACACTTACACCTTCTGATGGCTCAACTTCTTCCAGTTTCTCTTGGTGGTCGCTATCCTTTCTCCAACCAGCTCCCAAGTCTTCTCCTCTATTCAATGAATCAAAACAAACTCCGCTTTCCAATTTTCTTTGTAGTGGGGGCTCTACAGGTAACTGTGCAGCAGTGTTATTCTCTGTAAAGTCCTCATCCATTATTTCTTCCTTTATCATGAAAGTCTGGTAACCTTCTTCCTCTGATGGTTGTGGCTCATCAGAAGTTTCTTTCTGAATCACTTCCATACTGGTCTTCTCAATTCCATTGATTCTGTCAAGCAATTGACAAAGGATGAAACAAAATCATCAGTTTAGATTCAGAGGAACAATAATCTACCAATTACAAGTTTATCATTTTCATGAGGGTACTGTAATTTCCAATAAAATTTTTGTGGGACAGGGAACAGCACACCATGAAAATGAGCATGCAATGCAATACCAGTTGAAACAAAAAATAATCAAAATCGGTCGACAATTGAAGGAGAAGTACATGTACATGAAGCATTTTCTGTGATTTGGAATAAATTTTGCATAAATTAGCATAGATGATGTTTGAGACAAATCTCAAAATTCTGTGTAGCTCTACCAGATGAAACAAACGACAAAAAAAATTGGTCAACAAATGACGGAGAGGTAGCATTATTGCAATTTTTTTTTAAACTGCATAAATTAAAAAAATTAATAAATTTCAAAATTTTGCATACAAGTTAGGAAGCCCCCACCAAGCCCTCTCAGTCAGACCAATCAGAATAAAAATTGGCCAAAACATGAAAGAGAAGAAACAAATTTTGCATTTTGAGCACAGTGGGATACACACACACACAGCCATACACACGCGCACCCGCACGCACAGGCAGACACGTGCATACACATACATGTACGGAGCCTGTTTCATAGTCCCCTCGCCACCTTGCAAACTTCGTTCGACAGGGACAAAAATAGAAAATGTCAGAATCCATTCTTCATGTGACCCTTGTCCTGTTTATGTGGGAATGAACCCCATATCAACACCATTCAGTATCAATTTTTTATGTTGTCTTTCTTCCCTTCAACATTATGATTTCACCATGTTAAAACTCTCCACTTCTGTACATGCACAACAAATTTGGGAAATATCTTGAGAACTTTTCCTTAATTTTCATCACTGGATTGATTATCAACTCTCCCCCCCCCCCCCCCTAAACAAAGAAGAAAAGAACAGCATGCATGCACATCATTAATTTGTTATACATGTACTTACATGTCAGTGCTTTCAAGGTGGACTTTCAGAGCACATGTGGCTGATGCTGGCTTTGAATCAGATGTTCTTGCCTCCTTTTCGTATCTGCCAAGATTTTATCAGATAATAACGATTACAATAATGATAATAATAAAATAAAATTTCCATGAAACAAACAAAGTTCTGCAATCAATCTCAAACAAGCGCTGGAGAAGGCAATAGCCACACTCGCTCGGTGCATATGTAATCATTCTTGCTGCTCGATTGTACATGATATTTGACCTCAATTGACATTTGAACTACATGTACAATCCTGGTGCTTAGTGTACATTACGTGTACTCATGGTTCTCGCCAGTGCATAACACCCATGGTTCCAATACCATGCGTAAAGGATTTCAGACAAGGAAGAACCATGTGTGAAATTGCTGCACCATTCGTGGCAACAAAGGTAAAAAAAAAATATTGGAGTATATATTCCTAACAATAATGATAAATGCCACAGATTGTTTTACTTTTTGGCAATGTATTTTTACTATAACGCCATTCGTAGACAACTCCTGCTTACCAAGAAGTGTTTTTTTCCATCCTTTTGCTATAGTATATACTGCCGCCACACCTAACTTTACATGTTATTCCGTAAAACTTCAGAAACTTCCACGATTTGCGCAGATGGGGAACCGTGTGTGGATTTTATTCTAGTGAGAACCCGGTGTACATGACCTTTTGCATCTACAGTGAACATGTACATGTACGTGCTGTATCATCCAAGTTTGACTATACATGTAAAAGAGCTAATGGTTCCAGGTTACCAATCCCAGCAGAAACTTGAAGGTAACTTACTTGTACAACATTACATGTAGATGTCATTTGACCTATGAACTCTGACCTTCATGTACAATGTACATGTAAGTTTGGTTACAGACAGGCAAATGGTAGCAAAGGTCTACGTATCAACCTCAGTAATGCCCTGAATATGGAAGTGCAATGACTTCTGCATGTGACTTTTCACCTTGAGATGATGTAAAAATTCCACTAAACTACATGTATGGCATTCCCCACCAACCATCTCCCACCTGTCCCATCAATATCAAACTAGGATTTCATATGCGTACAGAGATGCTGGATATACATGTACATATACACCTGGGGAGCGTTTCATGAAGAGTCTCGTCAATGATTTTCTCTGACAAAGTTGCTCTCAGCCAATCAGATGCAAGGATTTCAATAGCTTATAACAGTTGTCAGTGAAAATCACTGACAAGACTACATGCATTCATGAAATGCTCCCCTGGATACTGCCACAACAGACAAACATAATTTACATTGTACACTTTATATGATTGACACCCAGACGCTAGGTCTATTACAGGCGAAAGAGTGGTGCAGGATTGTAAAGGCCTGGGGATTGTCTCTCAAGGCTACTGGGTTCAAGTCTACAGTGTGTATGACACACTCTACGCCAGCCTCTGCAACGCTCTCACTATGAACATGGCGGACAAAGAAAGCGGACAAAATAAACAACCCCTCATTCAACCCTTCACAATGGTTCTGGTAGTCAAAAGAACATCCCATCACAGTTATTATGTTTAATCCTGTAGTTCCAGGTGAATATGCATGTGACATCTGTTCCACATATTTTAGACAATGGCAATGAAGGGATGTTCTTTTGACTACCAGAACCATTGTGAAGGGTAGAATGAGGGGTTGTTTATTTTGTCCGCTTTCTTTGTCCGTCATGTTCATAATGTCTTTTGCCTGTGGCCTAGACTAACGGATGTACATGTAGGTAAACTGATGATGTCATACATGTAGGTCATTCAAATGGAAATTTATCAAGCATAGGATTCAACAGTAAGGTACATGTTAGGGGCCTCATCAATTCAATTAGTTTTTTTTTTTATAATGTATTTGTTCATTAGATTGTATGTTTTATAAAAAAATGTAGTGTTATATGCCCATGTGGAACTTGGAAGCTACTTTCAAGGGCTCACTGGGCATGAATTTGGGGGCCATTTCTCCCTTTATAGACAAGAGTCGACATTGAGCATGTTGAGGACTATGGACAAGATGTACATGTACTACATAATTTTGTGTAATGTCACAAATAAATCACAATTAGCTCGTATTCGTATACAGTAAGCTGCACATGATTCAACAACTTTTAAAGCTTTTCTGCAATATTCATCCTGCTATACGTACATGTATAATATCATATCTACATACATGTAAATTCATTTCAAATATCAAACTATTTTCATCACAATATTGATTTTTCAAATACATCACAGATTTTTAGAAAATATTAAAATATATTGCTATGTTTCAGGCCCGTTATTCGATATTCCCCAGCAATCATTCGCCCGCGTGCACTGCACATTCAATGTCAACACATATGAGGGCTGCTGAAATGCGCCACACCATACACGGCTGTCCATAGCAGAAGCTGCAGCACCCGACGGTGCTCCTCCCGTTGCAGCAGTCAAAAATAGACAATAAAATTGACCTTACTACTTTAGCAAGATTTAATGTTTAATTTTGCTAGATTATCTGATTCAGGGACTCTTAAACTCTTCATGTGCAACAGATTTGGAGATTCAGAATTAAAAGTGAAATTTCAAATAATGCTTTTCTTCTTGTACAATTAGCAGGCCAAAATGCCCGCTATAATACAACATTTACAACATACAATGTATTACAACATATTAAAACATGACTGTGTGTAACAGTCATGTGTATGGTCCGGGTCCTACAGCTATATGTATGCACCATACAAATCACACTTGCAACGCGACACGTTCAAATCGGGGTACTATACCGATACACACACACAGTCAATTTCAATATCAAGATTTGCATTCATTTACTGGATGTGTGTAGCTTTAGGACCCTTCATCATGTTCATTTTTCCGAACACAATTTGACACCGACATTGATATCTAGACCTGAAAATGTGCATTTTTATTGACATTCACCCATTGTAATTTTCTCCACAAATATGTTTTAATCAAGTAATTGGGTCAAATCGTTGAACGATGTACAATTGGCTATTTTCAGACCTTGAGCACTTCAAATGCTTGTAAATTTCCCCTAAAGGAATTATTTTCTAAGTTTCTGGTACCAATGCAAAGGTTATGAGTTGGACTTTAAAAAAATATATACTTTTATAGATTTTAACTCATTTTCCTAGGAACTAGAGGCCTTCAAAGCTTAAAAAACAGCCAAAATGGCTGTTTTTGCAAAATTTTCATAAAAATAAACATCTCTCCTGCCTTTGAATCCCGTCCCACAGCTCATCCCCTTTTTGTGGGTAACCACACACATGTCCTCAAAAATATCAATGGCCTTTGAAATGCCTTGATGCAATACCACTCACAAGGGGCAAGCCTAATCGAATTAATGTATAAAAAAGGAATGTCTCTGATCGATACTTCTTTGTCTACCAGCACAAGCTTTATTTAAATATGGATGTTCCCAAAGTTACGTACCATTAGTGTCCCATAAACCCTATCCATCCCCCCAAAATTGTTAGCCAGTTCTCTTTGGTTGTGGCTTGAGGGCCACTCAAGTAAAATTATACTGGATTTCTGTCAGAGATGTTCGTTCCGTATTTACTGTCACTGCTTTGAGTGTAATGTGTTTCGGTTGAAATATTGGCCACCTACGTGTCCGAATCAAACATACAAACAAGACTATTTTATATTTGAGTGGCATATTGGCTATAAACATTTGTTTCTAGAAGGATTTCTGAAAATCACGAACGTCTCGCATAAAAATGAACGTCTCTGTTTGAAATCTTTTGCGGGGAATCCCTGCACCGTTTGCGCACGCACTGCGTATCAATGCATTCGCCCGTATCAGCGGGAAGCTCAATCGCCAATATAGATTCAATCTTTGACAGCAGGCCCTAGGAAACTTTAAAAAATCCTGAAAATATAAGTACAAAAAAAACTTCACCGAGATTGTTGTTGTGAAAGTGATTGTTACGTGGTGTGAATGGGTTAGTTGCGGCATTAGTTGATACTTTTTGAAGAGGAGGTGTATGAACTTTGGTTTAAAGCTATTTAGAATAGAGATGGCATGCCTTTGCCGACGTAATTCATGAAAGTTAACATAGCGAACGTCTCTGTTGAAAACAACGGACGTCTCTGACCATTATGAAGGTGTCAACAAACACTATCCATTATTGTTTGTAAAGCCTCCTTAGCTAAAATTAACTGTGGCTGATAAAGCACACATAGTTTCCAAGTATTTATAATATGATTTAGAAATAATTGCTATAAGAAAAATAAGAAATTCAGATGTTTGAATCCGATGAAAACACAAAATCGGACTTAAAATATCACTTTGATAGTCTGTAAAAGTGGTGCAAACTAGTTGACAGTGCAGAAACCAATTTCTAAGGTTAGTATTACATGTATACACTTAAATTATTTAATTACTTTAACAATATGTTGCAAAATTTTTGTGCTAGATCTATTGATGAGGATTATGTCGTTTTTGTCAGAGACGTTCGCGTGTAAATAAATTTTCATTGGCGGAACTATATTGCGAGCCTGTACAAACTAACTGGTGTGTTTAATTACAACCCATTACCATCCCAGTTCATAAGCTATGTCAGTTTCTTGTTTAAATGTCTGTCATTTTGTATCATGGGTCAAAATCATTTTTGTCATAGACGTTCTTTGGGCACAAATTGTAAAAATTTTATATTTTTCTGATGGGGTACCATCTCCGTATGTTCATAGTATATGCCCCTTGTGCATTAACACCTTTTTGGTTACTTTCTAAGAAAAAACGAAGATGATGATTTTTGGATATCAATCAGAGACGTTCATTTTTGCCATAATAGGTCCTTTGGGAGAGATAATAATGATTGCATCACTATTATCATCACCAATCATATCCTACAGTGACTTGTGAAGAGCATGTGAAGACCCAGAAAAGATTCAGTGAAAAGAAAAGTCGCGCCTAGATCCAATCAGAATATATGAAGAAAGGCAGAAAAAATTAATGGGTGAAAAGGAATACAAGGTTAAGAGGGCCAAGCAACGGGCCGAGTCACGAGTCCGGTGCTGGAAAAGTTACACTGCAGCTCAAAAAGAAGCGCATCGAGCCAAATAGAGAATAAGGGTTTCAAGTTTAGGCACCGCCAACACTTTAAAGATATTGGAGAATGGTATCAACCTTTTATTTCTACTGCCACAACCTCGTCTGCACTTGCCATACCTGCAACCACCAACACCACTCCAAAATGTGCAGGATGAAGCAAATCCACCAACTAGGGAGTAAGATTAAAAAGTTATAATGCTGTGAAATTCGCATAAAACAAAGAAGAAAAGGTTGACTATTGTGAGTTGCAAACGCAGTAATTGTGATACTCATGAATATTCACGAATTGGGTTTTTAACAACATTTAAAAATTATTATATAATTCCTTGATGTTTTAAGAAATGTTTGTTTAAAATACAAAATCTGTCTTTTAAACAACATTGTTTGAATTTTAAGCATCATACTTTATATTTTAAACAACTTTGTTTTAAGCAGCACAAATTTAAACATCGCTTTTATTAAAGTGTAATAAAATGATAGACTACTCCCCCTTATGTGAATTAGCGATAGATGATTTCATAACTGAATATGAATATGTGTTTATAATAAATGTGTTACGTTGCAAAATGTATCTACCATGTTTTTTCCTTAACGTAACTTTATCATTAAAGGTTGCTTATCATTGACAGGGTGTGAATAAGTACATTCTTGGACGTGGCACAGAGCCGATGAATGAAACTCGATCAGGGGTACTTCGATCTGATTTTATGGAAGTAATGTTGAGGCCAAACAGGCGATATAACTGTGTGTTTCTCTCTTGTATTGCAGGATAGGGGTATTGCTATATAAATGTCATTAACTGTGTTAAAAATGCAGTTTAAGTGTTGCGTCTGGATATTAATTTGTAATGATGTTTAAAGTTCTCTATAAAGAGTGAGCTATATGAGAGGATGATTATTTTCAGAAGTACTTATTTTTAACTGTTTACGACGGATTAAAAACTTGTTTCATTGAGAAAAGTGTTCTTCAATAAGCGGCAATAATTAGAGACTGTATACTTGAAAACATTGCTTATAACAAACGTCTCTGAATGAAAACAGAACGTCCCTGATTAAAACAAGGCTCTCTTTCATGTGCCACTGAGGTCTATATGGTTCTCTGTGAGAGCACTGTGTATATAATCCAGTCCTCCCATCTCTTGATCTTAACATACTGAAAGAGCAACTCAGTCTGACGTGTTTTTGGAGAATGAGAGAGAAGTGACGAAAGAGTTTTGGAAAGGTACTGTGATTGGAAAAATTATACACAGTTTGGTCCAACTTCAGTGCTCTGCCACTTGTTTTAGCTTTATAAACAAAATCTTAAGTTTTTCCCATAGAGATGAAAACTCCCATACAATCCCTAGCCGCACAAATGACTTCCCTCCAATGAAACATTTACCATATGTAAGAACATCTAATAATAATCTACGTTTTTAAATCAGAGACGTTTGGCAGTTGGACATGGTTTCCTTCTACCGTGAATAAAAAATGGAACTGCTGGGAAAATCCCAGTATAATCGGGTTTGTATGGAAGCTGAAAGAAAGGGCTACTAGCTGAAAATGGTTTTTAATTTCAATTCTGAATTTTCAATTTTGGCCGTTTTTGGCCCCAA
This sequence comes from Echinometra lucunter, assembly GCA_029962745.1. Lineage (NCBI taxonomy): Eukaryota > Metazoa > Echinodermata > Echinoidea > Camarodonta > Echinometridae > Echinometra > Echinometra lucunter. Next base: position 11,337,544 of record CM057162.1, read on the forward strand.
TTGTACATCGTTCAACGTTTTCACCCAATTATGTTCTAATAGACTCTATATTACATTGTCCTCTCGGCTTTCAAATGTGTGATTATGTCAATATGTGGTGAAAATCATTTTGATTTTGGCCAGAAATGTTCTCAAACTCACAAATGTTTCATCCATGAATCTTATGCAGATCGTCCACCTCACCGCCGACTCTGCCGCTGCCACCGCCTGCATTTGTTTGCACACAAATGAATATGTGCGCGCGTTCCGGCATGTCCGGTCCCCTATTCTCCGGGTTTGCCGTTAAATCAAGGCCCTGCCTCTAACAACAGTTCAGCCCCGCAGTGGCGCAGGGCACTCATCCTGTAGAGGAAACCAACGAATGTAGAGGGCGTCAACATTTTATGATCTTAGCTTATTAGACGTACATGTACGTAAACGCGACAATAAAAAAACGAGTTCATGCTCATGGAAGGTGATTTCCAAACGTCATGAATGAACGTCCCTTCTTTGTAGTTTACTTTTGTCTCTAGATCTAGACTCTAATTTTCTCACATACATGTAATGTTTGTAACGTTCTACTCTATGCCACCGCACCATATCACTTCAAAACAGTAATCCAACCTCTGACCTGTCCAAAATACATAGTCTATCTAGATCTACTCACATAGCAAGCAGATGAGAAATAAACTCATCGTTAGTATCTCCTCGCTCGTCCCTCAAGCGGCACCATCGGCGGAACAAATCGGTCTCCACTTTGATACTTGATCTCGCCGATCTTCCAAGTTCATACCTCGCTCTAGAGACTTTGATTCTTGACAGTCTTGTTTCAGGGGAGGTACTTTTTCGTCCCCTTTTTTCCATGTTGTCCTTTAACTCCTGCCTCCAGAGAGACCCATGGAATACAGCTTTGAAATTGAATATTCCAGTCGAGTCGACCGAATTACGTTTTTTTATTGTCGCGTCGTACATGCATATAGACCCTAGTACAGTAATAAGCTAGCTGAGATCATAAAATGTTGACGCCCTCTACGTTCGTTGGTTTCCTCTTTAGTAGAGGTGTTGTGGCCACCACGTCTTCTATTTCTGTGGTTGTGGCTCAGTGGATAAGTATCCGGACTTAATTTGAACCACAAGGTCCGGGGTTCAAATATGAATATGAATCTACATTTGCCACGTCTTTCGGATGGTGGTCCCATAGGTAAATCGCTCGCCTACATAATATTAAGGGCTCTGCTCGGCCCTAGGCCTAGGGATGGCGCGTATATTTTGCCGTTATTTTGACTATAAGTTGATAATTGATATTGATATTGAGGGGAAATTGATACTTGATACTAACAAGGAATGCTGATTATATATCCCTTTTTACACTCACAAAGGACCAATAATTGTGTGGCATAATGAGCCCTATTAATGAGCTTTTATTTTTTATTTTTTCAATTCAATTCAATTCATTTCATTTCATTTATTTTTCCACTTTCAATTTTTCATATTTACAATGATGGTACAGTACATATTCACATATTAACATACATATAAATAAACATGCACAATAAAAAAAATATTACTCAGAAAACGATTATTCAAAAAGTTTCCCTCACTACATGCACAATCTTTCAGAAGAAAATGCAAATCCGACCTTCTGAATTCTCCAGCTACTTATGTGTCTACTTAAATTCTCTTTTATGTTACTTTGTAATGAAAATTTCTTTCTCTTGTGTTTGTCTGTCAGCGTCGTATATCTGTATATGGGTAACCTTGACAGGCCAAAGAAATTTGCTACTCCCCCACATCAGCTTCATCACTATTTTTTCTTTTCTTGTATAATCCACTGGCGTAAATCCCGGGGGGATGGGGGGGATATATCCCCCCCACTTTTTGGAGAGGGGGGGATGGCGTGTACAAATATCCCCCCCCCCCCCACTTTTTAAGAAAGAAAATATATTTTAATTAATCCGTTAGTAAAATCTTTGAATATCTGTCATAAACAACCATCATATTTTAGAATTTCTATTTCAAAATGCGATTGAAAACCAAAAAAGTGGTTATTTTTGGCTCGCTCGCTTCGCTCGCTCGCAAAATAAATATTAAAATGTGTGTAGGGGGGTCTGTGGGGGTCAGTGAGGGTGTGTGCTTATACTTAAGTGTGAGATCGACAGAAAAAAAATCGTCAAAAAAGTCAATCATCCCCCCCCCCCCACTCCTCAGAGTGGATTTACGCCGGTGGTATAATCACTCATGTTTTATGTATTTCATTGCCCATATTTTTTTTTTACTGTATTTATCTACTAGTACTTAATTAGTATTGTTCGTTTGTTGGTTTAAAATTCATTTCTGCGTTGAACATGTTCAACAAAACACAACATAATCAATTATAACAGAGATGTTATACATATACATTTTAGACACATGAATCATTTAAAATTTACTTAATATAAAAAAGTATATGGAAAATTATTATTCTACAGAATATCAGAACACAGGAGACCGTCGTCATGAGCGACCTAGCTGCTTGATGTTGACGACGGCCCGTGGACGGCCTCAAGGTCGTCATTTCATTTCATTTCATTTCATTTCATTATATTGTGAAATATTAACGGCCAATGACCAATAGCCTCTTTCCGCTATGAGAACGGAAGTTGCCGATAAAATGTGCATTAATCACTCGAATCATGAGAAATGAGTAAAAAATTATACACTAGGACCGGTTCTCAGTATTAAAAATTCTTGTTTTTATTCGCTGGCTCGCTGCGCTCACTCATAACAAGATGGTTTCGGCCACCAAGCAGTCTTTCACTTAGCGAGATGCACGAACAGGTTCTGCACACGAATATCAAAGTATTTGGACAGCGAGGCATATGCCTAGCCTATATAGCCTATACGTCGTGTCCGAGATGTACATTAGTGTATTTTGGTGACGATTGTCCCTCACTCGTTTCGCTTGCTCGTATAGAAACAGAACGGTTTTAGACGGCAAGCAATAACTAAGGTGCCCAATATTCAACAGATAGGTGATTGAATATATTATTTAGAGATCTATATGCATTTAGAGATCTGTGCATTTCAATAAATGAATAATAACTATAATTATGTCTGTATAAAGTTTTGGATATTTTGGTCAGTGAAATGCACTGACAAAATACATTGTATGTCAGTAATTTTCCTTTACTTTCCAAATATAATGCGTCTTTGTCCAATTTCATGTGTGGAAAAAAGATACTCATTACCTGTATGCAATTATATTTGTAATTTTGTTAATGTATTTCTGTTATTTATTTTGTATTTATGTTGATTGTTTTGTAAAATGATCCTATCAGCTTGCTGCTGATCAGTATCTAAAACAATCTAAATCTAAAAAAAAAAAAAAACTAAAAACTAAAATTTGATGACGAAATAACACTTCTACCACGAAAAAGAGTTTATTTTTTCCTGGCTCGCTGTGCTCGCTAGTATTAGATACAGAATAATTTGAGAAAGCAAACGAATTCGGCAAGCGAGGTGACCAAATATCATGAATATCATACATTCTAAAAGGACTGGTAAAAAAAGCCACCTACCAATCCAGTTTGGTCAACACCATATTATTGTCAACCAATATGTTGGTCAAACTGTACCAGTTCCATTGGTTATCCATTTGAAATAGTGGAGAATATTGGTTATATAATAACCAATATATTGGTCACGCAAACCAATAAATATTCATATCCGACCATCATGAATATTCATGACCGAACATAAGACAACCAAAATTTTCGAAAATTTATAAATATCGTTTGATATTTTGTATTTATGCAACAGAAACAATTTAAACTGTGTAATGCAAAATGTATTTGCATTAATAGTGTTCTATATAATTCGTATTTATGAGGAGGCATTTTAAAATCTAAATTAGAAAATTGTAATCTATACCGTTTTTAAAAAGTACTCCAATTATAGTCCCTATAATGAAGTATACAGTTTGTCCCAGAAAAAAACCGAAACCGAGATGTATCGATGTTTATTCATATCTTAATCACAAATATGATTAATAACTAATACATATTCGTAAAGCTTAGACCCTCTTCTTTTATCAGATACCACTCATACGATACATACTTCACGCATGAGTGAATTAGAACAATAGGAAGAAGGGCTACTTTGCACAACCATACCTCAAATTCAAAGGGACAGGAAAATATTTCCGTTACTTTGATATGAAAATAATATCTCTGAATATTTCATTTTTTGCGCTTTAATATGACTCCTCAATGGATGAAAAAAAATGATAGTAAGCGAAGGGCCAAAGTCAAATATCTAGCTTAGTTTTTGAGTTCGTTCCACCATCTGTACAAACTAAGTAGACCATGCTCATTTTCAAGCTTAAAGCATAACACACAATATTCAAGAGGTCTACCTCAAAAAATTTGTAGCGAAAGCTTCCAAATCCAAGATGGCATCCAAAATGGCCGCCATTTTGACAGAATTTTAGTTTTTCAAGATAAAATTCAATAGAAACATCCAATTGCAACAAGATTGGTCTCATCTGAAAGAGAATTAAATTCCCAACAGTTTGATGCCATTTGTTAGTTATGTCGAAGTAATTCGGTCCAGATTTTTAGTCAAAAAGCGTGTTTTTTGACATTTTTTCCCAAAAATTGAAAATTTGCAAAATGCATGATTTAGCATAAATCAAGAAAAAAAATTAAGAATTGTCTTGAAACCTTCCAGAAAACTTTGTTGATAATCAATGATCACCTGTGGAAAATTAGAAAGCAGTATCATTCTCCGTTCTAAAGTTATAATGTCTCAAACTTGAAAACTCATATTTCATAAATTTCTCTTCTTGCATATGCATGTGTTATATTCCCATAGACTATAATGCATTAACATGCATGTGCTCTGTACAAAAGTGCAGACGTGGATTTTCCCTCTACAAACCAAGTAGGCCATGCTTATATTTGCGCTTTTTGACATGTTTGTAACTAAACTTGGATGATAGATGCCTTACACAAACTCCAGTGTTACTGGGGAGTCAAAGGTCACATATGTAGGTCAAAGGTCAAATGAGGTCAAATGTTAACATTTTCGTGCATATTTCTATTGGGGTTGATAACTTTAGAACCATAAGTCCATTTGTAACCAAACTTGGATAGTAGATGCCTTTCAGGGACATAACTGGTATTTGAGGGTCAAAGGTCATGTATGTAGGTCAAAGGTCAAATGGTAAAATTTTCATGCATATTCCTACTGGGGTTGGTAAGTTTAGAACCATAAGTCCATTTATAGCAAATCTTGAATGGAATACCCTTTAGGGACCTCATTGTTATTTGGGGGTCAAAGGTCATGGGTGCAGGTCAAAGGTCGAAGGAGGTCAAATGTTAAAACTATCCTGCAATTTTCTACTGGGGTTGATAGCTTTGGAACTATGACTCCATTTGTAACCTAACTTAGATTGTTGATACTTGACCAGTTGGAGCCATGATGAAGTGCAATTTTCAAAACAGAGATGCGGGAAACGTGGCCCAGAAAGAACGGAAAACCTGTGATCCTTAATTTCAGCGAGATTAATAGCATAATGTGATAATTTTTCATTTGGTGCGAAAGAGAATTTTCTTTGAAAATGACAGTGATATTCCCTGGACTTATTTTAGACGTCTGGTATTGAATAAAAACATGATTGGACATATGTAACTTTCAATTTCAATCACATTTCAATGTAAAAAGTATGTTATAGAGACTTTGTGACAGAAAAAATCCATGCATTTGCTCTATATTAGATGTAAAGGTAAAAATTTATGACCTTTTGACCTCTGGTGACCTTTTCACCATAAAGATATTTGCATAAAATGTACGACAAACTTGTAGAAGTCAATTATGCCAGCGTTTTAATGCGTGATATAATATGTATTTCTGAAGAATTGCAAAGTTAGAGCAGTTACAAACTATCAATACTCCTTATTTTCTCCAACCAGCTGTAAAATTGGGCGTAGTCATGGGGGTATCTTCCATCCCAGTTTTTTCACTGGCAACATTAACTTTCTGGTATTCAATAAAAACATGATTGGACATATGTAACTTTCAATTTCAATCACATTTCAATGAAAAAAGTCTGTAATAGAGTCTTTGGGAGAGAAAAAAATCCATGCATTTGCTCTATATTAGATGTAAAGGTCAAAATTTGTGACCTTTTGACCTCTAGTGACCTTTTCACCATAAAGATATTTGCATAGAATGTACCACAAACTTGTAGAACTCAATTATGCCAACGTTTTAATGCGTCATATAATATGTATTTCTGAAGAATCGCAAAGTTAGAGCAGCTACAAACTATCAATACCCCTTATTTTCTACAACCAGCTGTAAAATTGGGCGTGGTCATGGGGGTATCTTCCATCCCAGTTTCTTTACTGGCAACATTAACTGTCTGGTATTGAATAAAAACATGATTGGACATATGTAACCTTCAATTTCAATCACATTTCAATGAAAAAAAGTCTGTTATAGAGACTTTGTGACAGAAAAAATCCATGCATTTGCTCTATATTAGATGTAAAGGTCAAAATTTGTGACCTTTTGACCTCTGGTGACCTTTTCACCATAAATATATTTGCATAAAATGTACGACAAACTTGTAGAACTCAAATATGCCAACGTTTTAATGCGTCATATAATATGTATTTCTGAAGAATTGCAAAGTTAGAGCAGTTACAAACTATCAATACCCCTTATTTTCTACAACCAGCTGTAAAATTGGGCGTGGTCATGGGGGTATCTTCCATCCCAGTTTCTTCACTGGCAACATTTACTGTCTGGTATTCAATAAAAACATGATTGGACATATGTAACTTTCAATTTCAATCACATTTCAATGAAAAAAAAAGTCTGTAATAGAGACTGTGTGACAGAAAAAATCCATGCATTTGCTCTATATTAGATGTAAAGGTCAAAATTTGTGACCTTTTGACCTCTGGTGACCTTTTCATCATAAAGATATTTGCATAAAATGTACGACAAACTTGTAGAAGTCAATTATGCCAACGTTTTAATGCGTGATATAACATATATTTCTGAAGAATTGCAAAGTTAGAGCAGTTACAAACTATCAATAGCCCTAATATTCCACAACTAGCTGTAAAAGTGGGCATGGTCATGTGGGTATCTTCCATCCCAGTTTTTTCACTGGCAACATTAACTTTCTGATATTGAATATTGAATATGATTGGACATATGTAACCTTCAATTTCAGTCACATTTCAATGAAAAAAATATGTTATATGGTCTTTGTGATAAAAAAATCCCTGCATTTGCTCTATATTAGAGATATAAAGGTCAAAATTTTTTACCTTTTGACCTCTAGTGACCTTTTCACCATAAAATTTTGCATAAAACGCAGCACAAACTTGTAGAACTTAATTAGGCCGACATTTTAAGGGGTCATAAAACTTATACATGTGAAGAATCGCAAAGTTAGAGCAGTTACAAACTATCAATACCCCTAATTTTCTACAATCATCTGTAAAAGTGGGCGTGGTCAATAAGTCCATGGGGGGTATCTTCCATCCCAGTTTTTTTTGCTGGCAACATCAATTTTCTGAATTGTTAGACCCAGGGCTACGTGAAAATAACCATTTCCGTAAGTCACACCGGGGGTGCACTATGACCCCCACGTACTAGCCCATGGCCTAACTTCGTTTGTAGAGCGAAAATCCATGTCTGCACTTTTGTACAGGGCACATGCATGTTAATGCATACAGTCTATGGGAATATAACACATGCATATGCAAGAAGAGAAATTTATGAAATATGAGTTTTCAAGTTTGAGACATTATAACTTTAGAACTGAGAATGGTATTGCTTTCTAATTTTCCACAGATGATTATTGAATATCAACAAAGTTTTCTGGAAGGTTTCAAGATAATTCTTAGATTTTCCCTTGATTTATGCTAAATCATGCATTTTGCAAATTTTCAATTTTTGGGAAAAAATGTCAAAAAACACAATTTTTGCCTAAAAATCTGGACGGAATTACTTCGACATTACTCACAAAAGGCATCAAACTGTAGGGAATTTAATTCTCTTTCAGATGAGACCAATTTTGCTGCAATTGGATGTTTTTATCAATTTTTTATCTTGAAAAATTCCAATTCTGTCAAAATGGCGGTCATTTTGGACGCCATCTTGGATTTGGAAGCTTTCGCTACAAATTTTTTGAGGTAGACCTCTTGAATATTGTGTATTATGCTTTAAGCTTGAAAATGAGCATGGTCTACTTAGTTTGTACAGATGGTGGAACGAAACCTCCCTTTTCTGCTTTTGGCCCTCCGCTTATAGCAACTGATTAATAATAAAATATACATCATTAGCATAATACACCTTTAGTTAACAACAGATTGATCAACTTGTGTTTCTAGTAAGAAAATAGGGACTTCTGAGCCCGAGAGCCTTCAGCAAGTTGTTGATGTTGCTGTCTGTCTAGCAGTGTCATGACGTCTGGTTCAATTTATGACTAGCTTTTATGGAAAGAAATTAATTCTTTAAGCGTTGACAGCTATGCAGTGGTGTTTGACTAAATGAATTTATTAGATGAACAAACGACCATAACATCAACACACACGCATACAGAGGGAGCGAGAGGAAGTGCGAGGGGGTGAAATAGAGTTAATGGCTTGGAGTTCCGAGTGGGGTTAAGGACGGGGTGGGGATGAGGAGGAGGGTGGGGGGGGGGGATGGGTTTAAACATGCATTCTATCGATTATGCAGTCTTGTTTCACTATATCTATCCATCAGATGAACAAACGACCATATTAACACAATACACACACCATCACACCCACACACATACAAGGGAGGGAGATGGAGCTTGTGGGATTGGAGTTTGGGTTCCGGGAGGGATTGGGGATTGGGGTGGGGTGGGGTGGTGATGGGCAATGAGGATGAGGAGGGTGGGACAGGAGGAGTCTCTACACGAAAGCTTTTAGATCACGCGTGATCATCTCCGCATCCATTCACGCGAATAATTGGTACGAACAATAATTGGTGAGAAGTTAAGAAACAAATGATTTTAAAAATCAAGGAAATGCAATCAATATTTCAATTTAAGTTCTCTCTGTTATCTCTGTCATCCCTGGTACATTTTTCCCGATTGAGATGTCAAACTAAAGGACAGAACATGACTTTCCAGAATGTGATTATCTCTTTGAAATTCAAACATCATTGGCCAAACGAATTTTGATTACCTAACTTCACACTGTCTTTATTCACTCATTCGTGAAAATATATCATAAATTTGAGTGACATCGCATAGAAGAAGAGGGTCTAAGCTTTACAAATATAATTATTTGTTTGCTTGAAATTTATTTCTGCGTTCAACATGTTCAACACAATACAACATAATCAATTATTACATAGATTTATATACATATACATTTTAGACACACGTATCATTTACAATCTCTTTCTGAATATAAAAAGTATATGAAAAATATTATTTAACTTAATTTCAGAACGCAGGAGACCGTCGTCATGAGCGACCTGCTTGATGTTGACGACGGCCTCAAGGTAAAAAAAGCGACATGTAAAACTTACACATTTTTAACAAGAGGTCATGAGGGTGCAGTGCAAGTGCAAGTGCAGTGCAAGTGCATTAGAGGAGGAGGGGTCAAAATTCATCTAAGATTGAAATAGATGAATAATATAAAAATAGGTACACAAGTATAGTCAATGTGGCGGATTTGAATACAATGATATTAGGTTGCGCTTCATAGTGGCTTTAAAGGAATAAAGTGAGGAACACATTTTTGTAGTTGCGGGTAAATTGTTCCATAGGTCAGGGCCATGGTGTCTAATTGATTTATGAGTTATTAATAACTTTGGGTTTGTTAGGTGAAAATTTCCAGAAATACGGGTAGGGTATGTGTGAATTGTACTGTTTAGATTAAATAAATTTTGAAATGAGGAGGGAAGTTGGTTGTTTTTGTATTTGAACATAAAAACTGCAACTTGCATGACATTCAAATCAGAAACCTTCAATGTTTTGAGCTTAAAGAATAGTGGTGCCACTTATCAATCCACTTATCAATCATACTGTGATTTAAGATATGATTAAACATCGATAAATCTCGGTTTCCTTTATTCTGGGACACACTGCAGTATATTACAGCCCATTATCATAGGTAGAGGATGTAGAATGATTAGGAATAGGTTAGTGTATAGGATTAGGATAGGTCATTAGAGGTTGCTGCGTGATTGCAGCTCTCTGGGCGATGCAATGGATACGAAAATTCCTCCGGTGGGGGGGGGGGGGTACTTCCATAATACGCTATACGGGGATGTGCCGCCCAAACGAGTCTCTTTTTTCACAAGAAATCCCTAAACATGGGTCCCGTTTTCTAAAAAATAAAAATTAAAAAAAAAATATCCCTAAACATGGGTTCACATTTTCAACAAAATCCCTAAACATGGATGGCTTATTTTGTAGCTCGTATGCGTAGAAAAGGGTCCAGTTTTACGACAAATCCCCTAAACATGGGTACCCTTTCTCTTAAAATTTGCCCTTTAAGATGGGTTAGAGGTTGAAGGTCCGGGCCTCACACCCCCGTCAAAAAAATCCGAGTACCCCCCCCCCCCCGGGAAATTCCTGTGATATGCAGATATCCTTTTTTTTTTTTTTAAACGAACTATAAAACATACTGTCATAACCAATGCATTTTGGTTACTCTGTTGGTGCTATATAAACCAAATTCGCGACCAAACATAATTGGTTGTATGCTGACCAAGAAAAATTGGTTAAGAAATGATCACAACCACTGTATGACCTTGAGATTGGTTAGAATTATGGCCAATATTATTGGGTGAAAAAAGACAACCAATCTTGGATTAGTTGTTCTTGCCAATGTCGGTCGGACACAACGTATTCATTAATAATTTTGGTTGGAAATGACCCATATTTTGGTCATTCTGACCAATCCTCTTTTTTTTAGAGTGCACTATCGGCCGAAGGTGTATTTTGGTGACGAATTATCACTTCTACCATGAAATCAGTATTTTTATAGCTAAAACTATGATTTTTTCTCATTTCTGCTGTGTGGAAAATTGTGAGTATATGACATTATCAATTCACTGATTGAATATTCATATTGACTGTTCAAGAACTGTTTGCGAAAAAATAACAAATTAAAAAATTCATAACTTCCTTATTTTGCATACAATTTTCATCAAATTTCCACTACTAGTACGTGTATTCTATTTGTTTTATTCTTTTTATTGAAATGAACCTCCTCTTGCTGTGGATTTGGCCATTATTGACTCAAATGTAATTCTCATTTACGCCCTCTTTTTGAATTCCTGGATCCGTCCCTATCATATATCACTATTACAAAGTAAAGACATATTCAAATAAATTAGGCGATATTGAATCTTGATTCTCTGCGTTGTGCAAAATCTGGGGAAGCTAGCTCGATATGCGATGAAAGAGGGCGTACCACAGACTAGACCTAGCCCTGGCAACCGGATCAACAATATGGCAGCTCTGTCTGAAAAAGCTGCGGGAAAATAATTGAATGTTTTGATTTATCGAGCTAATTTAGTTTGCAGTATGGTGGTAAGTGATACGCCAGTAATTTTCATTAAATTATGAAAAAAATATAACTGACTAAGTTTATTTTAGTTTGGTAATGAGTACCACAATGTGCGTACTGAAATGGACTCTAACGTTACTCTGGTAAACCAATCAATTATCGTTTCACGCGCCAGCCTATGCCAGCTGCTAGGCTCTCTTGGCCAGCGGGGCAGCTGCCGCGACTCGAGAGTCGAGGACCGATGTCACCTGATGTGACGTGACACCTGTCTCCCTGAGCCTGGACCTTGACCCGTTGGGCGGGAGAGTCGCTTCATTAAGGATAAAAGTTGGAAGCTAAACTACAGTCAGATGCAGGGCGCTAGGCTTGAAGTTGAGGCATTTTGATTAAGTTTAACATTTCATTTTGGACAATAAGAATAAATTGAATTGATGCATGCCATGAATAAATGTGCATGATGTGCAGAGCCAGAGACTCAAGTCCAGAGTCCAATCATGCCCGGGCAGCAGTTTCAGTTCATGAATTCATTTCAAGCTAATCTGCAAGTCCTAAACTACTAGAGCTACTGCACTGGTATGACTGGCCAACTTTCTATAGTATTAGGCCTAGAGTAAAGCGCCCGTCACTCGTCCTGTGCCGTGATTCGACCTATTTTACTATATCACAAGCCAGCACATATTATTGTCACAACACACACTAATCAGTTCATTTATCATTACACACACAGACATTGTCACTCACCACAAGAAAGTCCCTTAGTCACCTCCGAAAATCCATCTAAAAAGCCAGATTCCAGCGTCAAAAATGCAAAATCGGCGCCTTATTTCCAAAGCACGCGAAGGCTTAAATTAAGTCCACTGCTAAGAAACAGGGTCGCAGAAAAAGTGCTAAAAATAAAGAAATCGGCAGTTTTGTGTCGAGTGTTTTTCGTTTATCGCAAGCTCCGAGTGTGATGGTATCGGCAAAAAACAAATGAAAAAACAAACCTCCCGTATCTGCCGATGCAGTGACTTTATGTACAAAGTTGAATGCAAGTCCCCGCTGGCCTTCATTCGACCGCAACGAGAGCACCGATGGGCGCCGCAACTCCCGCGATGGACAATCGTGTGTGGTGTGGCGCATTTCAGCAGCCCTCGTAGGCGTTGACATTGAACGTGCAGTACGCCCGGTCGAATATCGAATTAAGGGCATGAAACATAGCGATATATTTTCATATATTCTAAAAAATTGTGATGCATTTGAAAAAAATAAACATTGTGATAAAAATAGTTTAATATATTTGGCATGAATTTATGTAGATATGATTTTGTGAAAAGTAAGTTTAGCAGAAAAAATATTGCAGAAAATCTTAAGCGGTCGAATCTCGGGCAGTTTACTCTAAAGTCTATAGGTTCTATAGATCTAGATCTAAGTAATATGAAATTTATTACCTTTATAACCCTACTTAGCCTAAGTAAGACTAGAGTCTAAGTAAGAGTAAGACTTAACATTGGCTGGAAGAAGCCCTTGTCTGTGTCTATTTATTAAACCTATTTGAGCACTTCCCATTTAGAGTCTACATAGAAATTTGCCGTTGTGCTGAGATTTGTAGAAATGTCTAGGCTTGTAACCGACCTCAAAATAGGTGGCTGATTCCATTTGATTTTTGTAAAATCAGGTGAGAAACACCAATCGCCGAATTTGAGAAAAAAAATTGAAAGATCTAATGGCTTTCGAAAACAAAAATAGATAGGGCTAGATCTGGACCTTACCTGCAAAAAAGGGCCTGAATTCATCCATTGTTGATTCACTGACATTGAAATCATCCATTCATACACTATAATTTTGTTGATGTTACTCTGATGACTAATCTTGCCTCCAAAAGTGAAAATATTGTCTTAGAACGGAGTGGCCCTTTTGGAGTAGCCATTTTTGAGATGACAGGCTAGTCCAACATTAAAACAAAGAGAAAATTAAATGGCTTTAAAAAGATGTTCTTTTTAAGTTTGCCATTAAAATATATTTCTGAATTAAACTGAATATATTGCAGCTTGAAAAAGAAAAAGTTTTAAAGCCCTTTTTTTTCTACATTTATGTTGGATGAGCCTGCCAAAATAGCCACGGCATATCTATCTCCAATTGTACAATGATATCTGACTCTGAGAGGCGTGATTACCGTGATTTCATCACTAAACATCAACAAATGGGCCCTATAAAACCTTCAAATCAGATGATAATCAAAGATTTTCAAGTTTTTAGGTAGGTATTTAAGGGTTATAATTTGTCCAATTTTAGACATTTTTTCCAGCCGAATATTCATAGGATTTTTTATCCGATTTTCAATTCTGCTTAGATTTTGAGCTAATCTGCCAATTCAATTATCCAATTCGATTTTTGCTCTAACTTACACCATTAGTAGAAACTCATCTGTTTTACTTTTAGAACTTTCCTTCTTTCTTACCAGGTATGAATTGAAATTAGATTACTAGGAACCATCAATAAACTGCCACCATGGAGGTAGATGAAAGGCTGAGATTCCTAGAGACTCGTATCACGTCCAGCCTTCGTCCCAGAAACGATGACCTCAAAGCCCTCTTTGCTGGAGATGAGAACAGGTATTCTTATATTTGATTTATCCATTGAGCCACACAGGGCTACATTTGTATGGTGAGCCATGCAAAATTTATGTGAAATTCCGCCCTCTATAGTTGAAGATAGAAATCACTAAAATAATCAACAAATTCTTATGAGATATTTACTTTTTACACCTAGGATGATGAAATATCCTATTTCCATTCTATTCCCCCAATTGGATCTAAATTATCTTGATCAAATGAGTATATAAAATATTTTTTCTGATCACTGATCTTGCACTCTGTCCAAGAAAATGGAAAGAGAACACTACTCTCTTATTGTCATCAATTTCCACTGTATATTAAATGCAAGGTTATCTTATGATAACCTGGCATTCGTGTGCATGCCATTTAGCTAGATTTGATTTCAGAATAACATTCATTTTCTGTAGACCCCAGCCCAAGTGGTCTCTAGCTGAGTGTTAAATGGGGTAATTTTTTTTTTTTAGTGGTGGCAGGAGAGGGGTTAGAGTAGAGGAAAAATGGAGCAATATCTGAATGTATAAATATTGTTCTTTTTGTTGATCTAAGTGGATAGGCATTCCATGGGTTTGATTCTATGTTTTATGAAAATATTTTCAAATAATCAGTATTTCATACCTGCCAACTGTTCGTATTAAATAGGAATATTCCTATTTTGTTTTTAAAAAAAAATTGCCATTTTAACCCGTGTGTTCCTATTTCTGTACAAATTTGTCTGTAGTATTAAATAGGAAATTTAAGAATGTTCCTATTTTTGACAATTTCTTGATAAAGTTCCTATTTCTTAGCTGTCAGGGTTGATTTGTTGAGCTTATATATTGCTAGTCTTTTCATCAGCGGGTCCAAGTCTTTTCATTGTTACTGCAGATAAAAAGAAACATACGTGTAGGTGATAATGATATCCCGAAGGTTTATTTTGTTATTAAAGAGAGAGAGAGGGTGGGGGGGGGGATATACTGGAAACAAATGACAACGGGCTGAGTGGTTTAGTTGGACAGGATTGAAATAAAAGAGAGATGGGGAAAGAAACAGAGAAAAAAAGAAATGAACTAAGGGGACAATAACAAATGTAATTGTCATGACTATATTCATTTTCTCCTCCCCCACCCCATTCTGTGACTCTGCTCCACTGCAGAATTTTAAATGAATTTTTCAACACTTTGAATTGTTTGAGATTGTGTAGAAATGTTTGTAACTTGGCCCAGCTTCTTAATGACGTAATCTCGGAGTTATTGATAGGAATGATAAATACTTGGTGGAGGTGAATATCGCTGTTTTGATGAGAATGATATTTTACTGTATAACTCTTAACCCTATAAAATTATATTTGTCATTCAAGTACACTATAATCTCATTCAAAGGACGTTTGTACTATTTTCCCCAGTAACTAACCTTGCATTGCCATCAAATTTTTGAATGATTTTCACGTAGACATATTTACTAGATGAAAAGCAGCACTCACGAAAATCATTATGTGAATGGCATTAGGCCCTGCCTCTTTCAGATCATTTGAAGGGGCCGATAAGCACCCGTTATCATCATGATATCGATAACACTGTTGTACATGTATTATTCATATATGTTGTGATACTTTGATTTATTACCCTTTTGTTGTGCATTTATTTCTCACTACGCTAAGCTGATGAGTGTAATTTTTCCTACCAGGGAAAAAATTAATTATTTTTTTTCCGGGGCTACTCTTTGAGCCCACACACCCAAATTTTCTACATTGTATTACAGTTTACATTGGACCCTATGAGAATTTCAGGGGCTCTTTTTTAGTTTTCCAGGGCTCTTTTGGGCGTTTCGGGGGCGAATTCGCCCCGAGCCCCCGTGTATTTTTTCCCTGTTTCCTACCATGTACAAATGCACACTACTCGTTGGAAGCATCTTACAAAATGAATTATTCATTTTTGTTCAGGAATATGCCGAGGTGCTTATGTAGGCCTTTTAATGAATCTGGACAAAATTGAGGAGCTTTAGGGGCCTGGATTTTCCAAAACGGGTGTTGACAGGTTTTCTCATTCAACCTTTCTCTCAATAGGCACGCCTTTCTGGAGTTCTGCAACAATGAAGATGTCCGCCGTCTCTTCATCTACACAAGAGAACCAAAGAACACACTGGTGGCCTCCCTGCTACCGCCTCAGGGTGTCCGCTCCAAAGCAGTCATCTTTATCAAGACCAACCAGGCTACTAAGCTGACCAAAGAAAACATCAGGACAGATGTGGTGTTTTCAGATTGTAGCAAGATAGTACTCAACCAGCTTGAACTACTTTCCAAAGAAGTGAGATAACAGTTTCTCCTTTCAGTACTTTCAACATTCAACTTTTTATTAAAGAATAGTTCATGATAATTCATATGGCAATTTCATATTTCTTATGAAAGAGTGCTGGTTCCCCTGTGCAGAAGGGTACTAACTTTAAAAAAAGCAAAATAAAACGATAGAATCTTTCCTGTAATGAATTTAAATCAATTTGTTTACTTCATGAAAAAAAGAGCAAACCAAAAAATATTTATAATGAAATTCTGTGCTAACCATCTAGAAATTGTTTTTTTCACTTGATGACTTTTTTGATGATTTTTCAAGTTATTCCCATGTTTTTATTTGAGTGATCATCCATTTTTTGGCTAATCCTGAATTTATCCAATTCTTGTTTTGATCAATGCTTTATAGTTGTACCTACCCCTGCTGTGCACGGATGGGGTGCAGACCTATGGCGGGGTTAGCTCAGACAAGCTCATGGACATCCTTCATAGACTGATGGCCAATACCAACGTTACAGAAGGACACGTCGAGGTAATATCCCTGATATTTGTTGTAGATAATGGATGTAATTTAAAGGGAAATACGCCATCTGAAAAACCCAAACATGTCTCTGTCCAAGTTGGATTCTGTTTTCCATAAAATGCATCAAATTAACTCGAATATTACAAAATACTTCCAGACATCTGTTTTGAGTACTGTAAATGCTGTTATTTTTGCATGATTAAATTTTCGCGCTGAGCAACCCAAGAACATAGTAAATAACTTCTGAATTTTGCGCTGCACAATTACTCGTTCGCAAAAGCGCGAGATTTGATTTGATACTTTAATGCATATGAAGTTATGCTAATATTTTTGCAAGTTCTAGAATTCACGCTTGCCGAAAATAGCGTGGAATCTGCAAAAATGAATGTATTGCAAATATTTTTGCATTTACAGTAGTCAGTGTGGAATAAACCCTGTCAAGATCAAGTTTTAATGAGCAAGCAATGTCAATTTCTGTTGATGTAATTTCCCTTTTCCCAATCTTCCTTCAGGGTCAAATCAGTCTGCCCCTTCCATCCATTGAGGTACTTACTGAAGCAGCAAGTACTGCCAACAGAAGGTCAGCAGTCATCCATGTCCTTGAGTCAACAGTGGTCGGCTGGATCAAGCAGATTAAGGTTGGTACTACTAAAAAAACCCAGTTGTTTTTGCATCTATAGATGTCGCTTAACTACAGTGTAGATGAACACAACCTGCTTTTGTGCAAGCATTTTTCAATGGCTTGGCCTAATTTGAATTTGTTCTCAAATTAACAGTGTTTTACCAACTTAAAAGATAACATTGTTTTCAGAATACCACTTTTGGTAAACCTGTTGCCTTCTGTAGCTGTATAGTCCCTGTATTACACCTATGGAAATAGGAAAGTGCAGTCGTCAAATGCTTAAAAAGTATTGCTTATAAAAGCCCTCTGCACACTTGTCATCCCACTGCATTCCTCTTTTAGGAGAATTTACTATAGCACTGAATTTGAAAATCAAAACAAATAAATCTGGTCTTTTGTTCCAAATAAAGTTATGAATACCAAAGTGGTCAAATTTTATGCATTGTTAATCTTCTACAACACACTATGACTGTGGGAATGAATATTTCCATTATGAATCTTCAACATATCCTTTCAATTTCAACCCCATAGCTTGTCCTAAAGCATGAACCCCTCCTTGACCTGCGAGAAAAGTTTGGGGTGCGACCCTTGCCCTTGGACGAGGTCAACCTGTGGCGGCACCGCCAGGAGAAGTTGCTCTCTATCAACAAACAGTTGGACTCCCCAGTGGCAAGCAACATCCTGCTTAACCTAGATGACGCCAACAGCACTTATTCCCATTCCTTCCACAATGTACGCAGGGAGATTGGACAGGTAAGCATGATCATGTAGTCTTTATAGATAGACACTATGAACATGACGGACAAAGAAAGCAGACAAAATAAACAACCCCTCATTCTACGCTTCACAATGGGTCTGGTAGTCAAAAGAACACCCCTTCACTGCTATTATCTAAAACATGTGGAACAGGTGTCACATGCATATTCACCTGGAACTACTGATCAAACATAATAGCAGTGAAGGGATGTTCTTTTGACTACCAGAACCACTGTGAAGGGTAGAATGAGAGGTTGTTTATTTTGTCCACGTTCTTTGTCCATCATGTTCATAGTGAGATGCGACAACTGGAGGTTCAATCCTCGGCATGGCACTTCCATGCCCTTAAGCAAGGCATTTTATCTCATTGCTCTTTCATTGTACACCAAATAGATTATCGTGCTATAGGCATATTGATACAAATGTGTATATTTGTTTCTACTAAAAAAGAAGTCTGTTTAGACAGGCAGTCTTAAGACAGGCAGACCAACTCCCGCTCCTTTAAGTATCTCATTCTACAACATAAAATTTTAGAATGTATATTGATAAAGTTACAAGACTGTTATGTAATTTTGTGATAATACATTGATAAGTTATTTCTTAATTCAATAACTTGGGGATATACTTTTCTTGTTTCATATATGTGTTTCTCTTTCAGTAATTAGCAGCATGCATAAGAATTTGGTAGGTCACGAGGGAAGAGGTAATTCCATGTCTAAATTTTAAGCCAATGTAATGTGAGAGGGATGTATTCATGAACGATGCTGCTGGGATAACTTATTTACAATACTCATCTTCTCTGTATACCATGTCTATGAATGATACCAGAAATGATAACCAGTTCAGTTCCCACTGCCTCACAAGTTTCATCATTAATTAGACCAAGGAACTATTATGATTAACATAATAGTTTTGCTGATTTCATTGTACTTTACCAATTTTTATCTAAACAAAAACACTTTTAGGCTTTGGCAGAGACTAATGAGAACCTCATGTTCCTGGGAACCCTTCTCCCGTGGTTTGACCGTCTACATGCAGCATCCACCCCCAAAGAACTGATGACAGTCTTTCCACCTCTTGTACACACGCTCATGCTTGTCTGGTCACATTCGAGGTAAATCATTTTTACCCACTGAATAGCATGTTTGTTATTTGAGATAGCCTATGCTCTTGTGTACATGTAACTATCTTATTCTGGTCTACAAATCATATACCGAAATCTTTTGTACAAATGTATTATACCGCCATCAGAACGTATGTATGATTCAATGATATAATACATTCAAACCTGCTTCAGCGACCCCCTGTATAGAAAGACCACCTGTCTATAAAGATCACAATTTTTGTTTTCCCTTGAATAGTTTTTCCCATTGAAATGTGTATTAAAGGAACCTGTCCATAAAGTCCATTTGCTCATAAAGACCACATTTCTTGTCTCCCTTGGGTGGTCTTTATATACAGGTTTCACTATAGTAATCTGTACTGCTAGCCAGGGCTCCGTGCTAACCTTTTTTTTTGGGGGGGGGGTCTGGATTGAAATTCAGGGTCTATTTGTATTGATCCCTGTGTAATTTTTTTTATTTTGGGGGTCTGGACCAAGATTTTGTGGGCCCAAGCATCATGGGATCCTGTTAATGTCAAGCTCCTGCACATTCCTTCTATTTTAATCCACTGACCACTGCATTTTAAAATTCCCTCAGGTTTCTATACAGGGGGCAAGTTCCCATAGCCATTGGGTTAAAGGCAAAGTATAGTTGTGGGAAAGGTGAAAACAATTATTGTGAGCTTTCAAGTTCTTTTTATGTTATTTTATAGGAAGAATATTACAGTAAAAAGGTCCACTGCAAAGGATTGCTCTTCAAATGTCCTCACAAACATAATATGACAAAAAGCAGCTGAAATGTTCTGCCCAAACATTTGTGTGTAGTCCCATACCCCCCTTTCTTTGTGCAGTGCATGTGACTCTCAGCAGAATTGAGTTAATTTCTTATCATTTTGGTGATTCCTACAGCATACAACAATTCTTAAGTGCCTTATAATCAACCTTTCTCAATTACTTTGAGACAATTTCTTTCACAGTTCAATCTCACGACCAGAACTTGCCTTTATCTTTAAATGTTATTTTGCCTGATAACCTGACATTTTATCTTGTATGCTAGGTATTATCACCATGACTTTGTGTTTCACAACCTCCTTGAGCTGGTGTCCAACGAGGTGGTAGCCAGAGCACAGTCACTCGTAGGAGAGAATATCCTGAAGAATACAATACAGGTAAGACAAAAAGAAACAAAAGGTGAAGTGCTGATAGCTGGCTGTCGTAGTCTCCAACTTTATTTTGGAGGAATAATTCCTGCAGGGATACTATTTTTCAGGCAAAAGCCTGAATTCACGCCCTGGGAATTTATTTTCAGGCCATAGTTCAGGCATTTCTGTGTACAAACTGTTTTTTCATTCTAGGTGATTTTTAGGCCCTATGATCAATTCCAGCTGGCATTCCTGTTCCTGCATGTTGGCCTATACATTAATTTTAGTAAAGCTAGATTCTTCTCTTCCCCCCCCAAAAAAGAGTCAAACATACTGTTAAAAATACAATTTATTTCTAATTTTGTCACGAAATGTTCTTACTTTCTGCTGTGGAAGGTTGGCAGATATGTACAATGCGTGAGGTTAATCATTGATGCGATGTATTGACCTGTCTTTGTTCATACCCGTTATTTAATACCAGATATATTTTGTGAAAGTTACAGGATCAGGGCTTAGATTGTGATTGAGGCACTAGTATAGGGGGGGGGGGGATCTTTTTAGATGGATGGAAATGCAAGCTTAGCCACCAAACAGATCGTTTGGATGTGGCACTGTTGCCATATGAGGGAAGGGAAGTGTTTGTTATTCCCTTCCCCCCCCCCCCCCCCCTCATAACCATCTCATTGTAGTCAGGAGTACCACTGTGTTTGATTGAGTTTGGTTGAAGTTAGGACAGTACATTACTATTGTTGAACTTAGTGCAATGCATTTGTTGCACATATTATACAACATGTTTAAGCTAATCCTGTATTGTTGAAATGTCAATTTGAAGACAGCCATGAATATTCATAATCGCAATTTTACTTTTTCATCCATTGCCACCAAATGACTTGGGTCCAGTTGAATAAGACTTACCAGTGATGGTAACTTTGCCATCACTGGTAACTGCCATGGAAAACTTGAATTTGATTGCCTCTTGAGCAATGTTACCATGGCAATTACCATTGATGGCATAGTTACCATTAAGAGCAAGTTTTATGCAATGGGGCCCAGGTTATTTTTGTACACACTCCTTGTAATACCATATATGCTTTTGTATGATATGCAGTCATATGCAGGTTTGAAGGAGGCCCTCAAGGTCTGTGCAGCATACAGAGGTACCTACCTCGACACCAAGGATAGAGCTGATGAACTCAATGCTGAAAGGGTCTCGGAGACAGCTGAGGCAATGTAAGCATGATTTTCACTTTACCCACTGAAGGGGGCCAGTCAAATTTTATATATTGCTGTACACACACGTGACTATAGGTTTTCCAAAAACAATCCTGAACAAATTTTATCTACAGATGTGAATTTTTTTTTTTTTTCAGAAAAAAATCACCCCATATATATGACCATCCAACCACCTTAGAGACATGACTTCGTTTTCCAAAAAAAAAATCAAAGACAAAAAGCTGTACTGTACAACTCCCATCTTTCCATTTACTGATTTCTATTATATTGTTATTCATCATTAGGAACTTGAACCCGCCGAAGGGAGTGCTCTACAACAGCCGTCTGTACAGTGGCTCTCAGAAGCGCCCTCCCACCAGACAGTCGGCTACCGAGGTATGGAGAGACATTAGTACCAACAGCACTGTGGTCATCAATGAAGATGAGTGGAGTGATTCCCCATGGCCTCCAAGGAATGCTCCTTGCTTCAACCTTCTCAACAGCTTTATGGAAAGGTAGATATCCTTTCTCATGTCTAAAGTTCATTGCCTTAACCTTTTGAACAACATCAAGTCGGGATGTATGTCTTTCCCCTGCTTGATTAACAGCTTTGTGGAGCAGTAAAATTCCTTTCTCTTGTGTAGAGATGCATTGCCTTGGCCTCCTTAACTGTGTCAAGTTGGAGTGGAAGTCTTCTCTCTTCAGACTTTTATCTTTTTTTCTTTTTTTCTTTGGAATAAAAGATGCCAACTATATGGAGTGATACACCACTTTTTTTATTCGCTCTTGCTACAAAAGACTTGAAAGGCATTGAGTTATGTGTAATCAGCTTATCTGTTAAAAATCAGATGGAGCCAGTTTTTTAGCTTAAGATGTCACAAGTTATCTATTACTGGATATGTCTGGAACATGGTAAATGCCATTGAGAAAGGAGTCTCACAACGTTACTACTAGTTTTAGTCTATCTTTCTTCGTATTAGCCTGTTTGAAACTATTCTTGTATACTGCCTCAGGGTGCTTTCTTATTTTGTCCTGATCAAAATCAACCTCAGTCTATCTTTCTTTGTATTAGCTTGTTTGAAACAATGCTTGTATATTGCCTCAGAGGTGCTTTCTTATTATATCCTGATCAAAATCAAGCTCATTTCCTCTATTTTTGCTTGCAGTTGAAGTCTACTGTAAGTAGATATTGGTTTCATAATGTCTTACACTATTTTTCTGCATTTTAGATGCAATGACTTGCTAGAGCTGGTCCAAACCACCCGACACTTCAACCTCCTTCAGAAGGCAGCGGAGGTAGGCGGGGCTGGAACCAAGAGCTTAGATGCCCTTGTGAGAGAGATCCATCTAGAATTCACCACATCCATGGATCACTTTGGATCAGAGGTCAAAGATATCCTAGATATCACAGAGAGCCAGGCTTTCGAGAAAGCATTCTTTATGTTCAGATCTGTTGTCAAGGTGAGATTCTTGTTTTGTTCCGGTTTAATCCATTGGATACTATGCCCAAGAATACTTGGGCAAGGGTCGATGGAAAATGTGTGTCATACCAAATTTTTTCGCAAATTTCCTGTAGAATAACAACTGGATATATTTACTAAATATGATTAATTCCCATCTGATATTTTGGGGATATACATGAAGGATATTGAAAATTGATTGTAATATCCTGTGACAGACCATTAAATCTGTTTGAATTTTCTCTTCCTCTGAGAGAAGTGGATAGCTATTTGGAAAGCCTATCAAGATTAAGTAATTATGCATTCCCTACAGGATCTTGAGAGGCGACTAGCCAGTGTCCTGCGGCAGAGTTTCTGCCAGTGCTCGTCCATCGGATCCCAGCTGCGTCTCCTGGAGGTCTTTGAGGGTGTCAGCGGCCGCGAGATGGTCCAGGAGTACCTAAAGGACAAAGACCGGGCCCTGATCAATTCCTTCACTAGCGAGCTGATAGCTGTCAGGACCATGTTCATAGCCAAGTCCAGCGAACCCCCACTCCATGCCAACCTGCCACCCATTGTCTGCAAGCTGACGTGGGTTGGAGCACTCAAAAAGAGGATTAAGGTAGGTTTTCTTCTGTTGCATCGCTCATGTGACATTTGCTTATTTTGTGAAAGATCTGTGGTGTTGGATTTTAGGATAGGTTTAGAGTTCTTAGCCAACTCCACCCTGCCACTGATCATGTGCAAGCTGGTATGGGTTGGAGCACTGAAAAAGAGAATTAAGGCAGAGTTATTTTCTTATGCATCGTTAATAGACCTGTTTACTAATACATGTATATTTCACTTTATGCATGTTTCTCCTCAGGACCCCTACTTACTAGTTAGTTCACCTGTTAAGGATGATGACATCTCAGTAGATGGAACTCATTTTACATGTTAGTTGATGCTAAGTCAGACAAGCTTCTGGCAAGCTTTTGAGTTGTCACAATAAAATTTTGGTGAAGTATGCTTAAAATCAGTGAACAGATCTATTGGAAATTTGCTCTATTTTATCAAAGATCAAGAGTATTTGGTTTTAGGATAGCTTTGGAGTTCAGAGTCAATGCCAATGAACCCTCATCCCATACCAATCTTGTTATAATTGTCTGCAAGCTGACATCTGCCAGTAGACGTGTGTTGGCACTCTCAGAAATAGTATTAAGGAAAGTGTTTCATTTGCATATTGCAGGATATAGATTGCATGCTTGTGTGTCACCCTGTATCAAAATGACAGGCCCTGTTTGTTGGTGAAAGAATGTCATGGTGCTATGCTTTAATTATGCTATTTCATGCAGAAGATGTTGAAAATGTAAAGAAGGCATGCTGAATCAGTATTTATTTTGAAAGAATTTAATTAGCAGTTTTCACTTAGTTTTTGGAAGGGCAAAAATTAAAAAATATCTTTTGAATACTTGTATAACTGCATGAAATGCATTTTAATTGTTATTGATGATTGCTAATTTCTTTTTCTCATTCTCAATGTTACTGTCCTGTTTCATACCCTACATGATAATGAAATGATCCATTTTGTGTACAGGAACCTATGGAGAAATTGAAGCGGGTCAGTCCACACTCCCTAGATGGGGATGCTGGCTGGCATCTGAGGGACATCTTTAACGACACAATGTCCGACTTGGATAAGTATGAAGAGAAAAGTGTCAGTGATTGGCAGAGGATGCTACACAGTGAGCTCAGAGACAGGCTCAAACAGCCTTTACTGGTAAGAAAGTGGAAAGGATGAGATTTTGCTTTTGCGTCATGCTGCTTTAAAGGGGCTAGAAAATGAGAAATCATGGGGAAAGGCAGGATGAACTCAGATGAGAGAGGGGGAATGCAGTCGGCCGCTCGAGTTTCAAGAAAAGGGATAATCCATTCTAAACAACTGTGATTTATTGCTAGTCATATGGAAAAACAATTACATGGCCAGCTCCCTAGGAGAGCCTAAGGGGTGTTACGTAATCCGCGGCGACGACATGTCGGGGAAAGGCAATGAAGTTTAATGGCTAGACTAACAAACCAGAAGTAAACTATATTTTGTATTTTGAAATGTTGGAGCATTACACAAGACGTTTCTTCGAGTGAACACGATGAGACCCGTTAAGAGTCTAATCACTTAGAGTTGTTGAGAGATGTGAGAACCTGAAGTGTACGACTAGGTTGAGTTCAGTAAACTTCGTGCTGTCCGAACCGTTATCGCATTAGTCCGACGGGCTCGCATAACGGATGGATTATAGTATACAAGTAAACAAGCCTTTTGCAAATTTGTTTTCCCCATGATTTCCCATTTGTTGGCCTCTTTAAATGGCCGGATGTGGTGAGCTAGGGATCATTTCATGTTCACATTTGCTGCTAATGAATATCCGTACAAAGGATATATTAACTTAGAAGAAGATCAAATGAAAAAGAGGTACATGTCGTACAAAATAGTGTATGATGAATAGTGATTATAATGGCATTTGTATGGCACTGTCTGTCAAGAATTCTACTCCAAGGTGCGCAAGGAAAAAAGGAGAAATGACAGTCCAGATGAGTGCCTTATCCTTGTGTCTAGTATTGCTAATGTAAAAAGATAGGTTTTCAAAATAGATTTGAAAGTTTCTAAGGATGTTGTACATGTAGTTCTTAACTGCACAGATAGAATTTTAAATCTTCATACATGCATGAACATTTAAACTGTGTGACTAATAAAGTTTTATTTTGTAGAATCATCATAAAAATCACTTGAAAATGTAGGTATGTTAAATTCTTTGATTTGATGCCTTTGGTGCTCAACAAATATCCCAATTTTGATCTGTTTGGTTTGAAGGCCAGTTTCCCCACTAAACACTAAAAGTTTATCATTGTAAACCTACCTGACTCCTTGCAGACGGCTGAAGACTACGATGAGGAAACCGAACTCCGACCCCAAGTCCTGCATGTGAACCTTGACCCGGAGCTCCTCCTCCTCCTCCGAGAGGTCCACTACTTAGCCCAGGCACCCTTCAACGTCAAGCTCCCTGACGGTGTGAGGGAGCTGTTGAGGCATACCGACGGAGCAACACTACGTACCACTGCGGCCCGCTTGGAGACCATTGTGTCCAAGTACAACCAGGCCATGAGGTCTATTGTGGACTTTGAGAGACCCCTGTTTGAGAGGAAGCTTGGTAAAATTGACCATGTAAGTTTTCATAGAACTATGGTGTCATTTATCTTTTTGAACCTTGACTACTACATTCTCTATTTTCCATATATGCTTTAGTTCAAGGGCCACCTGGCTCCAGTAGGCAACTGATTAAAAGGTTTATTCCATCTGTTCCATTTGAGCTTCATGAAGTATGATATCTAAAAAGCTAAGTCCAATGAATAGCAGTGCCATGTTCCAATATTGCTCAATGAAATACTTTAAATGCAAAAATATTCACGGTACATTAATTTTCAGGATTTCACTCTATTTTTGGCAAGTGCAAATTCTAGAATTCGCAACAATATTAGCACGATTTCATAAATCAATATGTATTGCAATATCAAATCAAATCTTGCACTTTTGCAAATAAGTAAGTGTGCACTGCGAATTTAAGAACCTGCGAAAAGGTTATTGGGTTGCTCAGCATGAAAATTTGATTTAAAAAAACAAAAACAAAACCCAGTGTTTACAGTACGTGATGGAAAAATTCTGTCAATTCCATACTTGTTTAATGTCAAATGATGTACACTGACTGACTGTTTATTACTAACATCGAGACAAAAATAATTGATGTTGCTTGAAGGTTTCAGTGGAGTTTTTTTTTTCCTCTCTCTGGATTATTTGACTTTGAAACAGAACTTTTGTAGTCACTGTGCTGACAAGTCAGTTTGTAGAAACAAATCTGAGCATGAGCAGATGAAGGTCATCTGTGATGAAATCTGAAACGCACTGACTCGAATCCTTGATTTGTGCCCATGAATGTCATGTAATTGATGATGCACCAATGGTGCATACCATGATACCCAGGTGGCTGTATTTTTTCAAAAGAGGAAACAAAGGCTATTCATTCAGAGTAATTTTTCCTAAATGTACAAAAATGGACCCTTCCATGTTTAAAATATCTATTTTGGGTCATTTACATCATGTGCTAACTAAAAACTGGTCTATATGGCATTTGGTTCTTTCGCATAGCTGTTGGAGCAAGGTTTGAGTCACTATACATGGAAGACAACGGAGAGCGCCGACTTCATCGAGCTCGCCTCCTCCCTGGTCGGAGCTGACCTTCACCGGACGCTAGCCATCGTCCAGTCTAATTGCCAGGAGATGGTGGAGATCACACAGAAGTGGTCAAGCGGAGCACTGGACGTCTTTGAGTGCAGGGCAGCAATGATCAGCTACTCAATGGACAAATTGCTGGAATGGCAGAGGTAAAGTCAGTTTGTGAAAAAATAAGAAAAAAAACAAAGATGCAATGATACAGACTTCAAGGAAAAAGCGAAGAGAGAAAACTAATAGTCTCATGTTGATTTTTTACTTGTTTCATTGAGAGAATGATAGGAAGAAAGAAGGAGGATGAGAAAGAGAGAAATAGAACAGTAATATAAAGAAAAAATGGAGATGGACTATGAGTGGATAACAAGTGGGAACAAGTGAGAAAACGTTAAGAAAGACGAAGAGACAGATAAGAACAGAGAAGAAAGAGAGAGGGAGAGAGGAGAGAGAAGGATATGGAAAGGATAGATATTGGCAAAGGAAAAGCAAAAATGTGAGGTACAGACTTAATGAAAAAGCAAAGGGAGGAAATTGATAATCTGATATTGATGTATTCATTTTATGGAGAAATTTAATTAGCTATACATTTTTTTTTTTTCATTTTTACTTTATTGCTGCATAGGTCCCTGAATGAAGAAATTGAGAGGTTGATCAAGCCATCCGGTCTACGTATACACTCCCTGCTCCAGAACTCGTTCGAGGTGGTCCAGATCAGTCGGGCTTCGCCAGCCTGGGAGGAGTACGTGGACCACATAGATGCCCTGGTCCTGGATGGACTCAAACAGACCTGCCTGAAGAGTCTGAGATCCATGCTCAATACACTGGTCCTGGCTAACGTGTCAGAGGTAAGGACTAATCAAAACTTTTCAAATATTTGCATTAAATCATTCTTGGGCAATAACGATGAACAAATTTGTTGTGCAAATCAACTGATTAGTACAGAGACCAAGACACTTGTGTGTGCCCAGGAGAATGTTCCTAATATAATTTTTTGACTCTTCATGTCAATTGCTGAAGATGTAGTATTAATTGCTTCATCATTGTACAGGCTGAAAGTGTTATCATGGTGTCGTGAACAGTCATCGGCACACTATACTTCTGGAAAAAAATGTGCATCATATATCATCACATAGCAGAAGAAGGCTTCACGGTTCACCATTTATTCTTTCTTGGAAATAAGTGTGGTTCTGAAAAGGACCTACTCACTCTCAACGTTTTTTCTAAGGATGGTAAGAACATGCTTACCGTAACGTCAAGAGTGGTTCCTGAAAAGGACCTACTCACTCTCAACGTTTTTCCTGAGGACGGTAAGAACATGCTTACCGTAACATCAAGGGTGGGTCCTGAAAAGGACCTACTCACTCTCACCGTTTTTCCTGAGGATGGTAAGAACATGCTTACCGTCACGTCAAGAGTGGGTAGGTCCTTTTCAGGACCACATTCATTTCCAAGAAAGAATACATGGTGTATGAAGCCTTCTACTGACATACGTTATACCTACGTGGAAACCTTCAAAAGATATACTGTATGTCATCGCATTCCATTGTGCTTTGCAGCTGGCGCAAGCAACAGTGAGTGCTCAAATTGTATTTTCCTAATCAGTAACCTTTGTATAATGCTTGATATCTGTTTCCTATGAATCTTCATGTTAGACTGAAGAGCCTAACATCCCTATCCTGACCATACGCATGGAGCTGGTGGAGAACACAGTGACCTTCACCCCTCCCCTTGACCAGAGCACTGCGGTGACCAGTGTCTTGGAGAATGTCAACCGATGGCTGGAGCAGTTCAGGGCTCGTGGTGCACTGGTCAAGATGCTTAGCCCACTGGCAGAGGTGAGAGGTCATTCGGACACCATGTTGTGTTTTGTTTAGTGTTAAGGTGCAGTTTTCTCTCAAACCCAGGAAAAAATACTGTTCTGTTAAAGTTCTTTCTAAATCATGTTTAACAAACCAAATAGATCCAATATAATCCTCAGTTTTTGAAGACCAAGCCCAGAGCAAAGAAAGTGCTGAAACAGTGTAGTGAAATACATGCAGTGGGTTCCCCATATTCACTGTAAATGCTTGAAAGCTGATACAACATATCAAACTGCTGTCTATGTTTATCAGTATTTGTTGTAATAATTGTTGTTCTTTTTAGTTTTTACAGCAGTGTCATTCAAAATATGAATATTTAAGCCATCTCAGTTGCATTATTAAAAAAAATAAGTCTTTTCATGACTTAATTATGCATTAATTTGTTTTTTTCTGTGAACAGAGAAAGAATTGTATTGCATTTGTTATAACAGGGTCTCATTCTATGAAATTGCATTTGGATTGTTTGGCAAGGCTGATTAATTTGCATTTGATGATAACATGCATTTAATGCATTTACATGACTATTAGCATAATATTCAAGGACCTAGTAATAAAATTCTGTATCAGGAACTTCAAGGAGACTCCTTTGCTTGAAATTATTTATATTTTATTGACTCTGAAGGCAGTTTCATCAAATATTCTATTAATACTTTGAGACTGATTCTTGTTCTTGACAGGGTGGATACAAGGATTACATCAGTGTAGATGATGAGGTCATTGAACTTTGTGAGAAGATTATCAGTCTGGTACGAGAGAACAGTGAAGAGTGCAAGGTAAGATAAAAACAACAATGACAACAACATCAACAAAGGAAAAGGACCTTAAAGTACATATGATGTATATCTTGAATATATTGAGTCATATTTATTATGATAGTAAGTGAACTCAAACTAAAAACAATCCCCCTGTACAGATTCCAATTTTTTTTTTCCTTTCACGGTTTTCTTTTTGCAAAATCTCTGAGACAAAATAAAAGATGATTGACACAAAAAATGTATATGTATATATTTTTGTATTGTACCCATTCTTCAAAAAATGAAAACACCTGCTTGGTCATTTCAAAATATGTGCCTCATGGCCATTTTGAGAAAGGTAAAAAAGGCTTCATGCTTTTTTTCAGTAAAAGCTGTAAAATAAACACTATTTTTTTTTTGGGGGGGGGGGCATTATATTACTGATTAATTTATTTGAAATTGCTGTCACATGTGAAAATCTTTGTATTTGCAAGTACAAATAACTAATCAGTTTCAATCAGTCCATCACAGTTACCAGCAATCAATTTATGTAGATTCTAATTCCACTGACTTGGCCGCAATTTAGATAAACAATCAGGATTGATTCAACTGTGATTAATTTCTCATAGAAACTCTTGGAACTCTTTAAGAGTTACACCTTCCTATGGATGCATGACATCAATGAGACTTTCGATGAGTTCCTCCACGGTCGCCTGACCCCTAATCCGCTCCGTGACCCTGAGAAAATCAGTCCGTCTGCACGCTTGAGGTCCGCTGCCTCGGAGCGGTCGGTCAAGTCTGCACACAGTGGCAGGTGAGGAGAACAATTTAGACTGAAAACCAAGTATTTCTTAGGATTAATCAGTAGTTGGCTGTAGCACATTAAACAGATAAATGTAACTTTTATAGTAGAAAAAATTCTAATATAATTAAACTAGTTTGAATCTGCTTTCTTCTTCAAAGGCTCATATTTTTTGCAGTTTCTGTTTCGTCCACCTAAAGTTAAGTGTTGAAAGATGAGTGTCTGAAGATTCTACAGTTTTATAACCCTCCTATAGAATTTATGTTGTATGGATTTAATTGTGCATTTACATCTCTGTTTACATTTTATGACAGGATGATAATGATTTGCTTGGAGGTCGAAAAAATAAAGTTGGACCTACAATTTCAAGTGTTATGTATAGGACTATCCAGTCTCTCTCGCTCTCTCTCTCTCTCTCTTTCTGTTTTGAAAAACCTACAAATAAACAAAGAAACTTACTTCTCCCATTTCCAGAGCAAGCTCGGCATCTAACTACAGCATCAGTCATACCGGAGCTATGGGAACGGCTGAGAAAGCATTCCTTACGCCCAAGGATGAAGACGAGGAGGTTGATGTACCTTCCCTTGATCTGTTTGACAGCGAGATTGACATCTACAGGGTAAGACAAAAATACACATTTAGAGCCAGTTGCAGTTTTGTTTAAGTCTGTACTGCAGTATTGATACACTTTAGTAAGGTTAGATTTCATGATAACATTCACTACTTCTTTGGATAACCGATGGCATGCTCATACATGTTGACCATTGGTAGGGACGTTTTGAAAGCAACATACTTGTATTACATTTTAAAGATAGTGTATAGTTTTGGAAATCTAAAAGAAGTAACTTTCACTATTTGAATTCATTGCTGGATGATTTGAAAGATTTTATTCTAAAACTATTATGATGTGAAAGATATTACACAAAAGCTCATTTAAGTGAGTGTATTTGGCAATCATTATGTCAAAACTTAGATTTTGGGTCCCAGGAAACGATGTTGATGTGCATCACACAGTGCTTACACACATGTAAAAACCAATGGGAATTTACTGTGCGATTACATACTTGCCAACCATCCCGATTTTGGCGGAATCATCCCGATTTTTTATTGCCAATTCCGCATTACGAATATTAACCCCATAATTCCGATTTTCATTAATTTTTACATTGATAATATTGAAAAAACGGCTGGAGCGAAGGTTAGACCTAAATGAAGCTTGCGGACATCTGGATATCGCGATATCCCAAATAGCGTTACTTTTCCTTCAACTGAACACATTCTTGCACGTAATTTATCACTTTGCCTTTCTCACATGGCGCGCACATTGCATAAGCGCGTGCAAACACAGCTAGAGCGGCAACACGTGCAAATTAATGCTAGCTGCGACATCGCGAGTACTGATTATCGCGCTGCTACCTCGAGCAATGTTCGTGCAGGCTCCACTCGATTCCACTACCGCTACGCTTCGGGGAGGTGGAGCGTAGTGCAGTAGAACGGAGCTGCACGAACACCGCTCGTGCTACGGCCGTAGGTTACCGCGCTGCATGCATAATCGTGTGCAAGCCGAGCGTCAGATGTAGCTTAACGATCGACGGACTAATACTAGGATATAATTTTCCGTGGAATTTCGAAGCCAATTTTGAAATTTAGTGTGTGGAAAGTGGATACCAATGCATCGTTTTGGATTGTGAATGGGACTGATTCCGATCGTAATACAGACAGTGCAGTGGGCATGGTGGGCAGTACAACTACAACACAGACAGTGACTGACTGAGTCACGAGTGAGTACCGTACCGGTGCATTTGCAATTGCATAACTTCAATTGCAATTGCATAACAACTGTGATGGAAATACATGTTTTTTTAAGTTAAAAAATTTGGTACAATTTCATGAAATGAATCCTATTGATTTTCCTGTTTCATGCTTCATGAAACTGGGACAAAATCAAGGTTTTCTTTTTCTTTGTGGGCAGGTAAAAGGCACTTCAAAAGTGAAGGAAAACCCCCATTTCATATTAAAAAATTTCAAAAATTTCTAACCATGGCAGGGGGTACCCCCACACCCTTCCCCCGCAAAATGTCACGCGCTCGTTAGTTACTCTGAAAAATGGATTCTTCTTTTTTTTTTTCTAAGGTTGGCAAGTATGCGATTAGCACAACGAAGCACTGTGAATGTTGTGAGGAGAGTCGTCATAGCGTACGGCAGAGTATAAACGTATTCTATGAATGGAATATCACACGATTTCACACGTACTATCTTGTTATGCAAAGTGAACAATGTGAAACTATTTAGTGAGTTTCATGCCAATTCTCTTTCTGCTAACAAAACTATACATGGGCTTTACTCATTTCATTCTATTAACATTTAGTCTGCCCGAGATGAGATCATAGCAGTGGTAGACCAACGTGATGTTGGCTGGATCCGATGTGACCTGGAACCAATCAAACAGGTTCTTACAACCTATGCCAGTAGATGGATGTGGACCTTCACCAAGTACCTGTCAGATCAGGTAAATTTTTTTCCAAAATGATGTCACTTTAAGGCAATGCGCATGCGTCGTCATCTCCCTTTTCGATTACCAGAATCAAGACTGCGTCCACCTAGATTTTCTTGTTGTCCTAAAATCCAAGATGCCGTGCTCACTTATATATAATTTATTTATGCCTAGTGACATCATTCGTTCATGGCTTGTTGCCGTATTGTGAACTGAAATCTGAAAGGTTCTATCTGTTGTGAAAGGGGCAATACCATGGTTACTCTCATTACATTTGGAGAAATATTGAGTTACCCCTTAACCCATTCATGACAGGAATTATTTAAAGCCTAATTTGATCAGCTTTTATTCTTCAAATTGGCAACATCAATCTTTATTGCTACATTTTTCTTATAAAATGTCATGTATCTGGAATGAATATAAATTGACAGAAATTATGATGAGAAGTCAAAAAGTTGCGGATTTGCAGGGGAAAATGGTGATTTTAAACTCTCTATCACATTGCCAATTTAAGGATTTTAATGCTTATTTTCCTTTAAAAAAATTTCAGCATCAAACAACGAATATTGACGCAACCAAAATGGGCACTGTTTGTGTAGAATTTTTTGCTCTTTCTGCTCATGTATTTGGTATGATTTTTAGGGCTTTGCATCAAAAGATATTAGACCAAACCACAAAATGTGGACCTCTGTCATGAATGGGTTAATCTCATTACATTTGGAGAGATATTGAGTTACCCCTTAATATCCTGTTCTCTGACTACAGATGTTTAAAGGTGAATGAGTTTTATTCACAACACTGCACATATATGTATATATTAGAGTAGTAAATGCAGCATCAAAACTCAATCACCACAATCTTGTCTTCTTGTCTGTAATAGGTGACTGCATTACTCCTGGATCTAGACTTCTTTCTGAAGCGCATTGAGCCTGAGATAGAGAGTATCACCGGAGAGGAAAGGGATACCGCCTCCTTCATGAAGATGATGCGCATATTCAATGAGGTAGGTAGATTCATGTAGTCCTCTCTTTCCAAAACCTTTCTTGATTCTGATTTGAGTCATTATGACATGCAATTTCTGGATAAGGTATATGTTTATTGGCTTGCCTACTGTAGTATTTCAGGACCAGAAAATTTGGTATCCTTGAAAACTTTGCACAGTCAAATGCAGTCCAGTTATCATGATGAAAGTTTCATGCTATCCATTGATTGAATGATAGCACTAAAATTGTGTAACAGTACCTGAAGGGTTGGTGTGGGAATAGCCATTATCAATAACACATGAAAGTTCTGGTTTTACATTTAAATGCATACATAGTTCCACTCAGTGGTAGGTTTATCTTAAAACTAAGCTTAACCCATTGCACACTAAGCCATAGATTCCTTGGAGTAGGGTCTATGGAAAATGTGTGTTGTACTGAAATCATATCGTTAAAAAGAAGACAGTTCAAAGAAGAGGGCAACAATTCTGCCACCTGCACCACTTGAGAGAACCTGGGGTCTGCTTCATAAAACTTGTTATCAATAACAAATTGCAATAACTGTTATAAGCTACTGAAATCCTTAAATATAATTGGCTGAGAGCAAATTTGTCATAGTAATGTGGCGGTTGTTACTGGTAACAAGTTTTATGAAATAGGGCCCTGGTCCTCAAGATCTTGAACTCATGCTAACCCATGTTTGTTCTTGATGCTCTACGTAGGTCTCGGCCAAGCAGCAGGAGATGGATGGTCAGTTCACCGCCATGAACAGAACGGTCTTGCTCCTCAAGAAGTATGGCCAGGCTCTGCCCCAGAAGACCAAGGCCCTCTACGATGCAGCACCGGGCCGTTGGAACAATCTCAAGACCAAGGTCTCCCTGGCCAAACAGAGACTTGGACCTAGGATCCAGGAAGAATCCGCCAGTATTACAAAGGTAAGTTAAGATTTGTATGTTTCACCTTTGCAGAAAAGGCCTGTATCATTATCCCATAATAGCCTTTTGAATTAACAATACATTTTAGTAACATATTTACAAGTACATATGATATGGAACGGATATGGGATAGGTAAAAAGCAATAGAAGAAATACAGGCTCATATAATGCTATGCTTCTTATCTACTAGTATTTTTTATAGGGTCTTGCTAAGCTTGGTGAACAAGTGGAGATATTAGACTCTTCACTCCCTGTCTCAAGAGGTCTATACCTGGTAGTGTTCTTTGACCATTATGAGAGTTTTGATAGATGTTTCTTCTCTCTCTCTTTCTCTCATGGATAAAAAATAAACCATTTCAATACAGATATACATTTTATTGATTCTTTTAGCTCTTTGAAGGATCTTGCTGAGTTTGGTGAGAGAGTGGATGCTCTAAATTCTGCACTGTCTGAATCCAAGGTTTATACCTTGGAGATTTTCGTTGACAATTATGATGGTTTTGATAGATATTTCTTCTCTCTCTCTCTGATAAAACATAAACCATTTACAAACATTACATTTTACTGATTCTCTTATCTCTTTGAAGGATCTGGCTGAGTTTGGTGAGAGAGTGGAAGCTTTGAATTCTGCACTATCTGAATCTGAGGTGTATACCTGGGAGTGTTTCCTTGACGATGCCTTCTCAGAAATTGACAAGTTTCAAAGGAAGCTGGAAGAACTGGACAATGAGGCTCAGGTAAAACATGCAGTGCAGATTTGTTTATTTCTATTTTTTCTTATTTTTGTATATTTTTCTAGTTTTATTTACACAGGGGAAGATTGTCAGTTGCAAAACTGCTTTCCACAGTGGCCCTGTCAGCTTACAGTTAATACATGATTAGTTTAAAAATTACAGAAAATCAATCCATTGTAGAAATTAAGTGCTGGAAATCTATCTGTGTACATATTGATTTGAATAAACTGAAAATAATCTATCAGAATGAAGAGGAGTTGAAAGACTTTTTGAACAAAAATTTACAAATGGTATTGAGATTCAAAGTAATATATTTCATTTTCATGCAGGAAGCTGCACCTACAAATATCACTGTTTTTAAGATTATGAAGGCATTGAGAGACATTTTATTGGAAATGTTTGATATTACATTGAGATGATAAATGTGTTACTTTTTGATGACTGTGAGGAGCTGATGAATAGCATCACATATAGGTAGTTTCTTGTGAAGTGTTAGTTCCTAGTAAGATGATTTATATGAATATTTAAACAATTTACATCATTTCCTTATAATAATGCCATGGACAGCTACTGTATTATTTCATCCAGTGAGGTAAAAATTGCATGTTTAATAGAGAATGTGATATCAGATGAGCTTGCACACTATTCATTTTATTGTTCAAAAATGTGCTTCTTATGTGATAACAGTTTCTTTTATTTTGCACCGAAGCCGCACAAACATATCAGCTACATGTATTGGCCATGTCTGATGGACTTTTCTTTGCATGATTGTTTTGTTTATTTTCGCAGTTTGTTTTCCATACTTTATTGTTGAAATTTTGCTTAGAGCTTTTAGAATTATTGTGTCTGCTTTGCTTTGAAAAAAAAAAAGAACAGATGAATATGGTAGTGTTGCTGGAAAATATGCTGTAGTACTATGGAAATTTGTATTCAATCTGTGATGAAAATTTTATGCATAAAATTCTGCATCTTGAATGAATTGATTTATGGGGCAGGGCCTATTTCTATATTTAAAGCAAAAACTTGTTACTTTGAAATTACAGTCAATAATCCAGACTTGATTGGCTCAGCCTGCACCTCAGTTGTTGTATCTTATGTACTTTTTGTAATAGATTTCAATTTATTGTTTGCTTCACCCTCTAGAAAATTGGGTGGCCATTGAATGTCTTGGTTTTAATGCATCCTACATGATAGTAAAAAATGAATGTATATTATCAGCTGTTCCAAATTAAATGTTATATTCATTCACTTCGCCAGCACTAAGCAAGAAATATAAACTTTACTTCTTTCATAATAAAAAATACTTTCCATTTTATGGTGCAGAATCTCTTTTATGTGCTTTAATACCATGTATATGCATCTGCATGGTTGATGAAAAAAAAAATATGTAGCCAGACTTGAAAGTGAAGATTTATATTATATTGACTGGCCTTGAGGGGAATATCGAAAATGTTGCCCGCAAAATGAATCATATTGTCCCGAGTCGAAGACGAGGGCAATATGGATCTTTTAAGGGCAACATTTTCGATATTCCCCGAAAGTAGAGCCAGTCAATATAATTATTATTACCTACAGCTATAGGATGATGCAAAATTCAAGCCTATCATTTTGTAGCAATGACAAACATGTCTGCTAATTGCCTGTCCGTCCCTCTGATTGCAGCTTATTCAGGCAGGTATGTAAACCTGGCTAAGCGATTGTGACGTAAATGGTTACCTGGCGTATTCATTGTTTTTAACCTCTATCGCGTACATCCCCCACTGCGCGTTTGCACTTTGCTAAATGCGCGCTTATACAAGAAAGGTGGAATATGGATATTATGGACCGATAATTTAGTACACAGGCGCAATAGGAAAATGACAAATTTCGCGGAGGAGGGGAATATGAATATTATTACCCTAGTCATGCAGCTGAGCCCTGGCTGAACCATTGTGACGTATTTTGTGTTGAGTGAATCAATTAGACAGACAAAATACGCGCTTATATCTTGTCTCCAAAATGCCTCATTCAGGTAATAATGCATTTTATTCATCCCAACTTAGCTTTGTGACCCTTGTCTTGTCCATTTGCTTTTTCCTTATTTCCCTGCTTTACAATTTTTGCTGTTCTTTATGTCATGTAGGACCTGATTGAGCTTCAAGATCTCTTAGAGACAGCTGTAGTGAATTTCACCATCTTGCCAGAGTAAGTTGTTAATATCTTCTCTGAAAAATATCATAGATTTAGGGAATTGACTTTCAGAAGTGTTAAGAACATGCCGGAATTGTAATGGACACTGCTTGCCTTTTTGCAAGAAAACCTTAGATAGAATCCAATTACAGTCAGACCTGTCTCAGTGCCATCTCTCTATAGCAGCCACCTCCCTACAGTAATGCCCACTGAAATTGGCTGCCATGGAGATAAATTATGTGTTTAAGAACCTCTTTTGATAGCAGCCACCAGTCCACAAAGGCCACACTTTTTGTTTCTGTTAGATGGCCACTATAGGAAGGTTTCACTGTAGGTTTAATGCATGTGTTTACCTTGATTTTCTGCCTACTCCATTCTTAAAGAAAATGTTGTTTTGTTAGATACAGTCATTAGCTTCACATTCTCCATGAGGTGCAGGACACTGTAAGAACCTTATAGAAACATCAGCAGCAGGAGGAAGCAGGAAGAAGCATGATAATGAAATACAGTAAAACCTGTCTATAATGGCCACCAAGGGAAACAGATAAAGTGGCCACTGCAAACAGGTGGCTGCTAAAGGCAGGTTCCATAACACATATTTCTTCTTGGAAGGAGACTATTAAAGTGACCACTATAGATAAAGTGGCCTTGATGAATAGGTGGCAACTAAGACAGATTTGACTGTACCCATAATTCAGATATCTTTTTGTTTTGCTCATTTCTGCTTCAGTGCAAAAAATGTCATTTCACTGTCTTTTGCCACAGGTGCCGACATGAGCTACACAACCTGCATGAGGTCTGGGACACCGTTCGGACATTACAGGAACAGCAACAGGAATGGAAGCAGGAGAGATGGCAAAGCATGAACACCAAGTACCTCAGAGAAGCTACCAATGATCAGCTGACGACTGTGAAGACACTACCTGACGAGACACACAGCTGGGACGTTACACGAGGACTAGAAGAATCTATCCTTGTCATACAGGTGAGATACATCTTTTTGTTTCCTTTTGAAGATTAAAATCAGAAGTATGTATTCCATTTAGATGTACTCCCATCTTCATTTGTCAGAAGTGTATGGTTAGATTTAGGTGTAGGGTTAGGGTTAGGTATCTTGGCTGGTCTGGTAGTTTAAGATGAAAATCTGAATTTTGATAGTGTAGGGTGCAATGTTTTAATGTTTATATGAACATTCTGCACACTCGCCTCCTTTTCGCGCATTGTACATAGTCGTCATCCCAGTATAGAATCAGGTGTGAGCTGGGATTATCTCAACAAGTAAACAAGGATTTAAGCTGTTGAGCAATAAAGGATTGAGCATGTGTCATATAGTCCGAATTTTAGCACGGATGGTATCAAGCAAATGAGGAATACAGATATCTCACCTTTCTAACAGAAGTATTGAATATTTGATTCACAGGCTTGTCTTCCACTGATCGAGGATCTCAGCAACCCAGCCATGAGGACTAGACACTGGAAGCAGCTAGTACGGGTCACTGGGGGCGCCCTTGTCATCGACAATGAAAGCCTCATCAACATGACCTTTGGACAACTGCTTCAGCTTGGCCTTCAGAGTAAGTTGCATGTTCCCAAAGACCGGTGTTATTTTCATTCTTTCTCTTTTCTTATGCAAGATCCTCAAATTTTGTCAGTATTTCTAAAATCTGAGAAAAGCGATAGGAAATAGATGATTAAATTTGTATTTTCATTCTGTGGATTAATGATCTTTTATCTTAGGGAATACCAGTATGAACTTTCTGTTAAGAGATAATTCACTTTTATGATTTTTCAATAAATGAGAAATACACTTTCCTGTGTATGATAAATTATCTTCAAATGGATGATGTCTTCCATCAATGTCTGAATGGGCATAGTTTTTGCAGTCATCAATGACTGATTATGTGTCCAAAGATGTTAATACCAGGTACATAATAACCTCTTTATAATCACTTCATGTTTCCAATCTGTTGGGAAAGATTGATGAATATTTTGATGAAATAAAAAATAAAAGATTTGAATCTTCAGAGTAAACATTGATTCCATGTTAAACACATGAAATCGATTTCAAGTGTCATTTTTAAAAATACTTTTCTTTCAGAAATGTACCTAATTTTCCTATATATCCTTTCAGACCACGTAGACGAAGTAAGAGCCATCGTCCAGAGAGCAGTCAAGGATGTCACCATAGAGAGCGCCCTCAAGACATATGAAGAGATCTGGCTCAGCAAACTATTTGACCTTCGACCTCATGTTCGTTGCGTCGTAGGGGGGACCAGTGAGAAGAATGATAAAGATGTAAGTACTTTTTCATGATGGAGCAGAATTTAGCCTCAGCTTTATTCCATTGGACCCCCCCTCCCCCCCACCCCATCTGTAAAGTACATGTAGGTGTTCAGTCTGCTTGCTATATGAGTGGTGTGGGAAGGCATTGGCAGTATTCTTTGGAAAATTCACCTGTTGACCGAGTTATTTTCTGTCCAGTTTGGTCTTATATTTTTTTTGACAGGAACAAATATGCAAAGCTAGTACAGTCAAACCTCTCTCAGCGGCCACCTCTCTTTAGCAGCCATCACCCTATAGTGCCTATTGAAATTGGCTCCCATGGAGATATATTATGTTTTGAAGAACTTGTCTATAGCAGCCACCTATCTTTAACCCATTTGTGACAGAGGTCCACATTTTGTGGTTTGGCCTAATATCTCTTGATGCAAAGCCCTAAAAATCATACCAAATACATGAGCAGAAAGAGCACAAAATTCTACACAAACTGTGCCCATTTTGGTTGCTTCAATATTCGTTGTTTGATGCTAAAATTTTTTTAAAGGAAAATAATCATTTAAATCCTTAAATTGGCAATGTGATAGAAAGTTTAAAATCAGCATTTTCCCCTGCAAATTGGCAACTTTTTGACTTCTCATCATACATTCTGTCAATTTATATTTATTTCAGATACATGATGTTTTATAAGAAAAATGTAGCAATAAAAGAAAAATGTTGGTGTTGCCAACTTGAAGAATAAAAGCTGATCAAATTAGGCTTTAAATAATTCCTGTCACGAAAGGGTAAAGGCCACACATTTTGTTTCCCATGGGTGGTCACTATAGACAGGTTTCAGTGTATATTGATTATGTCGGACCGCTATGTGTACCCGTCAGACTTTTGGGTTGGAAATTTTACATTGGGGGAAAAGGTAATCGAGAGAAATACAAATGATTGAAAAGGTTTTCAATTGTAAAAGGCTCTTCTGCCTTTCCACCACAAAGGATGAAAAAGAATGGTTTTGGAGATTTGATTTCACTTCAAAGTTTGTCAGATTTACTTTTAATAAATTTCCCACTGATATCTGGTGTTGCTTGCATAAGATTAAGTATACAAAAGCATTTAATATCCATATGGTTACATGTTCCTCTCTCGCCCATGTACCTTACAGCAACATTCCGACACCAAGAGTGAGGTCTCTCAGAGCCAGAGTGACCTTGGTACTGCCATCACCGAGACACGATCTCGACGTCGAACCATGAGCAGGATGTCGGCGCTGACCCTCGGAGCTGGTCGTCAGAAAAGAGCCAGCGTGTCTTCTTTACCAGCATCACTACTCAACCTGGGAGATGTAAGATCATGAAAAATCTTCTAGTGTTTCTGGCCTAACACTTTCTATTGATTTCTGTTCAAGCCTTTTGTTTTATTGCTATAGTATATTATCGCCATAAAATGTCCTTTATGATAATTTGTCAGTGTAATCCTTATACTTCAGAGATTTTTATTAGCGCCATTATGAGTTTTTACTCATGGATAGGTGATTCAATAAAGGACATTATCTGTAACAGGAAAGAAAAGGACAATTTGTATTCATATGTGTATTGTTTATCATACCGTAATTCTGTTTATCTTCAAGAGGACATGCACTTTTCCTAATGACTCCTGTTAACTAGTGGATCATCTTAGTGATCACTGAGTCTGCTACAGAATAGAAACCAACTTGTGTAATGAAAATATCAATTTCTGTTTTACAGGACACTGGCCAGCTATTCCTGCTCAAGGACACTGACCCCATCTTCACTGAGCTGGAATCCCACCAGGTAGCGCTACAGGGTATGCAGAGCAGCAGTGCAGCAGGGTCCTTCCTGGACGAAGTCACCAAGTGGCAAAAGAGGCTGCAGACCATTGAGGCTGTCCTGACGGTGTGGCTGGAGGTCCAGGAGAAATGGGTCGAACTGGAAGAGGTAAGAGGTCTTCTCATTCATTGAAAGTATAGCATTTAGTGCTGGCATTCATGTAGATTATGGTGTTAGTGTTGTTAATGTAAGTGTTGGTGTAGATGTTGATGGTGTCAGCTTTGGTGTTAGCTTCGATGTTGACATTGGTGTTGGTGTTGATTCTGTCTGCACTGTGTGTTTAGAGGTCCATGAGAAATGGGTGCACTAGAAGAGGTGAGAAATGTGCAAGTTTATTGCTAGTGGTGGTGGAGTTAGTGTATCCATTGATGAGGATAATTATCTTGATGAAGGGAGTAGGCATGAACCTTGGAGGAAGTTGCAGTACTGCTTTTCTTGTCGAAAGATAAAACCTGATGGTTGGAGCGCAATCTAAGTTCTTTCAAAGTTTCTATTGGTTCAACCACTGTGACCTTGTCTGGCTCTAATGGGATCTTGTTTGGTAGTGATATCTCAACAGAGCATAATCAATACTTGATGGATACAAAGCTCGAGATAACTTGGTTTGAGTCTATGGAAAATGTATGGTATCCTGAAATCAAAATGTATTCAACGGGATTACAAACTGTTAAATAGTGAAGAAAGTGAAGAGAAAGGGGAGGATGAAAGAATCTCAAGAGTAGTTAGGATTTTAACACATTTTTCATGGAATGAATTTGTGTGACATGGACGTAAGCATAGATAATTTGCCATTCTGTGGAATAGCCTCCCAAACTCTCTGAGAAACATAGACACAATAGACAAGATTAAAGCTGCTCTTAAAACTCACTTTAATTAAAAATGTATCTCTCTTCTCTTTCTTTTCTTTTTCTCCAAACGTGCATCTACTTAGGACATACCTTTGTAATGTGTTATGGGCTATACAAAAACTGCTCATTATTATAATTAGTATTACTATTTTTTTTGCTCCCCTACCAGGTATTCAGTGGAGCTGACGTGAGAGCATCTCTGTCCCATGAAGCCAGTCTGTTCATATCAGCTAACAGAGACTTCAGACTCCTCATGAGAGCATCAGAGAAGAATCCCAATGTCCTTCAATGCTGTCAGAGAAAAGGTAACTGCTTGTTTTTTAATGAGTTATGTATTCTTTATCAGTGAAATTTGATGTGAATCCCATTGTGCTGCCATCCTAGCCAAGCAAGTGTTCACCACGGTCTGTGAGGAAATGAAAGATATTCAAACTGATCAAGAACAACTTAAAAGA
Source organism: Echinometra lucunter (assembly GCA_029962745.1). NCBI lineage: Eukaryota > Metazoa > Echinodermata > Echinoidea > Camarodonta > Echinometridae > Echinometra > Echinometra lucunter. The sequence continues at coordinate 11,381,114 of CM057162.1, forward strand.
AGTAATGAATTGAATTGGATTTTAATGTATTCAGTGGTATATGTTTATGAAAGTGGGCTGTGATCAAAGCAAAATATAAAAAATATAACTGAAATGAATGAACAAGCTGAGAAATCCTCAACTATTTCTCAAAGCTTCTGAAGGATTATTACACCTGCAAATGACAAAATATATGTGTTTACAATGATTCAGTATAAATATAGTGTGATAGAGCAAAATTAAATGAGCAGTTGATGCCAATCGCAGAAAATTGTATGATGTCATATCAAATATAGGCCGCAGTTGAAATTTACAGTGTCTAGTCTATAGACAAGTCGATGCAACGCGAGTAGTAAGCTATGTTTATCATGATCCTTGTTTATGTGTTTACCATCAGCTATCCTGGGCCTTCTGGAGAAGATGAACAGCAACCTGGAGATCTGCAGACGCTCCCTCCTGCAGCATCTTGAGAGACGCAGACAGAGGTTCCCAAGATTCTACTTTCTTTCAATGGAGGATGTGCTTCATATTGTATGCAATGGTAAGTTGAGGTCATTGTCATTGTCTAGGTCACACCATAGGTCAATGACATTGTCAAAGACAGGTGTAAGTGAGGTTTCTGTGTTGCAAGAGACATTGAGGGCGTAAGAAAAAGGTTCTGCAGGTTCTGTATTCTCTTTATTCGGGATCTGCTTTATATTGATTGCATTTGTAAGTTGAGTTCAGTTTCATTGTCAAGGGTGCATCATAGTTCAATGACTTTGTCAAGGTTGAGGTGGTTTCAGGTTCCGGTGTTGCATAAAATCTTGAGAGGTACAGCACAGGAAGATGTTCTCAAGTTCTTGTGGAAGATGTGCTTCAAATCATATTTAATGGTAACTTATGACCTCAGTGACATCATGAAGGTCACACTCCAGGTAAATTTGAGTATAGATTTTAATGATAATAAGCGTTCATCGGTTGCCCCTTGCCTCTGGCACTCTTGACCAATCCAAGGTCATAACTGTGCCAACCTTGATACCTTCAAATCAAAGCTTAAAACTTATTTTTTCCTGGCAACTATGTGAGTAATATGTGACGTATTGAGGGTGCTAGGTGCCTTTGAATGTTCTGCAGACAAATGCTGCTGTATAAATGCTGTTCATCATCATCATCATGGAAATGAAAGTCCAGCTGAATGTCCCTTTTGGCAAGAAATGTATGAAGCAAGGTGAAATTTGTCCATGCAAACTACTACTATCCATCCGCGTAGCCAAGGGGGGGGGGGGTGATGGGGGCGGTCACCCCCTCCAAAACACCAACAAAAAAGAAAGAAGAAAGAAAAAAGTAGGGAAAAAAGCATGAGTGAGAAAGGAATAGGTAAGAGAATGTAAGAAGAGTGGGAGCAGATAAGGAACAATTCAAAGAAACATCGCAGCTTCCGCGCTTTGTGCAGGAGGGGGGAAACTCCCTCTCGCTGCACGCTTTCCCCTGGGAGCGCGTGAAGTGTGCTCCGTAAATGATTCGTACGCTTCGTGTGTTCACTACCGCCCCCCACCCCCCCCCCCCTCCCAAAATGAAATCTTAGCTATGCCACTGCTACTATCTTGAAAAATACCTTGAATTATTAAACGATATTTCTTTCTCTTTCAGGGTATGACCTCAACCAGGTAAACCTTTACCTTCCAAAGCTATTTGAGAACCTTGGCAGGTTGGAGTTTGAGAACGATGCCTCCGAGGCTTCAGAATGTAACTTCCAGGTGACTGGTCTGATCAGTATGCTGGGTGAAAAACTTCCACTCAAACAGGTGAGGAACCCTTCCTTTTGACTGTATGAGAATGCCAGTAGAAGGAAATTGAATGATAATGCATGTCACCCAGAATAGATCATGCAAGTGTCTATTGAATTTGAGTTTATGGGAAATGTCTGAATGATGTATTGGCGTAAATCCGGGGGGGGGGGGGGGATATATCCTCCTACTTTTTCAAGAGGGTTATGACATGTACAAATATTCTCCCACTTTTCAAGGAAGTAATGATATTTTAATTGAACAGTTTGTAAAATTTTTGATAATCTGTCATAAATGACCATCATATTTTAGAATTTCCATTTGAAAATGCAATTAAGAATCAGAAAACTGGTTATTTTTGGCTTGCTCACTTCACTTGTTCGCATATAAAAATCAAAATATGTATAAGGGGGTCTGGTGCGGGTGGCTGAGGGTGTGTGTTTATACTTAGGTGTGAGTTCAACAGAAATAAATTGGCAAGAAAGTTGATTGCCCCCCCCCCCCTCCTCAAAGTGGATTTATGCCGGTGGATTGATGAGATGTTTCAAATGTTTATGTATGTTGTCTTTCCATAACCATTATCTCTATAGAAGTTATGAAAATGGGTCACATGATGATTATGATTTCACTTATTCTACAGGTTATATCCTGTGAGGGTCCCATCGAGAATTGGCTTGGCAACCTCATCCCCATGATCAAGACTTCCCTGCAGCACCAACTTACCTCAGCTCTGGCCCATGAGACCATGGACTTTCAGGTCTCCTTACAGAGTTCTATGCAGTCGGAGGGTCTAGGACCTGGGCCTAGGAAGGAGAGGGAGATTCACAGTGCTGGGGCTAGGAAAGTCACGGTGGGGAAAGATGAACGAAAAGGTAAGAGGGAGATAGAGATGGATGGATAAATAGATAGATAGATGGATAAAGAGAATGTTAGAGAGAGAGGAGAGACAGAGAGAGAGAGAGGCAGATGGAAAAAATGATCTAAGCAGTCGGTTATGCGAGAACCTGATATTAGCTATATGTTTCAAGGACAGTCATATCCCCGGTATGTAGAGTTGTAATGATAATTTACAACAGAAACTTCCTGTTTTTTTAGTATGATTTGGAATCTTGTTTTTAAGTTATTTTCTATTAGACCAAGTGTTCTGAATTTATTAGAGTGTGTGGCATTCGGAATATGTTAGCATTCTTTTGCTTTTTGAATAGAACAAAGACCTCGAGCATCAGGATTAATTTTCAGCCATACATTTAAAAAGTGTGCTTGTGTTTGAGGACAGTTTTGTAATGATGGATATTGATGAAATCATGGCTGTTTTGTTTTTCTGAAATAGGTGGTACAGGCAGCCGCTCTGGCAGCAGGGCTGGAAGCAGGACCGGACAGAGGACCAATGCCGGCAAGAGGCCCGGTACCAGAGAATCCCAACGGGAAGGACCCCCAGAGGCCCCCAAGGAACCCCCTACCAAGTCATGGATGCTCGAACATGTGACGGAGGTGGTCTACCTAGCTATGCAGATCCAACTTGGGGACCAGGTTGAGAGAGGCTTGAAAGCAGTAGACGGTGGAGAAAAGGATTCACTGAAGGTAAGAAAGTGGGTTATTGCAAAGATGAGGATGATTGATGATGCTGATGATGATGAGAGAGAGAGAGAGAGAGAGAGAGAGATAGAGAGAGAGACAGAGAGAGAGTATTGGATATTTGAATATGTGACGGAGGTGGTCTACCTAGCTATGCAGATCCAACTCGGAGACCAGATGCAGAGAGGGTTGAAAGCTGTAGATGGCGGAGAGAAGGATTCACTGAAGGTAAGATAGTGGGTTATTGAAAAGATGAGGATGATTGATGATGCTGATAATGATAAGAGAGAGAGAGAGAGAGAGAGTATTGGATATTTGAATATGTGACAGAGGTGGTCTATCTAGCTATGCAGATCCAACTCGGAGACCAGATGCAGAGAGTGTTGAAAGCTGTAGATGGCGGAGAGAAGGATTCACTGAAGGTAAGGTAGTGGGTAGTCATAGAGAGAATAAAGAGGAAGAGAGGGGAAAGTGAGAGGAAGAGGGAGCAACAGAGAGAGGGAGAGAGAGAGATTATTAAAGAGAGAGAGAGATAGAGAGAGAGATAGAGAGATAGAGAGAGAGAGATTAAGAGAGAGAGAGATAGAGAGATATATATAGAGAGAGAGAGATAGAGAGATAGAGAGAGAGAGAGATAGAGAGAGAGAGAGAGAGAGAGTGGAACAGAATGAGAGGAATGAGAAGTGAAAAAGATACATTTGTAGCTGTGAGAGACCAAAGTAGAAGGAGGGAAGAATGGAGGGGAAAAGGAGAGATATCACAAAATAAAAAAAAGAATGAAAGATGACAAAAAACATGAAATAAATTGTGGATAGAGATTATAAGGATAAGTGCAATAATGAAGAATAAAATTTAGCCCAAAGGAAGAGACTTTGTTCTCTCATTTTCTAATATACAGTAGATTATGGATAAATGCATTAAAATCTAAACAACGGAATTTCTTATGGTGAATGAGGTCATGTCTTGCAATACAAAACTGCTGTGTATTGTTGACCCTAGCTACATACCTATAGGGACACAGCTACATACATATTGGAACATTAGAATAAACTGTTGTTTTGACATTTGGCTGATAGGAGTTTTGATTTTTTTATATTTTCAGGATATGTTGACAAAGGTGAACAGCAGCATCCAATCAGCCGTAGTCATGCTGAAAGGCATTGAAGATGAGAAAGAGAAGAAGGCAAGACTGAGGAAAGAGCTGAGAAAAGAAGGTAAGAAATCAGTAAAGATAAAAAGTAATTTTAGTCCTTTTTGTTTACATGTATTTTCACCGTTGATGAGT
>CM057162.1:11386221-11410221 GCA_029962745.1 Echinometra lucunter
AAAGCAAGTCAAAGAATTATTAGGAATAACAGATCTTTCGTGAATGAAATACATATTTTTTACACTGTTATTTGTACTCCATGAAATGTTACTGTCACAATGCTAAAATTGCTCCAAAATGTTTCAGGAGGCAAGGCAATAGAGATTGTGGTCAGTTAAAAGATCTTTATGTATAGTTTTATTTTTGTGGTATAAAACTTTGACATGCAGTTGCTGTCTTAGGCCCCCATTCAGGCTTGATTAGGAAAACTGTATAAAGAAAAAGAAGAAACAAACAAAGTTTAACATACAAACAAAAGCAGCAATGAAAGTTATTTGTAGGAAAACATGCATTTACATGTAGCTGCATTTAATAAGAGCTCATACACTTGATCGACTGTTAGAGAAACAAAAACAAAGAAAAAAAAGAAGAAAAGTGAAGTGCATATATACTTGTATTCTTTCTGATCTTTGTTAATTGTACTGCATGGAAGACTGGCAGTTTCTAGGAGCAATTTAAAGCCCTGTTGCAGAATGGGATCTTACGAAAATTAATGAAGACATCTGTGGTGTACAAGCTGTTAAGGTTGAAGTGTATTTTCTTTTCTTTTTGTACCCTGCAGGTGCAGATGCACAAAACGATTTGACGGTGTCAACACCAGGAAGTTTATCTGTGAGGGAAGGAGATACTGTAACGTTAGTGTGCACTTATGAACCGAAGACACAACCAGTATACTTCGGTCTTCTTTCATGGCAAATGGGAGACGTAGTGTTAGCATCATACACATGTCTGACTTCTTGCAGCCGAACAAATGCAAATACTGAACATTATACGCTGGACGTTGACTTAAGATTCAGTGGGAATTTAACTATTACTGGTGTTACACTTGAAGATGATAATGTATATCAGTGTTCGGCATCAACTATTGACGGAACAAGTCAGAGTATTTCCCGCCTCATAGTAAACGGTGAGGTTAACACTTTAAAGTTGTACGCCAAAGCTAATGATATTTTAGTTCATAATAATCAAAATGTGCCAAAATCAAATCAAATCAAAAAGGCCAACAGGCTGAGTTTTGTTTTATTAGACACCAAATGTTCATGTTTATGAATTATGATACGCCAGTTTAATAATTTGAAAAAAAGAAGTGGATTTCTCATGATATTGGTCATATTCAACTTTACATTGGTTTCCGAAACCTGATGTATTATACTGCTGCTAAGCATGTACATTTGGAAAATTACTCTGTTTATATCTTGCAGTTGTACTGTTTGTCAGTTTTCCTATTGTTTTTATTTTTTGTTTTTGCTTATGTTTGGAGCAGACATGTATACTGTCAGGAAATGCATAATCATGAATACTGCAGACTGGAGAAAAAAAAAAGTACCAGAAATGACTGATGTCGAAATAAAAGAATTTATTAGAGCTTGTTTGCTCCTTAATTGTAGCCTCAGATGCACAGCAGGGGATTTGAAAAAAAAAAAAAGAAGAATGTGCGACTCATGCTCATGCTCCAACCAAAATTGCTTCCTCTCACTTTAGTACATGTACACAGATTGCAAACTAAAATTTAACTTAGGACCTAATGAATCTTTGATGAATCTAATCCCAGAGCATTTGTTGCTAAAGCATGTGTTAGGGCACCAATGAACAATGATTTGTAAGCCTACAGTTGTATTTCAGATGACTTTAAATGACTTTTATTTTTTTATTCTTACTGGTAGTTCCTCCTGTAAGTTTAAAGTTATCAGACACCATGACACCCAATGGCCATCAACAGGGGGACATCGTCCCTGTCCTCTCAGGCCAGTCTTACACTTTCACCTGCGCCACCCAACCTGGTGCTAACCCCGCTGCTGACCTGGAGTGGACCTCCACCACCGCCCAGATCACCCAGAGGCTCAAGAATGACCAGCCAGTGACAGGTAGCAAGCTGACCCTGTCCAGCAGGGATGTGACATTCACGCCAACCATGGCTGACCATCTGACGTCGGTCACTTGTGAAGCCACGCATCTCGCCCTAGATACATCTCTGACCAAGTTCATTCAGCTTGATGTGCAAGGTATGCATGCCCCTTGTTTTTGTCACGATACACAGAGATAGTATAGAGTTTTTGTAATGACTGAAAATACACTCTTACACACTCGAACAGTAAGTGAAATGCAGCAGTATAGGATGCTTGCCAAGTTGCCAAGTCACCCAAGTAACTCAAGGATACCAGATACCTGCATGTATTTAAACCTGCGTGGAGAGTGGCAAATGCATGAATATCTAGCCAAAGGACTGGAAATTGAATCCTGTACCTTGTAATCTGCCTTGATGTGAAACTTATCCACTTGACCAGAACAGAACTACTGGCCTCTGTGAATGTGATTTTCAGCAAGTTTTCATTGTTTTGTTTACATTTACAGCAACCAGTATGCTGCATGATAAACCATTCCAAAATATTTTACACATCCTTTACAATAAAAACAGTAGCATTAATGTTTCAGCAGTATATAGAGGAATATTGTATTGATCCAGCAGAAGCCATATTAGGTTTGGCAGATAATGTTGTGAAAACAGAATTGTTCAGAGAGGAAAAAAAATCATTTGCATGATAAATTTAGTATAAAAACCAGTACTGTTAAATATCAATTGAATCACAAATCATGTTCGCCAGTATAAACCATGCTTTGATTCTATAATGTTTCAATTTCATCTAGTTCCTCCAACCAACGTTAACATTGTTTTCGACTCTGCCATTGTTTCCGATGGTGAGACACTGACCCTGAAGGAAGGAACTTCAAGCACCATCACCTGCCAAAGCCTTGGGACGAGACCAGCTTCAGCCATCACATGGTACCTCAACGGAGTCCCGGTAACGTCCGGGATCAGCAGACCGGAATTTTCCCCTAACTTCGGCGACAGTCGTCTGTCTGATGCATCCAGTAGCATCATTATCCACCCTACCAGAGAGAACCATGAACAGGTTCTCCGTTGCCAGGCAGAAACATTTGGGATCCGCCGTGATACCAGTATTCGACTTTCGGTTGATGGTATGTAGAAGTATTACTCGAAATAGGGTCTTGCTACACATACTCTAGTGACAGTAGGCTTTCTTTACTTGTATCATCATTTCCCTGCTTTATCTAGAGATATCTTATGCTAACCCTTGACCTAGCACAATTCAAATATGCTAGGAGGTCCTCAGAAGTGAGGCCACTGGGTAATCGCATTGTGTTAGGGAAACTATAATTGTGACATACCAGAAGTAAAAACCATATCTCATTTAAACTTGGCAGATACATGTGTATCTGCCAATAATGACTTCAGCACACACAAAAAAAATGTTATCCCACTAAAGATTATTTCTCAAGCATCGTGCCATTATGTTGGAGCCATAAACAGCCTGTCTGAATCATTTAGAAGACAGTTCCTGATATCAGGTGAATGCCTGAAACATGATATGATTGCCCAAGTTTATCCATTCTTCTGATATCTTGGGGTCTTATATCAAGTCCACATACTTTTTCTGAAAAAATTTCCTTCCTTGTCGAGTAGCAATATTGTAAAAAATGTTGGTCTGGGAAATGACAGTTGTACTTGACTCGTGACAGGAAGTTTTAGTAAAGTAATTCATGTTTTGATCCAACCAGGAAATGTACATCATGAAATCCTATTGCAAACTAAAAACAATTAGGATATTTTTAGAATCCATATCTTTTATTTGATTTATCATGTTATATTTCATTTTCGATTTTTTCATAATCTTAAATTACTTGGCATCTATAGTTCTTTATAATTTATGATACTAGTTTTAGTCTCACCCTATTTTATCTCATTTTCATTTTTAATTTACCTTCTTCCTTCTTCTTTCTGTTAATCCAGTCCTCTTCCTATAGACATATAACAAATTAACTAGACGAAAAGCAGCACGCACGAATATCATTACGTGAATGGCTTTAGGCCCCACCTCTTTTGGATCATTTGAAGGGGCCGATAAGCACCCGTTATCGCAATGATATCGATAACACTGTTGCATTATTCATATCTATTGCGCGTGTCAGTATTATTGTGACACTTTGTTTTGATGCGCATTTGTAGCACTTTTATTGTGCATTAACTGTGCATGCGGTAAGCTGATGCGTTTTATGTTTCATAATGCGTACAAAATGAATTATTCATTTTTGATCATGAATATTGATGGGTGCATAGGTCAGCCTTCTAATGAATCAGGACAAAATGGCGGAGCTTTAGGGGCCTGTCTCTTTCATTCTTCCTACACTTTTATTCTTTAATCCATTGATATCCATCTTCCTTGTCCTTGTTTTGATTTGATTTGATTTGATTTTTTGATATCACACAATTCTTTTTCATGGAGTAAAATTGTAGTTATCGCAGTAGTGGCTATAATATTACCATCAATTCTTTTCTTGGACAATCACCCGCCAAACAGGTCCACCAGACCCGCCAGTAATCACCGGTATTCCGGACAACCTCAGTGAAAACCAGCAGACCTCGATCTCATGCCAGGCCGACAATGGCCACCCTTCGCCCACATTCCAGTGGTTCATCGGAAACAGGAACCTGAGCGGTGATGCAACTCTTCAGGTGTCTGCAGATGTCAACAACAGGATCGATGCTACGAGTCAGCTGAGGTACTTGCCGCTGAGGGAGGACAACGGTCTTGCTCTGCAGTGCAATGTCATCCACGATGCGCTCTCGCAGCCATTGAAAGTGATGAGCGATGCCCTGACGGTCAATTGTAAGTTTTGGGATGGGAGAACAATTAGTGTTTTGTTATTTTTTAAATGACATACATAACATATGAATGGTGGTGGTGATGATGATTATGATGATGATGATGATAATGGTGATTATGGTGATGATGATGGTGATGATGATGGTGGTGGTGGTGATGATAATGATGAAAGTTATGGTGATGTTGACTGCCAGTTGTGAGTTTAGGGATGCGAGAACATATTTATAGTGTTTTGTTATTTTCTGAATGATTTATAACATTTGAATTATGATGATGATGATGATGATGATGATGATGATGATGATGATGATGATGATGATGATGATGATGATGATGATGAAGACTGATGGGAAAGTTATTGTTTCTACAATAACAATACAAGAAATACTGGTAACGTTGTTGATGTAAATAGCATTGATGACGTTAGAGTAATGATAGTGTATGAAGAGTATCAGTATTTGACAAACTATATGAAAGAATGAAGATGAATTTGAGAGATATTAGAGGGAGACATATTTTAAATGAATAACAAATCTTTTAAGCCTTTGCAGACTAAAAGATATTTGTGCCCAGTCCTCATCATATGTATGAAATCATGCAAGGGCACTTACATCATTGATCAACTGGTGGCCTAGCAATTACATTATCATGATAATTTCATTGTCATTACTTCATTTCTCATTTTTCGCCATGCTTCTTTTTTCTCTTCTCCTCAGACTGTCCGACCACTGTTGAGGTGACCGTTTGCCCTGAAGTAGAGGCAGGGTCATCCGAGGTCATGGTTTGTCGATCAGGTGCTAGTAATCCAGCTTCTAATCTCGTCTGGACTAAAGGTAGGATCCTGCGGGAGTAACTGCCATGCTATGACTTGGAGCCAATGGCTAACATATTGTCGTCAGATTGTTTTGAGTTATATGCATGTATACTGTGTCCAAAATGTGAGCTCTAAATATTGCATCTGCAAGGTATGAGGAGGTATTCTATGTTGAAGATACAATTCCAAGAAAATGTCATGCCATTATTTGGAGCCTATGACCAACAAATATTCTGTCTGTTTTGAGTTATGTGCCTGTATACCGTGTCCAAAATGTGAGCTCTAAATATTCGTTGGTGGGCTGTTAAAACCTTGTATCTCAAAATTGAAAACTTTGAGGACAGCTCAGAAAAAGTGCTATTTTAGAGTTGGGACATAAGTGGCAACCTTCTTTTGCCTGGAAAGAGTTTTCTACGGGAATTAGGAGACTTTTGCAGACAATATGAGTTTGCCACCATTGCCGTAATTAAAAAATACAGCTTTATCTGAGCTGTCCTCAAAATTGTCAAATTTTGAGATACAAGCTTTTAACCCATAGAGGTACAGTATCACCTCTAGGAGACGCTCTTGCAGTATCTATTGGTCCAGAATGTTGGGCAGTACATATCATACATGAGCAGAAAGAGAAAAATACACTGACAAATTTGAGCCCATTCCCATTACTGTATGGTGTGGCATTCTCGAATTAGAGCAGTTTAAGTGTAACTAATCATTAAACTCTTTAAATTGGCAATGCAGCGAATAATATATAATCACTATTTCTGTGTTCAAATTGGCAATTTCTGATTCAATTTTACAACTATATTTCATTTTGTATCCATATTTATTTTTTTCAAGTTATGTAAACATGGAAAAAAATGATTTGTATTGCCAATTTGAGGATTGAAGATGATTAATTTAGACCTCAAGAAAGCTCTGTACTGCTATGGGTTAACAGCCCACCGATGTATTGCTTCTGAGAGGCTTCGAGAAGATATTCCATGATGTGAGGATTCCATGCTAAAGATAAAATTCCTAGAAAATGTCATTCTATTATTTAGAGCCTCTGATCACCAAATATTCTTCTCTGTGAGCTTCTACATATATGCTTTTATGCTGTATCCAGAATTTAATTTTTAAATGTTGCTTCTTTCAAGAGGTATTGCTAATTAACACATTGAGCACGATTTGACTTCAGTATAACAAGCATTTTCCAGACCCCGGCCTAAGTATATGTATGTGTACATCTCAGTCCTAGTATTCAAGGTTAAAGTATTAAAAGGGGAACATTAATGAAAGTTTAAGTCATTAAAAATAAAGTGATTTTAGAGTACACTTGTCCAAGGGTTCTTGAACAGACCCATATCAGTTTGCAAAACTGATGATCTTAAAGGGAAAGTCCACTCCAGAAGTTTCATTGTTTCAATATGACACTGCTATAAAAACCACTATGTAGAGTTTAGTGGTTATCAAGTACTTCATAATTCCTATAAGCTGTTTATATCTGTATCACACTTGACTTGAGTGGCAATAATTCAACTCATTTTCACAAAACAAAAGTTTTCATACAATAGGGAAACTTATTTCAATGTCAAAAGAGAAACACTTTGTAGTGACTATAGAGCAATATAGAGCAATAATGAGTGTAATCTTTCCTTAACGGGGAGGGGACTTTTGCTTTTAATATCTGTTATGGGATTTACTTTGTGAATTCAAAATATCAAAAGAATTTTGAATACTCGAGAAGGTAATGAGTACATGTAGGTTAATCGACTCTTGAGCATAAATTTCCTTGCAAGTTAAAGGGAATGGCTAACTTTGTGAGTAGCTGATTTAAAAAAATTATCAAACTAAGATGAAACATGTGTATGAGTACTTCTATTTGCTTGCATTTGAAAATGCCGTTATGTGCCTCCCGCCGCGTGATACGCCATTACACTCAGTACGGTAAGGTGAGTCATACGCGCATGCGCACTACTTGTGTCTTTTCTGTGCAACCGACCATCGTATATTTTTCAAACTTTGGTTCACATTTTTGATATTTAAAAATACTTCCTGTGGATATTATACTTTGAAACTTTCAGACTGGTATTTTTACACTGTAACCCTTATGTTTATCCCATTTTCAAGTAACAAAACAAGATTTTTTTAAAATCATAACAATGTTAGCCAATGCCTTTAACACTTGGTTGCCTCCTGTGTTGGCTTTGTTATCTAGTAAAAGCTTCTCTTTTATCAGGGCCCCACACTAACTTTTTCAGAGAGGGTCTGACCTGAAATTTTAGGGTTTGTTCACATTGAGCGTATGTAAAAAATGTGTAGATTTTGGGTGTCCAGACCATTTTTTTTTTTTTTTTTTTTTTTTTCTTGCTCAAGTGTCCCAGGGGCTTTCAGTATAGAGCTCTGTCTTAATGCTCACCGTGTGGAGCTGGGTGATGCAAATATTTTGATGAATGTAATCTGTTTTGTATAACTAATACTTTCTTCAAAATAAACCTGTAGTATATTTGTATTTTAGAGAACTGTTGCTAGGCTTACACCATGAGCATCCTTGGATAGTGTGTGTGCTCTATATAAAGTTTACACTAGTATTCTTATTATTAATCATATTTTTAGGGGCTTTTTTTGTCTTTTAGTTGTAAATTTGTCTTTAATTGTTCCTGTTTGTTGAATTAAACCAAAGGTTATTATTAAAAGCATCTATTTGTCATGGTTGCATTTTGCTAGGTGTTGACATAATCAGCGAGCCGAGTGCCCTACAAACCCACTTTGAAGAAAGCGGCGACCCGCTCGGAACACGGACCGCGCTGAGTTACATGAGAAACTTCACCAAGGACGACTATGAACAGAGCTTTATGTGCTGTACTACCGTCAGTCCTTCATGTGATTTGACGGTCTGCTCAGAACCTTGCATTCCTAATGTCAAATGTGAGTATGAAGGTATACTTTTAGCAGGGTTCCAACAGTCATGGAAAATGAAATAAAAAAAAGAAGGAATTCCCAAAGCATTGGATAGTCATGAATATTGATCATGAATGTTGGCTTTGTTTGTGTGACTGTGGCAGCCATCCAGTTCATGGTATGGATCTCATGTAAGTACGTGCATAATGTAAAACCTGCTGTAGTGACCACCTGCATAGAGGAGGTGCTGTGGCTCAGTGGTAGAGCAGTGGACTCTTAACCAGAAGTACCTGGTTCAAAACCAAATGGATGCTCTAATGCCCTTTGGTAAGGAATTAATTTAACACTGGGGTGAATGCCCCCCCCCCAAAAAAAAAAAAAAAAAAATTGTTACAAATTATTAATCTTCATTACCAAGGGAGGAAACCTTTGGTCCCCTAGTTGCTTACTAACAAGCATACATACGCTTTCAGGTAAAATAACCAATCAACCATTTAAAGGTTGCATGTTTATAAGTGGGGGGGGGGGGGGGTCCCTTGAACAGAGCTTCTTGGAGAAAGCATTATTTCAGGAATCTGCTAATGTACATAAAGACAACTGCCTATAAAGACCACTTTATCTGTCTCCTAGGAATGGTCTTTATATACAGGTTTCTATACAAATGCTTTACTAATATCTCTCAGATGCCCCTGAGATGCCAGATGTCTCCCCAACCCTACCAGGCAACTTTATCTCTGAGGGCACCGCCAATCTGGAGTTCACCTGTCGGGCCAAAGGCAACCCCAGGCCTGCCCTGACCTGGGTAAAGGTTGGCAATGAAGGCTTGATGCTGGATCAGCTTACTCAGGAGGATGGCTCGCAGCGGCTGAGGTTTCTGGAGGTGAGGAGGGACCATGCAGGCATGTACAGATGCATCGCTAATAACAACATTCCTCCCAGGAGCAGTACGGATTATCAACTCATTGTGCATTGTAAGTCGATGGCGTATATGATTGCTTGGTGGTGGCGTTACTCACAAATCAGCTCAAATCAGTCTTTTATACACTGAAAACAATTCTGATAGTTCTTTTTTTTTGTAAATATAAATTTTCAGTTGAACCCTTTTCAGTACTTGGTGTATAATCAACCTTCCATTTTTAGAAAAATCATTATCACGAGTTAGGTATAAAATATGTATCAAATGAAATGCATGTACAGTACATTTACATTATTTGACCTCAAATTATTATACTGTACATTTACAAAACATGCTTTTTTTCTATTGTAACGTGTATTTTTTTTAAATGTTGTATTTTCATTTCTATTTGTAAATTTGTTATACATCAGCTTGTTAGCTACTCCAATTCAATTCAATTCAATTCAGTGTAGTTCAATGCACTCACTCACAACCCTTTGTAAAGATGAGCCTGACATACTTCTTTTCATAGTGTGCGAAATAAATGTTTAATTTCCAGCCCATTATAATGATGGAATTTTAGAATTTGGAATTCATTTTTTATTTTAGAGGGCCATTTGCTCTCTGATCCTTGCTTGTTCAAAGCAAACTTGGATTTAGCTCATGGTGTTAGATATGTTCAATTTGATATTTTCTTATGCTTTAGGGCAGTGCCTTTGATTTGTAGCGCCTGTCTTGCAAGAATTTGGATTTTGATGGAAATCGCTGTGATAATTGCTAAAAAAAGGATACCAAATTGGTTTACTTCGGAGATGCATTATAGGATTTTTAAGAAAGCTGTAACTTGCCCTTGTACCATAAATGTCAAAATGTGATCAGAATCAGAGCTTTGGTGACCCAAGTAGAGGATGATTTCAATCCTGCCTATATAAAATCGTTCAAACTGATGAATTCATTTTATACTTTTCACATTCAGTTCCGCCCACCATTCAGAACAAGGCCAACAACCGAACAACTGCCAACGAGGGCAAGAACACCTCTCTAACCTGTATCGTCAAGGGCAATCCCACCCCTGAGGTCACTTGGGAACGCATGGGCAACCATTCTGCAGCACTCTGGGATCGTACCTTGGTGGTGAATACTGAAGTCAACAGTGATTATGAGAGCATTGTGACAAGTACGCTGAATATCATGGATGTTCAGCCTGATATCGACCATGGCAACTACACATGCACAGCACAAAGTGCAAAAGGAATGGATAAAACTGTCATTAATTTAAGTGGCACATGTAAGTCTGATCAGTAACTGTGATATGGCCTTGTGGTGATGATTACCCAGGCAGTTGACTATGCATTGATAACCTGTTTAAAGACGCTCTGTCGTGGGCTTTCATGGGGAACTTGACACCATGGGAGCTTACCCTGTAACAGGTGTTGTCCATCACTATGAGTTTTATGATCAACAGACGTAATGTAATGCTCTATATATTCCACCCTTTGCCCCATATGGCAAAGTCATTATCTCACTTGTTTCCCTGGTCCGAGAATGCCTGAAGCACGCCGAAGAATGTTTATGGTGGGACAGCTAGTTTTGCTCTGCTCCAGGAATGTAGCTCTATTTAACAGGTATTTGTAGTGCTTTTCACAACGTCTGGTGTCAGCAAATTATGATCCATTCCCCATGAAAGCCCACGACTGAATGTCTTTAAGTAATTGCATGTTGATATCTTAATCAGTTCAATGTGAACTTGCTCAGAAATTACCCAAACCTCAAGCACCTGTGTTGGAACGACAGTTTGAACCAAAATTTCAAGAATGGCATTTTTCATATACGCAGAGGTAAACTGCTTTTTTTAAGAAAGAAATGGGTTTTTATTGTTTTTTTTTTATTTTTTAAAATTTTTTTTGTTTTTGCAAGTAGGTCTGTTATTGAATTTGCATTGACACTAGGAGAATTATAAGAAGTAATTTTCGGGACTAAATCATGGACCAGTGTTTAGGCTCACACTTGGAGAGATAAACTGTTTTACAAATATAAAGAAAAGAAAATGCACAGGATTTTAATTTTTTATTTTTGTTTTTGGTACAAAGTGAATGGATTCAATACAAGTGGTGCAACAAAGGTGGTATTGGCATACTAATAACTTCATCTGTGTGTTGTACTGTTAGATACTGAAATATGACTGGCAGTAAGCTGAACAAAACCTGCACTCTTTTTTTTTAAAGTGTTTTGCCGCTGCTTATCTGAATGAACTTTAAGAAACAAATTTCCAGGAATCGAATCTACTGTTGTTGTGATGGGTACCAGAAGATGTTTAATGTGAACAGAGATTTTTCAGTGACATATCGATAACATATCAAACATTAACGATACCAACATTTTGGATTCCCAGTCTGTTCTGATATGGCATATTCTTTTGGATCATTTGCCACATGTTGAAAATGAGTAGGCCGATATATGATTTGCCACATTTTGGACTTGTCTGATATTAAAACAACTTAAAAGAGTATCGAAATAATATGTGATATGATATGTGATACAAGATGATTTTGAAACCAGGGGGGTGTTTCACAAAGACTAAGACAGACTCAAATCACACTTAAAGGGGGTACCCAATGCTGAAACAATTTTAGCTCATTTGAAAGAGCATGATTTTATTAGCAGAAAATCATCTGCCTAAAGTTTTTTTAAAAGTCGTGTTGCCAAGGAAACCCCCAAATGTGGTAAGATTTCAGGACATTTTTGACCCCTCAGCTGTGACCCAGTTTCAACTGGGTACCCACTTTTACGTCAAAATGACGTCAAAGTGGGTACCTTGTCTCGCACTTCTAGCAAAATGCGCGCAAGGTATAATACATATTGTACAGTCCAGCGCGCAGCACAACTGCAATGCGCGAAGCTGGGTACCCACTTTTACGTCATACTCCAATTTTTTGGTCAGCTTGTTACTTTTTATGAGAAAATTAGCCCAAATGCATTGATTTCGATTGAAAATCCTAATATTTTTAATGTAATTTTTCTTCGAATTCTATTCTCGATCACATATCAAATTTTTTTTACCGTTGTGTAATCACTTTAACTATAACCAGCCATTCATGTCATAGTTTGTTTTCACTATCGGTCTCTCAAGGGATGTGAAATTCATGGGCACAAATTTGGAGAATTCTCCTTTTTTGTTATCTTCGTCAGTGAACTATAAAAAACATGTCAATTCTGCAGATTTGTGACCACTATTTTCAAATCCTATGAGAGACCCGTGTCAAAAACGAAAGGGGCATGAATGGCCAACTATAGTTAAGTGCGATTTCAGTCAGTCTTCGTCTCTGTGAAACACCCCCCATATTTGAACCTGCAGGATGTTGTTGAAGCAGTTTTACTTTCAGTTTCAGTGTTTATTTTTCTCTTCACTTTCATTTTATTCCCTTTGTGGAATGGTGAAAAAAAAGTAAAGCCAAATCGCTCAATATACATGTATATATTTTCATGTCCCCTGTACTTTTGTAGTATGAAACAAAATATAGATGTCATTAATGGTCAGTTCAGTTGCATAATGAATACAAAAGGCAAACAATTTTTTATTAAAAACAGCGAAACCAGACCCTCCCACATCACTCAGGATTAATGCCAGCCAGAGTAAGGCTCATTCCTTGATGGTTTCATGGCAGCCTGGCTTTGATGGCGGAGTGGAACAATCCTTTGTTATAACCTTCTGTCTGAATGACACCCAGCTGGACTGCAAGAAAATATTTGGTGAGTGTTACGGCTCATTCAGACAATGGGACGTTAAGTAAGGATAGTTTGCACTACATTTCTGTATAAATGATCATGAAGTGAATGTGCAATAGAGTGGACATTTCGTCATGAGCTGCGCAGAATTATATCATAGTGTATTCGAGCGTATTTGATACGACATGTTAATTACACATTGAAAATATCATGTCACAATGCATATCAGTATGGATTTTGGCTTAAAGTTGGCTTACTAAAGTAAAATTCAAAGTATTGAATTCAATATGATTTGAGCAAATTTCTTAGCCAAGTAAAATACTTAGTAAAAGTTTTACTTAATCCAAGTATTGAATTGAATACCGGCCCTGGGCTCTTGGTAGCGTCGAGCCATGATTAATGGTCTTAGAAATTTTAGATTAGCTTTTTATTTCCGTGTTTCTGTATGTATGCCCCATGTTCCTACAATTGGATAATATCTTGGAACTTTTGTGGGACTATTTTCGCAGTGGCACCGAATAAATGTATGAAAGATTTAATTTTTCATTTAATATGAAATTGCATTGTTTTATTTCCATTAGGTATCAAGGAGCCTAAATATCTATTAGAGGACCTAGAAGCTTTTAGCTGGTATTCTATCTCTGTCTGTGCTGTGAACACCAATGGTAAAAGCTCTGAAAGCAATGGAATCCGAGTATCTACTGCACGTAAGTATTGGAAAATTGGAATTTAATTTCACTGTTTGTACTGGTTTTGTTCACTGATCATCTTGTACTTTGTTTTCTTTGTGTCTTTCTCTCTCTCCTATGTTCATCTTGCACCCCGATTTTACACTTTCCTTTACCCCTTCTCCTTAATGACTGTCTCTCTGCCTGCCCCATTTCTCCTTCTTTCTCCCTCATAGAAATAGATGTTTTTAAAAAATACTAGATACATGTATGTTTATCTACAAGCAGGGTCTGTGTTTACAAGCATACCTTATTCTTTTGGCCCCTCCACTTGCAAACATTTCTTTACCCCCTTGTATATTACATTATGTAGATTTGTAAGATGATGCTTTCTTACTTTGTCAATAAGCTTATTGCACTTCGTGTTTGTATGTTTGCTTGAAAGTGGAATATACTTGAACTGATTGTGTTTCCATCAGGCAATTAACAATATTCGAATAGGATGTTTCAGCTTTAATTTGTGCGATGTCTGTCATCTATTTCTACAAAATTTATGGCAACATATATATATCTATGAATAGTAATTTTTAGTAGTTTACGGCAAAAGGTATTGGAGATTTGGCAAAACTAATCGTGTTACATTCCTAATGCTTCTAATATAATTAGTATATACTTAGTACATATTTGCCATGCTTTGGTTACCTCATACAGCATAGTTTACAAGTTCTCCCTGTTTTTCATGAATTCATAAGTTTGCAGTTCTGTCAGCATTATCTCTTCCTAAATTTTTAGTTTTCTTATATGCTCAAAACTCAACCTTTTTAAAAAATCTAATTTGGATGATATTTAATAAAAAAAATTAATTGGTCTGTAATTGATACTCTTGCCTTGTGTAACTTAAAAAATACTTATTCATGAATGGCCTCTGATAAAAAATGCAGAGTGCAATTTGTGATGATTAATTTTGATTATATCTTTCTGTTTCCAGCTTTACCACCCAGTGGCTATGGTAAGTAAAAATACTGATTTTCCACAACAGGTGAATTTAAGTGCCGTTTTTAGGCATTTCATCTATGTTGTTGTGTGAAAGAACGTGTCCGGAACGCAAAATACAAAAATGTAAAATTCAAAATATCTATTTTGACATAATGGAATAGAATTTTTTCAAAAAGATCATGCCACAAGAAGGTTGTATATCAATGTACAAGGTCTACATGCTTCCCATGAAATAATCAGTCGTTGTCTAAAAAAATTTGATTTTCAATGAGTTTCCATTTTGCATTTCAGACGTGTTCTTTCGCACAACACCATAAAGATAAGATGCCTTAAAGGCATTGGTTAACATCGTTATGATTTTAAAAAATCTTGTTTTGTTACTTGAAAATGGGATAAACATAAGGGTTATAGTGTAAAAATACCAATCTGAAAGTTTCAAAGTATAATATCCACAGGAAGTATTTTTAAATATAAAAAATGTGAACCAATGTTTGAAAAATATACGAGGGTCGGTTGCACAGAATAGACATAAGGAGTGCGCATGCGTGTATGACTCACCTTACCGTACTGTGTGTATTGGCGTATCACGCGGCGGGAGGCACATAACGGCATTTTCAAATTCAAGCAAAGTAGTCCTCTTAGTGATTATCTCGTGATACGAAGGATAATAACATTGCCGTTTGCGTCTAACTTACACTTTTTCACTCCAAATTATGGTTGGTTTCAGGGGTTTTTGAGTACAAATACAAGTACTCATACACATGTTTCATCTTAGTTTGAGAATTTTTTAAATCAGCTACTCACAAAGTTAGCCAATGCCTTTAAGAATGTTTATGACTATGACAGTATCTATTGGTCGATTTGTTAGTTTTGATTATCTATTACTTATGTCTCGTGGCATACAAACTTGATCTGCTAATAACATTTTAATGCATCTTAGTAATGATGATATCGGAAATTTTAATGATAATAGTAGTAATGATGATAGTGACATTTTCCTCATCTGTGCCTGAATGCACTTAACCCATTGACTACTAAATTCTCTAAATTAGAGTAGGTTAAATACAGTGCACACCGGGTTTGAGAAGGCTAAGGGTTAATCTACCCATTAAGCCCACCGCACACTATTTGATTCGACTGCAACCCGATTTTCAAACAAATGGCATTTAGCATTGAATATAAAAGTTTAAACAAGTAAAATTATCTTATTTGAAGTTCAGAATAATTATAGGAATACTAAAATCGAAATTTTGGTTAACTGCAAGCCTTGTGGTTTGAGTAAAGGCCAAATCGGCTTCAAATCGTAGCTGATCGCAAGATTGCTATGACGTCACTACAATTTGGAAGTGAGTTAGCTTTTATTCCTACAGGGAGGCTTGCACAAGCCTGGAATTTTTATTTTTGTATTCATACGACTATTCAAAACTTTGATCATAAAGATTTCACATGTATAAATGTTCATATCAAATGCTATGACAAGCTTTTCCAAAATCGGATCGCAGACAGATCGTAGAGTGTGCGGCGGGCTTTAGGTGCATGAGCATCAATCACGGGGTCTTTACCCATTCGGTCATTATTTCCGTCCGGGAGAAGAAGTACAGCTAGTAGTATTTATTTTTCAATTGCGGACTGAGGGATGATATTATGGCATTTACGTTTTTTACATTTACTGTGTCAGCCTCAAAATATCAGAATGATTTGCCACTTAGAATCAGACAACATTCACTACTGCTTTCAGGAAGGCATTGAAAACACATTTTCTTGCAGTTTGTAGTTTTAAGATCATTTATTTGTTTTAATTCTGTTATTGCATATACTTACTCAATCTAATTTATTTTAAGTGCTTTGGGCCTACGGAAAAAAGTGTGGTACAAGTACTAAGTAATAATAATAAAAATAATAATGATAATAACAATAATAATAATATTAATAATGATGATAATGATGATGATACTGATGATAATAATAATAGTAGTAGTAATGTAACATGACTTGCAGTCACATGTTACTTGTAAATTTCACACAAATATAATACATACTTTCATCAACTCCTCTCTCACCAGGGATTACAGTCAAGAATGAAAATGGACTCATCACTTTGACCTCTAACCCCGAAATTGACTACTCGGAAGAAATCAGATTCAAGATTGAGACCAATGCTGATGGTTATTGCAACCCATCGAGTCGTTCCTATCAAGCTGACGGTGCCCCAGTACAGAAGCCGAGCGATCAGGTTGTCACTGTGTCCAGTTTTGGGAGAGGAATGTGCAGTGTCCATGAGACAGTTGATAGTAAGTTTTGAGCATGTATGAATACATTTAAGAATGTTTGAATGTATTTTAGAATGGATGAATGCATTTTCCGTTCCAATACAGAAGCCTAGTGATCAGAACTGGAGAGGAATGTGCAGTGCTTATGAGACAATTGATGGTACATGTATGTATCAAGAATGTACTGTATGAATGCATTTGGGAAAGAATGAATGCATTTCAGGATGTATGAGTGCGCTCTTTGTCCAAGTTTAGAAGTCTAGCTAATAGATTGTTAATGTGTGCAGTTTTGTGAGAGGAATGTTTAGTGTTGGGAGACAGTTGATAGTTTAAAATGAATGAATGAATGTATATCATGAAGTAGGAATGCATTCTATGTCCCGGTACAAAGCCTAGCCATCTCGTTGTCATGGTGTCTAGTTCAGGGGGAGAAATGTGCAAGGTTTGGGAGACAATTGATAGCAAGTATTAGAATATACGTGTCTGAATACATTTGAGAATGTATGATTGCATTTCAGGATGTACGAATGCAGTCTTTGATTTGAATGTCCTCCCTAAAGTTTTATATTTTTAAAGCTTAGATTGCAGTCAGTGATTGTATTCCTGCCTCTGTAAACATTTTTATTGTTCACCTAATATTCTCTCAAAATAAAACAATGAAAGACAAAACAAAATAAAACACAAAATCCGTGACTATCAATAACTGTCAAGTTTTGTGTTTTTTTGTTTTACAGTGGCAAATTTTAGTCAGAGTAATGGACCATCTTCAACCATGATGGGTGCAATCATTGGAGCCATTATATTTATAGCCTTGATACTAGTCATCATAGTACTTGTGAGGAGGAATCACGATAGAAAACATAAAGGTGAGTATTTGCATTCAAATTTTTCTCTTAAAATGGAACCTTGCTTTTTAGAAAAGAGTCATTTTGACCAAAAAATGGCATTATTCATCTTCTTGCATCAAAGGCCTGTTTTATAAGGAGTTGCTGTAAATCTAGATTGATTGCAAACCCTCCAGTCAATTACAAACTAAATAACTCCTGTCTCTTCCCTTGCAGTCAATGTGAATTTGTGGTTGATTTGAATTGATAGCAAAGTTCTATTTAACAGATGAGACTGTGCTCTCAAGAGCAATATAAAACCATGCATTACAGTAATTCAAAGAATTGAAATACTGAAACTACCTTGTAATGAGTTTCGGTTGTTGTGACATTGTCCTTTACCATTGGCTTTAGGATGGCTTCTTATTGGTTGTTAATATTGTTTCAATTGTGGCTTTGCAGGTTAGGGGATGTGGAGATGGGAAAATGAGATTGCAGAATGGAAAAAAAAGATAAAGGGTATGGGGTGGAATATGAATAGAATGGGGAGAATCAGGTTCTAACTGATGACATTACATGTGCATGTGTATATGTAGCAGGATTTATACACTGATCTATAAAGAATGTATGAATAGCAATCAGTGTTGTTTGTAGTTTTTTTATTTGTGAAGGAAGCACCACGTATGCAGCTGATCGTCATTTCAAAAGGTTCATCTGTATTCTCATTTTCTTTTCTATCCCAGCAGCCAAACTTGAACAGCCATCAATAAGGTAAGAGTGAAATCCTTCTCATTTTCTCTCTCTGTTACCGTACGTGACATTTTCTTAAAGGTTATGTACAGTCTGGGTAGGCCCTCAAAATTCCTTCATCAGATTTTTCTGCTCTTAGATGCTAAAGAGCAAGATATTAGCAGAACTGAGATGCTGTTATTTTTTTTTCTTCTCAAGTTGAACATGACTGGCAAAACATAGTACAGATTCATGGGACGTAAGTCTGTGATAACGTCTAGGTGCATCCACTCATTAGCACATGTATAAACTCATGACGGTTCTGTGTACATGTAAGCGTAATGGAGTGTTGTGATTGTTGTATGGGGATCCATCAGGGAGCGATCGTTTGGACCTGAGAGTCAGCCCTAA
Organism: Echinometra lucunter; assembly: GCA_029962745.1. NCBI lineage: Eukaryota > Metazoa > Echinodermata > Echinoidea > Camarodonta > Echinometridae > Echinometra > Echinometra lucunter. The sequence goes on from CM057162.1 coordinate 11,405,160, forward strand.
TATTATAAGCTTGGTGAGTTCAGCTAGTTCTTGTTGATTTTTCTGTTCCTGTTCGATCTGGTTCTGAGGATCTGCCAACAAACAGCCAGGCTAGCTCTTTCCTCAGTGGTATTGAGAGCTATGAATTCATCTAATCATGTTGATTTTTCTGTTCGTATTAGATCGGGACCTGAGGGTCAGCCAACAAACGGCTAAGCTAGGTCCTTCCTTAGCAGTATTACGAGCTCTGTGAATTCAACTAATCATGTTGACTTTACTGTTCTTTTTAAATCAAGACCGGAGGATTGGCCAACAAACGGCCAGACTTGGTCTTTCCTTAGTGTTAAGGTGCGTTCAGATATGATGCGACTTTGTGCCCCCACATTGTACTGCCATGTTTTTTGTGTACACGTCAATTGGGTAAGGGGCAACAAAAAAATGTCGCCGAGGTAGGACACATTTTGGTGTGCTGCCTGGCTGCAAAAAATGCGCACCAATCAAATTCCTGCAAAGTTAGCGCAAAAATTGTTGTCATGAGATTGTTTGCCCAAGTTTTGACAAAGTTCCATCTTATTTGAGAGTTGACCCGTTAATGCACATTCATTAACATAAGTGGCGGCACAAAGTCGCATCATATCTTAACACAAAAAATGTGCCGGCACAATGTGGCTGCACAAAGTCGCATTATATCTGAACGCACCTTTTTGAGAATTCTATGAATTCATTTAATCATGTTGACTTTTCTGTTCTTATTAGATTGGGACCTGAGGGTCAACCAACAGACAGCCAGGCTAGGTCTTTCTTTAGTGGTATTGAGAGCTCTATGAATTCAACTAATCATGTTGATTTTTCTGTTCTTATTAGATCGGGACCCGAGGGTCAACCAACAAACGGCCAGGCTAGGTCTTTCCTTAGTGGTGGGTATTTTGCATGTACGTGTCACCAGCTCCTCTTCAACACTTTCACTAGCCTTCTGTATGGTAACTACTAATCAGACTAGCAACCCTTAACATGCCAGTAGAGCATGCCATGCCCAGTGCTAGCAACTAAACCATATTGTGCTTGGTTTTATACACATGTATGTCAGATTAGAAAGAAAAGAAATTCCAAAGTGTTGCCAAAAATGTCAATGTAACCTGTGAAAAAAAAAATGCGAGAAGTAAAATACTGATGCGTACACATCTTTAGAGCTGTATTGCTCTGTTTTTAGTCATTAAAATGAAGCTAGTACCCTAGGACAATCAATAAACACTCAACTGCAATGTTACAATTGCAAGGCTACATGAAAATGGCAGAGTGTATACATGGGTGTACCTGAACTTAGCAGTCTATCGTGAACATGAGCATGAATGTGGCAAGTTAAGGGTTAACTCATACATGCAGAGAAAGAAAAGCACTGGCACACAAGTGATATCACAAACGGGAACATCAGCGTACAGAGTGGTGCTGTATGGCATGCAGATCATATGAACAGGCGCGTTATTGGAATACCATGTCATATTGAACGCGTTGTGCCCAGAATGTCATGAAACATTTATTACCCAGTGTGCAGAGAATAAAGCTAAGACACACACACATGCTAAAGTTTTAGCCTTGCACGCATTACAGTATAAAGCAAGAATGAAGAGATGGCAGAAATTAATCCTGCGGTACACTCTGCTGGGTACAAGTTGAAGTATGTGTGCTTTTAACACTATTCTCTTATTATGCTGTACCAAACATTATTTTAGTTACCAAAGTTTGTTTTTGAAATCGAACATTCACAAGACATAGAAAACTTGAAATAAACATTGATGCTTTAAAATTGCTTATTATTTATTACCATTAAAAAAAAAAAGAATGTTCCTTCTTATGCACCAAGGTGTTTTCCTTTCTCTCTGTGTACCAGTCAGTAATCAATTATTACCACTTCTACAAAGAATTTGATTTTTAGATTTTCCTGATGGCCTCCACTAGGGAGTACATGTGTAAGGTTGTAAAATGTAACAGAAGCATAATTGTGTACTATCACAATTTATTTGGTATTCTGTGGAAGATAGTGAGCTACAATTTTCAATAATAACTTGCGATAACTTGGGCGTTATTACACTATATATAAATAGTGCATGGTCTATCATGCACTATATTGGATTATGTGCATGACAAATACTAAATTATCACGCGTGCAGTTTTGTTTTACCAAAGCCGAAGACCAGGGTGAAATAGACCTGCATGAGGAATAACTTAGTATTTGGAGTTCATATAGTCCAGTAATGGTGTATCAATAGCACATGCACTATTTGTTATAGTAAATAGACCCCCTGACCTCAGTTTTAGTGTACCAGATTTTAAAGAGTATTTGGGTCGGGCTTTCTCGCTTGCATTTAGGTTTCCTAGCTTTGCTCAAAAGTGTGCAGCTAAAAACAATGGTAACAGTGGGTATGCGCAGTCCCATACACTTCTGCACGGGCCTAACCACGCAAAAAAGGGTAGTTATAGTGCACAATTGTGCAATATAACAAATTTTATGCACATTAAATGATGCAAGTCTAACTAAGTACAGCACGTAGCATGTCGTGTCCAGTGGTTCACAGGTGTCTAGCACCCATAAACAGCATTCCTCTGCAGTGTAGAATCTACTGACTACAGGGCCCTCTTGCATAAAAAGTCGCGATTAAACGGAACTCAAAAACTTAAACGCAAGTCCAAAATACTCAATCCTGATTGGGTGAAAATTAAATTGCGTTTGATTTTTTGAGTTGCATTTAATCCCAACTTTTTACGCGCAGAGGGCCCAGGTCAGAGAAAAGGAAGGTTCTTAAAGACTTCGGAATACACCTTCCCCTTGGTGATTATGAAATCTTGGGATGATCATCAAGCTCATTAGCCCAAATCCAGGGAGGTAGTTGAAAGAAATGAAAGGCCTGTCATAAATGAATAAATCATCTGTATTTGATATGTTAAAGTTCTTAATAAAGCCATAGTATGTGTACCATCTCCAAATTTGTTTATGCACAAATGCACTCCACCATGCGGTGATGCACAAGCTTATTTGATGTAGCACTTACATGTATACCTCACTTCCCACTTCATGCCCCCTCCCCACTCCCCCTCCCCTTTCAATTAGACTCTCTTCGGCCAACTTGTGATCTCAGTTTCATGCCCCGGTCCCCTCCCTTCTCTTCTTATCATCAGAGTAGATGTACATTGTCTTGTTTTGCTTGTGCAAGCTGATTATGTAATAATGCAGTGTTTTGATTCATATATTAGTGCTGCTTGTGGTCTCTTGTCTTGCACGGGAAATCGTTTGCCTATTTTATGTGTTGCACAAATACTTCGAATGCTCATACCCTACACGTATATGGTTTAGCATGCAAAAGTGGTGGCATTGCTCTCGTTTTTAAAACAGAGACAACAAGAATAAAGCCGAGATTGTATGGAAGCCATTAAACATGGTTCATTGTTCATCCAGGATGACCATCTTGGGACAGGAATTATTTGAAGCCTTATTTCAGAAGATTTACTCCTCCAAATTTGGCAGCATGAGTATTTTCCTTTTACATGTATTGCTGCATTTTGTATGAAAAGGCATGTATCTGAAATGATTATAAATTGACAGAAAGTATGTTGAGGAATTAAAACATGGTCAGTGTGTATGGAAAAGCAGTGATTTTGAACATTCCATCACATTGCAAGTCTAAGGATTTAAATGCTTATTTCCTTTTAGGAAAAATTTAGCACCAAACGAGAAATACTGCCTGGATGGGCATAGTATGTGTAGATTTTTTTGCTGTTTCTGCTCACGTATTTCATATGTGTTTTTAATGCTCTGCATCAACAAGGTATTGGGCCAGACCACACAATGTCAATTCTGTCCTGGATGGATTAACAAAGTTTGTCTTTGAAAAGGAACTTTCACAAGATGATAGTGACAGTAAAGCTTGCATGACCTGGGAGGTGTTTCATAAAGCTGTTTGTAGAGTTACAAATGACTTTACAAACAACTTGAATATGGCAAGCCAAATGTGATTCTCAGTCATTATAGATTGCACCAGCTAAAGGGGCAATCTACAATGATGTAGATTAACATTACTATTTTTACAAAAAAAATTTATTGCGAATTATATTTTTTGGCCACATTTCGATTGAGACTTTAGAAAATGTATTTACACATTGTTAAAAATTCAAGAAAAACTTTGGGCATCCCATTTGGCACTTCATATTCAAGTCGTTCGTGAAGTCATGCGTAACTTTACGAACAGCTCTATGAAACACCCCCCAGAATGGATTGATACATGCCTAAGCATGCACATGTGGATGTTTATTTGTTATTTTGTAGAAATGTATATGTCACTGGGCAGGTCCATTGCATGTTTCAGATGTTATACCAAGTACAACAGAATTTTATTATGGAATAGTGATCATGAATGGATTTAAAAATATTGTTTTATGGTTGTTAATGTATAGGATGAAAATAGCTTGGACTTTCCTGACAACATTTTTATGCCTCCACCCACCGTAGGTGGTTGCCAGAGGCATTAGGTTTTCTCGTCGTCCATCCGTCCGTCCGTCCGTCCGTCCCGTTTTCGTTCTCACGATAACTTAAGAACCGTTTGATGGATCAACTTCAAACTTGGCTGATGTATGCATATGGGAGGGACAATGATCTGATTAGATTTTGGGGTCTCAAGGTCAAAGGTCAAAGGTCATAGAGGTCATGTACATTAAATGGTTTGTTCTTTCGATAACTCAACCATTTGACGGATCAACTTCAAACTTGGTTCATGTGTGCATATGGGAGGGACAATGATCTGATTAGATTTTGGGGTCTCAAAGTCAAAGGTCAAAGGTCATAGAGGTCATTATGTACATAGAAAGGGTTTGTTCTCACGATAACTCAACAACCATTTGACGGATCAACTTCAAACTTGGCTGATGTATGCATATGGGAGGGACAATGATCTGACTAGATTTTAGGATCTCAAAGTCAAAGGTCAAAGGTCATGGAGGTAATTATGTACATAGAAATTGTCTGTTCTCGCGATAACCATTTGACGGAGCAGCTTCAAACTTAGCACATATATGCATATGAAAAGTCTCATAA
>CM057162.1:11410721-11624157 GCA_029962745.1 Echinometra lucunter
GGTGCCTGGGTGTGCTTCAACAACCTTGCGTACATTGTCCCAGCTGCTCTCAGTGTCCTCGGTGAACTTCTCCAGACCTTCCTGGAAGCGCTTCGGGCCAAGCGCCCTCACATCACCTATGCTGCCCTCGGGGAGGAGATCTCTCTCAACCCCTTGGGGGCATGCTTCGCCACCTTGGACAGCACCCTCGAGGCTCCATCCATGTCCAACATAGACCGCCACCTTGTGCTAAACTCCACTATGTCTATGCTGCCATCAGATCTGACCGGCCTGTTTAGGACCGTGTCTGTCACCAATCCTGACTTCAGGATTGCCATGGAGATTATCCTCCTCTCACAAGGTACAGACCTCCCAACCATTCTGAATATGGAGGGAAAAATCTGAATTTTACCATTCCAAGTCCTTGTTTCGAAATGATTTTCCTATTTTTCTTGATAAATTTACTGTAAACTCTTAAGGGAAATGCTGTTACTTTCCTAATTTTGAGCAAAATCATCTCTATTCTCCAGTCAGAAAGGTTGCAATATCTGCAAGGTATGAACTCTCCTTTTAAGAATAAGTTTATTCTATCTCTTACTTCTTGGTAGCTTTTTTTTTGATAAAAGCTTTGAGATCCATTGAGGTGCCCACTTGGAATCCGTACTTGATGTCTTGCAGATCTTTTCCTGATCTCTTTTGGACCTAATCACTGTCTGCTCACACCGGTCTATTTTTTTACTCTGCTTGGAATATCTGATTTCAAATTTGGAAGAATTTTAGTATAATTTTGCAATATGGGCATCTTATTTTTTCTCTAAATATGATCCCTCAAATATTTTCCCTTGAATTAAATGTATTTTTTTCTGTCAGTTATGGTGCTAAAATTCCTGTTATGAGATATTGACTAAACTTGAGTCTTGCCAATATTTAGAGGCAAGGCCCCAAGAGTTGCTTACATTTTGTTTGTACAAAGTTGATGGAAAATGAAAAAACTAATGAGAATACATTTTTTGTTTCTTGCTTTTAAATTTTTATTCTTGTTTATCTGTGAAACTTTTGAACTTACTCAACCCTTTGTATCTATGTTTATAGGCTTCAGGCAGGCTGCAGAACTGTCTACAAAACTAGCTAATCTGAGAGAGATGTACATCAAGATCATACCAACCGGACTGACTGTCAATAATGACAACAAACTCAGTACGTTTATATCTTATGCATTAATGATAACATTGGTATTCCAGTCAAGATACAATGTATTAGAGAAGAAATATCAAGTTAGCAACAATAAACCCAACAGACTTCATATGGAATGGGATGAATACAGCCATGGAATTGTTTGTTAGACCAAGAAAGGTTGGCAATGTTATTTTTGTGACAGGGAGGAAATTAAATACCATTATAGCAATCCTGTCATACTCTATATTCATATTCATTTTTTAATTATAACAGAATGTAACCAGATACGTGACTTTGTAGTATTCTGATGGAAGTAAGGCCGCTTAATACTGCAATCAACCCACCGACGTAAATCCACTTTTAGGAGTTGGGGGGGGAGGTGATCGACTTTTTAGCCGATTTTTTTTCTGTCGAGCTCACATTTAAGTATAAACACACACCCTCACCCACCTGCACAGATCCCCCTTACACACATTTTAATTTTTATCATGCAAGCGAGCGAAGCGAGCGAGCCAAAAATTACCACTTTTCTGGTTTTCAATGGCATTTTCAAATAGAAATTCTAAAATATATCATGAGCTATCGAGCCAAAAGATAACCACTTTTCTGGTTTTCAATCGCATTTTGAAATGAAAATTCTGAAATATCATGGTTGTTATCGACAGATTATTAAAAATTATTTTTAAAGATTAATTCAAAAATCATTTCTTCCTTAAAAAGTGTGGGAGGGGGAATATTTGTACATGCCATCCCCCCCTCTCAAAAAGGGGGGGATATATCCCCCCCCCGGGATTTACGCCAATGAATCAACCATTAATTATCCTTATTTCATGAGGTTTTGCTATGTTAATTTGTAATGCTAGGCTGGCAAAGCAAAAGTCTTAGAAATGTAGCTCTAACATAGATGCCAACTCTTCCTTGTTTGCAGTGTTTTATACTGCTTTTTTAAAATAAAAAATACTGCAGGTTTCATGGGAAAATGCTTTTTTCCCCCCATAATTGTATAATACTACACTTGTCTACTGCAGAAAAGATTAAAATACATGTACTTTTTTCCACCCCAAATACCCTGTTTCATCCCTCGAAATACAGGAAATCTTTTAACAAGGTAGGCAATTTTTTCATTGTACACTTTTTTCAAATTGATTTTGTTATATCTACAGGGAATGCAGCATATGAAGGCCCTCATGGATTGAGCATTCGTAACATGAGGAATATCATCATTGAAGCTGGCAATCTCCTGGATGAGTTACAGGCCAGCTACATGGAAGAGGAATACCAAATGGGTTAGTATTACCCCCCTTCCCCCCCCCCCCCCCCTCCTCCCCAGGTACTGAGCTCAAGGGAATTCCAAATCCAACTGAAATGTAAACTTTCCCTGAACAGATTTTTTTATGGTAGATATAATTTTTTAAAAACAAACATTTCATTTGTGATAGGTAAATTCTTTGTTATTTAGATTTTCATTTATGATAGATTTATTTTGTTTGAGGGAATATTATATTCTTGTATTGTTTATGATAAATTTGTGTAAGTTCAATTTACTGTAGACTTCTTTGAAAATCAGCTCTTGTTGGAACAGCTATCTGTCCCATCTTAGGAAATAAAAAGTAATATAAAATAGAAATAGAAAAAATTTACCTACTTTATATCTTTCACATGACTGTGTGTCAAAGAAATGCATCCAGACCTCCCAGCCGTTATGAATTTGGAGGAAAGAATCTGAATTTTGACAGTTCCATGCTCTTGTTTTGATATGATCTTCCTATTTTTCTTAATAAATTTACTACACTTTATATTGAAAATGCTGTTTTTTTCCTAATTTTGAGCAAAATCACCCCTACTTTTCAGTCAGAAAGGTTTGGAGGTCTGTGCATCAGACACAATAATTCTTGAATGATGTACTTGTAACTACATTTTATATTTATCTGCTGTGTGTTTCTTTGCTAGCTTTGGCAGAGCTCGTGAGCATTGAGAACAAGGATCCTCTCCAGCTTGTAGCAGAGGAGGATGAATCTGAAGAGAAAGAAGATGAAAAACAAAATGAAAAGGGTAAGTGGGTGCCTTGATAACTTTCGAAAATGCATGCTTCCTGATGTGCATAAAGTGCATGAGTAGCTTAAATATTAATATCAGTCGTCCAAACATTTGAATCTGGTTTTGTCCCCTTGAACGGGGGTGGCCGTATTTACCTCACCCTCGCAACTATCGCCCTTACCCCCTCCCACCGATTTAGTGCATCCTCCATCCTCAACCCAGCCCTCCTCAGCACTCTCCTAGTTGTAGCCCAGTGAGGAATTTGGTGGAGCAGAATAATGATTGGCCGGATGCCCTTCCTGATACCAATCCAGAGTTTTCGGCGATGGGCCTAGCCTTTGGGTAACCATGCCCATCATGCAAGGCAGCGTGTACGGCGTAGAGGTATGTGCTATACATGACCTGATCTGGAAGCATCAAATTGACTCATAACAGATCGTGTTCAGGAAGAACCACTTGATCAAGGATGGGGTCATCAGCACTTGAGTATACCCCTACTACCCCTACCTATATATTGATATTTCCTGATGAGTGAACACATTTCTTGCTTAGCAAAATTGAATGGCAGAAAAAGAACCCATCTGGAAATGCAAACAATACAACAGTATGCATTTCACATTTGTTTTTTGTAACGTCTTTTAGTGTCAATTTGTTTCACTATGAAACTACCCTAGCTGATCATTCTCTCACTTTAAGGAGAGATCTGCACTGCATTGAACAGATTGTTTTTTTTAATGAATTTATTAAATTCACTCAATACATTCATTCAATTTGTTTGATGAATTTACTTAATTTACTTTATGAATTGGTCTAATTTTCTTCATGTAGTCACTTAATTTTCTTTATGAATGTATTTTTAATGTAATTGATGAATTTCCTGAAGTTACCTGGTGAATTTACTTAAGATTTTATGTTTGGACTATATTTTAAAAAAAATGCATTTCCGTTAAGCAAGGGGAGCTTGAGGTACCAATTTACAAACACACCAGTAAACTTTAATTTGACATTTTAATACATGCTTAATCTGCCATTGAGATTTTTTATTTTATTTTTTCAGGGACTTTTGAGTTACCCGAAACACTGGCCAGGTATGAGAACGAGGCGATTGTGACTGCTCTCCGAAACACCTTCATGCCACGCCTCCATGGCAGTGATGCTGAGATGTTCGTTACCATGGTAACAGATGTCTTCCCAGATGCATCGGTAGACATGGGCTTTGGAGGTGTGGATCCTTCTGTTGGAAAGAAATCTGGTATGTTTTGCAGTTTACATTTGTCAAAAAGAGTTCCAAAACTATTTATAGTGAATAGAATGAAATTTAATGAACTTGCTCTAAAGATTCTGTCGATTCTTTGATGTAAATATTGCAGAAATACAAAAAAAGTATGTTTGACCTTTTTATGCAATGTGTGTTAGACAGTTATCTATGTAAAATGGATATTCGTTCAATGAATGAATGAATAAAGATCATGGCAATATTTATGATTAAGGAATCGGTGTTTTATCAGTTCACTATAAGTAAACATAAATGATATGTAATAATCCTGAAGATGAAACTGTTAAGATTAACCTGTATTACGTTCAGATTTATGTAAGAAGGATAACATAATTAACCCGTTGAGCCCTATGTCCTAGATAACTCCGGCTAGGATCTATGGGAAATGTGTATTATACTGAAATCCAATTGTGTTAAAAGGGTTAAGTGAATCCGATGACTGGGGTAATAATATTTCAGTAGAGCGCTTAAAGACATCTAAGACTTATAAGTAATATATAAATTCAGAATGATATTATTAGATATAAACATGACCATTTTTTTTACATGTATGTGCTTAAAGACAGTGGTTAACATTGTTATGTTTTTTAATAAATCTCATTTTGTTACTTGAAAATGGGATAAACATAAGGGTTATAGTGTAAAAATACCAGTCTGAAAGTTTCAAAGTATAATATCCACAGGAAGTATTTTTAAATATTAAAAAAGTGAACCAATGTTTGGAAAATATATGAGGGTTGGTTGCACAGACTAGACATGAGGAGTGCGCATGGACGCATGACTCACCAAACCGTACTGTGTGTATTGGCGTATCACGCGGCGGGAGGCACATAAGGGCATTTTTAAATTCGTGCAAAGCGGTCCCCTTAGTCATTGTCTCGTGAGACAAAGGATAACTGAATCGCGGTGTGTGTCTAAATTACAGTTTTCCATTTCAAATTATGGAGGGTTTCAGAGTTTTTGAGTACAAATACAAGTACTCATACACATGTTTCATCTTAGTTTGCGAATTTTTTAAATTAGCTACTCACAAAGTTAGCCAATGACTTTAACTTTCTCCTTGCAGACATCGTAAGCTTGAACACCCCTGTTGTGACTGCCCAGCCTGCAGGCAAGGTAATCCAGAGCTACCTCCCGAATACTGGAGGAGAGAAACAATACCTGGACGATATCAATTCAGCTATCGCAGTGGCGACCAATGAGCTAGGCTTGCTACCAGGTACCTCGTTCCAGGCCAGGGTTGCCCAGCTCTCTCAGCTCACCAATACACATCAGACGGTGAGTCTCATCTTTAAAGAGAATCTTGAGTTCTGGGAAAGGTGAAAAATAATGAGTGGGATTTCTCATTCTGTCCATGTCAGTTTGGAAGAATATCACAGTAAAAAATAATAATGCTATTGTTTCCAAACATTTTTTATTGAGAAGTATGCTTTGTGCCATAACTTAATTGAGATTATGGGAAATGCAGTCACACCTTGTTATAACATTAGGAGAAATTTGGGTATCCCGTTTTGCACTTCATACTCAAGTTGTTTCTTAAGTCATGCTTAACTTTAGGAACAGGTTTAAAATGTGGCACTAAACCTGATTTGTAACTCCATTACACCTTTGATTGTGATCCTAGAGCAAGTTTTTGCTGGAGTTTGTGTTGTACAATGGACCGTTTTTCTTAAAAATTGATATATTCTGTGCATTATATACTAGGTGATTGTGACCGGACCACCTGGCTGTGGTAAAAGTGAATGTATCAAGACGTTGATGACAGCACAGAGAGAGACTGGTAAATTGGTGACGGCTCACAGGATCTTCCTCCAAGCAGTGGAGTCTGTGGAGCTACTCGGTAGTGCTGATCCAGAAACAAAGTAAGCAGGAAAAGAGAGGGGGAAGGATGTGTGTATGTGTGATAGAGGAAGACAGAGAGGGAGAGAGACATGGGGAGAAGGGGGCGGGGGAAGAAGAGAGTGAGAAATAGCGGGGAAATTGCAAGATGTTTAAAGGACACATCAGAGAGACTAGTGAATTGATGACATCACACAGGATCTTCCTGCAGGCAGTTGAGCCTGTGGAGCTACTAGGCAGTGCTGATCCAGAAGCGTACGTGTAGTAAATTTAAAAGGGAGGGGAAGAGGTGTGTGTGTCTGAGAAAGACAGAGTAAGTTTTTTAAAAAATGGGGGGGGGGGTAGGGGTGGACAGGTGAGAGGATATGAAAGATGGAAAGAGAATGATACATAGATGGGAGAATGGATGACCTAACAATGTTGGGGAGAAGGGGTGAGCATTATAAGATAGACAACAAAGATGTAAGTGAGAGGAGGAGAATGGGATTTCAAACCTCAAATACTTAATGAAAAAGGAGATTTTCAGTATAGTCATTATTTGTTGAAAAAGAAATGAGTTGAGAATTTTCCAACCATGATGTTTACTTTCATATTTTGATATTTTGCAGAGAATGGCGTGATGGTCTCTTCATAGCTCTCCTTCGTAAGCTGTGCCTGATCCCTAAAGCAGACTTCAGCCAGACCAAGCCTCACATGAAGGCTATGCATCTGGATGGAGAGGTATGAAGCAAAAGGGTGCTCTGCTACATTAGCAACAACAAGAAAAAAAAAACAGACAGTGAAAAAACACAGGCCAACTGAGGCATTAGACCTCTTGTTTGAGGTTATGGCATTACATATAGACTTTAAAATGGAACTACTACTACTCCATTGGTCCCCACATATTCATCCTCTAACAATCAACATGAGTCTTCACAATATTCCTATAGTAATGCTTATATTCTGAATCTGTTGACATGCAACCAAATGTGTGCCGATTGTATTTTCTAATGTTTGCATATTCTATCTTTTTTGTGTGTGTGTAAATAATTATTTTTCTCATTTTTTGCCTTGTATTGCCCTGGTTTACAGGCAGTATCCTAGGCTTGATATTTTTTACATACTTGAATGCACATGGACATATATCATTTCGTTTGGTTGTGCAGATAAATTCCACTCAGATGGAGATCTTCAGTTCTCTCTTTGATCATGATGGCACCCTGGCTCTGGCCAACAACGAACGTGTCCACATACCGGACAACTTCTCAGTCTTCTGGGAGGTAAGATCAGCATTTAACCCATATCTGACAGATAGTTCACGTTTTGTGGTTTAGTTTAATAACTTTTTAGGCAGAGCTCTGATAAAAATATCAAACACATGAGCAGAAAGGGCATAAAATTCTACACAAATTATGCCTATTTTGGTTGTGTACTTATTTGTTGTTTGATGATGGACCAATTTTTAAAGAAAAGAATAGCTAAAATCCTTAGATTGGCAATGTGTTGGAAAATTCAAAGTCACAGTGTATCAGTGCAAATTGGTAACCTTTAAACTTCTTAGCATACTTTCTGTAGATTTATATATCTTTCAGATGTCTTTCATATGAAAAATGCAGCAATAGAAGAAGAGTACTGTTGCTGCCAATTTGGAGAAGAGAAGCTGATCCAAAGAAGGCTTGCAATAATTCCTGTCATGCATGGTTTCATCAGTTGTTTATGTTTTTTGAATTGTTTGGAAGGGATGTAACTTTCAGAATATTTTTTGATACATGACCAAAAAAAAAGGCTTAAGTTTTGCATTTTTATTCAGAATAAAATGCAACACCTATAATTTTTTCAAAGAAGTACACTTGCAGTCCCTATAATCACCAAAATATGTATGCTGTGCAAATAAATGGAGAAATACTTGATAAATTGGACTAAATTGGTTAGAATATCAAATATCTGGTACTTGCTTGATAAGATTTGTTTTGATATTTTAATGAAATGTTGATTTAGTCTTAGATCTGAAACCATTCTTTATCATTACCTTTTCTCATCCCACTTTCCTTGTCCTAGATTGAGAGTGTGGACCAGCTTAGTCCTGGTCTCCTCTCCCGCATCGGCCTCCTCTCCATGGATCGGTCTGACGTGAGCTGGGCCCTCCTCCTGACTGCCTGGCTGGACAGACGTCCCGAGAAGGAGCAGGAGATCCTGCGGGCCCTGACCGACATGTACCTGGGTCCAACCTTAGAGTACTTGGACCTCTGTCTTAGACCAGCTGTCATGACTACCAGTAAACAGAGGAAGAGGCCTAAGATGAAGAGGATTGTGGATACCAGTGAGAGCAACATGGTCCTGACGTTCTGTGCCATCTTGGATGTAAGCACAAACTCCTCTATCATTCACTCAGACTCGTCTAGGAAAACTGCTCAAGTGAAACAAATATGCAAAAATATGCACCCAAAAAAAGGGAGAAAGATTTGTAGGCAGGTGGTTTATTGGTAAATGTTCATTTAGCCAATGAAGATTTTAATTGGAAATATTATAATTGGAAAGTAAGATGTTGGATTGTGTTTTCAGGTCATTACTAAAGAAATATTCTCTGTATTGTAAATTTGATGGTTTGAATGTGCTTCTCATGTTGCTCAATAACGTTTCTTTTCTGTCCTTGTAAATTTGTTTCTTGTATTTTAGATGACTCTGTAACTACATGTATGTTGGTTGAATTCAGAATTTGAAAAAGAATATGGTGAGGATTAGGTTTTGGGGCGGGGTTATCAAAAGGGTAACAGTAAGGGTTAGGGCTTGGTTAGGGTTAAATTAGACAAAATTTATGATATGTTTATTTGACATTTGATCTATTCTCAATTGGCTCTTTCCAGATTGATCTTGGCACCTTCGCACTAGCAAATCTAGTGGATCTGACTAAATCTTGACTCCATCATAAAAATTAAATGCATGTATTTTCTCTCTTCTCAGGCCATTATTGCTCAGAACAGTGAGTTGACTGAGGAGCATTACGAGCGGTACGTCAGCTTCGCAGCCATCTGGGCGTTTGGCGGGACTCTCGAGGAGAAGCATCGTTCAACCTTCAGCCACTGGTGGCGCTCCAAGTGGGAGAAACGCGAGATCTATCCCGAGGAGGGAGAGGTGAGAAATACATTGTCATTTTGTCTTCTCTCAACTTACAAGGTCACATCCATGAAATATTTTTTTGTTTTTGTATCCCAGGTAAATGAATGAGTCTCCAATGATATTTCTTATTCTTTGAATTTGAACAAGAGAGGATTGTAGTTTTATATTGGAGCTTGAAAGAACAAAATTTAGAAGGTTTCTTTCACATAGTGGATTAAAAATGATGCCGTCGTTTAAAAAAATTCTTCTTTGTGATGATTAAAACATAGAAAGGAAAAAAGGCTAGGGAATGAAAACTGGGATAAAATGTTGTCAATGATGTCAACAGTTAAATCTCTTTGATTGCATTCATCACAGTTGTTCATGTTCATTTTGTGTTAGCATTGTTTTTTTCTTGCATTGGTAATGATTTGTGTGTCTTCTTAGTGATAGGTGTTTGATAACCTTTTTTGCATTCATAATCATTTCTGCATCTTTTTGGTACTAGGTGTTTGATTACTTTGTGGACAGTGAGAGTCAGGAGATGGTGAATTGGTCTGAGGCTGTTCCACCGTACAGCATGCCACCGCACGAGGGCATCCCGCTGGATGCTTTTGTGCACACTGTCACAACGGAGGTAAGTTTTATCAATGTTTTAAGGCTCTCATATTTGAATCTTGATAAAGACAGCTTTGTGAAACAGTATGCATTTCACATTCTTTTCTGTGTCACCACGTTTTTGCTAAGCTGTCTTAATGATGTTGCTCTATTTTGTCGCATAATCATGTAGGGTCATGTCATTTGTAATTCTTCCTTTTTTTTTGTTCTGAATATTACATACATGTGTATCTGAGTTCAAATGTAATCTCCAAAAGCTATGCACAGTGACGGGTTTCGTCTGTAAATATATTAGAGTACCCTGGCATAGGGCCATTATGAAAACCATGGTATGCACCTTTAATAAGGGAAAGCTCACATGTTCAGGATTTACAAGCTGGTGTACCACAAGGATATTGGCTTGCCCCAGTTTCATTTATTTGATGTAGATGTAAAGCTTGTGCATGTAACAGTGGCTATATGAATTGAATTGCTAATTGTTAACCTTTTTGCACAGTGTGACATTGATTTTATCTGTGTGTTATGCATACACAGCAAATTTCTTACCTTCTTGGGCTACTGTCTGATGCTGGTAAACCAGTCATGTTGGTTGGAGAGGCCGGCTGTGGCAAGACTGCTATCATCAATGATCGGATCAGAACTGTGTGCTCTGGGGAGGTGGCGGAAGTCCTATCTCTCACCGTCACTGCTAACAGGTAACCACTTGAGAAAGAATGAAGGAAATATTTGTGAAGCATCTTCCGGGTACTTGTACTTCTCTTCTCTTGAGATAGAGTTGATGGAAACTAAAGATATTAGCCTGTGATTTTGAAAGCTACCTGCCATTGTAACTGTGGCTGAGATTACCCTGAGGTTGAGGGAAGGACAAGCAGAGGAAGGAGAAGAATATTAAGAATGGATAGTCTGCAGATATGGATAGAGGCTAGAGGATAGACGAGTTAGAAACCAGAGGATGGGACTACTGGGGAGGGCTTGAAATGGAGAGAGTTGTGGAATGACATGATCACCAAAGTAGGTGGATAAGGAGAGAGAGAGAGAGAGAGAGAGAGAGAGAGAGAGGAGAGAGAGAGAGAGAGAGAGAGGGAGAGAGAGACCTGCCCAGATAATTCAAAGAAAATAGCTAACTGTTCTCTTCTAATGATTCATGTATACTGATAGAAATCTCTCCTAATGCCCTTCCACAAGTAACACAACAAGAATCTTTTGTCATTTGTGACATGAATTATTGTTGTATTTGCTTCTTGTGTAATGCTCCTGGTGCTCCATTATTCCAAAGTCATGGTTAAGTGGCCATATCTGTAGAGCTCTAGGATGTGGGGTAAGCATTTTCATCTGAGGTTGAGTAACAAATGTCTATCTACGTCTTGCTGGGATATTTTATACTCAAGGTATTCGTTTTTGTGTCCATAGGTTCACAACCAGCCGTGTGCTGTGGCAGAGATTGGAGGAGAGGCTAGAATGGCGTCATGGTAGGACCTACGTTCCCAAGGGAAACAAGAAACTCATGTGCCTTGTGGATGATCTCAACCTGGCTTATGTAAGTACAGTCTCCATTCCAATCTGAAGCCCAATGCTCCTCAGCTGAACCATACTTATTAAACCTTTTGACCATTGGGTGATTTCATTCCTATAAGTTTCATGTATTAGTGACCCAGTACCTGTGTTAGTGAGTAAAACTGTACATGTATATATAGAAAGATGCATTTAGGTTCAGGCAATGCTGTAAAAGCCAATGTAAAATAACCACTAAAACAGTGAAAATAAAGATATTGTATTGGGAGGATGGAAAGTGTTCCAGGGTGTAGGTCTCTATGTTAGAAATGTTGTATTTTCTAGTTTTCTGATAAAGACATGGTAAGAATTTTATATACAATATATTTCTTTGCAAGGTTGCACTGCAGAATTGACACTTGTAGAAATGAAGAAGGCTATGCCCATACTTCGCCGGTCTAGGCCCAATGGCAGCTGCAATTCTCCCTGTGGGCTTAAAATAGAACCATTCTGTTCCAGAAGGCATTGGGTTTATGTCCTTTCTTCTATCCCTACGATTGCCAGTTGAATGCTCTTATTCTCTGGGGTACAGCTCTTACAATTGATATTTACACAGCAAGGACTCAGAAAACTACTGTATCAGCCTTTGTAAAGATAATATCCCATATTTAAAGGGTGTAATTTGATAATAAGTTTTTATTCTTTATACCTATATGCAATGTTATGATGATTATTATTTTGTATCCAATATTTATGTGATGAAATGTATAATTTGTAATCTGTAACCCGTGCAAAATTCAATTGTTGGTTGTAAAGCATGAGATTTTTAATGAATACAGTTATCTATCTATCTATCTATCTATCTGTCTGTCCATCCATCCATCCATCCAGCTATTAATCCATCTATCTATCTATCTGTCTGTCTGTCTATCTATCTTTCTATCTATCTATTTGATTCTTCCATATGAAAGAATGTCGTAGTGACATGCAAATTTCTCCTTTCTTCTCAGGTTGATCAGTTTAACCACCAATCTGCCTCAGCCATGGTCCGCCAGCATCTGGACTCTGGCGGGTTCTACGAGCCGGACACGCATCGCATGAGAGAAGTCAAGAACGTGACATACGTGACAACTGTCAACCCGCTGACCCCTGCTAGTGTACCATCCCTCAACCAGAGGCTGGTTCGACACTTTGCTGTACTGGGCATGCCATATCCAAAGTAAGCGACTATCCATAAAGCCAAGCTGGCCATAGTTGTCATGTAACACTTTGCCTGCGGAATTAATTGTCAGGGAAAAATAATGAAAATTGTTAATTTGATATTTTCTTTAAATTCTGATCCTTCGTGCAGTCATTGATTTTGATTTCTTCTGTAATTGTAGATATCATTCAAGTATCCTAGCTATTTTCAGGTTCCCTACACTTGTAAAGTAGTTATGTAATTTGATTGTACAATCGTGACGATAATTATCAACTGTAGTAGAAGAAGGGTTAGTGTGATGTCCATCTGTATATGACCAGTTTGAATGCAAATACTGATCCCCTTTTGTCATATTGAGATATTTGCAATTCAAGATCAAGGAAAATAAAGAAAATAATTAGAAAATATATGCTACTTTTGACCATAACTTCAACAATTCACCTTTATATACAATGAGCAATATATCATTTGAAAAGTATGATATTATACTATGTGATAGTGAGCCTGCTTTACAATTTTCAGAAATAGCATTTATCTGTTTTTACATAATAAATTCATATTTGTTGTACATTGTTTCCTATGAGGAACTTGCAAGCAGATTTGTGGATAAAGACCATCTGTGTGTAAAGGAAACTTTTCTTGTACCCCCCTTTTTTCTGAATGGTCAGAAATACTCTCGAAATAAAAACAAAAGCCTCTTCATTCTTTAGATTGGAATAATCCTTGAACTTTAAGGCTTATGATGAGGTTTCTGGATAATGTTACTCTACAATTCCCTGATTGGATAAATTTATTAATCTCATTCCATTTGAAACAAAGATTTTTTTTTTTTAAAGTAAACTAAATAATTTCTTAATTCCTTAAAGCCATGAAAATTTGTTCTGTAAAGACTAATCCACATTTTAATGAATTTCCTTGTCAAACAGGAACTCTGAGGTTCATTATATCTTCACCACTCTCCTGCACACACACTTCCTGACACCAGCTACTACCTCATCCAATGCAGGCAGAGATCACAAGGTACACTGTCTCATTTAATCAGTCAGCTAATCCTTCTTTCATGTGTGATTGACATAATGCTGCCCTACTTTTGCAAAAGGAAGCAAGTCACAAATTACCCTAATCTGAGTTAATGATGGTTTCCGATTGTGTGCACCATATTCTACCTACAGGCAAATTCTTTTGGCAGAAACCCTCATCTTAATGAGAGCTATAAATGATAGTATGTCATTGTAATGCATTGATGACAATGAAAAAGAAAACCACAGTTTGCTGGTTTACATGCTTCTAGAGCTTGGAACAATCTTCCACCCTCAATCCGAGCATAGAAACTCTGTCAGCTTTCAAAAGACAACTGAAGACTTACCTTTTACCATAGAGCTATTCCTCTTTTTTGTTGACATTTACTCTGTAAGCACTGTGGTACTACTTTGTATACAGTGCATTATAAATGACCATTGTTATTATTATTACATGAATTATCACTTTTATCACTTGCTTTCCTTTGCCAAAGTAGGGCAGAATAGGATGTTATGGCCAATGAGATGAAGATGAAATTTATGATGTTATTAGAGAAGTGGTGCTATTGTGTGAAATTACCCATCTTAATTTGGTGTTCAGGGTTTGTGCCTCTTATATTTGTCAGTCTTCATTGTATTCAAAGTTTTCAGGGATACACCATGACTTCTTTCCTAGGAATAAGAACCATGAAAAGGGCTGGTGAGGTCTTTGCTAAGAGCTGCGATTCTTGACTTTTTGATCTGTATTCTATGCTTTCTCTTCCGGAAAACTTTGTTTAAAAATAGAATGTTCAGAATTGTCAGCTGTTTTGAAAAGAATTTTTATACCGTATGTTTATCCATACATGGTTATCTGGCTTTTTACCCTGTTATCGTACTTTTTTGTTGTCAGCAAAAGGTTACATACAGTTGCATGCAAAATTATTCAAACCCCTTGCATTTTGCAACCTGCTTTTTGTGTGAAAGTTGCAATTCTGTTCACCACTTGAATGATTTAGTAATAGTCTGCAGTTGTAATGTTACTCATTTTGCCAGAATGTCCAAAATACGAAGGGGGTTGAATAATTTTGCATGCAACTGTATACCTCTGCTTTGAGATCAGTGGGTTGAGTGATCAAAAGATGTTATTGCTTTCACAGAATCAAGGAAACTCCATGCTTTTTAACCAGCATGTGCAGAAGATTTGTTATTTCTACATTTACACTGATGATAACGATTGATTAATACATTTGAATGAATTATTTGATATTGATAGAAGCAGCACATGATTGACAAGGAGGAAGAGAAACTGAGGGCACTTATCTCTATGATGGTCAATGTAACGATTGAGGTCCAAGAGAGAATGAGGAGTATGTTTCTTGCCACAGCGGAGAGATGTCATTATGTCTTCTCTCTCAGAGATATGAGGAGACTCTTCCAGTAAGTAGGAACTTTATCTCCTTTTGAGTTTTCAACAAAATTGCTTTTAAAATTGTCTTGTCTCATAGTGGCAATGTGATGATGGGGGGGGGGGGGAGGGCACGGATGAGAAGTAAGTTTCTTGCCTTGGTGGAGAGATGTCATTATGTCTTCTCTTTGAGAGATATGAGGAGACTCTTCCAGTAAGTAGGAACTTTATCTCCTTTTGTGTTTTCAACAAAACTGCTTTAAAAATGGTCTCATGGTGGCAGAGTGATGATGGGGGGGGGGGGGGGGGGGGGGGGAGGGCACGGATGAAGAGTAAGTTTCTTGCCTTGGCAGAGAGATGTCATGTCTTCTCTCTTAGAGATATGAGGAGACTCTTCCAGTAAGTAGGAATCTATCTCCTTTGTTGTGTTTACAACAAAAACTGCTTTAAAAATGGTCTTCTCTCATGGTGGCAATGTGATAATAGAGGAGGATGAGGATGAGGAAGTATGCCACGGTGCCAGGATGGAGAGATGTTATAATGTCTTCTCTCTTAGAGATATGAGGAGACTTCCTTACACTGTGTAAAAGACCATAATTGGAATTGGAAATCTTTTATGGATTTCTTGCAACACAAATGTATTTTTTGACTTCCATTACATAGACATCACATTTACTCTCAGGTCTGAAATAGAAATGCAGCATGATGCCTGAAGAAGTATGTACACTGTAGAAATTATTAGGTTATTAATAAATTATTATTGGCAGATATTTGCGTAGTTTAACTAAGTGAGATATAGCTTTAGTTCTGGTTTGTCACAAAGTTGCCCAATTATTACTTGTGTGCCAAGAGAGTTTCATTTTGTTTTTTATTTATCATTTTTCTTAGGAATATCTGTCTCTCATTGAGACCCGGTACCAATCCAGACAACCTCCTGTTGCTATGGCGACATGAGTGTGAATGGGTGTATGGTCAGCGGCTGGTCAGTCCTGTTGACTTTGACCGTTACCAGCTTGCATTTGTGACTGCAGCTCGCAAGGAATTCACTGCCGAAGAACCGGTAAACCAAGAATGCTGTTATTATTTTTGCATGCTATCATTTTTCATTTTACCGTTTATGCATGTATCACTCTCACTCATCATCATGATTTCATAGCTTTTGAGCATGGATGTTGATCTGCATCAGTTTCAGTTATCATTAGCACTATAATTCCAATTTGCAATCATATTTGAACACCTTATAATTTTTATCACACAGTTGTATCAAAGCTTGTTGAAAAATTTTGTAATGCATTTATAGTTCTTTCAACATACATGTAGTCTTCCTTCATCCGCAAATTTAGTGTATTGTTATTTCACTTTATCTTGTGCTTTTTGGAGTCATATTGCCATCTGACATCTCACTCCTTTCATCTTGAATCAAGATATGCAAACAATGTCTTAATTTGACCACTTACATTCATATAATCAGTGTTGTACATTACTCATTCAAGTTTTCATATATTTATTCAGTTTGTGTTTAATTATATTTATTCAGATCCTTCAAATGCACTGCATCTCATTGCACTGATGAATGGAAATTTAGTTCAATAGAAATGTTGCACCTTTTCTCATAAAATCCCTTTATAATAATGCATGTACATGTAGCTATTCACTTAGAAATGAAAGAGCAGGAAAAAAATTGTTTTCACTGCATGCTATGGCATAGAAAAACACACAATTAGAAGTAATGATTGTTGATTTATGATTGTTGTTGTACATTGCATTTTTCACTCTTGTATATATTCATTTGCATGAATGCTAATTTCATTTCCCCTCTGCAATGCACTTTAGTCTTTCATACTGCATCCTTTGTAACATCATGCTATATATCTATTTGCCGTTTTTAAAGTCTGAAGCCTATAGCCCAGGCCGCAATGCAAGGTGCTTTATGAAAGGAGAAAAAGTGGTAGGATTGTGTGTTTTTCCGTGTGATTGTGTGTCTTGCTGTGCTTTGTGATACACTGAAACCTGTATATGAAGACTACCCGAGGGAGACAAGAAAACAGTCTTTGTGAGCAGGTGGTCTTTTTATACAGGTGACCCTAACACATGTTTCAATGTGAAAACTATTCAAGGGAAAAGAAATCTGTGGTCTATATAGACAGGTGGTCTTTCTATGCAGGCTATTGCCAAGGCAGATTTGACTTTAATATGATCAGTTGATCATTGTGTGATTTTTGGCAGGTCTTAAGTTTGAATGGTGAGTAGGTGGATATATGTTTTCACCTCAAATTTCATTGTGGTTTCTCTTCAGAAGTGTAACATTAATTGTACCTATTTTAATAACTTTCCTCTGGTAAATTCTAACATTTTTTTTTTTTTTTTTTAAGAAATATGTTTAAGAGTCATCTTTGTATGTAGACCTTCTGAGCACAGAGGTTTTGTATTCATTCACATATTTGGGGATAGTGTGAAAATGTCGTCCTGTAAGATATTTTAAAACTTTGGTATCTCTTTTTCTTGTGGAGAAACTAAATGTATCTTCTTTCGGTGGTAATACCATACCAGTTTGGAAAAGGAAAGCTGTATTTGTTTTGGTGTTGTTTGACTGGGGAAAAATTTTACGTGCATTTGCTGACTTTGTAGTTAAAGACAGTTTCATGCAACTTAACACTAGAACTTATGAAATACCAAATGAATGTAGTCTACAGAAGCAAAGCCCCCACAACTTTGAAGCTTAATCAGTTATAAGAAGGATGCAGGAACTAATCTTTCTTTTTTTTTTTTTTTCTTCTAAGGATTAATTGCAACTCATTAATAGATTACTCCAACCATGCTTCAGTCATAACTGATTTGATATCGATGACATTTCAGCAATATCTGTGAACCCCAGTATAAAGATTATCACCTCTAAGGCTACTCATTCAGTCAGTTCCTCCAACCAACCTCTCTTTAATTTTTCACTTTTATCATAGAGAAGGAATATTTTCCCCCAAAGTGCTATTCTGGTGTCAAACATAAGATATGCTTGTTATCAACAAGACATTTTCTACAGCGCTTGGGGATCACCCATTGAAAATACTGCAGTCTCAGAAAGAGGAGGTCCCAGATTAAATAATTCCTTTATGTCCTGTAGTAAGGTAACAGTCATGAATAACCAAGCTCCCTTGGAAAAAAAGATGGATGTAAATGTCTTATAATATACATACATGTTTGTGTATATGTGTGTGTAGTTGCTTTGTTAATAAGCAGGGGTGGTATTCTAAAATTTTTTTTATCTTTTATCTTATCTTCATTCTTTTAATCATCATAGCAAATTTTGAAGGCTAACTTGTGATTGGTTTGAACTGCACAAACTTGCGCCCATGGACCATCATGCAAGTCAAAAGTGCACGGTGTAGGCCAATGGCATATTTCTGATTTCTATGAAAATTGAAATAAGATAAAAGATTATAACGATTTTCAGAATACTGGCCCGGGTTTAAACATTCTATGCCATCAGCTACCTACTCTTCTTCTTTGTCCGTCATCTTACTCACAGCTCCAGCTGACCATCTCCCCTGACCAGCCCCTCTTCAGTAACCTGGTCCAGCAGGACTCTGGCATAGTGACCGCCGGTGGGTACCGCAGCTCCCAGCAGGCAACCAGCAGTACGGCTGGGTCAGAGGTGGAAAATACCGACCAGTACCAGCCGTGTTCAGAGGTCACCAGTGTACAGAGGCTGCTGCAGGATGCCGTGGAGGAGTACAACAAAGGACATCCAAAGATTAAATTGACTCTATACAAAGTAGGAATACTATTTCTTTCGTACTTGATGGATTCCATGTTAACCTTTTATTTGCTTAAGAATGCTGATTGGCACAGTTGCTTATTTGCCACAGGTGCCAATTGGCACAAAACAATACACATAAACATGTGGAAGGATTGCTCTGTTCAACACAAAAGCTTTGCTAAATTACCCATTTCCGGACTTGATTAGATGCATGACAACCCTTTAGACGCTCTTTAGAGATTCATTTTGCAGTTGAAACACTCCAGTGAGAAATAAAGTGTGGCACAGGGAATTAAAGTGGTTTTTAATCTAAATTTTGAGAGGACAAGGAATAACAGGAGCAAAATTCATGGTTTGGCTCTAATTTAGGTTTAGTACACAGGATGTTTAAGGATCATGCTCTTCATAAATGAAGTGTGAAGAAATTAAGATGCAGCAAAGGCCTACTCTAGGATTTGACAATCATGCTTCATTTGATAACATTTAAACTAATGGCTAGTCTTTAGGAAGATCCAGTGTACTAGGTTTATCACCCTAATATTTATCAAATCTGCAGAACACTTTGAATTCCCATAGTGTATGTCTCTTTTATACATGTACATGTAACATCAGTTCTATATTTTCGTACTGAAGCATTGCAAGGAGGTAAAAAAGACAGAAATGTTTTTTTACATTCTTTTTTTCTTTTATATCATTATACACTAATTGCTGTATATATCCTGTGTATAGAGGCTCCTTTGAATACTTTGAACTTTGATGATTGCCTTCCGTTTGACAGGAAACCATCCAACGTGTCTGTCGTCTGGCCCGCATGATCATGTCCCCTCATGAGGTAGGCCACGCCCTTCTGGTTGCCGATGGTAATCCAGGTCTGAGCAACCTGTTTGCCCGCCTTGCTGCCAGCCTGTGTGGCTTCAGTGTTTCTGAGATCAGTGCTGCTCCTGAAGCGTCTTCTAGGAACTACAAGATAGACCAGTTCAAGGCTGACCTTGTGGCAATGTACACCAAGGCTGGTGTCAAGGTTTGTTCATGGATCCCTGTTTTCCTCTTTCATATACATTGTGCAATTGCAAATGATATCCACTCAATGCATTAAGAGATACTTGTTTACAGCTGGTCTTCCTGGCAGTGCCTGGAGTGAGAGTCTTTAAATTGGTCAGTCTGTCAAACCTTGATATCTTAGAAGAATGACATCCATGGCAGATTGTAGACAAGCCTGTGAGTTATGCATTCAATATCTATGAGAGCTTCTGTAAATCTTTTGAATTCAAAGTAAACATGAACAACTAAAATAGCAATATGAAGGCTCTTTTTAAAAAAATGTATGTAGAGTTTTTGAGCATTCTATCAATCACTAACCCTCAAGGGTTATCAGAGTTTAGTCATATTTTGTGAAGATTATTTTCTATGTATCTGTCTATGTATCTCTCCATCTATCTATTTATCTATCTCTCTGTCAGGGTGAGAAGCTACTGCTCCTCCTAACCGAGGAGGATCTCCATGAAGAAGACTTCCTGGTGTATGTTGGTGAGTTTGTCGTGACCGGTGCCATCACGCATCTCTTCTCCAGTGAAGAACAGACAACCATCATCAACTCCATACGAACGGAGGTCACAGCTGCTGGACTCACCTACACACGGGAGACAGCATGGAATTTCTTCCTCAAGTATGACCTCATTCATGAGATACTCCTTTTAAAAGGATTTTTTTGGGGGGTGATGAGTTCTTAGGATTGGATGCTTTTTGTAACACCATCTAAGGCTTTCAATGGGGCCCTGTTTCCTAAAACTTATTATCAGTAACAACTGCCACATTTCTATGACAAATTTGCTCTCAGCCGATCAGATGCAGGGACTTCAGTAGCTTGTATAGTTATTCCAACTTGTTATTGATAACAAATGTTATGAAACGAGGCCAGGGTGTGGAGTATTATATTACTTATATATCTCCTTGTACATGTAGCTTCTTCTGTCTTGAATATCTATTCAGCTTGCATGAAAGCATCTAGCAGGAATGTTGAAAAACTTGAAAGTGCCTCTTTAGAGTGTTCAGAGAAACTTATCAGGATGAGGCATACCGTGAGCCCATTTCTAACAGACGTGTGGATGTATCGTTGTTCCTATTCATATAAGTGGTCATGCTCTAAACACATCCTTTTTAGGGTGACATGAAATTTGAACATCTGTGAAGAGATGATTACAGCTGAGCTGAAAATTGTGTGGGGTACTAAGCTTTCCATTTCCTGTTAAAGTGTTGATTGACCTCTGTTTGAATTGTAGGACTGTGAGGAACAACTTCCGAGTGGTGCTGATCTCCGCTGACACAGGCCATGATTTCCAGCGACGGTGTAGAGAGTATCCCGCCCTGACTGAGCATCTGAACTGCTATTGGTATCAACACTGGACCAGGGAGAGACTGGTAGACCATGCTATGGCTCACCTACAAGGTATGCTGTTCTCATGACTGACTTGCTAAAATATTCGTGATCCAGCATTTACCCCGGCCATGATGGCTGCTGACTTGATCTTACATTATATCAGTCATAACTAGAATCTGCACATTTGATTGGTGTATTGCACATCACATGACGAAATACAATTCCCACTGTCCTAATGTAAATAAGGAAGTTTCTATTGTGACGTCACTAGCCGCGAATAATAATTATTCATGGAAACTATTCACAAATGACATCACATGCACAATGAGCGTACTTAATTGTGATGTCAGGAATTTTGTGCCCCTCTATCATTCTTGGGTGTGATGATGTCATCATTTCAATAATTTTGTATTCCGGCTATGCAATTACTGTCTGCATTTCGTATTTGGTTGGATAAAATATTATATCCTAAGCTTTGTACAATATCTAAAGAATGCTGCCATGATTCTTAGGAGCATTCAAGTCACTTTTGGTACCATAATTTCAACCAGACCCCCTCACAGTCATGTATATTTCTATTATGAATAGGACTTGGCTTACGATTAGGGTTTACATGTAGTTTAGTGTTGGGGTTATGAGTATTAATGTAGATACATACATTGTTTTAACCATGGTGGAATGAAGACCATATTTAGTGCAGTCGATGTTCGAGCATGTGTCTACCATCATGTTTTTCAACTTTTCAATTCCCTGTTATCATGAGGCCTCATATATACCAGCTACATGTAAATCATTTAGAGCTCGCAGAACTGCCATTATGGAGATAAATCCAACTCCAAATGATGACTTAACCGACATAATTGGTGCTTTTGTATTTCATGAGAGTTCCAGTCATTCATTTTTGACAATCATTGCATTTAAGAAGTGATCCTTAAGATGCTTATCGCTGCTGGTGCGACAAAACCTTGTTTCTCAAAAATGTCAAAATGTCGAGTGAAAAAAAAAAACATGTTGGCAAAAGCACTATAACCAGTGGGATCCCCTTTCCTTTGACATGCTGTGGTGGCTTCATTTTTGGAGTAAAAGTTAGGATTTGGGCAGGACATCACTTGACTGATTATCTGGAGATGAATACAAAAAAATGATTTTCACCAAAATTTGAGGTTTTGGCTCCCCAGTAACGTTACGTAACTACAGATGATGGAAAAAAATTGTTGATTCTGGCAAAAAATCTTATTAAAGAATGTTGATAAGTTACACCTACATGTACACCTACATGTACACCTACATGATCTCGTGGTCCGAGTTCAAATCCCGGCGCAGCACTAATGTCCTTTGGCAAGATATGAATCTACATTTGCCACTCTCCACCCAGGTGTTAAGTGGGTACCCGGTAGGATGCGAAAGTCATTGTGATTTGTTTAGCATTGTGCGTGCCTGCAAAAGGCGCCTGGCTGGAAAGCTCCCAAGGGAGTGGAGAAGGCGCATGCATTGTATGCGGGCAAGCCTGAATCCGATGACCGGGGTAATAATATTTCTGTAAAGCGCTTAGAGACTCTCTTGGAGATGTATTAGGCGCTATATAAATCCAGAATATTATTATTATTATTATTGAAATTATTTTGATATTGTTCAGGTACGGAAGGCATGAACAACATCCAGCAAGAGAACTTAGCCCATCTCCTTGCAACAATGCATCTTGCTATTAGACAGCTGGATGGAGAAGAGAAGGGTCCGGGAAGATACAAGCATCTTACCAACACTACCTATGAGAAGTTTGTAGAAAGGTGAGTCCACGCTATGTTTCACGATGTGAGAAAGATTCCCTGTTGCTAATAAGAAGTTCTCTTAAGACCTTCCTTTTCAATTCCTAAATTCCTATTCTTCTCTTAAGACCTTCCTTTTCAATTCCTAAATTCCTATCTCCTTCGCTTCATTTGTTTGATGTACTTATACATGTAATTGATTTTATTACTTTATAATATGCTTCATTGTGTTATATAATTTTTCTGTGTTTACTAGGTTTGTTTTCTCTGTTAAATCATTTTTTTTTTGTATTACCCTTTTCTGTAGTGTACATAATGTAATAATCATCCTTAGTTATACTTTTTAATTATTTCCTTTTCACTTGTAAAGCGTTTGGAAACATAAATATTAAGTGCTATATAAATGTATTTAATTTTTATTTATTATTAATGAAGGCATTTCGATTCATGATAGTTGAAAGTGATGTTGGTGAAATTGATGATAATATTTTTACATATGCATGAACAGTAGGAATTGATATCAGAATTGGTATCGATACTACTTATCATGATGTTAGAATTAATGATGATGTTGGTATTAGTAATGATGAAATTAGACTTTGTTATGATTTTGGGTTGAAAAGGATGAATTTATTGTTCTTTAAGGTCATGTTTGTGTTATCAGAGACGTTGTACTTTGTAGTAATGTTTTCAGGATCAGTAATCAGCTTGTTGGTATAATTGATTATAGTGCATTTAGAATATTGAGATCTTGGTTTCTGTAGTGATACTTTCTGAGTTACCATTGATACACAAATCAGTGGAGTTGATACTAGCATCGATGAAGTTTTTACATTGTAAATTTTGTTCAACCTTGAAATAAAAGTAATATTTTCCCATGATCTCCTGTCTAGGTTTCTGTCAATGTACAAGCAGCGACAAGCCAAGATCCATGAAGAACATCTGACTGTAACCAAAGCTCTACATCACATCAACAGAGAGAACAAGCTGGCTATGAGGTTACAGAAACAACTGGAACATGAGCTTGTTGTCCTGGAAGAAAGAAAAGATGTAAGAATAAATATGATTGTACTTCTTGTAATGCTGTGTACATAGGAAACAGCTCTTATGTTCCATATTTTTAGCCCTTGAGAACTGTGACAAAACTTTATAATTTATTTTGAAAACTTTAAATGAACAACAAAGTGCAGATGATGCAGAAGAAGAAAAAGAAGAAGGTGGAGGAGAAGAAGGAGGAGGAGAAGAAGAAGGAAAACAAGGAAGAGGTGGAGAAGGAAGAGGAGGAGGAGAAGGAGGAGGAGGATGAAGGGGGGATGGGGAGTGTTCTTAATTTTCAGCTGTGCCTTCTGTATGATCATATGAGATGACGCAGCGGTACATTGTCTGGTACATTTTGGTTACTTGACACTACACGTATGTTGTTCGTTTGCTCCGACAGGGAACCATCAAGCTGTTGTCTCAGATTGGTCAGGATAAAGCCATAGCAGGACAACAGGTCAAGATTGTGCAGAAACAGCTGGATAGTCTTCTCAAACTCAAGCAGGTAGGTCAAATGAAACTTCTTGGTGGCTATCCTTGAATGTTAAAAGGACACTATGAAACGAAACAAGTATGTGACCTTACATCTTTGCATATTGTTGGCCATGGCTGTTTTTATGGCAAAACATAGCGCATTGCTAAATAGTTATGTTGTATATCAATTGTTTCTTGCCGTTAGAATTTTATGGATCTGGATCACTTGTGAAAGTTTTTTGTTGTACATCATATGTATTGGTTGATGGAGCAGTTCATTAATGGATAGATGGATGGATGGTAGGATAGATAGATTGACTGACCATTCAATTAGTACATTAATTGATTTGATTGCTAAATTCTTGGGATACTTATTGGTAACATATTTCATGGAAAATCCGTTGACTACGGGGATACAAACTTTCTGGACATTGCAAGTTACCTGTAACTGAACTTTTAGCGTTTATACTTCCTGTCTGATACATGTATCTTGCCCTCACAGGCCCTTCCGAAATACACCCTAGCCCATGAGAGGGCGGTCTACAAGACTGTTGCTGTGGTTGCAGACACCAAGAAGGTTGTCCAGACATTAGATGTGACAAGTCTAGGAGAGTTGAGAGGAATGCATAAACCTGATGTAGACATTGAGGATCTCTTAGCTTCTATCATCATGATATGTAAGTTTGAATAGTGACGGTGATGATGATGATGAGGATAAAACTAGTGGGTTCTTTTGTAGCACTCACGTCTGTTAACCCATTCGTGACAGGAATTATTTAAAGCCTAATTTGATCAGCTTTTATTCTTCAAATTGGCAAACCAACATTTTCATTTTATTGCTACATTTTTCTTTTAAAACGTCATGTATCTGAAATGAATATAAATTGACGGAAATTATGATGAGAAGTCAAAAAGTTGCCAATTTGCAGGGGAAAATGGTGATTTTAGACTTTCTATCACATTGCCAATTTAAGGATTTTAATGCTTATTTTCCTTTAAAAAATTTTCAGCATCAAACAACGAATATTAACGCAACCAAAATGGGTACAGTTTGTGTAGAATTTTTTGCTCTTTCTGCTCATGTATTTGGTATGATTTTTAGGGCTTTGTATCAAAAGATATTAGGCCAAACCAGAAAATGTGGACCTCTGTCACGAATGGGTTAAACTTCACGCTTCCGGTGCTCCACTGTTATTACTGTGGCTTTAGCAAAGCTGCTATTCCAGTGCTCTAGCATATCAAGGAGTTTCATCCTACCGGGTATCCATTTACTGCACCTGGGGATGTTTCATAAAGCTGTTTGTAAAGTTATGCATGACTTTACGAACAACCTGAATACGAAGTGCCAAATGGGATGCCCCAAATTTTTCCTGATGTTTTAACAAAGTGTGACTGCATTTCCCAAAATCTCAATTAAATTGTGGCAAAAATAAATTCGCAGTAAAACTGTAAACAATAGTAAAGTTAATCTACATCCACATATTTCACCTTC
Source organism: Echinometra lucunter (assembly GCA_029962745.1). Classification (NCBI taxonomy): domain Eukaryota; kingdom Metazoa; phylum Echinodermata; class Echinoidea; order Camarodonta; family Echinometridae; genus Echinometra; species Echinometra lucunter. The sequence goes on from CM057162.1 coordinate 11,436,721, forward strand.
AGCTGATGTGATTTGTACTGACTGAGAATCTCATTTGGCTTGCCATACTCAAGTCATTCGTAAAGTTATTCGTAACTTTGCGAACAGCTTCATGAAACCCCGAACCCCCCCCCCCCCCCCGGATGGAGAGTGGCAATTGTAGTGTAATGTCTTGCCAAAAGACATCTAGTGCCACGGAGCACAAATCTTTCTGAAGAAAATGAACACCTGTTTTGGTTGATAGTCCGTTACGCATTTGCATAATTTTACATTGTGTTTGATAATTGACTATGTAAGTAGCAGCATGGCATCATTGCCTCTTTGTAGAGGCAATGCAGCTGTATATTCTTTTAGGGATGGGATGGGGATAGTGGAAAAATACATAGGTTCTAATAGATTAAATTTTGCAGCCATGCGGTGACAGAGGAAATGACATGGGATATACTTTGAGTTGAATAAAAGTCTTTAGTAGGATACACACCAAGGAACAATTTGACTAACTTAATAGACATGTTGTTTTTGTCATTGCAAATATTGTGTGCTTTTTTTTTTCATTCATACATGATTTCAAAAAGATTTTTTTGTTTTTCATCCTCACAGTGAAATCTCCTTCGTCTGATTTGACTTGGAGCAAAGGAGCCAAACGACAGATGGCAAATATTGAAAGGTACAAAGCAAAATCATGAATATTTTTTATACTTTTAAATCATTTTCAAAGTATTTGGTCTCATTTCTTTGTAGTTTTGATTCCCTCTTCAATCTTCAGGAAGACATTTGAATTTTCACAAGTATGTCTCACTGTTTTTTTGTCTTTGTTTTATTTTGGTTTTTTGTTGTTTTTGCTTTGTTCCGTAATGAAACATACTATTTAGATGAGTCCTTTTTTTCTTATTTCTATTCTAGTGATGATCAATATGAGATGATGAAGTCAATAACAATCAGTTTATGAATCAGCCACTGGCAAAAGGTGACAGTTCCTTTATGGGGGGGCACTTGGTAGCCTTCAAACCTCTGAGTTGTTAAGATTTTAATACTAGCATGAAATTTGATGTTCTTATCATCACATTGGTTGCTAATTTAATAATAATAATAATAATACTCAATTTTTATATAGCGCAAATTACAATTAAGTCTCTAAGCGCTATGGAAAAGAAGAAAAGCAAGAAGTGAGCATAGAAGAAATGAAATAGTATGTGATACAGAACATAGCAGCGTGCAAAATAAGAGGAAAATTACAAATACATGACATTATATAAGGCTAAGATATTATGTTGCGAAAAGATACGATTTTAACCAGGACTTAAACTGATCAAGAGACAAGCATTCTTTGACATCACTTGGGAGTTTATTCCATAGTTGAGGGACTGCATGTTGAAATGCTCTATGCCCATATGATATTGTCGATACCGTAATTTAATTATTGTCTTTTTCACAATTTCAGATTCCTTGAGGAGTTGGCTTCCTTTGATGACTCTGAGCTTCCTGAGTCCACCTTGAACCTGGTGGAACCCTACCTCAAGAAGTCCTCCTTTCAGGCTAAGAACATGCTGAGGAAGAATGCGGCTGCAGCATCCCTCTGTAATTGGGTACGAGGTGTCTGCAGGTGAGTTGCAGTATCAGGGCCCCGTTTCATAAAACTTGTTATGAATAACAAGTTGCAATAACTGTTATCATCTACTGATATCCTTGTATCCGATTGACGGAGAGCAAATTTGTCATTGAAATGTGGCAGTTAATACTGATAAAAAGTTTTATGAAACAGGGCCCAGATCATTCTTAAACCATTAATAGCTTAATTGGAAAGCAGCTTTTAGCACCTTTCCTGCTTAGCGTCTTTTCCCCTCCGGTCCTTTTGTTTCTCCATAGACAAAACAATAGGGAATCGGGAAAGCTGATGTAAAGGAATGATCGTGGAGAAGACGATCAAAGACGCTGGACAAGATTTTTGATAAGCAGCCTTGGTTGACTAATGGCATAAGCAGACCTCCCAATTATTCTGAATTTGGAGGAAAGAATCTGAACTTTGATTATTCTGAGCTCTTGTTTTAATACAATTTTCCTATTTTTCTTGATAAATTTACTACACACTCCTATGGGAAATGCTGTTTCTTTCCTAACTTTGAGCAAAGTCATCCTTATTTTTCGGTCAGGTTGGGAGGTCTGCACAAGTGCTTGGCTGCCATTGTCAGCTCTTGTCACACATATAGTTTATATGTATGAAAACCAAACAATGCGGCAGTCCTGAGGCGTGATCTGTAGCTATTAAAGAGTTTAATGCTGTTCTGCACTTATTTATACATGTACAAGAAAAACTGTTGCATTCATGCATAAAAAGACTATCCATAGGTACATGTATGTTCTTAGGACTAATGTACCAGCACTAAAGAGTCTACAGTCCCATAACTTCTTATCTAGCGTGTCTTTTTTTTCTGAGTATGAGTGTAACAGGCTTTCTTCAAACATGTGATTTGCAGCTTAGTGGCATTATTCTTAGAAATGATGGACTGGGATTGCATTGCATGGTTATTTATTGAAACGAGACCAAAGCCTTCAAACCAAAGGAATTGATTTTGTTTTTAATTCCAATGTCTGATTGCTCAGCTGTCAACCATTGTGGACAAAGGGAACTTGTAATGGCCCATTAAGAGTCAGAATAGTACATTTATTGACCTTAATCTCTATCCTGTTTCCCAGATACCACCGTCTGATGATCTCCAAGGTGAAGCCGCTTCACAAGAAGGTTGAAGAGACAAGAGTAGCCATAGAGGAAGCGGAACACAAACTTTCCATGCTGGAGAACAAGAAGAAGGCTTTGGAAGAGAGACTTCTGGACCTAGCTTTGAGCTTCGAGAGTGCCACAGTGGACAAAAATGACCAGGAAGACCTGTCCAGAAAGATGACCAAACAGCTGGACACTGCCAATAGATTCAGACATGTAAGTTGAATGGGTTAGAAAGATTTTTAAAAAATTGTGTAATTACACAGTCAGAATTGACACTATTAACTGTATTTTCTAAATTACATGTAATCTACAAATGTAAAGCACCAGTCATAAAAAAATAAAGTATTAAAAAATAACTACAAAAACTGCCTTAAACATTAATGTTTCAAAGGATAGTTGTAAGCTACTGCATGCCCTTCCTTCCCCCCAAAGCTGCATGAATTGTCAAATCCATTATGATGAGACTTTGCAGCCACAAACTGAATTTGAAATCAGTTGTGTTTAAAATTCATGTTTACATCAAGTTAAATGAGGTAATAACTGATTTAAGGAATGCATTGAATCTCTTCAAAATGTCATTTTGTTGTTATGAGGAGATGCATGCTTCACACAGATATTGTAAGTAAATCTGTGTATCATTTATTAATCAAGTTTCCTTTTAGAAAGACCTATCATAGTAGTGCTATATTGAATGGATCTAATATAAAAACATTGCACTGTTTATATTTTCATGCATAAAATCAATTTGAATCTTCCTTCATAGATCCTAGCCATGGAGCACCAACACTGCATCCAGATCTGTCAGTCCCTTCCCCAGCGAGAATTTGCCATCTCTGGGGCCATTGCTATGGCAGCGGCATTCGCAACCTACCTGGGACCCTATGACCCCAAGTTCCGCCGATCTGTCCTGACGGTCCATTGGCCGCTGTGTCTTCAAGAGAGGGGTGTTCCTCTGGTCATTGATGCAATAGATCCAATGAAAGGTTGGGATATTTTCTTTTTTTCCCTTCTTACCTTAGATAATGCATTTTGCCAAATTTTGGAGTTGGCATAGAAAGAGTTTGATGAAATGGGAAAGTTCATGCACATGATCGTAGCCCATGCTCCCATTCAATAAAAAAATAACCCCTTTTTTTTTATTCAGATGAAACTTATGTATTGAGTTGCTTTGGTACAGATATATAATTTCATTATGTTTCACACTACTAATTCATTGTCAGTGTTGTATAGAAATTACTATGTATTTGTTCTTGATGCATGCCTTCAAATGATGAAAATTTTGGTAGTCATTCTTCCAGAGAAATGTAGATAGCACTTGTATGCAAGCTTTAAATCAGGGATGATATTTAAAGAGATTCAAATGTCCATTTGATGTCCTATTTTAACATGATATTTGTAATTATTACCATCTTGCTTATTTTTGTAGGATGGATTGTTGAATGGGCCATCCACACGTCACCAAAGACGCGGGCCAACACAGGCATGGAAAGCGCCCTCCCTCCCCTAGACCTCAACCAGCGAGACAGTGAAGGAACACCTGCCGCACGCCAGGAAGACGACGGCAAGACGCCGGTGAATGAAGGAGAATCAGAGAACGAAGGACAGGCTGAGGAGGAGGAGGATGGAGAGAAGAAGGAAGAGGAAGGAGTGGAAGCTGATGATGGAGTGAACGAAGGAGGAGAGGATGAAGGGAAGAGCCAAGAGATGAAGGAGAAGGAAGATGAGATGAATGCTTTGCTCTCTCAGGCACAAGGTACAGTATTTTCTGAAATTTGTCAACTGCTACAAATTTATATTTTCTCTGCCATGTTAGTATGGAGAAAGAGAAAGAGAGAAAGAAAGATTAGAGAAAAATAGAAAGAGTAAGAAAAGGTCCATTACATGTATGTTTAAGGGAAGGAAAAGGAAAGAAGTTAGAGAGAAAAATTATAAGTAACCACATGTACTCCAAGGTTGAATTCAACAAATTTTTGTATTATTGTAGTAATGGTATTTTTTAGAAAATCTCTATTCTGTGCCTTTGTTTCCTATAATGTAGACTCTTGGACACTTTCTAGTTACAAGAATTGTAATACACTGTACATTTTTTAAAGTAGATCACCATTTTTTTTTAAATTCCGGGTCTAATCCGGGTCCTCTAATGTCCTCTTACAGAAGGCCAAGAAACACCCCGTAATGAGCAGCCTGCTGCATCTGCATCCGAGGAGCCCCAGCGTGGCTTCACAGCCCTGAGTGAGATAGCAGAGAGTCAGCATGCTTATGATGTAGATGCATTCCCACAGATTGGTAGCGCAGAATACCAGCGTTATGTGCAGTCGCTCATCAAACTACTTGTTGGAGAGAAGTGTGTACATGACTGGGGTACCAAAGGTAGGATTGAATACGTAATTTAGGCCATGTTCACGTCTTGTGGAGATCTGTTGGTGCAAGATCTTCTTGTCATAGATTACAATGTTAAGTATGCCATTGTATAAGCTGGTGTTTCAAGATAATTGAGTACATGTCTAGAAAACCGAAGGTACATGAACATGAAGGTTTGGACTGTGTTCACATCTACCATAGATCTTATAGAGTTGATGTGACCAATTGGATTATAATGTTTTGTGTAAACATGTCCATTCACTGGTTCAGGTATTGTTTGCAGGGAAGTGCTAACATGACTGAAGAACTAAGGTTAGGTTTATTACTTTAAGACTGTGTTCACATCTACCTTAGATCTTGTGGTGTTGTTATGATTGTCGAGATTATATTACAATCAGTTGTATAGTGCTTTCACAACAGACGTGTAGCCACTCGGACACAACAGGTGGGAATGAATACATTAATTTGGCTATGTTTAGATCTTGAGATTTGAAAATCGTAATAAGGGATTATGGGCTTGCAATGCAGCATGACATTTAACCCATGGGTTTACGGGAACCGGATGGCCCCTGTAGAAAGTCAGTAGGCACTGAGTTAATGATTTTATAGGAATGTTATTACAGCCTGTGATCATTGCAGTATGCTGGGTGAAGAGGAATGTGAACATGGCTGTGGGACCTGCATAATTTTCAATACATTAATTTGGCTGTGTTCACATCTACAGGTAATCTGGAAGATAAGTTACCTCAGCTAGATGATATTCCATATGTCCATTTAATAGCAAAATGTCAAAGTAGATCAAAATAAAAAAATAAAAGAAAAAGAAAAAGAAAAGATGAAGGGAACGTGGCTGTGGGACCTGCATAATTTTCGATACATTCATTTGGCTGTGTTCATATCTACCCTAGATCTGGACGTGCAAGTTACACAGTTTGACGGTATTCCATATGTCCATTTATTAGCAAAATGTCAAAGTATATCCAACAAAATAAGAGACTGGCATAGCTTTGTATTGTCAATTCAAGAATTGTCAATATTTTCAAACTGAGCATGTTGCACAGAACTTATAAATTTAGACAAGAAAATGTATACGTGTCTATTGCAAGTTTATCTATCAAGATCAAAATATATTTTGTTATTTTTTATTTTTCATCTATTTAAGGACTGAGCCTTAGGCAGATGGAGAACCTTGCCATCCAGAAATCATCATGGCAACGACCTCCGTACCTGATTGATCCTGACATGGAGGGCGTGCGATGGTTGCGAAGAATGATCTACCAGCATCGGTTGGTCAACATTGATATGCAAACAAGGTTAGCAGGCCATTCTTATTAACCCTCTCATAAGATTATTTGCAATTTTTTAATCTGTGTTAGACTTCAGATATGTATAGGGGCAAACCGTTTGAAGAACAACAAAAACAAAAAGGGATGCAGTTTTTAAGCATACTGTGCATCTCATCGTATCATAATAGACCATTAAATATGTGTCAAGTGCCTTTCCTGTGTCAATAGACCTTTTTGATAATGTATTCAAATTTATGCATGTTTTTCTCCAGAACCCTAGGTTACCAACTATTCAGTTCATGTGTTATGCATAATGAAATCTGAATAGATGGAATCCAGTTTGCATACATTAGTTTTTGTTATGTCTGGGAAACCTCTGGCAAGTTTCTTTGTTGTCAAGGAAAACTTAAAAAAAAAAATATATATGCATAAAATTAGTAAACAGGTCTATAGAATTCACTTTGTACCCCGCAGATTTTTTTTTTTTTTTAAGTGGTTTGCCCTGCATGTGTGAACAAGCCTTTATAGTACACTTCAAACTTGTCTGCATAATCGTAGTAAATGAGTTATATTTTCGAAATTGCTCCCAATAAGAATGCTTTAACATTGCAGTATTCCATTTTTTTTTTCATTAGACTAAAAGAGATGAAAATTAATCTACATCCCTTGTTCCAATAGAAAATTGCACAGATTTTTTAGAACCCTGCTTGGATCCTCATGAACACAGAAACTTTGCAGAGAAAATTCTAGAAGTCCTGTTCACACAATGGCTACAATTCCTTTATTACTGATATCCTGCAAAGTGCATAGAACTTTCCATACCCTCATGTTATTTTCAATGTAGTCTCGCAAGCTATTTACTCCACTATATTTTCCTGTAGTAGTAGAAGTCAAGTCCTTAAGCGGTAAGAAATATGCATAATGCAAATTTAGTAGGTAGAAAGTAGGCACTTTAGATTGTGTTGTAGATTCGTATACCCTTCACATTTTCAAATTCCATTCTAACGTTCTGACTTGTAAAAAAGTAGCCTTTAGAGTTTGTATTATGCTGTCAAGTTACAAAAATGAAGTGAAGCCTCATCATTCATGTCCATATTTCTTCATCTTGTCCCTGCCTGTCCTGTCTTGCTCTGCCTCTTGCACAAATGTCATCAACAGATGGTAAGTTTTAATGTTTAAGATGTACAATATCATTCTTTGCAATTCTTGCATGCTGATTTTTTTAAAGGGTGGGGGGGGGGGGGGGGGGAGTTCATTCATTTTGTTGGTTGAGAAAGAAAACGGCCCCAACTCTGTATTAAAATATGATTTAAGGCCCTCTTCTTTCTCAACCAACAACTTGTATCCATATGTTATATTTTCGTTTTCGTAGTTACATCAAGGCACGGGTCGCAATGAGACTGATAACGATCATGAGATTTTAGTAAACCCATTGACTACTGAATTCTCAAACTCCCATAGACTTAATACAGGGACCACTTGGTTTCCATGGGCAACAGGTTAAAGGTACACCTTGCTTCATGATGTGTCCTTGTGAGTATGCTTGAGCATGCTCATAGCAGGGTAGTTGTGAGATGTACCTGTACCTTTAATAAAGAGTCTCATCATAGTTAGGAAGCTTTGCAAAACAGAGAAGCAATAAACAAGTACTTGAAACACAAATGATATAAACAACAAGATGATTTTTTTCTTTGGACATGCATTTTCGTGGCACTACATTTCACTAAGCTACCTTATCATAATCAGTCCATTGTAACCAATGCCTAATTTTGATTGTTGTAATATTTGGTTGGTTGTGGGTATGTTGTTGACTTGTCGGTATTTCGTTGCTTAAGGGTATTTTGTTGGTTGTGGGTATGTAACATTGGTTGTGAATTTTTAGATTTTGGTTGTGGGTACTGTTTGGTTGTGGGTATTCTTTGTAACACATAGTTTTGAGACATTTTTCGATGCAGTTTTCCGTTGAGTCTTAAGCATTTAGTTGCTAAGCTTTGGACTGTCTTTAGAAGTCAAAACATACATATTTGAAAAAAAAATGAAGACAAGCCTTTGTTTTTCCCCGGATCCTATATAAAAATAAATTTCCACTGAAATACTACCACTTTATTGAAACTCCCACATGTATTAAGATCACAGTATACACAGATCTCATTACAGATTCACTTCTGGTTTACAATTTACATTTCCAGTCTTACGTTCAGTTTACATATTTGTACTTGCATATTACTTCTTCATTGCAGAATGTAACTTTTCTGTCTAATTCATTATCTTTCTAATTATTCTTGGCCTTGTAGGAGACATCAGCAAATCCATGTGTATTCTAAAGACACATTTGAATTGTAAGATTTCTTTGCATGACATTGCATGAACTAACAACCTTATACATTTCACGCTTAGAAATAAGTTACACCTTATATGTGACCTGCCGGCTCGAAACCACCAATAAGTCGCACGCATCACAACTGAGAAAACGGCCAAGAAAGGTCAATTTGATTGGATTGGTCTATTTCTTGTTTTTGATAGAAATGGGTAGTTTTATCATGTTGTTGTGGAGCAATTTGGATGAGTCATATACCATTGGAAAGCTGAGAATCTCTACTTTAAAATGAGCTATAAAACCAGAAAAATGAATTTTGGCGACTTAAAGGTGGTTTTGAGGCAGCAGGTCACAAATTTAATGAGAGAGTAGGGTGTCAGCACGCATCATAGACACTAGAAGGCTGAGAGAGGACAAAGGACTATCCATTGTCACTCTCTCTACTCTAACTTACACAGCTCATTAATAATTTTAAAAAAACATGCATATTTCAATTATCTATTCAACTATTTTCTTCCACAGAGCTAGAAAATCTATTACAAAATAGTATTAAAGTGAGAAGTTATTTCCATGCATGCTTGGAAATAACTTTCACTTACATTTACTGAGAAAGTAGGGTGTCAGTACACAACATGCTATTTTGTAGAAGAATTTGTTGCTCTTTTGGAAGAAAACGATTCAATAGATTATAGAAATATGCATGCTTTGTATTACTGAACTGTGCCAGTTTAGGTAGCTCAGCATTGTAGGAAAGTAACAGGAATTCAATTTAAAAAATAAACAATTATTTATTTTTTCAATGGAGCAGACTTAGAGAATAATTTAATATTTTGGAAGTAGTTAATCAAGTTTTATTTACTGAATAATTATTTAATGTGTATGTATTAAAAAGGATACTTTCATTTGAACAAATGAACTCCACAGTGCTCACTACTTTGAAGTGGCATAACATAAATAAACAGAAAACAAATACTTTGGACAGTGACACATCTATGACTTCCAGATTAGTGCTATAAAATTTATACCCTTTTTTGCAGTGTTGCACTTCATTCTCCCAAAAGAAGTATAGGTCATTGAATGTAGTGATGTATTCCATTGCAGCACTATAGAGTAGTGCTTTAGTATGTTCACTGCATGAGTGCCCAGTGAATGAGTTGTAGTCGTAGCATGAACACATCACATGCACATAATCATGCACTGCCAGCCACCTATTGCATGCTTTATTGCATTTCGTATCAACTCTTAGCAGTACAGAGTTTTCTTAATGTTTATTTTCACCAGTTTTACATCCTCAAATTGGCACCCAACAATTGTTATTTTTTCACTACTACAAATATGAAGTAGTGAAAAATACACACATGTATGTGTAGTTTTAAAAGAAATACTGGTTATTTGCATGTGTATAACATGTAAATTCTCAAATGAAAATTGCAAATTTAAAAGAAAAGTTATGAAAATGCACATAAAGTACACCTATAGTGATTATTTTACACCTCCTTCCCAACTTTGGAGAAGTATTTTTAAACCATACAACCTCTTGCATTAAAGATGGACTCTAAATTTTTCTGTGATTTTTTGCTCTTTTTGATTATGCATAATAGTGTTATTCCCAGCATTCTGAATACAAAAAAGAAAAAGAATGCCAAAGTGTCATTAAAAGGAGACACTGTACTGCTGTTGGTTAATATGGTTCTTTCATTTTGCAAATCTTTTATGCTATCTCAGTTTACAAATCTTTTTATGTCTGCCTGTAATGTATGAGTAAGCATTTTTGCTTTTAGCAAGCTGAAGTGGAAACATAGGGTCACCTGCTATGATATGAGTCATCTTGCAGACATGATATATATTCTAAGACAATGTTTCTTATTCTTTCTTGCCTCTCTTTTCCCCTCTCCTTCTCCCTCCCCTTCCATGTAAATCCAGGGTACGCACATTCTTTTCTTGTACATGACTAGACACGTACATTAGAACATGGCCATGTACTTTCAGCAGTGACTTTTGTAGTCTTAGATTCATCCTGCACCCATGACAGGTTGATGTGATTGACTTGTCTTTCAACTGCATAAGCATGCTGTGTATCACCAAAATAAGTATAGAATAATGCAGGATCTCAAATTATGCAGGGCACTGTACAAAAAGGTATAGTATCCTCCACAAGACTAGGAGGCAAAATGGCTCAGTTAGTAAAGCGTCTGCCTCTCAAAGCTCATGGGTTTGAATGTACCGCTGGCAGATGAAGCCTGCATTGTGTTTTATCATGCCCCTCCCCTGTTTCATAGATGCAGGCTATTGTTCAAGTGAAAAACACTCTGTCCCTTGGATAAGATGTCAAATGCAGGCCTTGTGTAGAGGAGAGTCACCACCTTTGCATGTGAACCCACTGAATTATAAGAGGAACAAGAGAGGGGGGGGGGGGGGGGGTAGTGGTATGCTTGCACATGCCAATTAGTGATATTGGGATCAAGGAGAGACTCAAAGTTTGTTTTTCCCCCTCCCAGGCATAGATGATACCGAATATATAATAATTTGCTTTTAATTCTTGCCCCATAGTGAAATGCTTGTTATCACGCAATGCATCTTGTGGATTCTGAATTTAAACATATTTCATGTATTTCTCCAGATTTTTGATTGCGTACCAGCTTATATTCCAAGCAGATTTTGCAGCTTAACAGTATTATGCAGTGTTCTGTATTTCCAGTGTGATTTGAGTTAAAATATCTAGTGTGTCCTGCATATATTCATGTATAGCTGGACCTAGATACGCATATATTTACTCATTGCATTTTGTCTGATTTTTTTTGTTGTTGTTGCAATGCTTACAATAGTCATGTGGAAAACAAGCTTGGGTAGGTGTATACACATTTCAATATTCTTTCTTCTCCACAAAAAATTTCATGCTTTCTTGTACATGGATATTCTGTTCCCATTTATTTTTCTATCAAGGAACGGTCCCAGTCAAGATGTGTTGCACATGCATTAGGCAAACTGCTTTTAAAGAAAAAGTTTATCACATTTTCTCTATCTTTAATACGTTTGTTACACACAGATACGTGAGTTTGAGTATATTACCTCCTTTGTCGCATCATTTATGACTCCTTGCCATTCATTTAATAAACAAAAAATCCTTCCTTTTTTCATGGTTTATTACTGCATTTCTTTATGATGATGGTTTATGTCTTTGATTACATATTTGCAGTGAATTAGGTAATGCAGTCCAAGATGAAAGATTTTTCTTTGACTCCCTGCAAATCTGCGTGAAATAATAAGAAGTACCAATGCATCAAATGTATCATGATAATTGTACTTTATGTTGGTCTCGTTGCCTTACCTTGGAAATTGATAAATGGATTCCAAAAAATTCACTTCAATTAAAAAGGTTTGTCAAATGGATTTTAGTAAATATATTCATAAAAATATTCTCTACCAAGATATATCTCAGTTGAAAGCTTTACAATAGATTTTTCCCGTTCAGAATTATTTGTCTGAAAAATTTGAGAATGTTTACATTCATCTATCTTCCCGTTCCATTAGGTTTGATCCTTCTATGGTGGTGCGCATTGAGAAGGCTATTCTTGGAGGCCGCCCTCTCTTGATGATGAACAGTGTAGACTGTGTAGATTCCATGTCAGCTCCTCTAATTCACCATGCAAACCACGGCACAGAAGAGGGTGGTAGTGGAGGTAGGTCATAGGTCAAATGGTATTTAAAAATAGTTCAGTTGATGATTGATCCTTACCTAGAATTTTTTTAGTAAAAGGCTATTCTTTGAGGAAGGCTGCTCTTGATAATAAACTGTTCAGACTGTTAGCCTCCATGTAGTCTTCTCTCAGCCTAGTGACAATTGCTCTGTGGTCAAATGCAACACTATCCAAACTAAAAAATTCGCCATCAAACCAAACACTATGCCTAAAGCCTTACCTTATATCTTTGACAAATTCAAGTCTAGAGCAATTGTTGCTGTACATACATGTACAGGCTTACACTGTGGCTTTGAGTATGTTATCATGTTTATATTGATGGCTAATTTGCAAGTGGGTCAGATGTTTGAATTCCTGTTCTGTCTCCAGAATGCTTTTTTTTTTTGTAATTCAAAATGCAATCTAATTCTCTTCATATTTAGTTAAATGCTATACATTTTTGCTGGATGAATTCCATTTGGGATAATCATGTTCCACTAGATGTATTTTGTTGCTGCCCAAATTATTTTAGATCTGAGTCATCCCTTTTATATACATGTAGATTGTAACTTGAAGAAGGCTGAAAGCACCTGAGGTGTCTTACTGTATAAAACATTTAACCCTATATAGCCTGGGCTATTTTGAAATTGCATAGCCCGGGGGGCTTATTTGGCCCCTCCCTCAGATCTCGGCTGTTGATCGTGTGATCGCGACAAAAATCAGCATGCACGTCACCCACAATGTAATCTCCAAAAGTGTACGGTTAATTATTACGATATTATTCTGATTTATTTTTGATTAATTAATAATGCTAATTTATGCATAAAATAAGAAATTCAGCTGTAAATCTGTAAATACAAGTCCAAAACTGCTAAATTTTGGTCTAGACACTCTTTTTAGGATTCTTATCAAATGTACATTAAAAAAATGGCGGTATCAAATTTTTTTCTTACATATTTTATTGTTTCTTAAATTACTTATGTATTTCTTTGTTTTTCGACTTTTTGTTTTTTTATTGGTTTTCGGTTGAAATCATCCGCTACACTATTCCGATCATAAACAACATGAAATTAATTGTGTTTAATAAGTAAACGTAAAATTAATGATACATTTATGAATTTTGGCTAGAAACAGAATTTGCATTTGGATTTGTACATAAAATCACGTTTTTGAGCAATTTTGGGTCTGACATGCACTTACAAAATGTTGCGTAACTTCGGAACCACATACCCGGGCATCACGAATTTCATCTCAAAAGTTGTGCGAGATTTGAAAGAAAAAGTTGTGAAACGTCACGGCGTGAGCTTTCCACGTTATGGATATGTCGTGAAAAATGTTGAGGTGGGGCTAGAAAAGCCCCCCCCCCTCCCCCCGGGCTAGATAGGTTAAGTTTTAAAATATGTCACAACTGTCTGACTACTTTCCGAAGAGTAAACATTTTCTCTTCATCATCTTTCTTACTGTACAGATGCGCGTCTCATCAAGTACTGCGGACGTCGATTACTGGGCCACGAGAACTTCTGCGTCACCCTAGCCACCACCAACATGTACCCCAACCTGAGTGCCAGAACGGCGTCAGCAACGACCCTGGTCAATTACAACGCCTCCCCAGAGATGCTCAGAGAAGAGCTGTTGGATCGAGCGTTTGCCCGAGTGATGCCCATGCTGTATCTGGAGAAAAAGAAGGTCCTAAAAGCCATTCAGCAACACAAAGAGACTTTGCAGGTAAGAAAATCTGAATGATGACATGAAGGTTATGAAGAGAAGAAGGTCAGTCATTAATTAAATATTTTTCTGGTATTAATCTGTTTGTAGGTTTCTTTAAACTTACGAGAGTCTGTTAATGCCAGTAGCATACTATATATTTCACAGAAAATTATTCTGCATTCATAATGCATTGTGATTTATTTCCATCACTGACTATGTAGTTGATATAGATTTTGCATTGGTTTTGCAGATGAAAGATTTTGGCATTATATCGTATAATTAGATTTTTTAAAAAGGATTACTTCTTCTTGAAAATCCAAAAGCATCACAAAGGGAATTTACATGTTATAAAGCTCAGTGTATCTCTAAATACAGCTTTCAGTCCTTTTGATGAAGGGTTTTTTTGTGCCAGTTTAACTGTATTAGTAATTTGATCCTTCCATTTTCCTTTCTTGTCATCAGTTCCTGGAGGACAAGCTTCTTCAGGTACTCGAAGGTGAGGTATCATCCCAGGAGATCACCAGTCACACCGAGTACGTCTCCTCCATCGTCGACCACAAGGAGGCTGTCTTTGCCCGTCTGGAGGCCGCAGAGCAGGCCCTCTCCCAGCTCGAACGCATCCGAGACCAGCTGTTACCGGTGTCCAAGAGGGGCGCGATGCTGTATTCCGTGGTCCAGAGTTTGCAGGGGATGCAGCGGGAGTATAGAGTCTCCCTGCCCATGTTCCATTGGATGTTTGACCAAGCAGTGGGTGAGGAGCTTCCCCCTGAGGTGGCCCAGGAAGAGGACTGGAATGATGTAAGTCATCAGGGCCCCATTTCTTGAAACTTTTTATCAGTAACAACTACCAAATTTTTATGACAAATTTGTTCTCAGCCAATCAGATGCAACGATTTCAGTAGCCTATAAAAGTTATTGCAGACTTGTTATTGATAACAAGTTTTATGAAACGGAGGCCCAGATTTATTTCAGTAGCTACAGAGGTGCTTGTAAGATTGAAGAATATTTGCACTAATACTTTTCTGAAAACCAAGGGATCTGCATAATTTAGGAGGTGAGTTGGCTCAGTCAGTAATGCGTCTGCCTGTCAAACCAAAGATCACTGGTTCGATTCCAGCCCGGGCAGATGACCAAAGCCTGCTTTGTGTGTTAACATGCCCCTTCCCTGTTTCATAGTGGAAAACACTCCATCCCTCGGATAGGATGTCAAATGGAGACCCCGTGAAGAGGAGAGTCACCACCTTCGGAGAACCCACTGCTCTGTTTGAAGAAGAGCAGGGGGAAACCATGGTGTAGTGGTACATCTGCACATCCCAATAACTTATATCCTTAGGGGAGACCCTAGGGTCACAGTGATTAAGTTCGCTTTTCCCCTCTCAGGCCCAGGTGATGCCAAATACTTGATAACCATGATTTAATTTGTATGTGGCTTTCATTTTGCATATTTTGACTTTAGAGTTTGATCAGAAAATATCCTGTGAATGTTTTAGATTTAAGAAGTTTCTGATTTCAGCAATTGTAATCATGATGAAATATAATGGGGAATATTTTTACTTAAAATGAAGATTTGTTACACAAATACCCTTCAGTCTGGAATTCAGTCATTAATGATAGACTCATTTATGAAGATTAAGTACTATCAAGAACGGATACATATCACTACTCTTAAAATATACTTGAATCCGAAATACTTGATTTTGTTTTTTCCACATTCAGCTTACATCGATTCAATAACATAATACTAAACATATGTGTCAAATAAAGTAATACAACAACATTACAATATATTTGAATGCAGTAATTTCCTGTAATAAATGCATACAATATGGAAGAATGTGAGGGAATTTGTTTCTTCTGACCAATATTTTTCTTTTTATTGTAGGCTGGGACTGGGAGTGATGATGAAGATGACCCACATCAAGGCAAAGTGGTACCTCCTCCCAGGCTAGGGAGCGCATCAACACGCATCTCTGAGAGGAAGGTTGCTGCGGGTGATGGAGGAGAGGGGCAGGAGCAGGCTGGAGCAGGTTAGAGATTTTTTTTTAATGATTGGTTGCGATGTGTAAGAGGAGAGAGAGAGAGAGAGACAGGGACAGAGAGACAGACAGAGAGTCAGAGATAGACAGATGGAGACAAAGAGATAGAGACAGAGAGATAAAGACAGAGACACAGGGACAGAAAGACATGAACAGAGAAGGATATAGAGAGAGGGGAACACAGCAGAGTGCAGGTGAGAAGATGAAAGAGGAGAGAGAGATAAATTGCGCAGTATATGAGTACAGAAAGAAAGGGGGCAGAGAGGGTGAGAGGAGATAGAGAGAGAGAGAGAGAAAGGGAGAGAGAGAGAACACAGCTGAAGAGTGCAAGTGAGATGATGAAAGAAAGAGGAGAGATAAATTGCACAGTATATGAGTACAGAAAGAAGGGGGGGCAGAGAGGGTGAGAGTAGGAAGAGATTGAAAGAGAGGATGGATGAGATGAGAGACAGATGGACAAATATGATTTGAAATAGAACCACATGCAGAAAATGTATAATACTGCAAGGAGAGCTGAAGATGCTGATGTATGCACATCTGTGAGATGAGAAGGCTAAAACAATTTTGGATGTGGGTACAGGGGAGATAAATTTGATAAAAGAGGGGCTTTAGATTTGAAAAAAAAAAAAAAAAAAACACCTGTTGTAATTAATGAAAGAGTATTTTTCATTACAGTAGTTGTGCTAATGCTATCTACATGTAGTTACACTTAGGTGTAAAAGTTCAAGGTCCAGATTTATGTATGTTAATTCATATTTTTGTTTATTTGTGTTATGCAGAGTCGGGTCTTGAGGAAGACGAAGACGACGCTGAAGGCACAGCTGGCGTTTCAGTCCCAGACATAGTGATTCCTGATGTACCATCATTCCCCACCAATGGAATGGAATACACTAACTTATCAGCCAACCAAGTCAAGCAGCTTGTTGACTGCCTTACACAGACGGTATTCCAGAATGTCAGACAGTGAGTAATAACGATAAAAAATAATATTACCTTATTGACATGTAAGTAGCATATGCCGTACTCTGTAAATGTGTCTCTATGTGCTGCAGTAAAGAGAAAAGAGGAGAAAGTATGGAAAAGAGTGAAATGAGATATGCTTAAAGCTAGCCCGTCCCTTTTGCAAAATCTACGAAAATCCATACAGCTTGGCATGAGTTTAGGATATGCCCCTTCTGATACTTTCATTTAATCTTACGGTCATGCGTTGCTTAAGTTCTTAATGTAAATTGAAAATCTGGCTCCCAACCTTGAATAAGTAAGTCGGATCAGCTCACCGGCGAGTAGCGCAGCCAGGTATAAAGCTAGCTAGCTCAGCCGCGCGTAGCTCGCAGCCACCACACGTACCGTACATATAGCAGCGCTGTAATGTGAATCCTTTCGCTGTGCGCTATCTTGAATCTTCAGGTCTTCTTTTCATGGTACGAAAAAAGAAAGCTCTGATAAATTATTGAAGATTATTTCCATAAAACCGAATTTCACGTTTGTCAATTTCAGGGATACGTTATATAGCCTTCCTCTCTCGAATGGTGACAGAGTCAGGGAACTTTCCAAATTAGGTCTGCAAAAGGGACAGGCTACCTTTAACATACTTCCTGAAGTTGCCAATTAACACTGGAAATTGTTTGAAACAGAAATGTCTCGAGATGTGCTTTAAAGCTGTCAACAGTTTAGTACACTCAAACCTGCTTATTGACCACCTGTATAGAAAGGCCACCTGTCTGTATAGAGTCAACAATTTTTGTTCCCCTAGAATAATTTTTCCTGTTGAAACATGTGTTACAGAAGCCTGTACATAAAGACTGCCTGCTCATAAAGACCACTTTTCATATCTCGCTTGCATGGCTTTTATATATACCAGTTGCCAACTGGAACATGATGGATTTTGTTTTACGATTATCAAAGTGAGGTCATTCTGTAGTCAGTGCAGTGGAATGCTTTTTTTTTTGTATTGGTCCTTTTGGTATAGTGTTTCATAATATGTTTTATTCTGAACTTCGAAAGCAGCATCAGGTTATGTTCCTCGTTAACTTTGCCACTCTGATTTTTGCTGGCTGCCATTTTACAATGCTGTTTTCATGGTATTAGGAATGCATTTAAAATGGAACTAACTATACATGTACAGAATCCTAAAATGTTGTAAATATGTCAAAGTGTAATACCGTGAAACCTGTATATGAAGATCACCCAAGGGAGACAAGAAAATAGTCTTTATGAGCAGGTGGACTTTGTGGATAGGTTCCTTTAATACAAGTTTCAATGGGAAAAATTATTCAAACATTTTAACTATCTAAACAAATATTGTTGTCTCTATAGACCAGTGGTCTTTCTTTACAGGTGGTTGCTATAGCAGTTTTGAATCTACATGTATGAGTATAAACGAGTTTCAATCAATTGATTATGGTACTAGGCAGAAGATTGGATGTCCATTTACATGACTGTGAAGATCACTGTAATCAGGCCTGTGAAATCTCCATTAGAAAGCGCAAGTCTGCTGTTTTATTTTTCTGTCCTATTTCATCTCCCGCTTTTTTTCCCTTGTGCTATTTTATCGGTTGTTCATTGTTTCAGCATTTTTCCGCTCTTTTTGTGAAATCCCACTCACAGGCCTGTGTAATGGACTTGATGGGATAGAAAAATATCTAGTGAATCGATAACTTACATGTTCCTACAGTAAAGAAATAGTGCAAACAGTCATCATGCCCAAACTCACTGCTCTTTAAATGTTCCAATTTCCTTAATTAAAAATCTAGGAGTCTTTATGATGAGCATCGTCTCCTGTTTGCCACTCTGCTCTGCATCAATATCCAGTATGAGACAACCAACATCTTCACTGAAGAGGAACTAGCCCTGCTCCTACAAGGTAGGTCAGGACAATGAGCCCCTTCCCTCTTCTCTCTTCTTCCTCCCCCACTGTATCCCCTTTGCAATCCCTGTCATCCCTAAGTTTTGTCGACATACTTGGTAGTGTTATGTTTGGTGTTAGTGTTGACTTGCTGAAGATGTGTTCAGACAAATGGAACCGTCTCCATCAGTTGGAGCACCTATGTGTTCATTGTTTCTTCTTTTTTTTTGTTCTGATACCAGTGTACTTTGTCATGTTATGTTTGGTATAAGTGTTCAAGAAAAGTGTAGCTGTTGGAATACAAGATAAATTAATAATAAACATTCCCTTTTAGAAATGTTTTTTTTTACTTTAATTACCTATGAAATGTCAAGTCCCTACAAATGGTCCCATATATTGACTCTTTTGTGTTGATCATTTCTCAACACCTTGATATTCTCAAATCTAAAGAAAATCTATAGATTCTGCACCAATTCAGTGGCACTGAAAACTGATATTCATTATCCTGAAAGAAAGGATTTGGGGTACCCTACTGCTCCATAAATTTGGAAAATGCCTCCACTGGATCACTTTGCTGTCCTTGTGAACCTCATTACTTGAAATAATGCAATTGCAAGCAATTTCCATCAATCAAAATTAAGTTTCTCAAGATAAAACCAGGGTTTAGTTTTCTGCAACATGTTTTGAAATGTAGCTGCGTGAGTAGTTGTTTGGCAAAAGTA
This sequence comes from Echinometra lucunter, assembly GCA_029962745.1. Classification (NCBI taxonomy): domain Eukaryota; kingdom Metazoa; phylum Echinodermata; class Echinoidea; order Camarodonta; family Echinometridae; genus Echinometra; species Echinometra lucunter. Next base: position 11,456,373 of record CM057162.1, read on the forward strand.
GAGCTTGCTGCATGGAAATATCAACTTATTGCACATGAAAACTCTGAGTTGAATGAACATTTGCTGTAGTAATAGGAGGAGATCCCACAAGCTTGCTACCCCTGTAGTGAAACAGCAGGTTGAAAAGTAGATTGCTGTTGTTTGTGATTGATTAGCATGATACATTTTGCTTTTTTATTTTAATAGATAATTTGTGTCTCTTTTGTCATTGACTGTCATTTTGTTTTTCAACGTTTAATTCTGTTACCATGTTAACTGCTGTATGTTAGCTTGTTTGTTTTATGTTTGTTTGTTTTTTTTAATTTGAATACACTAGAGTTTACATAACAGATATTGGGCAAATATATTGTTTATGTGTATTTTATAAAAAACAAACAAAACAAAATTATCATTTTAGCAAATACACGTATTTCTTTATTTTTAGATTCTTTTTGTACTCTCTCCATTAGGAAGAAAATGATAAGCTAGAGTGACACAATCTTCAAAATGCTTATTAAAATAGTCAAGCTGCTTTTCTATTCTTTATAAAAATATAGCATTCTGAGAAATATAATTTCAGAGTAAACTGGACCCTTCCCTTTGCTGAATATCTCTTCATGGTTGCATTGAATTACATTATTCATAAAAAGTGAAACTAGATTTGAGTGAATTAAGTTAGATCATATGCACATGGCTTGAATGAAATTGTACTTTGCAATCGGAATCATTTCAGAATGGTTTAATTCTATCCATTTTTGCAATGGTGATTTCCAGTTCTTGACACAAAAAATCACACTTTATGCATGCCATGGTTGAATCTTTTCTTTTTCCAATTGATTATAATGTAATTTGTGATGAATTATAGATGCATGCCTTTTGACTTGTACAAACATTAAAAGTAACTGTTTAAGCAAATAATTCTAATATGATTAATCTTCAATCTTTTCTGCACGTGTCTCTTTTTCCATCACTTCTAAAGAATGCATCATCATAAGCCTTTTCTTTCATCCTGTTTTTATTTTCTTGCATAATTATAACCAAACTTTTGACAATGAAGGTCGATTGCCCTCTACTAAACGCAGCACCATCCTGAATGACTTATGCAATTTGCACTCACAAACACGAATCAAAGCAGGTGGGACTGACTGAATAATATTACAGTGGAACCCTGTTATAATGAAACCCTTGATAACAAACTCTAACTTTAACATTCTAACGGTATATTTGTCTGTCTCGATTGTTTGCATGCTAATGTTTGTTTTTTTTTAAATTTAGATCTTACAATACTTAACCAGATTTGCTATGTAAGCACTCAAATTTTGACATTTTATCTAATCTGTTTGATCTAAGAAAAGAATCTTGTCTCATCCTTGAAATCGTAACATGAATAGTAACAGACACAGTGTGTTTGATTTGTGTCATTGTAACAGAGCAATTTTCTTAAACCCAAGAGGTTTGTTATAATGAGGTTCCACTGTATGAAATTACATTTCTTTCAAGTATTCATTGCATGCTTGGTTAAATGGTTGATATATAAAATACTCCTGCATGCTCTGTTTTATATTGGTTAAAATTCATGGGTCATGTGGTATTATTGCTTTTTGGGAAGTCTACTTTGACATATCTTTCCCTAGCAACTTTTTCTTTTCAGGATGGTTTAGGAGCTTGAATTCTTTAGTTTCATGAAGAGGAATAAAAAAAAAAAACATCTTGAAACGGATAGTGATACTTCCATGAAGTACAAAAAAGTAAAGAAACATATAGAATATACATGTAATAGAGCAAAAGGAGTAGTTTAAGATGCTTATTCTTTTTCTTTGTTTGTAGTGGATAATTGAACAAATTTTGAAAATGGGAGATTTTTTTTTTTTACAATTTCCTTTAAGAGATTTGAATGGTGAATAGTGTTGGAATTTTATTTCTTCCCCTCTTAAACTGTTCATACAGGAAGATTTTTCTTCTTTTTTACCCATTTTGGTTATGAGTTTGTTTTACTTGTCTCTAAAATATGACATTGCTTACTCTCCTGAATCAGGTATATCATTTAGAAATAGGAAAGAATATGAATAAATATAACTGTTATTATTTGAAATAGTAAAAGATACAAGCTGAAAACGTTATTTTGTACTGTGTAGAGTGTAAAGGATCGATCTTGAAAACGCTCCGTTTCAGGTAACCCTGGACTAGGCACCATGGAACTGACCCTGCTAGACTTTGGCTGCGATGCCCCGCCTCCTGCCTTCCTACCACCTGATAAATGGGAGGACATCCTTGCCATCTCTGTGCTTCCTGGTGCCCTGGACTCGCTGTGTATTCAGATGGCTGAGAACCCTGATAAGTGGGAGGAGTGGTACCAGTCGTCGGAGCCAGAGAGACTGGCCCTACCGCTCAGACCAACTACAGGTGAGCGCGGAAATCTAATGTGGGAATAGTGATAGTAATTGACACCTATGCAAATTATGTTTGGACAACATATCTAATATGAGGAATACAATGCCTGAATCTACGATTGCTGAAAAATAGTTTGATATGAATGCATTCACATAATATGTCTCTTTCTATGACCCTTAGTAAATAAACTTTCAGGTTTGCTTGTGCATTAAAGCTGCATCATGATTAAGATTCTGTTGATGATGATGATGATGATGATTATCTAATTGATCATCCCCATTTCACTCTTATTGCATAGATCTGTTCTACGAAATTCTCTTTAAATTCCTTTTTTTGTTTTGATGTACAGGTGAAGAGCGTCCAGTAGATGAGCATGGCCAGACCTCTCCGCAGAGCAGTCCGGACCTCGGCAACCTCAACGAGTTTCACCAGCTCATCCTCCTACGCCTTCTCCGCCCTGACCGTTTCCCTGCTGCGGCCTCCCGCTACGTCCAGCGCCACTTGACCTGCGTCAAGCCCCTCCCCTCTGCTGTGGGGAGTATTCTTGGTAGTGCTACCCGGTCCCTGGCTGTCATGGTCCTGATGCCACCGTCACCCGCTGGAGGAAACAAGAGGTTACCCAGTGAGCTTAAGGCTAGCGTTAGGCCAGTCGAGATACTGCAGACATATGCACAGGTAAGGTTTTTTGAAAGTTTTTTTCTTACTAAATAGGTTTCTTGAAAGTTGACAAACTGTTATGATTTTGAAACTTGCTAGGGTTTTGTTTTTGTGGAGATCATTAAATCAGTGGTTTAGAATCTAAATGGAAGTATTTTGCCATGGCATAATATATGCTTCACTGAGTAAATAACTTGAATATCTATGAAAAGAAAAACTATTTTGTTCAGTTTTATCAAAACCTTTTCTCTTTTTTGTAACCCTTTTCATGATTCAGAAAAAGAGCATCCCGTATGAGCGGATCGCCATCAATGAAGGCACTGAGCAGCAGGTTGCCATGGCGATAGATGCCATTGCTGACAAGGATGGTTGGTTGGTCATTGAAGATCTTCATCTTGCATCCAGTCTTTTCCTCTCCAACCTGAAAGGTCAACTTATTAGGGTTGGAAACACAGGAGGTAAGAGGGCCCATTAGGTTTGCTGTGATAAATGGATGTATTCATATGGCTCTCAACTATGAATAGATGCATATGAATCCTTATCTAGTGAGCAAGTCCTTTGACAAAACATTTTATCCACAATATTCTTTCTCAATAGAGTTGCGGTAAATGAGCCTATGGTGTGAAGCCATTTTTTTTTTCAGTGCCTTCATGGTGGCCTTTAAACCTTGGATAATATTTGAGGACCATGAGTGCAAGTGTATGGTAGATTTATAGGAAGTGTACACTGTGTTCCCCTTGTTTCCAAATTGTTTTAATGAAAAGAAATTACATGTTGGTAGAAATAAGGAAATAGCCTGTTGATATTTATCAAGACAGTTGACTTTTGTGATTATTCTTCCTCTTTTTGTGTCTCTACAGGTCCATTGGGATTGAACCCCATTGCGACCAACAGCCAATCACGGTTCTGCATCTGGTTGACCTCTGAACCCTCAGGTCGTCTCCCCGACGACCTCCTCCAGTCTGTCCGTATCGTTTCATGGGATGTGATTGGTCCTCATCTACTGAATGAGCAGGATGGTTCCACCAATATGGAGGTGGTTAGCCTCTCACAAGATGACATACTCAAAACAGGTTAGTCATTGTAGTAGTGGTAGTGGTAGTTGTAGGAGTGATGGTAGTGGACAAAATAGTGGTAGTAGTGGAAATAGCAGAAATGGTAGTGATAGTTTTGGTAGTATTGGTATTGTTGATAGTGGTAGTGGTAGTGATAGTAGTGGGAGGCGTAGAATTAGGAGTGGTAGTTACTATTGGTATTGTTGAAAGTGGTATTGGTACTTAGTAGTAGTGTTATTGGCATTCGTAGTAGAAGTAGTGCTATTGGTGGTATTGGTAGTGGTAGTAGTATTGGTAATGGTATTGGTAGTGGTAGTGGTAGTGGAATTACTGGTAGTAGTGGTGGTAATGGTAGTGTTAATAGTGCTAATAGTGGTATTAGTAGTGGTAGTAGTGGTATTGGTAGTGGTAGTAGAAGTAGTGATAGCAGTGGTATTGGTAGTGGTAGTACAAGTTGGTATGAGGAGATCTTTTAAATGTACAGGATGCCTCAACCAAGGAAAAAAAAAATCACTTATATCTTGCATTATGACTGTATAAGCCAATATTTTGACATATTAGCAAGTTATTATTTTCATGTTTTGAATGATGTTTCTGTACTTAAATACAGGCATTTATTAAGTGGAAATTTTTTAGCAAGGACATAATTGCAAAATTAGTGATAATTAAATTACTGCAGAAATGTCATCTTATACAGTAATATATCATTGTATTTCCTTATGAACAGCTACCATCGCTGCCTTGAATGCTGTAGATCCTGCCACTTGGCAGGCCTTGGCTGATCAGAGCACTGCGCTACGAGGTGTTTCATATGGAGCCTGCGTCATCCATGCTGTGCTCTATGCTCGTCAGACATACGGGGCTAGAGGTCTCTCCCAGTACCAGGCCTTCAGCAAGGTCCAGGTCAATCATAGCTTAGAGGTCATCCTGGGGTCAAGGTTCAAGGAGGAGGGAGGTCAGGCTGGCAGTGATAGTCTGGCAGAGCTGTGTAGTCTCATTTCTGAGGTAAAATTATCATGTCATCGCTGTTCAACTGTTCCTATTTGGGGGGAATAATTTCCAATTTAGATTCTTCCCTTTTTCTCCAAAATTACATTTGAAAATATATTGTATGCCTAATGTTGCCATTAAGTATTCCTAATTTTTCCTGTGAAAGGTTTGCAACGTGAATTATCACTGTATGTTTGATTTACATTTCAACATCTGTGTAGCGGTTGCAACCTTTTTGAAATATTAATCCAAAAAGCGTGAACAACTGTCGAAACACAGATTTTGCGGCCTTGTTGTTCTAAAAAAGAGAAAATCTAGACAAATATTCACAGCATTATTTTAAAAATATTGATAAAGATAAATTCACAAAATCTTGTTTGAATAAGTTTGACATCCTTCAGCATACTTTACACTGTGAAAAACCCAGTTTTTTGAAAATTTTAACTTCTGCGTTATTCATTACCAATTGTGTCAAATGTTTATTTTAACACATAGTGCATTATATTTTATTTGTGTTGTTTGATTTAGGTTGTCTATGGGAACATGCTTACGGATCCCTGGGACAGTCTCTACCTCTCTACCATTGTCAGTCACATCCTGACTGCTACCAGTCGATCTGGTAGCCAGCTGGTCCTGGGCTCTGTTACCGTGCCGACCCCTCCAGCCAACGTGGATGCCACGGACTACGCAGGGTGGCTGGAGGAGAAGTGGGATGAGGAGATCGGAACCACCGAAGCTCTGAGCCTGGATGATGGGGTGAAGAAGCTTGTTAACAAAGCAAGGTATTTTTAAATCTTGTTTGTTCAAGATGGTGTAAACTCGCAAACAAGGAAAATTCTTTTGTATGGTATTGCATCACTTCAGCTGGAATATTATTCAGAATTCAACGTTCCGATGTAAAGTAGAAAGGGAAGTAGGGAATAGAGAGGAAAAAATTAGACATTTTTAGCATAAATTTCTTTTCTCAGAAATGTTCCACACTCTTTTTTTACCTTTAAAAAAAAAATTGTCCTGGAGAAGAGAAAGGAATAATAAAGGTGTACATCATAACTTGAAGAAAAATTAAAACAGATTTGACAATTTCCAACAAAGTTTAGAGGGAGTCACAGAAAGAATGCTATTTTACTTTACTATGCAAAGTTTGAAAAAATGTCCACTGAAGGCCTGTTTAATGATGTATAAATTTATGTTATGAAACCAGAGTTAGTTTCCAGTTTGATTACAATATGATCATGATGTGTATTATTATATTGCAGTCATGTTATTCCTATTGTTATCAATATTTTATGGTTATGATTATTAGTGTTTAAATCGTTTTTAATTAATTCTTTTATTTCTCTTTTTCTCTTTTTCTTTCTAGTGGTCTTGACTTCTTGACATACCTTGACAACCTCTATGAGATCCAGCACTCTGGCCCCAAGGGTTCCTCCGTCCCTGCCCAACCCCAGTTCAACTCCACCAAGATATCCAACGCCATCGACTCCATCACTGAGCGACTGCCCTCTATAGTTGACCTTGGAGAACTTCCCATCCACATTGTCAACGAAGCAGAGAAGTACACATTCCCATACCATGCTCCGTCGCTGATGAGTTTACTTAGTGTGGCTAGCGTGGAGATGCCGCAGAGCATCGGTTTTGTACTTCTTCAGGTAGGGTAGAAGTTTATTATCTGGTTTTATTTTGTTTAAAAACAGAGCATGTATATGATACATGTACTTTCACAAATTTCAAAAGTGTTCGAGATTAACAGAAAAGTGAGTGAAATGATTCAATCACAGTGTTAGATATTCAGAATTTTGCGTTTCTTGCTGTTTCAGTCCATGTTTTCAAAGTGTTTGGTTTCATAGTAAATAATTTTTATAATCCGTTTGAAAATGAATTTGATTCCTTCCTGTCACCAGTGATGTTTTTCAATGTTTCTTTTACGTTTTACTTCTGCAGATGTGTGATATTCTGTATCAAACATGAAAATAAAGTCTTCTTAAAAAGTATTAGTTTATTGTTTTGTAAGCTAAGCTACTTTACTGTGAATGAAAGACTGAGAGAAGTGTCATTATGAAATCAAAGACTAAGTAGAATAGTTGATATCGTAAAATGCGATGGGGGGGGGGGGGGTAACATGAAACTGACAATTGTTATTGATGCCTGTTATTGCAGCTCATCGCAGCATAAGACTTTCAAGAGTTTTGAGTGTTTGTGAAAATTTCTTGCCTGTGAAAGCTTCCAGTTTTACCGAGGAGTGAAGAAAGAGGACTGAATTTCCTTTCCATTGTTACAAGTCCATGGGTATCATGTTTTCCACAATGCAAAGTGAGTTTACATGTATAATACAAGTCCTTATCTTCTTCTTTGTCATGCAGGAATGTCACTGGTATAACTCCTTGCTGTGCCATGTCCGTCAGAGCCTACATGAGGTGGAGTGCTGTATGCTGCAGGGTCAGTACGCCATGAAGCCAGCCATCAGACACCTAGCCATGGCTCTCCAGCAAGATGCTGTACCAGCCAGCTGGGTTCATCCTAACAGGCAACCAAGCGGGCATACTCTCGTCTCTTGGGTCTCAGGTAAGAAGGAATTTTCATCTCCTGTTATAGTCATGGCCTGTCTGGAAATTATGTTGAGTTCTGGCCCCCGTTTCATAAAACTTGTTATCAAAAAACAAGTTGCAATAACTGTTATAAGCTACTGAAATCCTTGCATCTGATTGGCTGAGAGCACATTTGTCATAGAAATGTGGCAGTTGTTACTGATAACAAGTTCTATGAAACAGGGCCCAGGTATGCCATGAAACCACCTATCAAACATCTAGACATTTAACCTTTTATTTGCAAAATGTGAGAATTGCCATGTGGCGCAGTCACTCATTTTCCAGACATGCCAATCGGCACAATACAATGAGCATAACTTGGCATAAGGAATGTTCTGTTTGACACAAAAGCTTTGCTATTTTTCCCATCTCTTGGCTTGATTAGCTTCATGCCAACCCTTAACCTGTTGGCTATGGGAACCAGGTGGTCCCTGTACTAAGTCTATGGGCATTGTAGATTTCAGTCGCCAAAGGGTTAAGAAACCTTGTCTAAATTCATTTTGAAATACTTGAATAATCTTAAAAACTGTGTTTGAAATTAAAATCTCTCTCACGAGAAACACAGTATGGCACAGGAAACCCTTTGCATGGCTGAGAAAGAGTTAAAATCGACGTCACCCAAAATGGTAAAGAATTGGTCGATGATCAGCTGGTGTTGAGTTGGCTTTGTTGTTGGACTGCGACATATCATGCTGCACAAACATTTGCTAGCAGACTGTCAAAATTAAGACTCGAGAAATTCCTTAAACTGGCCACATCTATTTTTCCATCGCAGATCTGAAGAGGCGCCATGACCAGATGCAGGCCTGGATCAAGGAAGGCAAGGTTCCCCGCTCTGCCCCTGACACTGTCCCCATCCAGACCGAACCCAGAGGTCATCTCCTGTCCATCTGGATGGGAGGATTGGTCAACCCTACAGCCGTCATCACTTCCCTTAGACAGGAGAAGGCTGCTTTAGCTGGCTGTCTTATGTCAGAGGTAAATCTTCTTGGTCTTATTGTATGACTTGTGATCAACTTTCTTCCTCCTATTTGGTGTAATGATGAATGAAGAGGATGCTATACAAGTTAATTTAGTGTGTCTATTGATTTCACATGTAATGATGCATCAAACTTATGGTGCGGAATTTGCAGTGGTGATTTAGATTTAGTCCATGGTTTATGCAGATTTCATGGTATAGGTTCACTTGATTTAGTGTTTATACTTAGAAAAGTTAAAAAATTAATGCACACATTTGGCAAAGGGTACTAAATTCATGCTAGTTGCTATGGTTTCAAATACGGTTTATATAAATTGATTTAAATAAATGCTGAGGCAATCTTGTTTACTTGTTTCCTTTTGCCAGCAATATATTTCAGAAATGGGTTGAATTTGTGAATAATGATTTAAGATGCCTCAAATATGCCAAATCAGTCATAAAAAGAAATGTCAGTTTTCATGAAATGTCACTTACTTCCTCTTGATAAAGTAGGGCATTCAAGATAAATAAGTAATTTTTTTTTGTTTGTGTTCCAGGTTGGTATTTCCTGTGAGGTGTCTAAATCTCTCCATGAAGATAGCTTTGATATTGTCCACCCTGGAGGCATGTATATCAGGGATACATACTTAGATGGAGCCACATGGAACCTAGAACATGGCTGTCTAGCACCGGCAAGGTAAGAGTTAAAGTCCAGAGAGACAATAGGGAGCTTTGGCAGCCAATTATGTTACTGGCAATCGAGTGTCCCGTGAACGTGTGCTCAAATGTGAAGAACAAATTTTTTGCATACTTATCACTGATTGTCAGGCTACTCAAATTTGCCTTACATTGAGACAGGGATACCACTTTTCAGGCCATAGTTTGGGGATTTTTTGTTTTATTCTAGGTGATTTTCAGGCCCTGTGATCAATTCCAACTGGCATCCCTGATAGAGAACAGACGCAGTTTTGCCCCGGAACCATTCTTGTTTTCAGCATGACAGGGAGTTATTTGAATTTCATCGTTTGAGCCTGCAAAGGATTTTGTTCTTTCGGATTTGAGCATGCGTACATGACAAGCTCGACCGGCGGTGGTGTACTTGGTTGTGAAGCTCCCTGTGGAGTTTAGTTCATTGTACCTTCTACTTTCATAAAATGTTTGTTACTCTGTTGACATCCTTTCCTGTGGTATACATGGGCGGAAGGTAATAGGTACTAATTGACTGAAAGATTCCCAATTGTTTTTGCATATGAGGTATTTGCAAAAAGCACGTGTATGTTTTTATTTACATTTTTTGCTCCAGTGGTCTGCCTCCACATATTTGTTTTTTCTCAAGACATAGACTTTGTATAGATGAAGTAGCCAGAGGGAAAGTAGAGAGGGAATGTAGGCTTGTAAAAAGGAAAACACACAAGTCTGGAAAGAATCGGGAAAGAAGAATGGATGGGACAGGATTGCTCCTTAAGAAAAGGGAAGAAGGGAGAAAGGAATTACAAGGAGGGGTAGAAAAAGAAATAATAAGGAAAATGCATATTATTATTACAAGCATATTGGTAGAGTGTGCACATAAGGAAAAAAATTAAAGGCAAAGAGCACCAATAACAATTTGAAATTATCATTGACTTCATGCCATGTTCTAAAATCTTTTCTTTCAGCCCCACCCTCTCTGCCATGCCCAGCATGTACATCAGACCTGTCCTACTCAATGAGGAACCCGAGACTGCTCGAAGCTCAGAATCCAACGCCGATCAAGCCAGTAGCGAGGAGCCCTCTACTGAGGCAGGGGAGAACGTTGACGATGAGAAGAAACGTCCTCAGCTTGGTGTCTACAACTGTCCTGTCTTCTTGAATCAGTCCAGACAGGTGGGTGTTTCTGTTTCCTAATCCCTGTAATATGATATACTTTCATGGCTTGAAGCTGTTGCAGATTGTTTTGATGAACTGTTCTGGTAATCAATAGAATGTAGCAAGATTGCCTTTTGTATATGGGGAAAAGAAAAACAATTATTACTTTGGAGTACTTTACGGTTTAGTGTCGGGTGTCTACATTCTTTCTTTTTTTTCTAATCAGTCCAGACAGTTGCAGGTTTCTTCCTTCTGATCCTTGTAAAACGAGATGCTTTTATGGCTAAAAACTTTTGCCAACTTCTGGAGATGAATTTTTCTTGAAAGGCACTTTGATGATTTGCCAAAAATTAGTTAAGCAGCATTCTTTATCCAGTAAGTTCAAGTATCAAACTCATGCCATTCTGAACTTCCAGAAATTCCTGAAATTTTCATGTACATGTGAAAATTTCTAGGTTAAAATTTTATATTTTTTCTCTTCAAAGACTTATTGGTCAGTGGTCACTTGTCTTTGAATCCCATTACTAAAGTACACATACTGTATGTGGGATTACTGATATCTGTCTTCGGTAGCTTGACGACACTGTAATATAGAATATTCTAAAACTGAATATCTTCTTTTACTGCCCAAGTACTAGAATTATCTAATTTTTGTATATTCATTTTCATGTAGGAAAATTGATAAGTTTTAAGTCTTGCTTTTCCTTTAGGGAAATGTTACTCTCTTAGGAAATTTGTATTTTATGTATGTCTATGCAGTTAGCATTGTTGGGAGCTTTGTTACATCACAGTGCAGTAGAGTATAGTATTCATCTAAATCTTTTAGAGTGCCTTTACAATTTGCTAGAGAGAGCATATGTCATAGGTTGATAGGTGCATTATTTGTTATTTCTGTTTGGTAGGTGTGTGTATTCAGCCTTGACTTGGCTTGCCCTCTACCGATAGAACAGTGGACCATGGCAGGGACTGCTCTAATCTTAGACCCAGGTATGTAGTAGGCTATCAGTCTTTATCTCATTCATTCTATTTTTCATATGATGTATTCCCATTCTCACATGCTTAACCTCATTTCCTGCCGTTGTACTTTCCAAAATTCATGCATCTGCAGTGCATACAAAAAAGAGTATACCCAACTTTGACATCTTTTAATTAACCCGTTTAGCACGATCTGATTTCAGTGTAACACACATTTTTCATAGACCTTAGCCCAAGATGTCTCGGGCGTAGGTTTTTTTTTAATGAGTTGAAAAGTGTTGTGTACATTGTACGTGACCCTGAAATTTATGTCAGGAAATAAATCTCATGGCCAGGTGAAATTTACCTTTTTAGTTGAAGCTGTCAAAGTTGGGTATAATTTTTTTTTTTATACGCACTGTATAGCTTAAGGTCTGAAAATTGTTCTTCTCAATGATCGTTTTAAAATATGATTTTTTTTTTGGAATGTTTCTGCTTTGATGATATATTTTTTGGAATAAAAAATTATGAGGAGGTCCAAGATATCTGGTTCGCTTGTGTCCTTACTCCTAATTGTGAACAAGTGCAGTGGAATAAGAAGAAAAATAACAGCAGTATCATTTGATGCTTGATTTGGAAATATGTAATGTTATAAACATTGTAGTCTTCTTGATTTTAAAAAAACCTGAAATTGTGACATTGTCAATGCATGAGACAAAAGGAACTGTGGACCGTCCTCAAACAAATTAACATCTAGCCAAGACTGCAAGTAATATTTCTCTCTATGATTTCACACATAAATTCTGTTTGATTTGCAGAGTTTAAGTCATTGTGTATGTATATATGTTTAGAATACTACATGTATTTTAGCTTATTGGTGATATGTGTGATTGTATGAAAGTACCTTATATCTTATTTTTTTGTACATGTTTTTTTTTTCTTTTAATTTACAGAAGCACCAGAAAATGGAGCCAGGAAATGGCCACAGCCCTCCATGCAGCACTCAGTAAGGACCATTGAAGAAGCAGCGGCAAAGCAGAGTGAAGAAGGAACAAGTGAAAGGGGACCACCATCCCAGGCCTCTCGTCGCTCCATTGGGAGCAAACCAGGTAGTGCCACTGTGTCACGGCATTCTGCGATGAGCCGCCCATCCAATAGCAGGCAGTCAGTGAGGTCTGATAAGAAGGTGACCATTGAGGAGAAGGATGAAGAGGAAGAGAAGAAGCAGGACATGGTCCTGGAAGAAGAAGAGGAGGAGGAACAGGAGCAGCATGCGAATGATGCCTTTGAGTTGGAGGAGGACGTCGAGTTGATGCTGACTGCAAGGTCCCAGGAGCAGGACAGGCGGCGACACCTCAAGTCTACCTTTGACTACCGGAACCTCTCTGATACTCTCAATGAGAACAAGAATGCAGATCCTGATGAACAGGATGAACTGGACAAGGAGAATGCTGATGATGATGCTGGTGGTGAGGCAGATTATGAGGATGATTATGATGGGGCAAGTGAGAGGTCATCCACAAGGAGTTCTCGTCACTCATCGAGGGCTTCTAGTGCCTCTGCGAAGGATGAAGATGTTAGGAAGTACTCAGATGAGGAGGAAGATAGGAAGTACTCCGGTGATGAAGCGGAAGAAAAGAAGGAGCCAAAGCAGGATGAAGAAGACTTCTTTGATACAGCTTCTCACAAGAGTGCACAGTCAAGACACAGCACCAGATCTCAGAGAAGCACCACTTCAGATCATAAGAACAGGTCTGATGGTGAAGCAAGGAACTCTCCGTATGGGAGCCTCAATGGATCTAGGAAAAGTGTGAAACCCAAGGAAGATACCACTGGCTCAAGGACAAGCCTTCAATCTAAGAAGTCTTTCAAGAAGGATGATGAAACAACCTCAAGGAAAAGCTTCAAGGCTGCTGAAGATGTGTATGCTTTGGACAAAGGGTCAAAGAGAACTGGAAGCGGGGGATCCAGGAAGAGCCTGCCTAAGACCAGCAAAGATCGGGCATCATTGGCAGAGTCAAGCAGGTCGGAGGGAAGAGGTACACCCGATGGAAATAACAGCCCTAACCACAGCAAGGAACTCCAACCGAGACCTCCAAGCAGTGGCTCCAGGAGATCTGGACGCCCTGGAAGTAACAACTCCAGGAGATCTGTACGGTCAGCTGGATCTGTTAAGTCTGATAGGAGTGAAGATGAGGAGAGGGACAAGTTTCCTTCGAATGGAGAGAAAGAACATCATGGATCTAAAGAGTCTCTGAATTTCTTTGAGCAAGCAATCGAAGCAATTCGCGGTGATGGGAGCAGTGAGGATGAGGGCAAGACGAGATCTAAGGATGTGAAGTCTGCTTCCAGCCATGGCAGAGTCAGTAGCCAGGGCAGGGCGAGTAGAGGATTAGCGGCGAGTAGAGCTTCAGATCAGAGGAGTGTCTTCAACAAAGATGATCCTAATTATTAGCATTAAGACTCGGCATGGACAACATGAACTTGCTTGTGACTATGTAATAAAATATATAATCTATGTATACTGAAACATTTAAATGAGACATATTGAATAGACAAGCCTATGCTTTGAAGCAAGATCTGCTACAACCAGATACGCTACACCCTGTACATGAGAAGAGTCTATATAAAATCTTTTGAAGATTGCAGTAGTTTGTGGTTGCTGGGTTCTTTTTAAAAGTGTTTATATATATGATTATTTTGTTTATTGAGGACTCTCTTTTGAATGAATTATCAAATAGGGATATGTTTTTGAAGGAGAAATCCCTTCCAATACAGGATGTAGTCTTGTTTGAAAATATTTGTATAAATGTAAATGTTTATAGATCACATCATGACATTCCCAAAAAATGTTAATGAATGCATTCTGTGTAATTCATAACACTTTCAGAAGTATGTTTATTAAATCTGAAGTTTTGCAGATGATATTTTGTAAAGTGTATGATATTTTATGTATTTAGTTTATTACATGCCTTTTTTCTTTCAGATGTAAAGTACTCACTTTGTAAAGAGTTATTTTTATTTTGTAAAATATCTACCAATGGAATGTGTACTTGGAAAGTGATTATCAAATGAAATTATTATGTGAATGAATGGCTTATGAATTACCTTGACACATTTGTCTGTTTTTACATTCCGTCCTTCCATCCATTCTGTATTATTATTAACCATTGATATTCTCTCAACCCAGATAAAACCGTCTTATGGTCCTATGCATTATTTCTTCAGGCATCCCAGATCACTGTATGCAATCCAGTCTTGCTACCACAGGTCTGGCGCCATCTTGTGTCCACTTTGGGGGATTCCCCTTGTGAATTCTGCCCTGAAAATAGTCTTAAAAACTTTTTACACATATGTGATATACTGCTGTCATATGAAATACTATGGAAGTTACTGTATATGTCAATTAATGAGAAAATAGGTATTATACATATACAGTGAAATCTATCTATAGTGGCCACCACCCAAGGGTAACAAACAAAATATGACCTTTATAGACAGGTGTCTGTTCTAGGCAGGTGTCTGTTCTAGGCAGGTGTCTGTTCTAGACAGGTTCTTGTATACATATATGTTATTCATGTCCATGGGAATCAATTTTAGTGGGCTCTTTTGGGAGGTGGCTGCTATAGAGAGTTGGCCACTAATAGGCTGTTCCAAGAAGTTGCAATCGATTGCTAATAATTGCTAATTTTGTAACAACCATTCTGATTGGCTCAGGGTCTGCCCTTTTAGGAAGACATGCATGCAACAATGATTTTGATTGGCCAGTGACAATCAGTTGCAACTTGCAATTCTTTCCCTTTACTTTTATTGGCAATTTTTTTTTTTTTTTTTTTTTGTAATTCGTGATGCACGTTACCAAAGCTGAGAGCCATAAAGGGGTTAATCCAGCCCAGTTTAGAAGCACGTAAATCGTAATGCCCTTCTGTTTGAATCGATATTATTCTGAATAAGCCGTCCATTGTGATTTGCTGTGAAATTGATTTGAATGAACAAAGATATTTATCTGTTAATAAAATGTTTACCAAACTACATTGCATTAGTCGAATCAATATTTTGTATCTTTATATATATATATATATATGTATATATATATATATATATATATATATATATATAATACACTCAAACTCGTATTTAGGGGCATGTGGTTGGTGGATGGGAGGGGGGGGGTCACAGTGGTCCAAATAATTCATGTCCACCCCTTGCATGTGAGACATTCTTGCCCAAGACCCCCCCCCCCCCCCCAAAAAAAAAAACAAAACAAAACAAAACAAAAAACAAAACAAAACAAAAACAACAATTGAAACCAATTGAACACCCAATGAATTTCAATACCAATGGGTCTTGATAGGTTTCAATTGGTCGAAATTAGATTCCGGTTGACGTCCTATTCCTACCAGCCATGGGGTCAATTGGTCCTAATTGGTCCAATGGGATTTTATTGGGACAGTTGGTTTCAATTCCAATTGGTACCAACTGTCTAAGGAACAAAATATTCAGAAAAATAAAAATCGGAAGTGTGGAAAATAGGGAAACATATTTTGAAATAACAGTGGTGTTAAAATTAGTTCCTGACTTGAAAAGGGGGAAAGCGATGTATTTTTTGCCAATTTTCTTCATGAAAATAAACTGAAAATAGTCAACATTCCCGTGGGGAAATAGGGGGAAAATAATGGGAAAATAGGGAAAAATATATTTCTGTGACATTAAAAAGTAATAGGGTATGCAGCAGTTTCAGACTGTTTTAGTTTATAACAGCCCTTTTCGAACTTATTCGAAGTGTACTTGTATAAAAGCAACAAGCTATCAATGCACCTGCTAAAAGCAGCTAAGAATAATTTATTTCAAGAGGCAAAATGTGAATTACGTACGTAAGTTATTACGAGGTCGCAGTGGGTAAACATATAGCTTGCAAACCTAACAACACATATGCAATTCATATTCTATTTGTTCTTAACAGGTGGTGTATTCATCAGCTCAGTGTTTCGTCATTGCTCGTAGAGTTTCGATGATGGACAAAGAAAGCGGACAAAATAAACAACATCTCATTCTACCCATCACAATGGTTCTGTAGTCAAAAGAACATCCCTTCACTGCTATTATCTGAAATATGTGGAACAGGTGTGACATGCATATTCACCTCGAATTAAACACAAAAGCTGTGAAGGGATGTTCTTTTGACTACCAGAACCATTGTGAAGGGTAGAATGAGGGGTTGTTTATTTTTTGCACTTTCTTTGTCCGTCATGTTCATAGTGATAGCTTATACCCTCCGGCTAACTGCTTTTGGCGCTCGGATTTTTTCCTTCTCGATATCGCCCAGTTGATATACGAACAAAACGAACATGATTTTATTCAAATAAGTTGAATTTGGCCAATATCAGTCTTGACGAAAGGCTAACATTGCAAAATATCGTGATTTGAAAAAAATTACTGATTTTTCATATGTGCCTTTTATTGACATTGCTCAGCTTGGACCTGGAAACGCCTGTACTACAAGGAGACAACCAATGAAATATTTGAAGAGACCTATACAACGAGATGTCCCTAGTAATTTCTCGGCCACACGGAATCTGATAATCCTTGCCGAAAATTTGGATCTTATCTCTGGATTTATCATAGCTGCAGTGGACCTATTTTCTTCGAGGAGGAATTTAGGAGAAAGCAAAATGGCAAGGAGAGACAGAGCAGACGAATCGCGGTTAAGAAGAACGCTACAGATTTGTATATTAGTCGCAATATGCGTTTGGATGACAGAATCTGCAGAAGTAGGAATAAGTAAGTACACTGTCTGATGCATTACCTCTGTAACACAGGAACCTTTTCTGCTATTTTTCGTGGGGTATTGAAATCCCGATTTGGTTATCCCCGTTTAAAATGTTCCCTTTCTCAGCGCCTTGCAGCATGAGGTCATACAGCAATGTATGAGTTTCGCGAAATAAGTTCATCAGGGTGGTCAGTTAAATAAGTATTACATGTGCAAGTTCTTTATAGACATCCAGAATTTTATTTACCTAGCTGTGACAGTTTCGACGGTGACAACCCGAAGGCCCGCGAGGCCGAGAATGAAAAATTGTAATCTATAATATCACACCGCTCTGATCAATTCCTGTGCCAAAAGGAAGTTTAATAAGTATTAAAGGGCAGCGAATGTTTTTCATTGAAGGTGTGGAACATCCGGAAACGAGGACTAAACATGCTAAAGGAGACGCAATTATTTCATATACCGATAGCGCATTATTTGTGATGAAGGCAAGTACGATACGAGAAAAGCCAGTCTCGCGGGCCTTCGGTCAAGTGGGCGGACCCCGTTTCGACGACGGGCTGTCATCTTCTTCAGACGGCGGCTAATTGGCGAATGATGATTTTGGCGCCAATTAGTAATCGCCCAGGTGTGAAGCTCGGGTGATAGCGCCATCGTAGATATCAGACGGTTGATACTTTGATATGACCAACAAATCAGCAATAACAGATCACGTGGCAAAAGAAAACCATGTCATCAACTGGGAGGGGACACGATTAGTAGCGATGGATCGAGAGCCAGGACCTCAGCAGACGAATTAGAGAGTCCATCTGGATTAAGAGAACCCCCCCCCCCCCCCCAATATGAACCGGGATGGGGGGGGGGGGCATATCTACAACAATCAACAACAATTAAGTATTCCTTAATGAGCAATACAACATCCTACGTAGGGATCGCCCAAAGGACCCATACATGCCATAGGGAGGAGTATATTCCCTCGAAGACTGACTTGATTGCTACAAGAGCGGAAGAATTGGAGACCGTGATGTCGCATTGGAATGGCATGAAGCAAAGCAGTTCATGTTTCAGCTTATTACCGACCACATAAAGTGATGAAGCCAACCTTGCTGAGCTGCAACGGTCCTCGCCAAGGTTTGGCATCTGAAAAATGCTTGCAGGAAATTTCAATCTACCTGGATGGAAGTAGCATGACCCTCGAGTTGATTCTTGTGATCACTTTGCCCTTCCTCATCAGTTTGGAAAATTGTAAATGATCACGGTTTTATACCCAACTTGTAAACGAGCCTACTCGACAAGCGAATACTCTTGATTTGATACTTGGAGCAGCAGTCCATCCTTGGTCAACTTTGGGAAGGTGGTACCTGGCATCTCCGATCAAATCTGTGCAGTCGTTGATAAGACATGCCCCCCCCCCCCCCCCCCACTTAAAAACCAGCATATAAAGAGGAAAATTCCTGTTTACAAGAATGGAGAAGAATGGAGATATGTAAAGATCCTGGAAATTACCACCCAAGCTCTCTCACATGCATCATATGAAAATTAATGGTGCACATAGTATACTGCAAGCAACATCATGGGCCATGTGTAGAAACAACATCCTCTACCCACTTCAACATGGCTTTCAGACCAAGAAATCATGGGAACTCCAGCTAACAGGCTTCATCGCCGACCTCCTGATCAGCAACATATTCGTCTAAAACTATTCAATTTCGAACTTATAATTATTCATTTCGCTCCAACCAAAATCTAGATCTCCATAAACCTAAGTCCAATAATAATTTTAAAAGAGCATTTTTACAGTGGGATGAAAGCATATAACAAATTATCTACAGACATCCTGAATTCATCTTCACTGGGACCCTTCCATACCCTGCTAAATAATCATTTTGTTAATACATTTTCTGATAGTTGAATACCTGCACATATCTATTTCCCCTTAAGTTTTGTGTATCTTTTTATGTTTTGTTTTGTTTATGTTTATGTTTTTGCTGTTTTAAGTGGTATTTTGTGTTTTAAATTTTGATTTTTATTGAGGACCCCAAGGAAGAATTTATGTTACTGTGGTGTGAGAGCCCACAACATGGACTAGCTATGAAGCTTTCTCTCTCGCAAGCAACAAGTTGGACATACCTCAACTATGGTATATGTCCAGTCAGGCTTGCCTCAGGGGTCCGTAATCGGACCTTGCCTCTTCTAATTGTACACCGTTGACTTGCCTAACCAACTATCAACAAAAGTCAGACACTTCGCTGATGACACAGCACTGTTGTGCACCAAACCATCCAATCCCCTCCGGATGCGGAACTACTATACATGTAACAAGATAATTATGTAACAGCTCTGTAGGTGGTCAAGCAAGTGGATGATGTCACTCAATCCGAAGAAATGCCATGTAGTATCCAGATAAACGACGAAGCATATCCATCAGTATTCTGCCAATGGAAATATCTTGGAGTCTTTGCCAGCTGCCATATACCTTGGCATTACTCTTACTTCTGACCTCAGTTGGACACAACATTTATCCACCACCTACAAGAAAGCTAACAAAATTTGTGTACAAAATTAATATATTCCAATATCCTTAACACTATGGAACAAAACGCCTCTCCTGTTTGATTGCAAGGCTCATGAAATAGAGAAAATGAGTGTTTTAAAAAAAAATTTAAAGTAGAGCAACGACTGGCTCTTTGTTGAAATTCTATAAACTAAGAGTTGTTACAATATACGTGTATTTTGCTTCCAGTGTGCTGTGTTCAAATCGCAGCACGTACATTGCATGGCGGCTATGGAAAGGCTTTGCACAAGCAACATCTCTGCTATTATGATAGGAAGTGTAGGCCCCTACAATGATTTGTGAGAAGAGGTTTTCTTCTGTGATGATACTTTTGCAGCCTCACCTCTCCCCCTGCTGCTTTGAACATCATCATGATCATTTCTATCTATTTATGTTGATATTTGTGCAAAGATTTCAATCTCTCGCTTCCAGAATCAGAACAATGGGAGGGAACATGGAACAAAAAGGGGAATGCTCTTGACACCTGACTTTGACGTATGTAGGGAAAACAAGAATCGAAATTCATTTTGGAGTTGCGAAGCGTTATCTCCAACGATATATAAGACAAAAAAATCCATAAGACGGACGTTTTCTTAAAAGAGGGGCTTCATTCTTACCCCCTCCCCATAAATAAAGTAACATAAATTGCACATGAGCCCTTTTTATTTACTCTTGTTAACTTGAACCTCCTTTTGTGGTTCTTTTGCCATCTGACAACGCCCAAAACTCTTGATGTTTTATACAATTTGAAGGTACTGAACCTGCTGAATACCTGCTCAAGATTACACGGGGAATGCAATAAGTTTTGCCACTGATCAGTCTAGGGCTTTTGCAAAATAATATGCTTTTGGTATTTTCTAAAGGGTTGACCTTTGATCCTCATATTGTCATGAGATCAGTCTACCATCGGCCTTTTCACTACAGATCGGGGTGAACCCAATCGTTTTTCATTTCGGCGAGCGAGCGAAAGAAACACACTTCTCTTTCAATAATAACGTGAAAATAAAATAAGTTTTATTACTCTAGGTCAGGGTGGACAACATTGTATTAAAGGCGATTTTAATTTCATTTTGGCGAGCAAGCGAAGAAACTCACTTCTCTTTCAATAATAACTGGTTCATTAACTGGGTTTTGCTGCTGCAGGTCGGAGTGGACACAACCTTATCAGTGGAATATTAATTTCATTTTGGTGAGCGAGAGTAGCAAGCAAAAAAAAAAAAAAAAAAGGGAAACACTTTTATTTCAATAATAAGTGGTACAAAAATAAGTATCATTGCTTCATGGCCGGGTGCACACAATCGTACTAAAGGCAATTAATGTTAATTCCGCTTTGGCGAGCTAGTGAAAAATATTCTAATTCGCATAACTTTGTTTTTTTTTTTATGCTGGTGTTGTTGTTGTTGTTGTTTGCTGCGGAGCACAAAAAAATAGGCAATGCTTATTTCACAGTGGCTACCGAGCTTATAGCTAGCCAGCTAAAGTGTTGGGTTTGTCATTCATAATGGGAAATATCTTCCTGACTACTACCAAACTGAAATCAATATTCAAAGTTACACTGAGAAAAAAAAATATGAAATTACCATCATATTTCAGGCCATACTTCATCCATTGTATTTTTAGGCCAGGTATATGTATTGGTAATGTTGTTCAAGGAAAGGAAACTCTACTATTTAATCTGTAAACGTGGCTTACGCTATGCCTATAGAGATACCCCGATACGCAGAAGGGCAGAGTACTTTTCTCTCCCAAAGTAAATACAATCTGGCAGGATATAGGCACGCACAACAAATCTTGTGCTAATAAACACAACAAAAAAGGAGGTACCCCTCAGTGAAAATAAGGTAACTTTTCAACGCAATTGTACTGAGCAATACATATACCTGACCTAAAAATACAATGGATGAAGTATGGCCTGAAATATGATGGTAATTTCATAATTTGTTTTTTTCCAAAATACCCCTTTCCACAAGTAATAATGGTGAACAACACACCATGACTGGTCACTTTCCAAGCATGCCAATTGGCCTTCTCCCCAAGTCCACTCCCCCTGCTGTGGATGGTTTTATTAAGATAAAAAGTTATTAAAACTGGAATGGATCTTACTATGAGCGTTACTTCCTGTCAAAGAGAATCAGGGGTAAAATCGTTTGAACAATTACAGCCACAAAGATTGTCCGATTCTTTTTAGGCCTAAACTTTTGTTGTTGCTGTTTTAAGATATGTTTTATTACTTTCATTTTCAAAACAATATCTTCACAAACAGTCAAGGTAACCAAACATGAATCCGGGACATGAATAAGTATATTCACATGCAAGAATCACATTCTACAAAATCATCACTTTTTCGGTACAATGAAATGAACTGTAAAGAAATAAGTTAAACATTACATTTTACGCGCACGATCATATACATAATATCATTGAATGGAATATATCAAAATGTTTTTATTAAACAAGGAAAAACGAAAGGAAAAAAAGGAAAAAAAAAACTTAATCCATCACCCCTAACAAAAAGTAGAAGAAGAAGAAGAAGAAGAAGAGGAGGAGCCCTTCATTTTTTCGCTTTATGATTCCAACTTTAAATTTCGGAATTGTAAGAAATTGTGATGTTATGCGCGCTTAGTTCCCCCGTCCACCCTCATGTCTAGGAAATCAATATTTTCTCACTATCTAAGGTGTAATAAGAGAGTACCTCTCTCCAAAGCCACTTTTCTCCTCTAAATGATTTTTTGACACCATTTGAATTTCTTTACCGGTCGTACTTTTCTCCTCTAAATGATTTTCTGACACCATTTGAATTTCTTTACCGGTCGTACTTTTCTCCTCTAAATGATTTTCTGACACCATTTGAATTTCTTTACCGGTCGTAATTTTCTCTTCTAAATGATTTTCTGACACCATTTGAATTTCTTTACCGGTCGTACTTTTCTCCTCTAAATGATTTTCTGACACCATTTGAATTTCTTTACCGGTCGTACTTTTCTCCTCTAAATGATTTTCTGACACCATTTGAATTTCTTTACCGGTCGTAGGTGTCTCTCTATTCCTACATTGATACGTCATATGTTTAACTATTGATTCAATAAATTTTCTTTCCCTACATTATTCATCTCAACTCCTAAATTCTCTCCCAATGTAAATCTTTTGAAAAAGGATATTTGAATTCATTACTAACATTTCCCAATTTTTTTTTAGATGTGGGGACACTCGGAAAAAAAACATGAATCTTGTTTCCTCTTCTCTCCGAGTCTTACAAAATTAAATTCCAATTTCATTTCGATATCCCTAGGCATTCGATGTCTTTTAATTGTATCAGAAAATTTGTGCAACCAGAGCATAGAATTCTCTTTCTCAAGAAATGTACATGTAATCATTCATCCAAATAAACAGTTATATATTTTTTGTTTGTTTTTATCTATTTTGTTTTCAGGTGCTATGTTTGGGCCGGAGACGGCGTTCCAAGATAACTACAAAACAATCATCCAAGATGGCGTCAGGTACACCAACAGAAATACGACCCTCCTCTCAGAGATTCATCAGCTTGAATTCGTTGATGCACCTAACAACAGACCTAGTAACTCAGTCGACGACGCACTCCAAGAAGGTGGGTGCCATGCTAATTCATTTTCATCAAATTCAAAGGACAATTGAAAACATGGTTATCTTGAGATGTATATTATATACATAGAAAATATGATAATGAAAACATGATTATAAGCGACAGTTCAAAGGCGTTTGAAATACATAGGCTTACACAAAGCTACATGTACAAAAAAGAAGACTATAACTCCGACACCGGTCGAGCTTCCACGATCACGATAATTCTGGATATACTTCTCTTACAGCGCATCCATTTGCTTCACCTTGGTCGGAAGTAGGAAATGTGGGTTATTGTTTTGCCATGGCAGAGATGAGAAACTTGCATGTGGTAAGGGGTATACCTTTCGGAGGGGCGGAGGGGAAGGGGCCAAAATAGGAGAGGATCGAGGCAAGGTCTTTTGGTCACTGCGTTCACTAAAAATGAAACTTTGTCATAATATCATAACTAATTGAAAAAATGAAGTCGTTTTCATTCTCTTATTTATTTCCTTCGTCAGTCTGCGACCACGTGGCGACATCGCGGGTGTCCGCCATCATCATTCCACGTGATCGCTGCACGGCCAGCGAGGACATCGCCGGCGTGATCGGTCACGCCACCAACCCGGTGTTCTCCATCGACCAGGGCAACCTGGGCTCTGGTTCGATCGCCTTCAAGATGCAACCTTCACCCGAAGACATGACGAGCTTCTTCATCGACATCCTGACCTACTATAGTTGGAGGAAATTCACCCTGCTCTATGACGACGATGGAGGTGAGACGACGTCGAAACCAGGAAATGAAACTGATTGAGAAAATATGCAAATGTCCAGCAGATATTTCCACTTTGTTCGCTCGTTTCTTTTTTTTTTTCACCGAGCTCTTTAGGGACCTGAATTCTATTTGGGGACAAAGGTCATGTATGTAGGTCAAATGAGATCAAATAAAAAAAAACGAAACAAACACTTGCACACGTTGGTATATTCAGATTCCTTAAGCATTTACATTTATTTGATCGATAAAAAAGCGATGTAGATAAAATACCTTACTCAGGGGCATAAGTGCCTCACCGGAGATCGAACTTCGACTCGCGCGTCTCCAGTCAAGCGCCTTATACCAGTCGACCACCGCACCTCCAGTTACCGGTAAATATGACAGTTTACCTGCAAGAATGATTCCACGCGAAAGCCATTCTGGCTATGAAGATGACATAAATGTCAGCTCTCCTTTGGGGTTTTGAAGTATTAACCGTCTTGACGTTAAAGATATATTTTTCATTTTCTTCTTGTAGCTTTTCAAAACATGGAAGGCGTGAGGCAGTACGCAACCATGCATAAATGGTACTTCCTCCCCGTCATCATCGACCGGGACTTCCGAAACAACATCAAAACGATTGAAAAAGGAAGCTCCAGCAATATCTTCATTTATTGCTCATCTGAAACTGTTCTTCGCTCAACCATCGATCAGGTAGGCAATGCAAGGGCGTAAATTTGCTTTTCCCCTATTAATAGGCGCGCAGGTAATGGCGAGTATTGATGATGATGATGACGATAATGATGATGATGACGACGACGAGGATGATGATGATGATGATGATGATGCTGATGATGATCATGATGGGGATGATCATTATGATGACAGTTATGATGATGATTATGACGATGACCATAATAAGATGTATTTTAAAGGTGATGATTATGATGATGATGATGATGAAAATGAATATGATGATAATAACTGTTTACATTTGGCATGATTGGTAATGGTTATGATGATCACGATTCACGAAGAGGAGGAAGAGGACAATAATGAGCATTTAAAATTATTGATGATGCTACTTGATAATAATGGTGCTGATGATGATGGCAATGAGATTGTTAAGGAGAAGATGACGAAGACAAGGAAAATGATGGAAAGATGAATGAACTTAAAGGATGACAAGTGCGTTTTAGCCAGTTGGCAAGGGTGTTTTTTCTGTGTGTTTGTCTCAGTCAGAACTGAGATGTTAGAATGTTAGGTTTTCTCGTGGATCTAAAGTGTATTATGAATTACCAATAGAATGACGTAGACCTAATACACTCAATTTATTTCGTAACCTGGATAACTGGATTAAAGATTTCGACACATAAAATGTTGGCGCATATTGGGAAGGGAGAGGGGGATGGGGGGGGGGGGGGTGGGAAGACATAATATGAAGGACTCAGGATTAGGGTAAGGTCACTGAGTTTTGGGTGCAAAATTTCTTTTATTCTGTTTATGTTACTTTATTTAAAGGGAAATTCCACCCCAGAAGTTTCATTGTTTCAATAAAAGGAGATGAATTTGAACAGCATTTTAAAAAGAGAAATGAGCAAAATCGGTCAAAGAATAAAAGAAATTGTACTCATTTACATTTTCTAGTAAAGTACTCTCGGCTCTGCAAATTGGCAACACTGATGACATCTCTCCATTCACTTTGTACATGAAATTTCACATTTTCTCAATTTTCTTGGAAGTTACCCATTTTCTCACCCCATAGTCAAAGTATGTTATGTAAAAAGCAGTTCTTCTTAACATACATTGACTATGGGGATTAGAAATGTGTAACTTCCAACAGAGAAAATTGAGAAAATGTAAAATTTCATGTAAAAAGTGAATGGAGAGCTGCTCGCATATGATGTAATCAGAGTTGCCAATTTGCAGAGCCAAGAGTAATTTACTAGAAAATGTAAATGAGTGTAATTTTCTTATTCTGTGACCGATTTTGCTCATTTCTTTTTTGAAAATGCTGTTTAAATTTAACTCCTTTTATTGAAATAGTGAAACTTTTGGGGTAGATTCATAATGCAATTCAATTTATGTTAATGTCATGTTTATTTTGTTTGTTTAGTACTTTTATCTTTCTCTGGACCTCTAGGAAGAACAAAGCCATTTGAATAATGGCTCTGAATAGAGCTTCCAGCCATTTGATATTTTTATTTGCATGATTTTTTTGTTTGTATTGCTTTTTATATGGAAAATAAAACCAAACAAGCAACCAAGGGATATTCTTCAGTATGTTTTCTTGTGCAGACTGTAAATTACTGTCGGGTAATTCCTCACAGTAAACTGATCATTGTTTTCGCTTTCTTGAAAACAGTTAGCAAAATTCGCTGTTTATGCCTTTGTTTTGGGTTTTTGATTTTTTGGTGTAACTCAAATTTGTCAATTCCACGGGGTTTTTTTTTTCTTGAGCAGTGGATAGCAGAAACCGCTCAGATTGTTTTATTTCTATTTTTCTATCAGGCTCTTATCTCTGGTATCATGGGACCAGCTTATACATGGATGATTGGAAATATGGTAAAGATATTCTCTCTCTCTCTCTCTCTCTCTCTCTCTCCCCCTCTCTCTCTCTCTCTCTCTTTAAGCATGCCGATACACAGATGTAAATGAAGTAGAAATCTGTAGATGTCTTGTGAATAAATATAAAGTAAAGTGATGTCTGCTTTTTGTCAAATGTTTATTATCAGACTATTGACAACTATGCTATATATATATTTACGTATGTCATTTGGTCTTTTTTTTTTTTTGAGGGGGGGGGGGTAATTTTATATTGTTATGTGGAAAGGAGAATAACGGTCCC
Organism: Echinometra lucunter; assembly: GCA_029962745.1. NCBI lineage: Eukaryota > Metazoa > Echinodermata > Echinoidea > Camarodonta > Echinometridae > Echinometra > Echinometra lucunter. The sequence continues at coordinate 11,483,286 of CM057162.1, forward strand.
CTTTGAAGCTGTTTTTTTTTTGTGTCAGTATTTTAAGAACTAAATATGAAATATTTAATGAAGTTCGATAAAAGTGTGTCTTCGGGGGGGGGGGGGGGGGGGGGGGAAGAAATAGTCATTACTTTTTGTCATCCTTTCCCGCGCTACAGGACATGGCCATCGACCGCCAGTTTTTGAAAGATTTGGAGGACAGCAATGCCTTCGTCATCCGTTTCAACATGGACTACACCCGCGAGATCCAGTATGCCCTCCCGACAGCCCGTAACACACCCACGGGAGAATGGCAGTTCCGTGAGCGATGCACCTTCGACGCGGTGATCGCCGTCGTGCACGGGCTCCGGCTATACCGGTTGGAGCGAACCCGTCAGAATTCGACCGGTAGCTCGGTGCTGCCCGGAGATACCCCGATGCCGGCCTGTCCGTCGTCGTCACAGGTCGTATCGGAGAATGAGCTCACTCGATATCTAAAACAGGTATCCTCCAAAATTCTTTCTGGAATGTATTATGTTGCACATAATTTGGTGAGAACTGATTTTCGAGACATTAAAGAACTTTAAACAAAAAAATAATATTATCTTGGAAATTGATATTTTAATGGAACATTTTGGTTACTAACAGATTAAATGAAAGCATTCGGTACCTTCATCCCCTTTTATTTTAGTGAAAATTAATTCGCTAATTTATATATATATATATATATATATATATATATATGTGTATATATATATATATATATATATATATATATATATATATATATATATATATACATCATTGTTCATTAACTCATCTGCACCAAAACAAAGGATCAAAAGGGTTGGAAATCTGTCTGTCGGTCAATTGGATTCGATCACGCCTAACTGCTGGCCCGCCTCTGTGGTCTGGTGGTTAAGGCATTGGCGTTCTAAGCCAGTGACCCGGGTTCGATTCTCGGCGGAGGCATTTTTGCAGCCCTAGATTCAAAATGGATGACAGCTCTGGGGAACATTGAGAGAGCTACGCAATCATTCTCCCGTTTTCATTTCTTTCACTATATATAGATATAGATATAGATATATATACATATATATATACATATATATTTGTGTGTGTGTGTGTGTGTGTGTGTGTGAGAGATCAATTGAGAGAAAAATAGCGTAGCATGAATCAAAGTTCCCCAGAGCTGTCCTACCATTTTGGAAATTTTTGCAAAGGTTGAAAAAATGTCTCCGCCGGGGATCGAACCTTGGCCTTTGGCTATGAACGCCAATGCCTTAACCACTAGACCACGGAGACGGGCCAGTGGTTTCGGCGACTCCAAATTCGCTTAACCGACAGATTGACAAATCTTCAACCCTCACTAATCAATTCCTTTGTTGGTGGCAGATGAGTTTCGAACAATGACCTACCGCACACCTCAGCTGATCCGAGCGAATGCTTTGGGATACATGTATATGTTGGAATAATTGTGATCAGGTAACATACACAACAGCTTTGGCAACTCTTGTGGAAGGTCATTGTTCGAAACTCATCTGCCACCAACAAAGGAATTGATTAGTGAGGGTTGAAGATTTGTGAATCTGTCGGTTAAGCGAATTTGGAGTCGCCGAAGTGGTTAAGGCATTGGCGTTCATAGCCAAAGGCCCTGATTCGATTCCTGGCGGAGACATTTTTTTTAGCCGTTGCAAAATTTCCAGAATCGTAGGACAGCTCTGGGGAACTTTGATTCGTGCTACACTATTTTTGTTTTTCCGTATTCTTTATTCGATTCCATTCACAAATCAAATGATAAAATGTAACATACAAAATATTCCTCTTGAACATGTGTACATGAAAACATATTTCACTTGAAAATATAACCATAATAAGCCATATTCCACTTGAATATATATGAACATAGTAAACCATAATACTTTATTCGAACATAATTATAATCATAAGCCATATTCAACTTGAATATCTTATAACACAATCTTATGATTTAAAAAAAAATATTTTCATTAATTCTGTCTGAAGAATGAAATCTTTTCTAAAAAAAAAAAAACAAAACCACACACACACACAAAAAAAAAACCACCCCCCAAAAAAAACCAAAAAAACTATTATTCTCTCAATTGATCTCTCTCTCACACACACACACACACACACACACATATATATATATATATGTGTGTGTGTGTGGGTGTGTGTGTGTGTGTGCGTGCGTGTGTGGATACATATATATATATGTAGCTAAAGGGTACATTAGCTGGACAGATAACAATAAGGTTAGGGTTAGGATTAGGTGGACACCAGAACAAGGAAACAAGGATGTCCACCTAATGTGGACATTAAGGGTTGTAAATATATATATATATATATTCTTCATGAGAACTTTGTGTTATCTTCAAAAGACAAAATACATAATTATGACTATCTGCTGATAAGTACTGTTATTGACTGAGAAACGACTTGCATACAGCAAATTATATTACCTTGATGTTTTATATTTGGACTGAGAATCTCACGGTGGAGATTATAATCATCTTTCTTTCATTGTAACTCCACTCCTGAATGATATCATAAACGACGCCATCAAATATTTCTCTGATTATAGATCCAATTCGAGGGAATCACAGGCAACATTGCCTTCGATGATGAGGGCAATCGAGTCAATTACACGATCAACATTCGCAGTGGACAGGGCGAAACCATTGACCAGATCGTAAGTCTGCATGCGAAGAAGAATAAAGCATCAATCCAGTGCCCTCTTGCATTAAATGTCGCGAATAAACGCAAATTAAAAAAAAACAAAACTTCATTTTCAACCGATCAGGATTAAGTATTTGGGACTTACGTTTATTTTTTTTTTGAGTTGCGTTTAATCGCTACTCTTTGTGCCAGGGCTTTGCTAGAAGAGTATGGGGGTGTGGCGTCCCACTTATCCTTTTACCCTCTCTCTCTCTCTCTCTCTCTGAGAGACCTGAAAGGAAAATATGTATAAGAAAGAACCAAATGAAAATTTGAAAAATAAACCGATGAGTCGCGTTTTGTTTATGTTATTTTTACTTTTCGTTTTAATTGTCGGTTAATTCAGCAATGTGGCGCCCAGATTTGCTCCTACTTTCCAAATTTTAAGTCTTTTGACGTTTTATATAAAATGTCATGAGATTGGTGGCTAGCAATTTTCAGTCGCCCTATCTGCAAATTAATTTGCTCCACGTCGCTGAATCGATTTTACTTTATGTGACTGATTTTTTTCTTAGGATATAATAAAAATGATAATAGTGGGTTCTTGTATAGCACCCGTGTCCGTCGGAATTGACACTCGTGGCGCGCCATTGTTATTACCCCGGCTTTATCAAGGCAACCAAAGGCGCTTAATATTTCAAGGATATTCTTCCTATCGGGTATCCGTTTACTACTAATGGGTCGAGAGTAGCAATTGTAGATCACTGTCGGACAAAGATACGTCCTCCGTCATCCTCACAATCTGAAGTACCTTCATTCTCTCTTCTTTATGATATCAAATGGAAATGAATTTAAGTAATCCGATCCCCTGCCTTGACGTGCATGTATCCATAGACTTGGAGGATTGACTGTTTTAAAGTGTTTTTGTCATGCTGGTGTTTGTTTTCTTCTTGGAATTATAGAGAGGAGACTGGACACAGAATATCCGGTACTGGGAGGACCGATGGGACAGGAAATGGGAGAGTGACACTCGTCTCAATGTCACCGACCCACACATCGAGGTGGTCTCCATCGAGGCGAGTACCTTGAGCAACTCTATGACCGGTAGCAACTCTGTGTCCGTAAGTGAAAAAGTAGAGAGCCCTTTTAACCGAGGGGAAGTGTCTTCCCTAAGCTGGCATAACTGTGGACTTATATTTTACGCTTTGCTGTGCTGTTACTACGCTGTAATTTGGAATGCCTGTGCATATCCTTAACATACTTTTGAAGATCATTTTACTAGATTAAACAGTTAAACGTAAAAGTTGTTGTCTCTATATTTAATTTAATCGTTATTAACTACCGGCACAATCAACAGTGCGTATTCGCGAATCACACACCACTTCTATACAGCACAGTTTGAGTCTAGCAGGTCTTCATCAAATGGACGCAGAATGATTGATTCATGATAATATTTTCATTTTTCGTTTAGCCTAAATACTGAATTAATATCTTACTTTTCCAAAATATCGGCGATTAGTGCAAACTTGGCGACAAACGATCCTTGAAAAAATAAGTGATGAGAAGATCACCTCCAACAATCAATGTCTTTCAAAAAGCTATTTATGACATCATCAAAACATTTTCAAAAGGAATTTGCATTACTCCTAGAGACAACTGAAAAACAAGAAGGTCGTCTGCTCGAGCTTGAATAATCAATTGCTGCTAAAGGCCAAGAGATCAACCATCTCAGATTCGCTGAAAGCGGAACAATAATCGTCACAGATCAGTGCTCTGATTTTTTTTCATTTTGAATGATATTTTTTTATGTTCTCTCAAATCAAATACATATTATACAAATCATTCATAACAAAAATTTTACTTATTCTTCATATAACAGGATTATGCATTGATACTTTGATTTAACATAAATTACAATAATATAAACAAGAAAAAGAAAATGCATTTTCATAATCTATTTACAGGCACTTTCATCAAAAATAGTACCTGAGAGAAATTTTTGTCTGTTTTCCCATCCCTCCCCCCAAAAGATCCTTTTGTTAATGTTTTGTATTTGATTTCATTCAGCATACATTACATTACAATCAATATAAATAATACAAATCTTAACTTCATAATACAATTGATGAATTAAATATATAATCACAAATCAAATAATCCCTGGAATGAAATCACAATAATTCTCTTAACACATCACCCCATACACCCCACACCCTACAAACCCCCTCACACACACGCCCACACGCACTCACACCCACACACACGTACACACGCTCAAACATACACTAGCATATTCGCAGCCGTTCCAGAGTAGTGGTTTTTTTTTCTTAACAACCCAAAATAGCCTGATGCGGATCCAAACGATCAAGAGCGATACTCGAGTGAAAATTGAGAAGACAATGACGTGTACTCTTACCTTTAACCAAAATGATTTTATTATCAGAACGTCAGTCTGGATTTAGATCACTCCATTTCACCACCGCATTACTTACAATCCTTTTGATTAATATGAAGTCGGGTCAGATTACTGGAGCAATCTTAGGAAAACCTTCAATTTTATTCCACATGAATGATAAACTAATTATATTTTACGGCATAAGTAACAAGTTGCATGGTTAAATCAACATATCTATCATACCTATCGCTCTAAATACAACATTTATAACTCCTTCAAAAAAGAGCGGTCAGAATATGTACACATTCATATCGTTTGGCCCACACTAAAGATTTATTTGTCAAACTCAATGTACTTACTATATATAATATTAGTGACTGTCAATGTGCAATTCTGATATTTAAACAGGAAAAAAATATTCTTCACAATTCGATAGCATGTATGATCAAGAAAAACTCAAATTTACATAACTACAATACAAGAAATAAGGATAAGTATCACTTGTACCCTGCAACCAAAAATTCTGCCCTTCATTCTTTTAGGCATTGTACGCCAGTAGTATGGAACAGTCTACCATCTGAAATTTGGTCTTGTAAAACCCTTAATCTTTTTAAACAAAATCTTGAAAAAACATTTGCTGACAGCTTGATCTTTTAAATGATTTTATGTCTATATTCATTTAACTGCATTGTCTAGGGTTTGTACGGGATCTATCCTTTGTTTCTTGTATATTTCCTTTTTAATACCGTTGCATCTGGTCTTATTTTGATATGTTTATACCAGTGTTTTCAACGTCTGGGTAGCCTACTCGACAGGCCATCCGGCTTTCTTTGCTATACCCCAATTCCCAATCAATTATTATTACTCTGTAAATTTTGCTATGCAATTACTCAATTTGATCTAATGTCCTTTTTTCCTTCTTCTTCTTTGTATTTAATGTATATGTATTCAATCAGTGCTATTTTATATGGAATTTGGAATAAAAACTTGAACTTGAACTTGAACTTGACATAGTTAAATCCTACTAGATAGGTAGACAACATTGTGTTACTGTAGATAATCACTGCAGTGAATACTTGACATAGTTAAATCCTACTAGTTGGGTAGACAACATCGTGTTACTGTAGATAATCACTGCAGTGAATACTCAACTGATATATCCGGGTTACCACAAGGGTCAATCCTGGGCCCCTTAATTATTTGTATTTTGTTGTATGACATTTGTTATCTAAAGTAATAATATTCCAAGATGTCACTCCATGCTCACGATACTGTCATTTTAAATAGCTCTTGTAATTTTTCTGAAGTTTAAGAAAATTTGCAAAATGACTTTAATTTAATCTGCAAATGGTTTTAATATATTATATGCTAACGCAGAAAGCCATGCTTATATTAATGGAGGTAGTTTTTTTGTTACCTCTATGGTTATATCGTATAGGATCATAGGGAAAGTTGGAGAACAACCGTTTATCAATTTAATTAAATGGGACTAATTTACAGTGTGTCGAAACTATAAAATGCCTAGGAGTCACGCTTGACTCGCAAATGACGTGATCTGAACATAATACAAGTACAAAAAATGTTTCTTTCTGTTGGTATTCGTGGCATCAATCACCTAACTAAACTCTAGTAAAACTCTATAATAATTAATAATAATTTTGCCTTAATTTTACCAGATATCGACTATTGTTGCACTGCTTTTGGAAAATGCTTAAAGACAAATTTATCGAAGCTACAAAAGTTACCAAATAAATATGCGACATTAATTTTGAATAAGGGCTACGACGTTAATTTTTGGCTTCGTGCAAGTTTAAATTGGCAATCGGTCGAGTAAACGATTAAAATATCATTACTGTTTGTTAATTTTCAAAATCTTAAGTGCTATGGCCCCAACTATATTTTAAAATCACCAATCAATCATAGCATCTTCAACCCCTGTATCCGGTATTCTCTACTTGGCATTCCATACCCCAAAACTGAATTTTGAAAAACGGCAAGTTTCATATGAAGCAAGCTCCTTGCATAATAAACTCCCTTTCTCAGCTCAATCACCCAAACCAATTGAAACACTTCGGATGACAATGGCCAAGCATTCACTGCAGAAGAATCTTTGTTCTCTTATTCATTTGTTATTTCTATAATGTTGTATTTTGTATTCTGTGACGTATTTCGATGTTAATATTTTACGAATGTTATATGTTTTCTTGTAAGGTACTGGGTTGGTTGGGGTTTGGTATGCTGCATGCTTATCAAGTCATCCTAGAGGGCGAATTAGGATAGCAGTTAATAATTTTACTGAAAGTGCCTACCTCTGTATTAAATGAAACTTTAATAAATAAATATCGATCTGAGGACAAAATAAGTTTTTCTTACCGGAGTTCTTTGTGTGATTTGTTGTATAGAAAGATGAGATGTCGTTTCAACACTTTTTATGCTTACCCAGCATTTTTCTCTATCCAAAGTTAATTTAGATTCCCAGTTCCAAATAATTCACTTCACCCATTTATGTTGCCGACTCATACATACTTTTGAGTGTTATCCCGAGTAACTTACATGTGTAAGGATTTTGAGGATATATATTCTGAGCAGTCGAACACAGTCGTGGTATGTGGGGGTTGGATAAGGCAAACTGTGAATAAGATTATAACAGAACATATTGATAACTCACACTGAAAAGCAGAATATTATGGATTTAATTAGAGGGGAATATTTTGAGATTTATTTTGTGAAAATGATGGCGCGATCTACGCTTGTGAGTGGGTGGGGCGAGTGGGTGTGTGCAGTGTGTGTACGCGCGCATGTGGGGTGCCGTAGTCGAATGGTTTAAGGCGCTTGAATGGAGACGCGAATGTCCGGGGTTCGATCCCCGGCACGGCACTTATGCGCTTGAGCAAGGCATTTTACCTACATTGCTGTCTTATCGTATTTCAAATAAAGTGATGTGCTATATGCATATTGATACCAACGTGTGCATATGTTGTTGTCTAAAAAAAAATGTGAGGGTGTGTGTGTGTGTGCGTGTGAAGGAGGGAGGGGACAGGGGTTGTGGGTGCTGGGAGGCCAGTTCAATGTTATGCAGTAATACGATGTATATTGTTTCCCTGATTAATGGGGAGAGGCTACATACTTTTATGAGAAGGTTGCATTCAGTACTTCATAGTTTTTAATTTCATTTGTTCATTAATATACTCTATCTCCTAAGGGCTGAAATTCTTGCAAAATTCGCTGTTCATGGAGTTTTGATTAGATGCAGTGTCAAAGTATAAAGTAAATGCGAAGTAAAAATGATATCACAGTTTAACTTTACAAGCGCTTTTGATTTATTCTCTTCAGGTGAAAGTCAGTACAAAAGGGCATGTATGTTTGCAGTATAAAAAAAACCAAAATGGATTACCAAACTTACGCTCTACGACATTATTTCTAATTTAGAAAGGAGTGTTGTGCCTTCAAACGGTACATTGATCATTTTGATGGCAGCAATTCATGAACAGTTCATTAGCAGCATTGTTTAGAGAATGGCAGAAAATTATGTTTTTGGTTAGCCTTTAATCACGGCGGCAAGGATTGCAGTAGCAGTGGTTTTGAGACCTTAGAGAGGGAAACACGACTAACATCTCCGATTTTTATTCAAGGAATGCATCTTCACCTCTGAATTTGATATACCCTAAACGCGTAACCCGCGTTATATTACGTGCCGGATGATGAAAAAAGTATCCCTTTTACGCGTTTTCATGTACGCCGATGTACAAGCCTCAATGAGACGTACCCCCCCCCCCCCCCGCCCCCGATAGGTGAAACAATCAACATCATGACACCAGCATCATCATCTGTATTTCTCTAGCCCTCATCCACATTCTCTTCCATTATGAACTATTTTCCTTCTTCTTACTAAGCATCTGTCACTAGGCGCACTGGAAGGGTTCAGCTTTTTCTCTCTTTTTTTTTTTTTGGGGGGGGGGGGGGGGGGGGTGGGGGTGGCTGGACTTTGGGTGTGACACTCTTCTCAGGGCCCATCTCGAACGTTCCATACCGGTATACACACCTATCCCCCGAACAAGCATAAATTATTTATATTAGTTATTCATACATACTTGTTGATATTTTAAGAGTGCGAGGTACATTTTTAGCCCCCTCCCCCCCCCCCCCCCCAAAAAAAAAAGTGAAAAAAACCCCCCAAAAAACACTTTGCATCCCGCATCGGTACTGAAACATTTTGTTCACCACTGGTAGCATGCTAGAACAATGCAATCGGAGGATTTCGAATGGGCTATCACGAGGCTTACGGGCTCATTTTTCGCGGGGGGGGGGGGGGGTGACACCTTATGCTCGAATATCAACTCTTCAGTTTAAAAATTTGTGCACGCGAGCGAAAAAAAAATTTCTATAAACATTTCGATAGAAAAAAAAATGTACAGAAATCACATGATCAGGTACCTCGCTCCCCGAATATGTGCATTTCAGCTCACTGACCAAATTGTGAGGAAATTAGGACACCTCGGTGACACACAATATGAGGATACTCGGAGAAAGTATTCGAGCGGGATTCTTGAAATTTGACATGTTTAGAGCACTAGATAGCTTAGATACATCGGTCATGTCGGTATAGTTGTAGATCATTAGATCTGTTTGTCTCGTGGGAAGAGGTGGCAATATTGATTTATCCCACCCCATACACAGGGAAGCATCTACCCGCGAGGGGGGGGGGGGGGGTGACACCTTATGCACGAATATCAACTCTTCAGTTTAAAAAATGTAAAGAAATTACATGATCAGGTACCTCGCTCCCCGAATATGTGCATTTCAGCTCACTGACCAAATTATGAGGAAATCTAGGACACCTCGGTGCCACAATATGAGGATACTCGGAGAAAGTATTCGAGCGGGATTCTTGAAATTTTACATGTTTAGAGCACTAGATAGCTTAAATACATAGGTCATGTCGGTATAGTAGTAGATCATTAGATCTGTTTGTCTCGTGGGAAGAGGTGGCAATATTGATTTATCCCATCCCATACACAGGGAAGCATCTACCCGCCCTTACTCGACTTCTAGTGCCTCTGGTAGTAGACAGGGTGTATTTAATATCAAGGAACACCGCTTCTATTAAATTGGGAGGGAACGTAGCAACCGCGAGAGAAAATTTACTATTTTATTGTTGGATATTGGGATGTTAAAGCACTAAATAACTTATCCATTATGATAAAGAAAAATTATTGTGACGGGGCGGGAATAAGCCCATACCCAGTGGTGGATATTCAGTTATATTATAATAATATTTTAGGGAGGGGGTTATCTAAGCAAGGGTTTACAAAATATAAAGGCAAATTAAATCACGATCAAATCACCTTGATCATGCATTTAGGATAATAGGTTTCTAATCTGAGAAAGAAATAAAGAAGTTATAAAATTGATATCAAAACATAGTTTAGACATTCAAAGTGACAGAATTACAATATAAATCACACACGTCAAGACAAACTACTGTTTTCTAGTTCTTTCATTAATTTACATTTCACTGTACAATCAATTTTTCCCACAAACATTTAAAGTAACATTTATACATCAATACAAAAAACAAAATTCTTCAAAAATTATGTAGAATTTTCAAAAACTACTTCCAGAATAAAAACAGATATCCTTCATTTTTTTTAAAATTTAGTCCCAAAACTGAATGAAATTTTCAACATACAAATTTATACATATCAAATACATATTCTGAGAATTAAACACAAATATTACAGGAAAATTTGAGAAAAACATTCAAAGAATGAACATGTTATGAACTTACAATAACACAGAGTAAATTTAAAAGCACACATTTTCAAAAATCATTCAAAAGAATCATAATGCTTTTATGCAGATGTTGAAGAGTAATTCATAAATATAGTAGCCTCATAAATTCTCTGCCCGCCCCAAGAAACAGAACAATCCTGACATACCTAAGAATAAATCAAAAGAATGTCACTTGTAGGCATTATAGAATTATCAAGCATTAAAGAAGAAAGAAAAAACTAAAGATAAATAATACATGTATGACGTTATCAGAAGGTGCACATCAAATAAGCCCCAGCAACATTTGCTCTAGGCTACTATATTTTAGGATTAGGGTTGAAGTTGGAATTTGGTAGAATTGTAAGATAAACTTAACAAATAATAACACATTTTTAATGTGAAGGATAATTTTTACCGACAATTCCATTGAGATTATGGGAAATACAGTCACAATTTGTTGAAACAAGAGGAAAAACTTTTGGCATTCCATATGGCTGTTCATAGTTAACCCATAGAAGTACAGAGCTTCCTTGAGGTCAAAATTAATCATCTTCAATCCTCAAATTGGCAACATTTTTTTTTTCACTCTTACATAGTTTGAAAAAAACTAAATATGGATATAACATGAACCAAAATGAATTATAATTGTAAAATTGAATTTTTTTTGTGCTAATTTGAACATGGAAAGAGTGATTATATAATATTCACTGCGTTGCCAATTTAGAGAGTTTAATGATTAGTTACAATTAAATTGCTCTAATTCGAGAACACCACACTCTACTTTATTGAAAATGGACTCAAATTTTTCAGTGAATTTTCTCTTTCTGCTCATGTGTAATGCCCAGCATTCTGGACCAACAGATACTGCAAAAGCTGGGTCAAGACATTTTTCAAGTCATAATGAGTAACACTGCACACAGCTTTGTGAAACACCCCCCCCCCCCCCCAGGTATCGACAGAGCCTGTGTCACAGAGGAAATTGTAAACAAACTATTTTGCAGTAAAACCATTTAATGATATGATTACCTCGTAATACCAGGGCCCTATTTCAACTGACCCACCTTCATTAGCATAAGCAACAACACCAACAAACGACACCAAAGAATAACAAGTGATAAACACTAAATCATCAAAAATGTTGAAACATAACGCAAAATATGATATAAGGCTGGAAAGGGATTTTCTTTTTTTTTCATGAATTAAGTTATGTGAGCACTGTTACAGGGTAATGTCACTTATCACAAATTAATAATGAGACTTCATACAGAATATTAATTCGTCTAAGTAGTATCATTTCCCAACATTTTAAGTAGGTCATATGCATAACCATTTCCATTCCTGATGGTTTCATGATCCGTTTGTTCACACAACGTGAAACTATAAAAGAAATAAATTTGCAACAAACTGACATGTGTTCTTGCATACACTTCTAAAATGTTTATCCCACAGTTAGCTTAGCGAAAGTCGTTAATAAGTTAAATAAAATGACAAAGAGATACAGTATATATTTTAGTTCATGAAAGTCAAAAACCCTTGCAATATGTGAGCATGTTTTAGGCTGTCCTTTCAGAATAAGACATTCTCATTCTACTACACCGGTTCACATATGGTGGTGTAAACCTGAAGCTATTACAATCAATCGAACTGAATAGTTAGAAATAGAATTCTTTAATTATTTCAATCAATGATAAAACTCCCTCAACGGTATCTCTTATTCACAAACATGTTTCACTAGCAAACATTCTAATCCATTAATGTTTGTTTATCTGTTCAAATATTGACAGGTAGGATAGAAATTCCTCTCCAGTGTCACCGTCCTGATCGGGGCATTGCCCTGTGACTTTTTGGTTAGAATCTACTCTCAAAATGTCCATTTTCTAACACAGAATCATTTTTACCAGTTCTCATATAACTCACAGGTCAGGAACCACTCTCAAAACATACCTTGCTGGCTGCCTCAAATGGAATTGCCCTTTACCAGTTCATGTATGACTTGTACATTAGGAACTACTTCCAAACATCCCTCTTTGCAAATACAGAAATTTCCAACACCAGTTCACATTCGACTTGCATGGTTTAACTTCTCCCAAAATTCGGAATTGCTCCAAACCAGACTTCCAGTTCACATATATGCTTAAGCTTTACTCCCAATACAGAATCACTGTATGCCAGTTTTTACACAACTTGTAGTCTTGAACCATTGCTTGAACTGCCCCTCTTCCATAATAAGTGAATTCCCCTGTACCAGTTCACATACGACTCATAGGTCAGGAACTCCTTCCAAAATATCCCTCTTCGTGGTAAGGAATCTCACTTTTCTTGTATATGGAATCACCCTATTCCTGTTCACATATGACTTTAAGGTTAAAAACTACTCTCAAACCATCCCTTTTTCCTAATACAGCATTGCCCTAAAGATGGTTCATACATGACATCTGACAGGTTAAAACTACATTGTATTCTCAAAATTTCCTCTCTTCAGAGTATGGAATTGCCCTATGCCAGCTTATATGACTAGCTCATATGACTTGTAGGCAAGAACCATTGCTCAACATGTCCCTTTTTTTGCAATGGTACCCTCTATAACATTTCATGTGTGGGTGGGGTCCATGCAAGGGGAATGATCAGATGAAAGAGTCTTTTCAAAGCATGAGTTTGAGATAGAAAGCTCTAATTTTTTGTGTGCTTACGACAGAAAACGAGAGAAGATCATCTGACCACAGAAGCTTTGGTATAAAACTTCAAGTCACATTATCAAACAACATCTATAAATTTCCCACTTTCTGATTATGGAGTTGCCCTATACCGGTTCGCATATGGGCGGGGTCCATTTCAAGCTGTTGAGGTCGATCTGCTTGAGGCCATTGGTTCGCTCTTTCTCCTTGGCCAGGTACTCGTCGATGAGGTCCTGTCGTTTGAGCACCAGATGTTTGCCTTTCCAGTATTTCAGCATGGACATGGACTGCAGCGTGCTGACGATGTCGTAAGGGTTGATGGCCGTCTCCTGGCTGATGTCTGATGGGAGAAAGGAAAAGCAGTGATTACAAAAATATGACATTAACTCTTGCCTGAGGGAACCGGAAGGTCCCTGTATTAAGGGAGAATGCAACCCAAGCATCAATGTGCTCTTCATGAATAAAGATGACCAAGAAGAGTAAGAGCCCTTGTTAAAAAAAGAAGAAACCAAAGATCCATCTTCTAGATTCTGAATAATCCAGCAGATTAAAACAGCTCAACTGTAAACACAAAACAAACAAAGAAAATCAAACACGATGCACCAACACAAAACAGGAATGTAAAAACTGAAATAAACATAATAATTCGGTATGGACCACTGTCCTCTTCTGCACCCTCACATAAAAAAAGTCTTAAATTTTATCTCTTTGAAGTCGGTATATAAAGAACCTCTTACCTTTGATGGATATTTCCTTAGCATCCAGCTTGTGTAGATATTTGAGTAGCACACCTTTCCAATAGCTCCTGTAGCTGATCAGACCAAGATCTGAGAGAGGTTTTTCAGGGGAACCAATCTTCTCCTCTCTCTTAGATAATAGATAACCTTTTTAGTGAGATTATAATAAAGAGAAGTGATAAAAAAATAACTACCATTCTGCTCATCTCTCTCTTAAACAGTAGATAATCTTTATAATCAGATTACAATAAAGAGAAGTGATCAAAATAAATACCAATCTTCTCATCTTTCACAGATAGTAGACAACCTTTATCATGAAATGATACTAAGGAGAAGTGATAAAAATCAATAATATCAATCTTCTCCTATCTCTTAGATGGAAGATAACCTTTATCAAGAGATTATAATAAAGAGAAGTGATCAAAATGAGTAACACCAATCTTCTCCTCTCTCTTGAAGATAACCTTTATCATGACATTATAATGGAGAGAAGTGATCAAAAATAAAAACCAATCTTCCCATTTCTCTGAAACAGTAGATAACTTTTATAATGGGACCAATCATTCACACATGGAGTAAAAAGCATTGATTAATCTTCTCTGAAAATGAATGTAATACATCATTATCACTTTGTGACTTTGAATTACTCAGTATAGGTCTGAAGATTCATTATAAAGAACTTACTGAAATCAATAAGCATCTTTCCATAGCCTTGCCTCATGTACTGAGGCAGGGTAAGTATACAGGATACATTGTAGTTTAGAAATGAGTTCTTCTCCTGCAAGATAAAAAACAAAGACAAATAAATCTATAAGTAAGTAATACATAAATAAATAAATAAATAACTATATAAATATATAAAATGAATAAATAAATAAATAAATAAATGAATACAATAAATAAACACATAACTGACTAAATAAATGAGTAAATATAGAAATGAATAAATAAATAAATAAACAAATATAAATCAAATATGTAAATGAATAAATAAATAAATGAAGAAAGAAATAAATGAATATAAATAAATGAATAAATAAATTAATAAATGAATGAATACATGAACAAATTAATGAAAAAAATAAATGAATGAGTGAGTGAACAGAAATAGAAAATATATCAATCAATCAATCAAATAAATAAACAAACAAAAATAAATAAATCAACAAAAAGAATACAGAGAAAAAAAACGAAAAATTTCATTGGATTGTAGTGATGATTTACCTTTGAGAAGTAGCCAAGAATATGACACCCTGATGAATCATTCTCTGTCATGATGTAGAATAAGAATGGCTCCACATCGTAGTAAAGAGTCTTGTGGTCCAGGAACAGTTTGGCGAGAAGACATAGATTCTGACAGTAGATCTGGAAAGAAAAGAGGAAAACAAACATGGGAAAGGGTATAAAATTTACGATTGCAGGATGGAACAAACAAGGGAAAGGGGACAAACTTCATTGTTGCATTTTGAAGTAAACGTCAAGAAACGATTCCGCAATTTTTGAAAAGTCATAAAGAATCAAAGGTACAGCACACAAGTATCAGTGCATGGGACTACATGTACCATGGTTCCAAATAGTAGAAGAAAGTCTTGTAGTCCACGGACTAGTCTGGGCAAGACATAAATGCTGGCTGTATGTGAGCAAAAAAATTCTATATTTTCCCTCAATGCAAGACACCCTGGAAAAAAACATCACCCACTACCACACAAACTCAATATCTTTACTGCAGTTCACGTAAGTACACATCCCATAAAAACAACAAAAATATAAAGTTGGAGTGTAAGCGCCAGGGCATTAAATTTAGAGTGAATTGTTCTTGTTGCAAGTTTGAAATCACACAAAACCAAAAACTGCAACTCTGGGATGCAGAATTGTCAAGTGTTCAACACACAATTCAATAGGATGTCAACGGTTCTTGGAACAAAGACCAGATTGCAGAAAAATCATCATAGCCTATAGAGACTCATAACTATCATGCAAAAATACCTTATTTTTCTTGCCATCAACCTCAAATACAGAATTATTGCCCTTCCTGTAGATCTCATCTCCAGGAGGATGCCTCCAGATGCACTTGGCAAGATGTCGTCTGAGGATAGTGGAGCTACGCATGTACTTGAGACAGAACTCACAGATGTAGAGCTTGGGAAGCCTGGCATATTCCTCAGGGTATGGGGACGAGTACCAGGTGTTGAGCTCAAAGCGACCAAACTCCAGCTTCTTGACAGTGCCTTCTCCAGGATTCCCCAGGCCGCACTTCTCCTAGAGATGGAAGATTAAGATTGTCAATGACAAATAGCCCATAGCTTGAAATGCGTTCATATTCCAAATACGACTAGAAATACTTTTAAAAAACCAAATTCTGACTAAGCATATCTGTACAGTCCCGTATGTATGTCAAGCATTTCTCTGCAAAATTCAATTTGCTACAAATTTCTCGAGTCCAAACTTCATATAATTTCCTTTGTTACTACAAAATCAATGGTGTCACATGGCTCAATACTTGTAATTCACAAAGCCTCATGAATTGTGAAAAGAGCATTGCAACTTCACAGAATTTCAGTAATGTATGGTTAAAAATCTGCTTTTGGTTCCCACAAAAATTATACACAGCAGGGCAAGTGTGAAATTATTTTATCTTCTATCCTTTTTTTTTCAAAATCTGAAGCCCAATCTTGCCAATCCATGGGTATTCAGAAATTTCTGTACATTCCTTCAACATATCAGTCCTACACACATGTGTTACACTATATCCTTTGAGTGAAGAGTCTTGTTTCATATCAGGGAAGGGGGGAGGTGTTTCATCAAGCGTCTTGTCAGTGATTTTTACTGACAAATTTGACAGTAAAAATCACTGACAAGATGAAATGCTCTCTAGGTCTTTGAGCGCAAACCTACCATCTCTTCTGAGGCTCGCATCTGTGCCTCTCTGAAGAGATCCAGGTCAAACTGCGAGGTGATCCCGTTCAGGAGAGGTTCCCGAGACTTGTGGAATTCCTCCCGATGCTGCCGACTCTTGACCTTGACATCCTCAGTGAGGTCCTTCCGTTGCCTGCGCAGTTCCTGCACCTGGTAGCGCTTCTGCTGTTGGGCACGAGACGAGTTCTGATTGAGTGCCATGGATGTTGGTGTTATCAGGGCGGGAGTTGAGATGGTGTTACAGAAATGTTTGGTGTTAGTGATTTTGATTGTGTTACAGGGAAGGGGTGCATGTTGATAAAGCAGGAGTTCAGTAGGTGTTACGAAGAAAGGGTTGGTGTTCAGTGGGTTGGAAGTGTTACATGTACGTGAAGTAATTTGGTGTTGAAGTGGAAAAAATTGAGGTGGTGACGAAATACCGGTGTTGAAGTTAACAGTATAGAATTTAAGGTGTTACAGCAAAGTGGAAGGTGTTACCAGGGGAAGATATGAGATGGTGAGACAAGAGAGGGTTTGTGTTTAGAGCGAGCGGAGGTGTCAACAGGTGATGAGTAGAGATGATGTTACGAAGAAGTTGGTGGTTAGAAGGTTTGAAATCGTTACAAGAAGGGTGTTGCCATGAAGAGGAGAGGAGTTGACATGGTGGTGCACAAAAGGAAAATGTTATTGTGTTGGTGGACGGGTAGAAACAACATGTTGCAGAAAAATATGTTTCATGGAAGTTGTTGTTAAAGAGTTTCGATTTGTATTCGAAACAAGAAGGATGATAGAAATAAATGAACAGAAAAGCGATGCAAAATAAGATATGGCAAGCAAAGGGGAACAAACAAAAACCAAAGTTTACACAGAACACAAAAGACATGCAGGTGAACGAGAGAAATGTATGTATAACGAGATTTGTAAGATAAGTGTGAACATCACATAATTATAACAAAACAGTACAGTGAAAAATACAATAATATACATGAAGACCATCATATATAACACACAAGAACAAACAAGAACACAATGTTCATGATAATTATGATTTATACAATTGAAGGAAAACATACAGGTAGTGTGAGCAGTTATGATGTGAATTAATACATTTGAATGGAAATGGTAAAGTGATGGTTAGTAAGCAAAATAGTGAAGAAAACAACAAGAAAAAAATAGGTAAGTATTAAGTGTAACTATTTCAGCTGGCTCCTTTACTCAAGAAGAATTTGCAGAGTTTGCATGTATTTAATGAGGCATGCACAAAATTGGTAAATCAAGTTATTCCTATTTACAAATATAGCTCATAAACTTGGGAACAAACTTAGAAGTTAATGCATCTAAAAAGACCTTTTGCATTCTGTCTTAACCTATGAGAAAATGGGAAAAATTCCAGTAGAGTTCTCTGCAATGCTGTAGCAGGCACTGTACGTCAGCTGAAGCCATCGTGCCTAAGAATAACTGTCTAATATCATCCTATGAATAAACCTAAGAAACATTACTAATATATTTTTATTATCAGGGCTGATTGCTTACCGACTGTCGCAAGGATTTCTTCTCATCATTTTCTTGTTCCTGGTGTCTGCTGCGTCTCTTCTCTGCCCTGGCGTCTGCCTTGGCTTGGCACTCCTCTGCTGTCATGTTATGGTAGAGCGGACATCCCCACAGGGTACGATGCTTGGTGAACTTCCCTGTGAAATGACCTGGAGTGTGGGGGGGGGGGGAAGATTAGCTAAAAGTATTCACAAAAGTTCAATCTTATTCAATATACAGCTTGCCAAATTCACAACATTCGTATCCACAAATAACACAGATCTGACTGACACATATAATAATGCAAAATCTGCAATTATATCCATCTATGTTTATTTAATAATAATGATAATAATAGTAACAATAATTCATAAGGCATGAAACTCATATGAAATCAATTATGCTTACTTGAGGCACAACTACTCTAAAGGGTAAAATCACAACAAAAACATGTAAGGAAAGGATCTACCTATCAATCTATCCCTTTATGCATGTACATGTATATCAAGCCATCCAATAAATCAGCCAGCAAACCAGCTTTCTATCTATCCATCAATCCATTTCATCTTGAATTATATCCTTCTAGATATCTTTCCTTCCATCTATCCCAGGGAAAAAATATACACAAGGTCTCGGGCAAATTCACCCCTGAAATGACAAAAAGAGCCCTGGAAAACTAAAAAAAGAGCCCCTGAAATTCTCATAGGGTCCAGTGTAAATTGCAGAAAATTCAGGTGGGCGGACTCAAAAAGGTAGCCCTAGAAAAAAATTGATTATTTTTTTCCTGATCTATCCATTTCTCTTACCTCTTGAATCACAACCAGGAACTGGACATCTCAGCTCAACATTCTCTGACTTCAACAGCTGCTGTTCGGCTATGATTCTGCTCTTTCTCTTCTTGTCTCCATCGCCGCTCTCTTTATCGCTTGAAATTTCCCCGTTGGTCATCTTGGAATCAGCTTTACTTTTCCTCTTCTTCTTCTTCTTTGGTGCTCCTGATAACAACATAAAAATGCAAAGTTTACATATGAATCATAGCCACCTCTACAATGAACCTGATTGATCTCACTTTCAGTATCTGTTTTGTATTTCGTGTCATTTTTTCAGTCAACAGGATATTAACACACTCAGTATACACACGTATCCTGTATCACATTGAATCAAGTAGGGAATACATACTAAGATAGCATTTCTAAATCATAATTATCCACAAAATAACAGACATGGAATGGGTCTTTGAGATGAAAGAGAGGTTTAATAGCCAGAACTGCATCAAAAGTTAATATGCATTTAAATTACTGGTTCAATGATACTGTAAGACCCTATATTGCCCACGGATATTTTGTACGAGGCATTTTGATAGGGACATTGGTGAACTATAGATGACTTCTTGCAACAATGCATCTGGCTCTGTTGGTAAAAGTGGAATTCTTCAAATATAGAAGTGGCTTAAATTGCACCTACTACTTGACTAAAGATCAGTTCTATATGGCATCTAAAGACTAATTCCAGTGAAACCTGTATATAAAGACCACCCAAGGGAGACAAGAAATGTGGCCTTTGTGCAGGTGGGCTTTATAAACAGGTTTCTTTAATACATGCTTCAATGGGAACAAATTTTCGAGGGAAACAAAATTTGTAGTCTTTCTAGGTGGTCTCTAAAGCAGGTTTGCCTGTACCTGTGACAGTTTTAATGTCTTTGGCTCAGACACCTTCCACAGATGCTTGCTGGTGTACTGGTGATCATCAAAATGGCAACTTCTGGTGGCTAAATAGAAGTCACCATGCCACCAAATTACCAATGCATGTCTAAGGAAGGTGATCTCTACCTCATATAGTAGATCAAAACTGTCACAGGTAGTTTACTTTCTAGATGTGACTGATCTTCAATTAGTAAAATCCATCCCGATGAGCTCATTCAGCGATATACCTACCACCATTGAGTGATGCCCCAGACTCTGTATCAGACGGGTGGGCCTCGGACTTGCCCCTCTTCCTGCCTTTCTTCTTGGGTTTCTCCACACTCTCCTGGGGTACAGGAGGTTCACTGTCGGAGCTCTCGGACGTCTTTCTCTCACCTCCTTTCCCCGTTTTCATAGGGGACTGGCCTCTCATCCTCATCACTGGATCAAGAACATAGAAAGCAGAGAAATATGAAGGAAGCTTCATGCATTGTAGTGGCACAAAAATACATGTCTCGAATGCAAAATGCATACTGAGGTTGTTTAGCTGTGCAATTCAACAAAGGCGAATGCTACAAAATTTAATGACAGTATTCAACTGACATCTACATGTACAGTACACCATAATTTCCATAATTTCCATAATTTTCAGAAAAAAAATTTTGAAGTAAAAACAAATACATGGATAATTTCTCTTCACATTGACAAAATAAGACTTGAATTGGTCATATTTTGTATATTGTTGAAATAACAGATTTTAAGTATTTACATGTACAAGTGCCTTTATTACACAAAACCGTTTAAAGACAATTACATGTTATACCTTGGTTTGTTGCCCTGGTAACGATACGGGTGGACTGACGAGTGATCCTTCTGTTTCCATGGTCTTCATCAGACGTTGTTACTTCTTCAACGTCAACTGATGAATCCGATTCCTCCCATCGCTCTGAAGAATCACTATCCTCCTTCTATAATCATAAAAATATCAAGGACAAGATAAAGAAAAAAGATATTGAAAACAAAAACATCAATTGTATTTTCCATTTTAGTGCACCATATTTAGGAAGTATGGCAGTGTGACCTAATTTTTGTGCATGTCCATACTTTGCGCACAGGGTCATATCTCAAAAACTAGAAAAGATTGTGAAAATCTGATAGCACCAACGAAAAGAGCAACCTAAAATTATCTAGAACTAACTTTTCTTTGAAATTGAGGAAGGAATTGAGAAGTTTATTAATAAAAAAATCGGTAATTTTCATGCGTTTTACGTGTTCCAAAAAAAAACCCTGAAGGAACAGATGAGGGTCTAGAAGTCCTCATTTGGAGAAACGATGTCATCAAATTTGTAAGTAAAATGTGATATCAAATTATTCTATGGAATTGCCAATGATACAATTATCTAACCTTTTATGGATTTCTATTTTGTATTTAATTAGGTGTAAAGTGGCATGTGCACTTAGATACGACATCAAATACTGCCATTGCGGTACCTCAGGAATTCTATGTATTTTGATTCTTCTTGCGCCCATTAGTAGTCTAAAACATTGCTTTCTCTTTGGTATCAATTGATCAGAATAATTTTTGGTAAACTTTAATGAAATTATGGACTGAAAATTGCGTTCTTCAGAAAATTAAAATGTGCGCGAAGTATGGACACCCTATACTAACAAAGATTTACTTCAAAGCAATAATTTCTATTGATTATTTGCATGTTCACCTCCTTGTGATTTCCAACCACTTTGTGTCGTGTATCATTTTTTTTTTCTCTGCCTCACCGTAGTATCCAAAATAGATCCAGGCCAGTGTCTAAAAAGTTAATTTTATTATTATTTTTTTACCCATTTATTTTTAACTTTTAGCAGAATACATTTGCATCATTTTTTTCCCCCCTGAAAAACTAACTTTGTGCCGCCATTTATGCCAATGAATGCGCATTAACGCGTCAACCTTGAAAACCTTGAAGAATAATCCCTTTTTGTCCTGATTTTTGCAATTTTGATACCCTCTTCACTGTACAACCTTTCTAATTTTATGTGTTTTTGTGTACGAGCAAGGTGGTGTCCACCTTGTAATGGTAGTGCCCCCCCCCACCCCCAGGGGGAAAACCACCAGAAATACCACCAACAATGAATGATGATGACTCGTCTTACTTACTAACCTGTACTAACTTAGAATGTAAGTTCATGCAAAACCACCATCATGCATGTCATGAGTCAGCAAACCCGGAGAATAGGGGACCGGAACGCACGCGCATGCCATTCATACTGTGTAGAGATCGGCAGAGACAGCTGAGAGTCAGGGTATGTGAAAAGTCCAAAATCGAGTTCAAAAGGACTTTAAAATATTTCTAATCAAGTAATTATGTTCTAATATATTACATTGTCCTCTCAGCTTTCAAACTTGTGGTTATGTGGTGAAAATCATTATGATTTTGGCCAGAAATGTTCTCAAACTCACAAATGTTTCATCCATGAATCTTGTGCAGATCGTTCCCCTCGCCGCCGACTCCGCCGCTGCCACCGGCTGCACACAAATGAATATGCGCGCGCGTTCCGGTCCCCTATTCTCCGGGTTTGCCCATGTCTCAGCCTCAGGTTTGAAATGAAATGAAATTGTGGCTTCTCCGACTCTCTCTCTGTCTCTGGCATGCATCTGCACTCACACAAATCATTGCAAATTAATCAAATGCAGGAATACTAACACTACACTACAGTTACACTGCCACCGCACAGCACAGCCAGGCTACACAGCTGAACAGAGTGTACGCCGTGGGCACTGCACTGGCACTAGCATCTCGCACCACAACAACGTCTTTGAGACGCTACGTTAGCACAGCCACAGTTAGCGGCAGGCACAGCACAGCGCAGGGCGGGCCGTGGGCACGCAAATCATACGTGCATGTACCGTCATGACCGTATTCATCGAGCGATTAAATTCACAAAGAGATTTTATATAATCATTTCCTTCTCACCTTTCGCCTTCCCATTTCAACAGACGTTTGAAACGGATTAAATTCGAATGACTTCACTTAATAGCTATCTTCTCAATGATGGAATTCTCCAGAAATTTCGCTCGAATTGAGCGTATTTTCGATACGGAAAAGCGTAAATTTGTAGAATGAATGAATTCGAGATTGCCAATTTTGTGAGCAAAAAATATCACCAACAAAATGAAATAAAACAATTGCTCTTTTGCATTTATACTCTATACATACAAACAGTGTAAAATTTTAGGGTTTATGAGACTTATTTAGACAAAATAAATTGATTTATTTTTTTCATTGAATTCATTTGCAATGTAATTGGATTGTAATTCTTATGATTATTTTCAATTATTGAAATTGGTAAAATTAGAGCGCGGAAACTCATCATTATAATTTTTCGGTAGTTTATATTTTAATAGAATTTATCCAATACCAAAGATTTATATTCCAATGTAAATAATAATTACACTTAAGATATTTATTGTCAATATTTTTCAATTCATAAAAAATTAAGTTATGTCCTAAAAATATTTTTTTTTAATTTTGAACCATAAGTGGCTGACTGATTATAAACAAAATGTCAGCGCCCTTGCGAATTTTCAGGGTGAGAAATTGCGTACGAGTCTGTTGTCATTCTCCTAAATCCAATATCCGCCTGCAAGTACAGGAGAGATTCATGATGACAGATGACAGAGAAAGCTTAGAACATTTGCCAAGGACACACGCTTCCTCTATAGCTTTTCGTCAAACGCCGGGGAAAGATCCCGGCGTCGTGTTTCTGCCGGGTTACATGAGCAACATGACCGGCGGGAAAGCCGTTGCATTGGAGGGCTACTGCAGGCGGCGGGGGCATGCCTTTGTTCGGTACGGTGGGTCGGTGCGAAATTGAACTCCGTCTCCGTTTTCAATTTCAGTCTATCCACATATTATTGCAGTATATAAAAACAAAAGTCAAAACGAAGCATGCTTGTTAGAACTCAGATGTAAGAAAACAAAACGTTAAAAGCATGAATTACTCGGGCAAAGTTATGACACAAAATGAACATGATGAAAGGGAGAGAGAGAGGGGGGGGGGGGGGGGTATGTGTGCCTGCGCCTCGCACCTGCATAGTCAATTGGACCATTTCCAATGCAATAATTTTATGGTGACAAATTTGGATAGGAAAACATAGATAGACACAGTCATGACAGTTCAGTGTCGCCTGTTCAACTGATGTGTTAAAAATTTTTCACTGCCAATTCAACTGCAATTGTTTGATGATTAACATAAACTTAATAAATTCAAGTCAAGTAAGAAGTATGTAGCTAACCATGCTAACTGTTACATGTATAACCAGTTAGTTTGTACTTATTGGTTTTAAATTAATATGCTTGATTGAGATGTTGGGAGACCTTCTGTCATGTCTGTGATCAGTAACAGTTAGAGATTAAAGCCTTGTTCTCTTAGAGATTTTTGCTCCCTCATATTACATAACCATGATAACCAAGGGCCTGTTTCTCGAAACCGTCATAAGTCAAGTTCTCAGCTAAGATTGCCACTAGTTGGTTAGTTGTCTGCTACGTGTTTCACGAAGCTGTGTTTGCCAAGATCAACGCCAACATCCCGACTAAGAACTTATGACGCATCTGACCCTGACATATCTTTTTTCATCGATATGCAGCGCCATCACATGTCATTAATTTGGTAGATTATGGCTGGCCTAAATGGAAGCTAAATTGATTTGAAAATAGTTGACATCTAACTTTTCTCCTTCTCTGGTTCCGAAAATCAGTAATTAATCCTTGCATATGTATGAATATTATATTTCATATGTTTCATATGAAATGATCTGCAAAAGAAGTTTCCTAGGGAGATTCTCCTGTGATTTTGACATCTCACAAAAGAACGCAATTCTGCCACGTCAGGCAAGGCATAGTCAAAAGAGCAGTCTCTAGTTTTCAGACTCATACTTATTTAAAGATAAATGATATCATAGAATTTTACACAAAATACTTCCAACTTCCAAGACACATATCTTCGCTTGTAATTTGGCAAAATTTTGCATTTCAGTGTTTTGGTTAAACCATGACACTGGATAAATCTTTTATTGCCTCTTTTTTTAAAGATTCATGAATGGCAAGTGTTTATTTTGATAAGCTAGTGTCCCGGGGGTACCCATCTTCCAAGCGATAATGAACCTTATTTCTAAAACTGAATTTTATAAGTTTTTCTTTGGGGTGATCTGCCTAGTTTGAAAAATAACTTGCATTCATAACCCTTGCTACTATTTCTAATCTTTGCATATTCCCCCCATTCACTCAAATATTTGCAGTTTAGATAAAAATCCTTTCATAAAATATATGTGTTATTGTGATCAAGGCTATGTGTTGTCACATTTCCTCACCGATAGTATTGATATCACGAGATATTTAGCTAGTATGCTCTTCGTGAAACGGTTTAGCAAGATTAGAGTCATCTCCATAGTTGCCAGACAAAGATATGACTAACTTGGTGTTGATTTCCAGACACAGGCCCCATGATAACTCAGTTAAGCAAAATTTTTCAGATCAATTTTGGATTAAAAACATACATGTATTCATAGATTTAATTATTACGATATCATTATTACTATTGATTTGATTTGATATATATGTTTTTTTCCATTTATGATTTACATGCATTCGACAATGAAAACAAAAACCAAAAAAAAAATGTAAAAATATGAATTGGGTGACACAATAGAAAAATATAATCCAATACACTTCAGTATAGTTTATAATATCCTGTAACCCCTGGTACATGTAGACCCATAGAGTATACAAGAATGTGGGGAACCTAGAGTCCCCAATTTTCCCCGATACGGAAAATGGAAAATTTTCATGGAATTCAAGAAGAACAGGGAATTCACGGAATTTCACGGAAAATGCGATTTTCAGGTTTAAAAATCTGAATTATGAAGAATTGAGTGAAAATCGTGAAAATCAAAGCAAAATCCAATAATGCAAAATCGTGCATCAGTGGAAAATTTGCAGATCAAACCTGTTCGCACTATTTAGCATGTGTTCGCCAAGCTTGATCTGCATACTACAGAGCGAATATATTAAAGAAACTTCCGTTTTTCTAAGATTTCCACTATTTATAATTGATTTATCATTATGTTTCGTACATGACCCCGAAGAACACGGAATTTGAAGTTTAGAACACCGAAGAACATGGAATTTGCATTTTAGAAAACGGAAAACTTGGGACTCTATATTAAGCTTTTTGAATTAAGTCCCCATTCAGTGAACTGTAGAAAAGAAAGAGGAGAAGAAATATGAAGAATGAAGAAACAAATTTTTGTGTCTTGTTTATTTTGTTTTTACTGTAAATGTAATTGCTGTGTTTTACTTTTGATATTACTCAGTACTGCTGATATTCATTCGTCTTGTGTATTGATATTGTAACATGATTTAATTTGGTATGAATGAAGAAGTAAAAAATGATACATATTTATCAGGAAACTTTCGCTTGTTTTTCTTTTGCCAGGTTTGATTACCAGGGCTTAGGAGAGTCCATTGGACAGTTGGGGAAAGGAGAGAAAATGTTTGATATCTGGAAATCAGATGCTTTGGCTGTTTTGGATGAACTCACAGTAGGCCCACAGGTAGGAATTTTTCTTTTCCTAGTGAATGTTTTCCAGTAACCTTCCTTTTGCTACTTGTACAATTACTTTGTATATCTCCCCCCCTTCTCCAAATTACAGAATAAAAACTTTGATTATGGAATATGCCGAGTTTGCCAACAGTATTTGAGAAAATGATGCAAAAATATATAATAAACATATTCTCAACCTTCGAATATAGTTAGAGTTAGACTTGTGAGAACAATTTTAGATTTTGACTGAGGTGCCCCTAAATATTCATAACCCAATTGTATGAGATTGTCCTATTGCAAAATCATTTATGATTACATACAATACAATAGTCTTTGCTTTTATCTGCTATATTTTATTTTTCCATTTGGGCTTTTTAAGTTCTTTTTTTTTTTTTTTATAATTACGTACTTAAATTCTTGTCTGATCTTGTATGGGTGCAGGGCCATCATACATGTGTTTTTGCTGGCTTTAGAGAGACTAGAGCATATCCATATGATTTTTTTTTTTTAAATAAGCTAGACCCTGCAAAGCTGACATACTGGTATATGCATGTTAGGTGTCTTATGGGCCTTTTCATCAGATTTGGCACAAATTTTTTATAGAATGGTTCTAAATGGATGGTTGGGTAATTTACCTGACTGCTAAGAAAGCATGTGTATGCTTGTTAGTAAGCAACCAAGGGACTGACTGTTTTAAGTTCCCTCCGAAGGACTTGGTAATGAGGATTAATACCTTACCAAAGGGCATTAGCGCGTCCACTTGGTTTTGAACCCGGGTACTCCCGGTTACGAGGCCACTGCTCTATCCACTAAGCCACAGCACCTCCTCAAAATCACGTGATGTCCATGTAACAGAGGTACTATCAACCATGTCCTTTCTCAATGAAGATCAATCTAGGTGTACATGTAGCTACATGTAAGGTTTGATGT
This sequence comes from Echinometra lucunter, assembly GCA_029962745.1. Classification (NCBI taxonomy): domain Eukaryota; kingdom Metazoa; phylum Echinodermata; class Echinoidea; order Camarodonta; family Echinometridae; genus Echinometra; species Echinometra lucunter. The sequence goes on from CM057162.1 coordinate 11,511,151, forward strand.
GTCACTATGAGTTAGGTCTCCTACCATAGTTAGCCATGTTTGAATTATCCATCTGTTGTTGAAACACTAAAAGCAAAATTCTGCCTCCATTACATGGTTATCCCATTTATATATCTTTGGCAATAGCAGGGCTTAAATTAATCCAAAGCCACCAAGGCCATGGCAGTGGATGCCCTTTTGATTGGCCTCAGTGCCCCTCTCATTGGCCTTGGAGATTGTTTGTGCCCTTTCTAATTTTTCCTATTTTAAATATTAGGAATGTGCCCTACAGAAAAGTGGCATTGCCCTAAAATTATTGAAATTTAAGGCCTGCAATAGAGTCTCAAGTCTGTAACTGAAAATACATGTACACCATCATGCTTGAGAAATAAACATTGGAAGGACACCAATTTTTCCCTTAAGTCATTGTTGACAGATATTGGCATAGTTTAAAGCCAGTATCTAGTTTTGGTAGCAAAAGGAGAATTGACATCAAACTGATCAAGTATAGTCTTATATTGTCCATCTTGCATGAAAAGATATATATGTGAAATTGTGACATTCCTTCCATGAATTCTGAGAATTTTAGTGTAAATGTGCGAGTGAAACGCAATATAACAGTCACACTGCGTGGTACGCTCTCACACCTCCATGCCACGGCGAGCTCGGCGTGAAGCACGCAGCGAACCACTGTAACCGTGCAGGCAGATGGAATGCCCATTGGTTTTATGTGTGTGCAGGCACTGTGTGATGCTCCGTTGAGAATGTTTTCGGGGGCCTGAAAATTTTATTACATTTTGATTGTAAAATACACCCACAGAGATGAGTTTTTATTCAGTATCTTATACATCATAAAGGTTTTATGATACAGTCTCTCATCTCATTTCAATTAATTGAAAATGTGAAAGATACTTTTCTAAGATTTACCAAAACTAGAGACCAGCTGTATAACAATATAAGATGTGTTTCGTTGTTTTGTTTTATTTTGTTTTGTTTTGTTTTTTAATTCTGGTATGTCACAGAAGTTGCCCCATCCTAATGGAATTACCCTGATGCTTAGCTGTATTTAAAATTTATTCTTGTGATTTTGTATTCAGATTCTGGTTGGATCCAGTATGGGTGGGGCCATCATGCTCCTGTTAGCTCTTGAGAGACCAGAGCGTATCCACTCTCTTCTTGGGGTGGCTACTGCTGTGCAGTTTGACAGACCACTGTCTTATACAGAACAGAAGAGGGTGCATGTTCATGAGGTAAGGCGTTTTATCTTTATGTCGTTCCGCAAAGGAACACATCCAGAATGCAAAATGGAAAATTATTGAAAATCAAGTTTTTCAAACAATAATTGCACGGGTAGCATGTAAACCTTGTAAATTGATATACGATCTTCACTAAAATTCTATTCCAGTACGTCAGAATAGACATTTTAAATTTTGCATTTTTGTATTTTGCATCCGGACACGTTCTTTCGCACAACGACATAAAGATAAAATGCCTGTAGTGTTGTTGCAGTGGGAAAAATGAACTATTGATAAGAAGAAATAAATTTCATGAAATACTGTATAAGCAGAAATTTTTGCTGTGGTCATATTTTTGCTAATTTCGGAATCATATCCTCACTAAAATACCCACTCAGTGAATGCCTGTGTTTAAGTATAGGAATACCATTCAATTTGTGGGAAAAAAAACAACTTTGCTAATGTGACGATTTTGTTCCAAAAAGCTAAAATAACTGTACGCTAAAATATTCGCTGATACAGTAAATGAATGGTGCACAGGAGTGTACAGGAATAGTCCTGGTGAAAAGTTTTTGATACTGGTAATTGACAAAAAAATGTGGGTTAAAAACAACCCTCAAACTTTGTTCATGTAGTGGAGGGCCCTTCTTTGGATAGGACTTTCGTATACCCATAGGAAATAGACCAAAAGACAGCATTGCAGATGTGAAGAGATATATCTTTTTTTTTTATGCTGGAACATCAGTCAATACTATTTAAAATTGTTTTCTTTTATTCTTTAACAAATTTTGTTCTCTTTCTTCTTAATAACTTTTCTATCATTTTAAAAGCTTTTGCCCATAAAGGCAGGATGCAAGACAGTAGCATTCCATTAAAAGAACAGTTTCTTTTTGTTGTCTGTTGTCTTAAAATGTGTGCTGTTCCATCTTTCTTTTTTACCTTTTTTGATGTGTGATTTAGCATCAATGATATCTGTTCTATAACCTCATTTTTGTGACCATTGATTAATATAATTTTACATTCATTTAGCTGCTTATTTAATTTCTAGGAACCTTACATCAAATTTTAATGGTAAATAATGATGGTTAAAAACCAAGAAGAAACAACATTAAACACAATGCCTTGGGATTGCCCAAAAGAAATGTTTTTTTTAAAGGCTCTCTGCAATGGTCATTGTATACAAATCCAAAGAGATACAGGATTAAGAACCAGATGTGACAGCAAAATAAGAAAAGACATGAAAAGTTGGATTGCTCAAGATACCAGTACAGCAGGTTGCATTATAAAAAAGGAAATGGCATAAAGTATTCAAAAGTGGCCTCACAGACATAGTTATTCATACCACATCATCTACTTGCAGGCTCATGGTTCAAATCCCGGCGAATCCACATACAGCGCTCCCCAAAACTTTGTAGACAAGCACTACACACGATGTCTCAGTCAGGACCCGATGCCCATCAAGCAACCAATACGCTTGATCCACGGAATGAAGGATGATGTTGTTCCCTTCCAGACGTCCGTCGACCTTGCAAGGCGCCTGGAGAGCAAGAACGTGGACGTGATCCTGCGCAAGGAGGGGGCTCATCGAATGTCGGAACCAGAAGATATACGCCTCCTCCTGGACTGTCTTGAAGAGCTCTTAAAAATATGAAGGGAGCTTACTCATCTGTAGCAAGTTGTAAGCCTTAAGCCAACCGCACACCTTACGATCCGATTTGTCTGCAACCAGTCTGCGACTGAGTGAGAGGAGATGTGACGTCACAGCTCTTGTCAGCTTGTGAGTCACAGGCCAGTCAGAGACAAATCGCAAGGGCAGTCGTAAGGATTTGACATGTCAAATTTCTACAACTGGATCGCAGGCCCAATCCAACTTCCAGCCAATCAGCAGCGAGGCTTGTTACTGCCCTGCAATTCATCTCCTCTCACTCAGTCACAAACCGGTCACAGAGCACTCGGATCGTAAGGTGTGCAGTGGGCTTTAGACAGTAATAAAAGGCAAGTCCATGATACTTTTTCTTCCTATTTGTTACCAACTGCATAATCAAATATTTTAGTGTATCTCTTGGTGTTAATGTCATACCTCTTCCAGAGTTTGCATGTACGAAAGTATCAAGAAAAATGGTTCTGTGTTGTCAAATTATGTTCGCAATTAATAGTTGGTACCTTATGGGCATCAAAAGACTTGATACCTTGGAATTATTCAACAACTGAAAAAGTGCATGCATTAATAATGCCAAAAAGATTGGACTTGTCAAAACCTATTTTTGGTTTTATGTATTTTGGTAAGCGCCTTGTATGCTATTTGTGCAATATCAATAGCAGTATGATGTATTATTCGAAAGGCATTTAAATTGATATTGTGATGATGACAGGTATTTATATCCGTTTAAAAAGGAGCTATAAGAATTCTTCTTTGCATGATCTATCATGATAAGGATATGAAGAATGCTGCATTTGCTAATGTACTGTATGCTTGTGGTACAACAGTATATTCTGTACATGTATGTAAGATTTATTTTGTCATACCCGTTGACAACTGAATGGTCCGATTCCCATAGACTTGATACAGGGACCATAAGCAATGGGGTTCACACATGATGCGACAGTGTGGTACCACACTGTTGCACCACACTGTTTCATCTTCACACATGGTGGGACTTTGTGTCACCACATATGCTGATGAACGCGCATTAACGCGTCAACTCTCAATAAGAGAGCATATTGTCAAAATTGCGCACGCTTCCGCAAGCAATCTCATCGCAACAATTTTTGCGCTAACTTTTTAGAAATTTGATTGGTGCACATTTTTTGTGTATCTAGGCAGCAAAAAAAAGTGTGTCCTGCCTCAGGGACATTTTTTTGTCGCCCTATACCCCATAGGCTTGTACACAAAAAAGTGTGGTGCCACAGTGTGGTACCACACTGTCATATCATGTGTGAAAGCACCTTTATGCCTAATTGTAGATTATTCAAGATGATTGGTGATAAGGTACTCTTAACTCATAGCAGTGTAGAGTTTTCTCAAGATCTAATTTAAGCAACATTCACTTGTCAAATTGGCAGTGATTTTTATTTCAGTGATTTGTATTTCCCAATCCTACAGTTCAATATGATTTAGAAAAATAAAAGTATACATAATGGAGACAAATGTGAATGAAAGTTACAAAATTTAGCTGAAAATTGCCAGTTTGTAAACACAAATTGTGATTATTTTATCTTCAGTTCATTGGCAATTTAAAGAATTTGATGATTACTAAGAGTCAAATCACTCTCAACTGGAGAACAACGTGGTGTGCCATATTGGAAATGGATTTTGCAGTGAATTTGTTCTGTTTTTGTTTATGCTGAAATTCCTAGTACTACTATACTGGGGCTAGTTTCTCGAAATCGTCATAAGTCTAACTTCTTGACTAAACTGGCGCTAGTTGGCTAGTTGTCTGCTAAGTGTTTCACGAAGCCATCTTTACCATTAAAGATCAAAGACAACTTGCGAGACGAGGACTTGTGATGCTCCCAAAGTGGTCATATCTTTTTTCGTCAACATATGCAGCATTTTCCCATGTCATTAATTGGGCAGATTATGTCTGATTAAAAGGGGCCTTACACAAATTTAAAAATAATTCAGATCCATCTTTTCTACAGGTTCCTGAAAGGAATCATTTATCCTTGTTTACGTAGGAATATTATATTTCGTATTTGGTATATCAAAAGATGTGGAATAAAGGTTTCCTAGGGGATTTCTTTCGTGATTGTATCATCCCACAAGAGGAAGTAATTTTGCCATGTCAGGCAAGGCATATTCAATTGCATAGTCTGCATAATCTGCCTAATTTTAAAAGTATCTTGTATCTATAACACCTAGCTAATATTTCTAATCTTTGTATTCCCTTATTCATTCAAATATTTACAGTTTGTTTAAAAGTCTTTTACACCAATATATTTGTAAATGCGACCAAGGCTATTTGTCGGCACATTTCTTTGTGGATAGTATCAATATTACAAGATTTCTAGTTGGTAAGCTCTTCATGAAAAATAGGAAGATCAGAGACATCTCTGTAGTTGGCGGACAAAGTTATGACTGTCCCGTTGTTGGTTTCCAGCCCAGGGGGATATGTCTCATTGAGACCTGTACATCATCCGCATACATGTAAATCACTTTCTGAAAAGCTCCCTAAACAGGGATTAAAGTAGGACAGAAATAATGTATAACATCTGTGATTTTTATACCCTTAACAGGGATTTTATGCAAGGATATTATCTCCTAATTACGTCACATTTTCCTGGATTTTCCTGATTTTGATACCCATTTTTCTGATTTTACCTGTTTTTTGATACCCTAAACTGGATCCCCGGGTTCCCTGCCAGGTGCTGAAAAACGACCCTTTTTCTATGTTTTTGTTTTAAACGCGGATGATGTACAGGCTTCAATGAGACATATCCCCCGGGGGTTTCCAGAAACTGGCCCCTGGACTGAAAGGTACTGCAAATGTACCCCCAAAAGGAGACACTGTACTGCTGTGGGTTAATTTGTTGCCTAGAGGAACTGGAGTGTCCTTATTGTGAGTTTCCAATCTAATTATTGTGAGTGTATAATAAATCTAATGTCTTCCTTGCCATAGAGTGCCATGTGACTTTGCAATTTAATTAATGACATATTAAAAGCCAACATTTCTAGCATGTTGCATCAGAGGAAGACAGAAAAATGAGAGAAATGGATTTGTGAAAAGCTGAACAAACTCACACTGTTGACAAAGAAGTCCTGAATGTTTGAAAGTTTCAGATGAATTATCCAGGATATATTTGTTGCTTGTTTTGCAGACTTGGTGCTTGCACAGATGCTTGAGTAGAGGTCAAAATATGTCAGTTTGCAAAACAAGCAACATATGTTCAGTGAATGGTCACTTGACTGTGATGTAGGTTGTGACGAATGCCATGTAATTCATTTGTTCCCACGGGGCATTAGTTCAAATATGATATTTTTGATACTAGGTCCTTCAAAAAATGGAAAGATTCCACTTATTTGTATTAGATTTTTGAACATGATATTGGAGTCATTTTGTGTGTTAGAATGAGAGAGTTGTCTGAAACACAGGCACTTGAAACTCCTACATGTGCTGGGCTTTAACAAACATGTAAAAGTGTCTAACTTTTTTTTTTTTGGTGGTGATTACTGGGTATGCGATACTACTCAGTTTTGTTCAAACTTTCATTAATCAAGTTCTCAATTTTTTTCTTCTTTCCTTCAAAACAACTTGCTGGATAGACTGGATTGCCGTTTAAAGTGAATATGGATCTTGCATGATAAGCCAAATCTGTATACCTTGTGTATATTTCCTGTATAAAACATATAGAACATTAATTTTGAAAACACTTAAGCAGTTTTAATACTTCCCTCTAGGGGTGTAAGATTTTTCTAGATTTATTTACCAGTGTCATGAAGTAAAGTTGTGAATAGCACCTTTGAAAAATGCAACTGAGAAATGTGTTAGCTGTAAGCAGATATTTTCAACTTGTGTATTTTTTGAGAAAACTTAGTCTGTCTATATTTAACTACATGTACTTCCCTTTTTCAGATTTGATTTTCTGTATTTTATTTTCAGATTGAAGTATGATAATCTTAGAATGCTACAAAATATATAATGTACATGGATAAGAGAGAGATAAAGAGAGAGAGGAAGGGAGGGAGAGAAAAGGAGAGAGAGAGATGGAGAGAGGGGAGAGGGGTAGAGAAAGAGATAGAGAGGGAGAGAAAGAGAAAAAGAGGAAGAGGCGAGAGATAAGGGAAGAGAGAGAGAGAAGCACTGCTCAAGTTTAGCATGGTTTATTCAAAGTTTGGAATAAAGTTTATTGTTTCATTGAAGCATGATTTGTGAAAATTGTATTTTGAATGAGTACATATATAACATAGGTCTTGCCACGAGCCAATGCCCCTCAAAAAGTGCCTCCCTCAATTTGCCAGTCAATATTCTTTTATAAATAATCCTTTTTTACCACACTAAATTGAACATGTGCTGTGTATAATTTGTCAGTGAATTGTAAAGATGATTAACATGGGGCTGTCTCTTTGCTACTTGAATTATTTCTTAATGTTAACCCTTGCTAGCTAACGTTGACTTTTGTCCCAATCGTGAAATTGAATTACAGAATCATAATAGTTAGTTTTCTTCTTTACAAGTGTATTAAGGAACCTGTAAATGGCTAGGATACTAGTGCGCTTTCTATAGAATTATCATCAGCATCAATGGCTGCACAAAGGATATCAGAATTTTAAAAAATATTGAAATATTAGTTTTCATTGTCATCATTTTCCCTAGAAATTAATTTAGCAGGCAAAGTGTTAATACCATAAAGCAATATAGTAAGTTGATAAGAATGTGCAGAAAAATACTTTTGTTTATTTACCAAAGTGCATATTGAGTTTTGGTGAATGTGATAAAGGGCAAATTATGTACCGTCTCTGTATTATTTTTAGTGTACTGAAATTCTGTTTTTATTTTGAACAAAATTGTACAGTGAAATGTCATTAATGATGAGTTTGCTGAAACAAGACCTTTCATTATGATATGTATTCAGTAATCGTCTTTGGGAACAAATACTCATGGAAAAAGTGTATAAGCTTATAATGATGTTAAGTTTTTCTAAAGGTTTGGTGTATACTCGTCGTCATAGTGCAATGACAGATAATTTGAAAAGAATAAAAGATGTTATTTTTTTTTTTTGTTGCAACACTGTGTGATATGTTGTATTTTTTTTTTGCTCTTTGCCATACAATTTTACTCACCCTTCCGTCTTCTTTTCCTTTCTTCTCTATTGCCCCTCTATCTATCTTTCCTTCTCATCCTCTTTTTCTTCAGTTTTCTTCCTTTTCTCCATCTCTCTCCCCCCCCCCCCCCCATCTCTTGGTCTCTATCTTTCATGGTTTCCCACTCTCCCCTCGTTCCATATTATATATTACAGTCCCCCTCCCCTTCAGAAAAAGTTCCACGGCCCCTGTTTCAACTGACCAGGATTGAACCTGTGAACTACTGTAACAGCAATTAGTCTTATATTGAATGAAGTTCAACTTGTCAAGAGATCGGGGGGGGGGGGGGGGGGGTAATTAGTCTACCTAATTTTTTAATGAATGAAAAAAAAAAGATGAATAAGGGCATTATTTCAAGGCTGCGTTATTATATTATTTTTTATGTGTTGCTTATGTATTGAAAATGATCTGATTTTCCACGAAAAAGATGCCAGAATATCAGTAATTAATGCGGCCACACTTGAAAACTTCAGTGAATAGAAGTCTGCTGTACAATAATTCCGTTCTTTCACAAAAAAAATAAATAAATAAAATGCAACCGGCTGACATTTTCGTCAGTTTCAAAGCGAATCCCTTTCTGTTGATTTTAATCACTTCGGAAGAATTTCTGGACATGACTGAAAAGGCAAGTTTGGTTTCGCATTGAGGAAATAAAAATAGAATTGGAGCAAATGGAGCACACTTCAGGGTTCAGGAAGCTCGATAACATCAGTTTTCTTTGACATAATGAGGACAAGTCGCTTGAGCAAGTATATAATTGACTGAATTAATTGCCCTTTTTCCTTAGGGGTCTACCGGTACGATGTTATAGAATTAAGTAGGGCAGAATTATGTTGACGTCGGTGGATTAAGCCTTAAAATCATTTCCCGATCCACGCCTCTTCCTATCCTCTATTTTTATTTTTTCTCCGTCTGAAATCTTTCTAATCCTACCTCTCTCTCACTCTCCCCCCCCCCCCCCTTCTCTCTCCCTTCCACTCTACCTTCACCCTTTCCCTCTTTTCTGTATCCCTTACCCTGAACAGGCGGTCCTCGCCTCCAGCATGCCACCCCTGCTAGAGTCCACCCCACGTACCCTCCTATATATTTTCCGCTCCACATGAAAACCTTATAAATTCAATACAGCACCCGCTTAGCCAGGAGGCGATTGGGGCGACCGCCCCCCCCCCATAAAAAAAAAGAAGAGAAGAGAAAAAGGTGAGAGAACGTAGGAAGAACAGGAGCTGCAGACAAGGAACCATGATAAAGAAACGTAATAGCTTCCGCGCTTTGCGCGGGAGGGGGCAAACTTCCCCCTTCCTGCACCCTCCTCCCTAGGGAGCGCGAGACCGATGGAACGAGATGTCGGTCTCGGGGCCCGTCGGTCAAATAGCTCTTGTACATGATGTATTTTCTGTCTTTTATAATCATTATTATTTTTTTAAGTTTTTAATGCATTTAATGTTTAAAAAATACCATACCAAATAGATACAGAAATATAATGAAGATTGTACAGGTGGATGACTTGATTGCCTGATAAGCACTCAGGATGTCTCTCAATCAATCATATGATCGTCCTGAGACAAGCAAACCTCCTTTCAACTGTATCTACATTATCTTTCCCTCGTACAACAAACAAATTATATGCAGGAAAACGAAATTATTACAGTTTCTGTTTAGTTGAATGTATTTAAATAAACACTGTAAGGTAGGTTGCATGGGGAAAACTTAACCCAATTTTGGTTAAGAAGGTTATTGGCGAAATTTTGTGTGCAAATCTAGTAAACTTTGGCCCGAATTGAGTAGAGTTTTACCCCAGCCATAACGCATCCACATTTTTCCCAACATGGTGTGAGTTTTCCCATACAACCTTTTTTTTAGAGCGTAAATTCATCTTACAATAGATACATCCTCATATATTTCCTCCGCGCATTTGGCATGTTTGGTCAGTGACACCTTTTTGAAGTGTTTGAGTAGGCGGAGATAGTATCAGTGGTTATTACTGTTCAAATACTTCGAAGCCAAGTGCGTGCAATATTTTCATATCTCTGAGTTGAATTGGCGATAATTTCTGGCTTAAGGGTCACATAGATAATCATTTTCATCATTACTTTACATGATCATTAAGATATTAGGTCTTAGGTATCTTCGCATTATACTTGTTTTAAGATTTATTTTGGTTGTTTCTTTTTAAAGAAAAAACCCCACATGGTATTCATATGCCTATAGCCCGATAATTTTGTAGATAAAATGCCTTGCTCAACATAAGTGCCGTGTCGGGGATTGAACCCACTATCTTCGCGTTTCCACAAGTGTTTTGAACCCGGTTTTGAACCACTCGACTACGCGACACTTCTACTTCATACAACCACCACATACGTATATATATATCCATATATATATATATATATATATATATATATATATATATATATATATTGAAACCATGGTGCTCTTCGTTACTTTGTCATACATGATTTTTCAAAAGAATGAAAAATAAAGTAATAATTCATTTCACGGGGCTACGGAAAGACATAAATTTAACAAGGCTTTAAAGAATCGATCTTTTCTGAAACCACATGCTTTTTTATACGACTAAATCCTAAGCGACAATATTATTGATTGAAAATCCGCTTGCAGTTGTCATTCCCAAGCGATCTGGTGAAATCGAGAGATTTTATCAATGAAACAACGAAATCCAATACCGAAGTCTTCACGTCAGCACGTGCAAAAGAGGATAGTTACATTTGAACGGCGGTAAGAAGTCCGCGGGCAATGGAGGGGGAATACTTAAAGGCTTCATTAAAAAAAAAAAGTTTGTCTGGAAATTCAAGTAGCTCCATCGATTACTGCACACGGTCGTGTTTTTCCCCCAATGAAATCTACTGGAAGTCTCCATGTATATCCGGGAATCAACAATAAAGGCTTTTCTCCTGATTTTCACATTTCAAAAACACACAGGAACGGTTTGATAAATCATTCACAGGTCATTCCCTCCGATCTCCGACTCGCATTTTTATGAGTAACAAACTATTTTGTCTGTTTTGCAATATTCGTTAAAAGATTATTTTAAAGTAATAAATGTAAAAGATGAGCCAGGGCTTAAATGTGTCAATACGAGTAGGGAGAAAGGCACACCAAAAAATGCAGAATAAAGCCGCCCACCACACACCATGAAATCTATCTGCGAATCGATTTTCGAAAAAAAAAAAAGTTATAGCATTTGATATGAACATTCAAATATTCAAGATTTTAATCTGATCATGTTGATGATTTTATTTTGTCCTTTCAACAGATCATTCGCGTAAACATTTGTTTATTTTGAAAGCAATCGACGCTGGAAAACTCTCTGCCCACTTTTGCCTCAGATCCTGTTACATATTCTTACACGTGTATTTTTCACTCAGGCTTCGGTCAATGACACTGGTTTTTTTTTTAAGCCACTGACTAAAAATCTTCTGAAATAGATTCTTTAAATTGCATGAAGATTCAGACTGATCACGCGCTCTTTAAATCCCATCAGAATGTTTTGAATACACTGACATAGTCATACAGACGATACCATTCTCAAAGAATAATTAATCAATACATTTTATTCGAGTCAACCACTCGTGCATGAGTATTGTTATTGGCATTAATTCTTAAAATCATGTCTTAGAGACAGGGTATTATGCATAAAACGAAAAATTAATGTTAACTCTTCTTATTGTTGACGCCATGTTAAAATCACTAAAATACGGTACCGTTGAAAGTCTCACCAAAAATGATCAGTAATGATGCCAACGATTATGAAAGGTTCTGGGAAACATCGATCAATCAAAAAGTATTAACCATAGTTATTATCTGAGCAAAAATGAATATTTTTTTTTCATTATATCCCAACCTTCTTTACCAAAAACTTTTCTGGAAAGTCGATTTGTGTTTCCTTTTCAAAACACCTGAGGCTATTGCTTTGAGGTCGCACGCCTGTAAATAGCTCCGGTCATTTTCAGAGATTCCTCCAACCCGTACCATCATAGTTGAAAAAATATTCATATAAAATCAGAGATACATAGTTGAACACTGTGTTTCATATGTGCATAGAGAGGGATAATTACTGGTTTAGATCAGTCCCATGAGAGAGCAGCACTTGGTCGCAGGTGGATTTTAAGGGGATTTTATTAGTGTGGCAAAAAGCCTCACAACTACTGGAGCTTTGACCAAGTTTTTGTTAGTCTGAGATTCAGCCCCTCTACAGCAACAACAACAAAAAAAAAAAAAATGGCTGAAAAACAGCCCTTCATATTTTCAGCAATTAAAGAATAATGTATGAACTCTTAAAGACAAAAGTTTCAATGGTGTCATTATAAACACTTTTTATCATGAATTTATCAAATTCCATTTTTAACACAGGGGCCTGTGGGGAAATATTTACAGGTGTGCGACCTTGATCCCAGAATATAGTCCATTCACTACCATTATACTCAGATACACATAGGACCTTTCTATAATTTTTTATAACCATTTTTCTGAGGACATTTGTACAGGGTCATGAGTGACATGGGATTACTACGATCTGCTCAATGCTTGACTTTGTAACGCGGGAATAATGGGCTTAGATTTCAGATTTATGAATTTCGTTAGATTTTTATTTTTCAAAATATCAATTATACAATCATTTTTGTCAAATAACAAAGGAAAAATGAAATGATATAAGATAGATACAAATAAGCAAAAGCAAATTCGAAAACAAAAAACTGAAAAGAAATTATTCAATAATGAAAATGAAAACAGAGGCTACCAAAAAAAAAAAAAGAGAGAGAGAGAGAGAAAGCAGAGCTGTGGTTAGAATATGGGGTATACAGCTCCACTCCAACCTAGGTTTCGCAGCCCCTAGCTGCACACAATTTCTGGATTTATACTCATAATCTCACGCCATAACTGATGAATACGAGAAGAAAAAGAAATTGGAGAACTAAGTTGATACATTTCAGTTTTGGTTTCTCTCACAAACAATAAAACAAGGGTTGTTGTGTTTTTCCTCATGAATAAATGCAATTAGAATACGGTGAGAACCTATATCTTCTCATCTTGGTGCATACTCGAGAAAACTATGAAAGTTCGACACAAAATAGAGCTTGGCTTTGTACTCTGTATTGAACTTGTGTGAATGGATCCAGAGTAGAAAATATCGAAGATTCCGTCGGCTGAGTACCTTGATATGCCAATGAAATCTCACTGAATGTGACCTGCCGGATGAGTAAAAGTAACTGCATTGTTTCTAGTTATTGGTTCGCCTAACCACCAATCATACACCGATTCCTCTTATCGCCATAACAGCAGACGACCCCCTGAAACATCCCTTGAGCCTCCCTTGCAAGTCACACACGCAGATCAGACTAGCAGATGCGAAACACATCCGAGATTTTCCTGCAGAAAAAACAACAACAGAAGAAAACATAACGTAACATAATAAACCAATAAGTGGACGAATTTCATTTTGTTTTTCAATGTCCTTTTTTCTTCATTAATAGATTAAATACATTCCTTCTTACTTTAGAATTCTCCCATATTGTGAATACGTTATGCTTTATATTTCGTTGTTTTCTTCCATGCTATCTTCTTGATATTGCTTGTTTTATTGTTATACTTTCATATATATATATACATATATATATATATATATATATATATATATATATATATATATATATATATATATCATGTTTTCGTATGTATTTCTTATACTTCGAGAAGGGTCGACGAGACTCAACAGAAACGAATAAATAAAACTTCAAAAAAAGGGGGGGGGGTATATGTCAATCTGTATCATAATTTTCACTGCACTTTTACCTGATAATAAAGCTTGTCTCCTGGTTGGTCGGTACCCCCTCGTTTCTACATCAAATAGTGTCGTTTCAGGCTCGTTCATTGATAAGTCGTCCATTTGAAAGAGAGGGTGGGCCGTTACGTAAGGCAGTGTGACCATCAATGACATAATACACAGAACGAGGATGAAGAGGGGTCGTGACATCGTGACGTCAGAGATGAGACCTGGATAAAGATGAGAGAAAAGGAAATCCAGTTTCGCCAAGACTTGTGATATCGCTAAAGGGCAACACATATCGTACATAATGTGATAGACTTTAAAGAGGCCAGCAAATGGGAAATCATGGGGAAAACGAATTTGCAAAAGGCTTGTTTACTTGTACACTATAATCCGTCCGTTACGCGAGCCCGTCGGACTAATGCGATAAAAGTTCGGACAGCACGAAGTTTACCGAACTCAACTTAGTCATACACTTCGGGTTCTCACATTTCTCAACAACGCGTGTTAAGACTCTTAACGGGTCTCATCGTGTTCACTCGAAGAAACGTCTTGTATAATGCTCCAACATTTAAAAATACAAAATATAGTTTACTTCTGGTTTGTTAGTCTAGCCATTAAACTCCATTGCCTTTCCCCGACACGTCGTCGCCGCGGATTACGTAACACCCCTTAGGCTCTCCCAAGGAGCTGGCCATGTAATTGTTTTTCCATATGACTAGCACTGCGCGAAATTTGAAACACGAACGGCAATAAATCACAGTTGTTTAGAATGGATTATCCCTTTTCTTGAAACTCGAGCGGCCGACTGCATTCTCCCTTTCTCATCCGAGATCACCCTGCCTTTCCCCATGATTTTTCAGTTTCTATCCCCTTTAACATAATTTTCTGGAAGTTTGCCGGATCCAGGGAAATCTAGGCGGAGGCTCCTTCGTGTATGAATTGGTTTGCGAAACGGATATCCATTATCTTATTTCTAAGACAGATTTTCATTATTATTCGGTTTATGTCACCAGCCCCCTTTCTGCACTATTTGTTTCCAAATATCTTAAGCATAATATGATGAGTTTCGTTGCAAAACGGGTTATATCCTTTTCTTTACTTTCCCTTTTCTTTCTTGAGGAATCCACGTCACTACAAGCATTGCTTTTTTTGTGGATTTCTCTTTTCCAATATCATTTTTTTAATCTTTTAATACACTATGTCAAGCAGACATTTAATTTTTGTTTTGATGTTAATTAGAGAAAAAAATGTTGTATGTTTGTTTATTTACGATATTTCTGCTTAAAAGAAAAAAAAAATGTCTTGTGTTATATTGGAAATAAAACCTGAACTTGAACTTGAACTTGAACTTGTCAATTTGGTATATTTCAGATGAACCTGATGGAAACTGCCGAAGTAAGCATATATATTTCCTTCATATGCAATGAGCTAGGTATCATTCGAAAGGCATTGTTTTGTATAATTATGGTTCCCTTATACTTTGAAATGTTTAGAAAATGATGCTTGACCCGTTTTGCGATAAAAGTCATATGCTCTTGTTCTTTATCAGGTGAGGGAGTCAGAAACATTCATAGAAAGTATATGCACGAAGGCGTAGAAAAAATTCAGCGATGAATATAACTCAGAGTAAAGTTACAGGTTTATGGCATGGAATATCTCGGTTTACAAAGTGATTGTTTCTTTCTTAGATTAAGGTTGTGGATCGTTAACACATTAAAGAGCTTTACAAAAATAATATTTTTATCCATGTTGTGGATTATTAAATGTTTTCGAATTCTGAAGCTGATTCTCAACCGACTTTAACTCTGAATCATGATCTCTAAAGGAGTGAAATCGCTAATGATATCGACTACTAGTATAGTAAGGGAGTTACAGAATTAGGCGTATAAGTTTTATCATGATCTGTACGTAGGAGATTGGATAAGCATAGACAAAAAAAAAACACTGATGAAAAAAAAATGACAGCCGATAAATTGTCACATTTCCCACTCATGACCAATTTCTCTCTCAGTCGTCAGTTACTTCAATGACACAAAAAAGATTGATGATTTAGAAAAAGAAGTCAGTTTTAGCATACTAACAGATTTGCCGCAATACTTACTTAAAGAAAATAAAATCCTAAATAATATCAACTATTGTGGTTGTATGGAGTTACAGGATAAGTGTACGGGCTTTGTTCTGAGAGAAACGAAATCGAAAATGACAGTCGATAAAAAAATTGTCTTGTTTCCCGCTCAAACCCATTTCTGTGTCAATCGTCAGTTATTTGGAGGATATAAAAAATGACAGGATGGGGAGGTTTTAATGACATTTCAACTAATTTTTTCCGTTTTCAATGCATAATCTTCAGAATAGGTAATTTACCTCAGTGTCGCATAAAGTCGAAAAGTGGCCGGTTTTAGCTTGAAAGAATAAAAGCAAGAAGATATCGATATGACGTGATAGATAATTACACAGAAGACAAGAAATAGAAAACGAGTAAAGGAAATGAGCATATCTTCTTTGGCGTTTCTATACCTTATCATCGGTTCTTGTTGTTGTTGTTGTTTTTTTTTTTTGCATTCTCTTTTATTCTGTCCCACTCCCCTCTCCCCCCTCCTCCACACACACGCGCGCGCGCATACTTTCCCAAATGCGTTTTTCGGGCAATAATCCCCCCGTCCCACCCCGCCTAAAATCTAAGTACATGCCTTGTTTTTGTGGGGTTTTGTGTGTGTTTGTGTTTGTGTTTTTTTTTGTTTGTTTGTTTGTTTGTTTGTTTGTTTGTTTTTTTTTTGGGGGGGGGGGGGGGCTTCTAGTTATAATTATATCTATACTTTCTGCAATTCGCAAAGGATTATGTTTTGTAATATTTTATTAGGCAGAGTAAACCAAGAAAACAAAACACAAGAATAGTAAAGGAGAGTCGCTTGGATGCCTGGAAAAGAAAACCATTAACTTATTCATAACTCCCAAAGTTTAAAGGAAAAAAAGAACATTCAAATCTTAATTGCTTGGCGCCCGCCCTCTTTTTCCTAAAGCCCGGATTCTGGATCGCTCAGCGACATGTTATCGCTAACTCTTTCTTTCCTTCTCCCACTACTTGAGCTGATTTAAAGTGGAAAATTTTGTCAAATTCAGTAAAACTTTCATGAACAGATTATGAAGAAGCCTTAAAGTTAAAGAGAATGACTGAAGACTTCTGCATGAGTGTAGTAACACTAATCAATTCGTGATTTGTTAGTAAAAATAGGTCGTGGAGATTTGGAGTCACTTAGGGAAATGTGTTAAAACTGATGACGTTCCATTTAATCCCTACCATTCATCATTCATTTTTACGTTTGTACAGGTTATCAGGTTCTTTTCAAGTTTGTATTGCTTTCATTTATATCGTGGTGGTTTTTTTTCGTCGCATATTTCCTCACAGTTATATTTTCTTGTATTACATGCAGGGGCATATGAAATCATAACATTTCTCTCTATCCATTGACAGTGGCCTACAATTACTCACCTAGCCTGTACACTTAACCTTGTTGCAATGCATTGCAAAAGCATTAGGATATCGGAAATCATAAGCATTGTTAAGTTTAAGAGCATAAACCATAAATCATGTAAATCAAACTATTCCAACCCCTGTTTATCTGAGGCAACCTAAATTCTAATAACAAAATCCTGCAAGGTTGTTTCACTTCACTTCACTTCGATTTATTTGGCAAAACATAAAAATACTAATACAACTGTCAGATATTAATCAGTACAAATACAATTATAAATGGTAAACAATGAAGCCAGGACCTCTGGGAAGCAACGTGTGCTTGTAAAATGGGGCCATTTACAATTTAAATACATAACACGTAAAAGATATATAAAGCAGAATAAAAATAGAGAGAGAGAGAGGGAGAAACCCAGGAACAACAAACAAAACCATTGCAGGTTGAATTTACACACACATGCACACACGCACACGCATAAGAGAAGCATCAACAATGCAAAGTGAGGTAAATAAGAAGAATTAGAGTAGAAGAAGGAGAAGAAGAAGATGAAGAAGAAAAAGAAGAAGAAGAAGAAGAAGAAGAAGAAGAAGAAGAAGAAGAAGATGAAGAAGAAGAAAAAGAAGAAAGAAGAAGAAGAAGAAGAAGAAAAAGAAGAAGAAAGACGAGAAGAAGAAAGACGAGAAGAAGAAAAGGAGAAGAAAATAAAGGAGAATAGGAAGAGGAAGAAGAGGAGGAGAAGAAGAAAAGTACTGAAAAATAACTATCGGTTGGAGATTAAGAGAAACTGTTTGAAACTGAGAGCACTCAAGGCACAAAGCACAAAGAAATAGAATTAACACATGAAGATCATAAAGAAAAAATAAATCGTAATTGCTTGGCACCCGCCCATGTTTCTCTAAGGCATGAATTCTGGGACGCCCACAGACCTATTACGCTAATGCTCTCTCTCTCTTCTCTTCTTTAATAATCTTTTCTGCCTACTTTTCTCTATTACTCTCTCTCTACCTTTCTCTATTACTCTCTTTCTCTGTCTCTCTCTTTCTACCCCCTCTCCCTCATTCTCTTCCTCACATGCATACACACTCATCCACATGATCTTTTCTCACTCTCTCTTTTTTTTCCTCCCTCTCTCCTCTCTCTTTCTCTTTCCCTCCATTTTGTAACGGTTGGTCTAATTTCAGTGAACTCGGGGAAGGCAGAAAAACGCATGTCTGAAAGTCTTTGAAAATCGAACAAAGTTTCACTATTTGACAGCAGTGATATATGCAAGTGAATTTCATTTTCGAAAATCGGGTAAATTATAAACTGCTCTCTTAGTGGTGATCAGTATACAATATCGAGAATCCCCATGACTTCATTCTTACAGCAGTTTATATAAACAAGACGCCATTTTGTGATTATGTTTTGATGGCTTTTACATCAAATGCATAAATCAATTGTCTGAGATGGTTTCTTAGTTAGTGAATAACATCTTCCAAAAGCAAACATTAATAGACTGTGCCCTTGTTAAACTCCACCTATAGGCCTACCACAGGACATCCTTCAATCTCTCGACAATTATTTTAAACAAGTGAGAAAAAGCAAATCTGCTCTATCCGAAATTTTAAGCGATCCATCACAATCAGCGAGTGCACAGATTAACGATCTCTTCATTGAACACTGATTGAACACATAGAAAAAGTTCTTTTTCGTGCGTGTATTTCGTATAAAGCTGTTGATTGTCAGCGTTGATTTGATTTATATCAGTCAATCTATTAAGTATAGTAGCTTGTAGTATCATCCCCCTTCGGAAAAGCATTCTGCTTCCCTCCATAAAACCGACTGAATTAAAATTCTAATTAGAGTCTCATCTTCGAAGGTTATATTTCGACCCCCCGTACACAGACAGACCAAAGTTTAGGCATATGTAAATGTTTGGCTAGGTAAATCTTAAAACCTTAAAAAACATAACAGAACAGAACAAAAATAACAAACATAGCAAAAAAAAAAATGATTGCGTTATCATGATTATTTCAATCCAGATCTTTATCTTTTTCTTAATCATCATTACACTGTCTCTCTCTCTCTCTGTTTCTCTGTCTCTCTGTCTCTCTGTCTCTCTGTCTGCCTCTCTCTCTCTCTCTCTCTATATATATATATATATATATAATACATATATATTTCTCCTTCATTTTCTCCATCTATTTCTCTTTCTCTCTCTCTCTCTCTCTCTCTATCTCTTTCTCTGTTGTTCTGTCTGTATGGCTATGTTATATCCCTCTATATTTCTTTCTGTCACCCTATCTGCCTATACAGGTTTATCATCTTTCACATATATTTTTTTCCCCTCCCACATTTTCTCTTTGCTCCTTCTCCATTCCCCCTCTCTCCACTTGTCTCATTCTTCCTTCATTATTTCTTTAATGTCGGTTCATAGTTCTGATACAAAGGCCCAGTCATCTCTTAGCTTTTCCCACCAACTAAATCATGTAAATGGATTTTTGAAGAAGTTACTGAAACAATAAAACTCCTCCACGAAATACAAGCTTCAAATTGTGGGAAATGCAAATTCCGGACTTTGAATAATAAGTGATTATGAAAGCAAAGAGAGCCAGCAGAGTTTGAACACGTTGAAGAAATAATCCCCAAACAGTGAATATCATCATCTTTAATAACATTAGGCATGTTAGGGGTTTCATCAGTTTGAATGGGATTTTATTTACGAATGGCATAATCCGATTACTGGTACATACATGTACCAGCTTGAGCGAAAGACGCCCCTATGACGTAATAATACGTCCGGCGACCTCAAGGAGTGTCGCACATGATGCACAACCCTATGAAGAAATCCTGACTCTCTCCAAAACTTGTCCTTGCACCTTCGCATTCAACACCGTCGGTGCAGTTTGTATTTTAGTCGTGCATTGAGTTTTTTTTTTTTAAAGGAAAATAGTATATTTCCGATGGATTGACCACAGCTTTTTGAAATTTACCATGCCATTTTTGAAAAAAAAGAAGAAAATATTCTATATGGTATGTTCGTTTCAGAGTGCTAAATACAGCCTGTAGATGTGGACAACAGGCTGAGTTAACAAATTTGCAAGCAGTCGATTTCGCTGTGTGTGGTCCATCTGGCAACATGTGCTTGAGAGGTGGTCTAGCTTTCCATTTACAAATTTTCCCTGTGCTACTCTTTGTTTTCTATCTTTGCATCTTCTTTTCTGTCTTTACTAATGTTATTCTTTGTTTTTTATTCTTTCAGTCTTTCATTATGTTATTATTTGGTCTTAAAAATCTTTCATTATGTTATTGTTTGTTTTTAGCAACATCATTTCGTTTTTAAGTTTCTTATGCTACTCATTGTTTTTCCTCCTGTCTTCTTCACTTTCCGTCTTTTCGTATGTTATTCTTTGATTATCATTTCTTCTTTTCTATCTTTCCTTATGTTATCTTTGTTTTCCTCTTCCATCTTCTCTTTCCATCTTTTCTTTTGTTATTTTTTGTTTTTCCTTCAATTTTCTTATATTTCAGTCTCTTATGTTATTCTTTGTTTTCTCGTTTCTTCTTTTCTATCTATCCTTATGTTATTCCTTGCTTTCTCCTATCTTCTTTTCTATCTTTCCTTATGTTATTCTTTGTTTATTCTTCTATCATCTTCTCTTTCCGTCATTTCTTATGTTATTCTTTGTTATTCTTTCTATATCTTATCTTTCTGTCTTTTCTTATGTTATTCTTTGTTTTTTCCTTTTTTTTCCTCTCTTTCATTATGTTATTCTTTGTCATTTCTTCTATCTGCTTATCTTTGAGTATTTTCTTATGTTATTCTTTGTTTTTTCCTATCATCTTTTCCGTCTATCCTAATTTATTTCATTCTTTGTTATTCCTTCTATCTTCTTATCTTTTAATATTTTTCTTATGTTATTCTTTGTTCTCCCCGATTGTATCTTCTTTTCCATCTTTCCGTATGTTATTCTTTGTTATTCCTTCTATCTTCATCTTTCAGTCTATTCTTGTGTTATTCTTTGTTTTCTCTTATCTTCTCTTCTATCTTTCCCTATGCTAGTCCTTGTTTTTCCTATCTTCTTTTCTTCAATTATCATTGCTATTCCTTCTTTCTTTTTATCTTTCAATCTTTTCTTATGTCATTCTTTGTTTTCTATCTTTTCTAATGTTATTCTATGTTTTCTCCTTTCTTTTTTATGTTTCCGTATCCTTTCTCCTATCATCCTTTCCATCTTTCCTTGTGTTATTCTGTTGTTCATTCTATCTTCTTATCTTTCAATCTTTTCTCATGTTATTCTTTGTTATTCCTTCAATCTTCTTATCTTTCAATCTCTTTTTATGTTATTCTTTGTTTTATCCCTTCTTCTTTTCTATCTTTCCCTTGTTTTCTCCTGTCCTCTTTTTTAATTATCTTGTTTTTCATCTTTCTATATTTTTTCTATTTTTCCTTATGTGATTCTTAGTTTGATTTTTCCTATATTATTCTTTGTTTTTACCCGTCTGTATTCTTTCTACCATCCTTATGTTGTTCTTTGATTTTTCTATCTTTTTTTTTTCCTGTCCATATTTTCTTGTGAAAATCTTTTCGGGAATTATGAAATAACGACTGCGTTGAGCCTAGTAAATACATCGACCTTGAGAGGAGTTATACGGTATAGCGTCTTTCGCTCAAGCTGTGTACAGTCGCAATGAATGATTAGTCAAACCCATACAAAAAAGGAGGGAATTTCCCTCAAAAATCTTAACAAAAGAAAACATTATTATTTAAAGAGAACGAGGTAAGGGCAGCAAAAGCGCAGCCAGTGGCAAAGATACCAAATTTAGCTATGAAGAGATAATGATCTTTCTGTTATTCCATATAGGAGTATGAACATGATGGATGAGAATCCCCGCTACTTATGCCACAGGGGGTGTGGCAACGACCTTCAAATTTCCGGTCTGCACGAATTTGCGAGAATTATCATCATTTTTTTTTTCTTTTGTCTGTAAAATCATGGAGCTACAAAAAGCTCCATGGTAAAATAACGAAAATGAAAAGAAGAAGAAAGAGAAGGAGGAGGAGAAGCAAAAAAAAAAAAGAAGAACAGTGAAAAAGTAGAAGGAGGAGGAGGAGGAGAGGGAAAAGAAGAGAGGAAAAAGAAAGAATAAAAAGTAATAAAGAAAAGAAAATACGAATGATGAAATATGGGAAACAAAGGGAAGATGTTCTGATTTTGTTAATGTTGTATGCAAGTCGTCACATGAAACAAGCTTGAACATATTTCCCCCTTTTTCGCAACACTTCGTCATGTTCGTACAATGTGCGAATGACAAAGGTAGCACAGGACACATTTTGTGATTTTCGAGTATACAGGATGACCCAGAAAGAATACAACATCTAACATTATAATCTCTGCTTTATTCGTTTGTCTTCGTTTGCAAAGCAAGAGCAGTCATACGTTTGTCAACTAAGTTGTCTGTGTATGAGAAGCCAGGATATCCATAAATTTCTCCCTTCTTTAATAATAATGATAATGATAATAATAACAATAGTAGTAGTAGTAGTAGTAGTAGTAGTAATAGTAGTAGTAGTAGTAGTAGTAGTAGTAATAGTAGTAGTACTAGTAGTAGTAGTAGTAGTAGTAGTAGTAGTAATAATAATAATAATAATAATAATAATAATGATACTAATAATACTAATAATACTAACAATGATAATAATCCGTTCTTGTATAGCACATATCACATTATTATCTAACGTCTTTATGCGCATTTAAGCATGTTTCAAGTTTCAAGTTTCCTTTATTTAGTTTAACTCAACATATTACAAAAATATGAAATGATAACCATACAAATCAATACAGGGAATATGTAAGCAATAATACTATGCAAGCAATAAGACAATATAAAGAAATAGAAAATGTTTTCGGTAGGCAAATAATAATCATACAATTATGATATATACAATGAGGGTAAAACAAAATATAGAACAATCTCGATTAAACATCTGCAAGGCTATTTCTACTTATTTTTTGATAAAATAAAAGTTGAGGAAATGGAGGGATCCACTGAAAAGCAGGGCTTGTTAAATGTGGACCCCTCAAAGATTTGTATAAAAGATAAATCAGTAGGTAGAAGTATAATAATCATACAAGAAAAAATAAATAAAGTTGATGTGATGGTTGATGGAATATGGAGTTAATGGAATTAGAGTGAGAGAAAGAAAAGTGATCAAGAGGATAGGGTGGTGCTTAGGTGTGGGTGAAAGAGAAAGAGAGGAAAGGGAGAAAGAGAGAGAGAGAGAGGAGAGAGAGAGAGAGAGAGAGAGAGAGAGGAGGGAAGGGAGTAAGACAAAGTTGGTTACCGATCGCTCAATTGGGGGTCGCTCTATATGAATCGAGAATTTGTTTTTTTAGCTTGGTTTTAAAACAATTCAAACAAGCGGCATTTATAATGTCATTGCTGAGAGTGTTCCAGTATTTAGGACCGTAGAAAGTAATTGTTTTTTGTGCAAAGAGGGTGCGGGTACGGGGAAGATGAAAACGGAGGAATTGTCGGGTTGGGTAACTGTGAATGGTGTTGTTTTTTGTAAACATTTTAGTCAATATGTTTGGTAGAACATTTATGTTCAGTTTGTACATGAATTGCCCTGTATGAAAAAGAAACAAATCTGGAAATTTTAGGATATTCGACTTGTAGAACAAATCATCGGTATGAGAACGAATAGGAGCATTATTAATAATCCTTATAACCTTCTTTTGTAGAATAAATATCTTGTCGGTGAGATTTTTGTCGGCATTACCCCATGCCCAGTGGCGGCACCAAGGGGTGGGGGCATGGGGGGCATTTGCCCCCCACTCAGAAGCTTTGCCCCCCCCCAGTTGCCCCCCCCCCCCAGAAATTTTGAGGACTGAAAAGAAAAATTATACAGTAATTTGTTGTCATAAGCATCATATTCAAGTTGTGAAGTGCTCTAAAATACCATTTTCTGCTCTTCAAAACTTCGATTGAAAACCAAAAAAGTGGTTATTTTTGGCTCGCTCGCTTTGCTCGCTCGTCATATCTTTAAAGTTCTTTTCTAAAATGCGATTAACAAGAAGAAAAGTAGCCATTTTTGGCTCGCTCGCTTCGCTCGCTCGTCATATTTCAAAATATTTATTTGAAGATGCGATTAAAAAAGAAAAAAAGTGGTTATTTTGGGCTTGCTCGCTTCGCTCGCTCGTCATATCTATAAAGTTCTCTTCTAAATGCGATTCAAAACAAGAAAAGTAGCCATTTTTGGCTCGCTTGCTTCGCTCGCTCGTCATATATTTCAGGATATTTATTCGAAAATGTGATCAAAAACCAAAAAAGCGGATATTTTTTGTTCGCTCGCTTTGCTCGCTCGCAAAATTGATGTTAAAATGTGTGTAAGAGGAAAAAAAAACCTTGCGCTTCACGCTCAATTTCTCGATACACGCAAAAAAAATTTGACTGCCCCTGCCCCCCAACATTTTCTTTTGCCCTCCATTTGCCCCCCCCCCCCACTTTAACAATCCTGGTGCCGCCACTGCCCATGCCAGTATTCCATAATTAAAATACGGAAGTATTAGTGTAAAGTAAAGTGTAAAAAGTGTTGATTTGGGGAAAAAAATGTCGAAGTTTATTTATTATACCAATATTTCGTGATATAGTTTTGGATATATTAAGGATGTGAATGTTCCATTTCAATTATCGTCAATCATAATCCCTAGAAATTTAGTTGAAGTGACTCTGATGAGAGGCGTATCGTCCAAAAGGATATCTCCAGGTAGATTTTGCAAGGTATTACTAAATAACATAAAAATTTGTCTTAAGGATGTTCAGAGATAATTTGTTGGCTTTAACCCACTGCACTACCCGTTTTAGCTCAAGATTTATTGTAGAAAGAAGCGTAACTGGGTTAGCATGAGAGTAAAATAAGTTGGAATCGTCTGCAAATAAAATGAAAGATAGAACATCAGAAGATTTATAAAAAGTCGTTTATGTATATGATAAATAACAACGGGCCTAGTAGGCTTCCCTGTGGAACTCCGAAAGTTATTGGTCGTAAAGCTGAATTATGATTATGTATTTGTACGAATTGTTTTCTATTTGATAAGTAATTCCTGAACCATTCCAAGGCTTTCCCTCTAACACCATAATGCGACAATTTTACTAATAGGATATCATGGTTAATTGTATCAAAAGCCTTGGAAAAGTCCAGGAATATTGCAATAGAGTGTAAATGTTGATCAGTGGCATGTGATAATGTATCAATGCATTTTAATATTGCTTCAGTTGTATTATGATTTGCTCGAAAGCCAAACTGTGATTCACAAAAAAAATCATGTTTGTTTAAGAAGTCTGTCACTCTTGTAAATACAATTTTTTTCCAAAACTTTAGATAACGATGGTAATAGTGATATTGGTCTATAATTTTTTGTTTCTGTGGTGTCTCCATTTTTAAATATTGGGGTTACTTTTGCTATTTTAAAGTTATTTGGTACTGTACCAGTAGTTAGTGATAAATTGAAAATATGGGTTAGAGGAGTCGCAATTGACAATATAATGAATTTGAGGAGATGATTGTTGATTTCATCGTGTCCTGAGCTTTTTTTCCCTTCTAACTTATTCACTATCCCAATAACTTCCTCGCGATTGGTTGGGACAAAAAATAACGAAGATGGATTTGGATTTCCAAGATAACTATCGAATTTAATTTCAGTTGACGGAATATTTTCTGCTAGCTTTTGTCCAATTTGGGAAAAGTACGAGTTCAGCTATTGCTTGCGGTTCTTCAGTGAAATTGTTAGTCTCAGATTTGATTTTAATAATTTGTTTTGTTTTACTGTTTCTGTTCAATGTACTGTTGATTATTCTCCATGTGTTTCTCATATTACTTTTATTAAGCTCAAATTGCGTAGTGTAATAATGTTTTTTTGCTAGTCGCAGTATATTGGTCAAGACTATCGTAAGGGTGCAAAAGAAGTATAGCTTTAATTGTATAACAAAAATAGTTGTTGACTGATGATAGAATAAACATGCCTTACCCATGATTTTTTAAAAATATTTTTTATCCACTCAGTAAAATAAAATCAAACCATTGTCATTCACAAGCATTGCACTGTCCCTTCAGAATACCTCCCGATTCCTCTTTTAAAAAATTAGTTTGCTTGTTTTCAAATTTTATACATGTCTTCTTAATTGTCATCTTTGGCCTACAGGATTCTTGACCTTTAGGCGTGTGTGCGCGCGCGCGTGTGTGTGTTCGGGGGGAGCGGTTTTTTTTTCTGTCGCTAAGTGGCAAGAAAACTTGCAATCAGATTTTTTTTAAAGATTAAAAGATCTTTCCCGGCTTTTCTATAATCGAACTCGGGCCACATTATACCAATAATTATTCATCCCTTTCCCATATTCCTTTTTTCAATTAAAAAAACTTTCCACTAATTACCAATAACTATGCAATATTTTCCTGACTTCATAACCCAGTTCTATGATTCAATTTTTTTCTTTTGAATTCTTTTACTGTACTACCCCAATTTCAACACGTTTCTTCTTTAACATTCATTGTCACTCTCCTCCTCTTTGATTATTGATTTTGATTATTGGTTTGCTTGACCCACTCTCAAAAATTCCGGGTCAGATTGACCAGGAATAGGGTCATGAAGACTTGCTTCTGGGTCACATTTGACCTTATTCCGTGTCATTTTTTGACCCGGAGCGGAGTGTGGCCCCGACGGACTCTTTTCCGGGTCAATCTGACTCGGAATTTCTAAGAGTGCAGACTGCGATGAAAGCCTGCATGCGTGATGTAAGCAACCAGAGGACCGACGGCTTTAAGTCCTCTCCGAGGGACCTGGTAATTAGGATTAATGCCTTAACACAGGACAACTAAACATCGACCCGGGTCACCGGATTACGAGACCAGTTTTCTACCAACTCAGCTATATAGCATGTATAGCACCTCTTCATGTCGTTACTCTTCAGGAAAACTATTCCAATTTCTCATCGTCAATACACGTGCCCCGAGAACAATATCTCACCAGTCAGTGATTCAATACCAAACTAAACCTAGCCCTTACCCATATCCTGGACCCAACAGCCTGCCTAACTCTGCCTTGTCTATGGGACGGCAGAGCGAGGCTCGAACCCCCATGGGTGATGTTCGTTATTCCGAAGGTTCATTATTCCGAAACACGCAAATTGCGTATATCTACATGTTCGTCAGTCCGAAAATAAAAAAGGGTTCGTTAATCCAAACATTTGTGGCGTTGTTTCGAAGGTTCGTTAGTCCGAAAATGAAAAAGGGGTTCATTATTCCGAAGGTTCGTTAATCCGAAAATGAAATAAGGTTTGTTAATCATTTTATTCAGAAGATTCGATAGTCCGAAAATGAAATAACGTTACTTACTCCGAAAATAACTAACGAACTAACGATCCTTATTTCATTTTCGGACTAACGAACCTTCGGAATAACGAACCTTTTTTCATTTTTGGACTTACGGACCTTATTTCATTTTCATTGCTTCTGGGTCACTAACAAACCTTCGGATTTTGTTTTGTTCTGATTAGCTTCGGAATAACGAACCTTCGGAATATTTAAACGAACTGTAACCGAACCCAGGACATGTCGTATGAGATGCAAAAGCCTTCACTACTATACCAACGTGCTTCCGAAATAAACAGCATAAAAAGACAATTAACAAGCATCACATGTTGCGAATGATATTGAAAGATTTCGCATCCTTTTCCTACTCTGTATTTTCCTCTAAAAAGAAGAGAACAAGGATTTGATTTTAGGAAGGGGAAGGGATACGACATCGGAAACTTGGTTGAAAATGAGAAAGGAGCAATTAAGAGACAAGACAACACAAGAAGATACAGTTTATATAAATGAAATCAGAACAAAACAAAATCCGACCTTAACATATCAATTGTGGATTATCATCAATGCAGCATAAACACTTTTTTTTTTAACAAATGAATTGTTGAAATGGACAAAAAAGGCAAACAAATAAAAAGTGGGGGAAAAAGCATAAATTAATGATCTACTACAATCAATAATGGTTTATCATATATGTATGTCTACTGTCCAAATCCTCCCACCAGAAAGAAAAAAAATACATAAATATTGTTCCTTAGACTGCTTATTGGAAGTTACACACATTTTACTTAAGTCATAGTCATTATACTGCCATTTTCGATTAAATCTTTAAATATAGCTTGGGTTAGTGCGTTATGGCAGGGAATAACTTTCTTATTTCATTAAGGTATGCAAAATTATTAAAAGGGTGATAGATGAAGATCCGAAAAAAGCAAAAAAAAAAAAAAAAAAAAAAAGGAAGGGCGGGTGTTTTTGCCTATTCCTTCAACCTGACCTTTGTCCAATCAACATCATTCCGGGTTAAGCGGAAAAATATTCATTTTCAATCTAAATGCATGGAGAGGTTGATAGGAAACGAGCGTGGTAGTGTATTATTCGTCCTTAAGAGTTCACCCAGGCTTATAATCATGATAATGCCCAAGGCAGATACGTTTCTAAAAGGAAGATTGCGTTTTGGGGTCTTCATCCACCACCCTTCTAGTAAGTATTAGCGTAGCCAGGGGTGGCAAGAGGAGACGCCGGTGCTCGTGCCCCTATTCGAATGGCGAAAAATAGAGGAAAAAGGAATAGAAAGGGGGAACAAATAAGAGGACAAGGAAATATGTTTAAGAGGATGATAGATATGCATATAGATAGATTATCATACATAGGTCGATAGATAGAGATAAGGAAAGATAGGACATCCCCTCGAACCTCTACCCCCCCCCCCCTCCATCACATAACGCCGCTACTAGTAGTCACCATTACACATCCCCTCGAACCTCTACCCCCCCCCCCCCCCCCTCCATCACATAACGCCGCTACTAGTAGTCACCATTAGATAAAAAGCCTCTCTCTCTGAAAGGGGTTAATTAAGAAAACGGATCAACTTTTGAACCAGGTCAAATCTACTCTCTTCTGTCTTTATATAATTACAATGCAGAATTTTCAAAAGGGTTCCCAGACTCTCTTATTTCTTCGATCAGGTTTTTTTGTTTGTTTGATTGTTTCTTTTCCAACTTATCTACGATGCCTACTCAATCGAACCTGCACTCGCGTCAAAGAAAAAAAAAAGCCGGATAGAAGGAAAGATCAATCTTGCCAACCCTGTAAATCTGGTGAAATCTCATCACTATCAATAATTCCCCAGCCTGCTTTTTCTTTAATGTGTGGTTCACCTTACACAATCTTGCCCCCAGTGCCGCCCCCTCAAGAAATCAGATTACCCTTGATAAACCCATAATTTGTCGTACAAGAAACATGCCTTTGATCGATTTGCCGATATAGCTGATCGGGACCTACATCTAGATGAGTTAACATGGTTAAGTTTCTATTGATCTGTTGATGGAGCGCAACATCAGGTGCAAACAGAACGCCAGGTGTGTGTTGATATATATATATATTTTTCATTGACTTGTAAAAGCAAGCAATAAGTGCCATGCCTCCTCTAAATTTTCTCATTTTTTAAATTAAGATTCCATTTCTATTTCGATCATTAAACAAATTTACTGAGGTGAAAACGATAATACATGAAGAACATCATGAACATCAAAATGATTTTGAAAATGAGGACCCCCCCCCAAAAAAAAGTATATATATAAACTAAATTTGTATAAGGAAGCAACCCTTGTCAGTTACCCGCAGCCCCTGATATGATGTGCGAAAGTGTATCAAAAGGGTAAATAAACTGACGTTATTATAGTTAACGACTTGAGTCCTACTGGCTGATAATATTTTTTGTTCATTTTAATGCCTTGTCTTTTATCAACATAATTCATACAGAATGATTTGAACATTGCATTTCGAATCCTACACTTTCACTAGACTCTCCTGAGAATCAACTTAAATTGAAAAATAAAGATTGAATTGGAAAAGCAGGATTCTGCATATAGTTTGCTATTGTTTGTTTGTTTGTTTTTGCTGTTGTTTTTCGCTGAAAAAAAAACCGTTCGGAAATACATGGATTGTATCAAATGGCTATATGAGATCTTATCAATTGCAATGCTGGCGGTGAATTTCTCTCATTTTTGAAAGGAGATTGGGATCTCATCTCCGCCGACTCGCCCCCATTGACTGTGCGACAAGGTTCTTGAGAACGAAAATCTTTCTTGGGTTGCAGTTGCACCCAGGTTTTCTGTTAAAAAAAAAAAAAAAAAAAAAAAAAAATCATTTACCAGGAGCCTGTCCGACTATAGGTAAGGGGTCAATTTATAATGCGAAAAATGGGTTGACTATTTCGGGAAAGGTTCATCACATCAGATGTGATGAATTAATTGTTTTACTCTCCATGTATTGTCCATGAAGTATTGTTCCCTCCGCTCGTTCTCCCCCCCCCCCTTCTTCTGTCCATCTCTTGCCCGTTCACATTTTGAACAAGAAACCTAATCACATCTAGTTCAAGAAAGTTGTCCTGTGTCTCTTGTGATATCTCTCTCTCTAAAAAAAAAGAGTGAACGCGTTCACTCTGTTAGAGGTGAATTTCAGAAGAGAGTGCATTTAGAGTGAATTAAGAGTGAATTAAGAGTAAAAATTGTGATATTCACTCTTTATTCACTCTTTGAGGGGTGACCTCAGGGATCACTCAAATCCTTGAGTGATCCCTGAGGTCACGGATTTGAGTGATCCCTGAGGTCACACGTCTAAGAGTGAATAAAGAGTGAATATCACAATTTTTACTCTTAATTCACTCTTAATTCACTCTAAATGCACTTTCTTCTGTAATTCACCCCTAACAGAGTGAACGCGGTCACTCTTTTTTTTTTAGAGAGAGTACCATACTTTTCCGCTCTCTCCCTATCTCTCCCCCCTCTCTATCTCTTCATCGTTCTCTTCTTTCTCCCTCTCTCTCTCTCTCGCCCTGTATCTCTTTATCCCTCGCTCTGTCTGTCTGTATCTCTCTCTCTCCCTCTCTCTCTCTCTTGTCCTCTCGAAATGTCTTCTCCTCTTTCTCCGCTCTCTGCCACTCACTCTTCTTTCCTCCTGGTTAGTTTTATTTCGTCAAGTGTTCAACGCTCGCTCTCTCTCTCTTTCTCTTTCTGTCTGAGCATGTTCCCTCATACAAAAGTGGTAGAAATAAAAACCGTTTAACCTCTGACTAATCCTCATGATCTTCACGATCTATCTTGAAAAGGTGTAAACAAGAGATGCTTTGACTCGACAAACGCGGCTGGAGTAATTTATTTTTTCGGAAGTAGGCCTACTTTCATGAGATAAAAGTGGCACGAGGACCGGGGGGAGGGGGACTGGCATCTTGAGTAGGGGCTGGGGTAGCAACACTTAAAGGAAAAAAAAAAGTGCAATTTTATACCCCGTATGCAACAATAGCAGCATCTTTTAGGGTGCAATCTTGCACCCTACACGAAAAAGTTGCAAAGATGCACCCTTTTGTATTTTTTGTATTTGTTTGCACCCGGAAATGCCATCTGCACCCTTAAAGATGAAATTATGCACATCAAAGGGTGCAGAAATTTTTGTATCCAAAAGGGTGCAAATTTACACCTTTTCTATACACTGCAAAAACGGTGGTGTTAAATTGGTGTTAAGTTAACACCACTGGTGTTTATATAGGACAACTCCGATGGTAGTGTTGTCCTATATAAACACCAGTGGTGTTCATTTAACACCTATTTAACACCACCGTTTTTGCAGTGTATGACTTTTATCAAACCACTGCGAGGATTCTGAGCAACCGCTTTGTTTAATACAACAATAATTTTGAAAGGAATCTGTGCAATAACTAGTATCGTTTGTTCAAACTTTTATTTCAAGTTAATGCAAGAGGTGGTTAAAAAAAAATCCCTCACAAATTATTTGAACTAAGTTAACAGTGAATGACTTAATGATCAAAATGTCTTAACGTCCTTGCATGATAACCTACAAAAAAGATATGACGTGTTTTTTTTTTTTGTTTTTTTTTAAATAAAAAATATGAAAAGGGAACAACTAGTATAGACCTAAGTGAATTACACTTAATTTATTTTTGGTAACTAGAAAAATAACCCCATCCGATCATTTTCTTTTGGACTTTTGTAATGGGCTAATTGTTCTCGGTGTGTTTGCTTGGGTGTTATATTGTTGTCTGGAGTAACGCAAATTAGGGAGAGGAGGAGGAGGAGAGGAGGAGGAGGAGGAGGAGGAGGAGGAGGAGGAGGAGGAGGAGGAGGAGGAGGCGTAATAGTGTCCTGCATGGAGTAATCATCCTGGGGTAATTCTACCTGGAATAATTGTCCAGAGAGAATTTGCTGGGGGGGGGGGAGGGATTGGGTAATTGTCCAGGGGAAGGTTGTCCGGATACGCCTTACTCTTTATTTCAGTCTTGGTGACCCTCCCATTTTACAAAGGAGGCCTATCATGCATTTAAAGCACTCTTCATGAGCCTTAATTATGAACAAAAAACAGCTCCCCTGTTTGTATGCTTTGGTCAATTTATATTGTTAATGTGTTGGCAGTTTTGGAAAAAAGAACATGTATTGATAATAACTTGAAAGTTTATTTAAAAAAAAATTTTTATAAGCTATGTTCCACGTATTTTAACATGTTAAATTGCCTGCTTTTTTTTTGTTGTTTTTTTTTTTGGAAATTTAAAATTGATAAATAAATGAAATGAAAAATGAAATGGTTAAAGCCACCGGCGTAAATCCTTGATTAAAATATATTTCTTCCTTGAACAGTGGAGGTATATTATTTTGTAAATGCCAACCCCTCTCAAAAAATTGGGTGGGGTTATGTATCCTCCCCCCCCCCCCCATGGGATTTACGCTAATGGTTAGTGCTTTATAACACACCGTTATTTTTATTGTTGTTATCTTTACAGCAGTCCTCTAAATTACGTACCATGGCAGAATATCAAACTCCTTCCTCGTTTCAACATTTGTAATAGCAGTAACTATATATTCTCGTTTACGCCTCTAAAATCTTTGTAGATATGGTATTCAATCTTAAACCAGCCCTTAATGATTCCTCTTACCAATGAAGTTTCTGTATCACAATTCCATCTTTCTCCCAGCATTACTGAATTCTCCGAAATGAAGCAGTCGATAGTGTAGGCTATATTTATTCATTTATTTAGATTCTATTTCATTTCCAGGAACAGAAATAGAAAATATAAGAAAATGAATATCATTACAAACAGGAAAGAAAAAATATGAACTTATCCTGAAAACATAACAACTTTCGGGTGTTGAACTGGAGGTTGGTTACAAACAAATTCTTGCAATCCGTCTCGTCAGCGCTAAAGCGTCCATAAATGCATTGCGCGCAGAAAGTCCTTTAACATCTATGGGGCATTTAAAATCTCTTTTAATGGAAAACCAGTTGTGACACTCTGACTCTCATTTTGGAGTTACCATGGATACTGTTACTTTCCTTTTTGGATAGGTCTTTAAGAAATGATAAAGCATTTTACAGCGAATTTTCTTCTTTCTTCGATTTACAAGAGCAAGCCTTTTCCATCGCGTAAGGGCGTTTCTGTCCTGATGTGACGATCTAAACACAACAAAAAAAGTAACTTCACCCCTAAGGAAAATGCTGTAACTTTTTAACGAAGAGGTTTTGAGGAAAATGATTTGGCAGAAATGTTCCTACACTTATTGACCAGCTTCTGTGTAAAAATGAGATTGATACGTTGAGTCATGGATGAGTGAGCATACATTAAAGGCAAAAATGTCACTTTTCAAAAGTCACAAGAGTCATTTATGATGGTCTGTGAAACAAGATTTTGGCAAATTCTGTTTCTGGTGTCTGTTTAAGTGCTGTTGTTGTTTTATTATTCAATGTTTGATCGACTCACACGTATCCTGACACCTTTCACGCTCTTTCACGGTTGGGTGAGCACAGTTTTAGGGGGGAAATGGCAATGTTCAATCCTCCTAAAATTGCAAAATCCATTAAATTTATTGCAAGAATTGACATGAAATATTGTTACTAACAAGTATCATCACGTGTTGTAGGAAGATCAGAGGAAGCACTGGTGTCATGGTTGAGTGAGCACACTTTAAAGATGAAGCAAGAAATGCAAAACTTCCTGTGAATATGGCAATAATGCATATGCACAATTCAATTTGAGCTCCGTATGTGTAACGCCATCAACTTTCTAAAACCAATTTGTTTTAATGGACAATGATAGGTGTTGTTCACGATTGAAAGCATTGTGTTGCCAAGCCCCCACCCCCAAGTAAGGTTTAGAGTAATTCAAAATTTAAATGAGAACCGACCCTACACAGCCATAATGAGTGGGTGCCTAAAGTGGCATATATTGCCCTTTCTAAGAAAAAAAAAAGAAGGGGGGTGGCTAAAGTGGAACTGTGTCCAAATTTGATAGAAATTTATATGCCTTGTGAATTGTTAAAGGGTAGCAACTTTCGAATCCTTACAAAAGTAATATGGGTATATTTCATTATATTCCTTTTAAATATCCATATGTAGGCCTACCTACTCAGGCGTGACATGATTAAAACTGTTTATTTAAC
Source organism: Echinometra lucunter (assembly GCA_029962745.1). NCBI lineage: Eukaryota > Metazoa > Echinodermata > Echinoidea > Camarodonta > Echinometridae > Echinometra > Echinometra lucunter. Next base: position 11,545,939 of record CM057162.1, read on the forward strand.
AGTATAACACACGTTCAGCAAGATAACTGATATTCAATTTTCATTCACCTGAAGTATTGTCATGCTTGTCATGCAGTTGACTTTCCCCATTTCCCTTTGATATCGTGTTCACTCAACCATACAATTTCGAGGGAAATATCAGAATAGGTTTTAGAAAGTTGATGGCGTTACACATACAGAGCTGAAATTGAATTGTGCATATGCATTAATGCCATATTCACAGGAAGTTTTGCATTTCTTGCTTCATCTTTAAAGTGTGCTCACTCAACCATGACACCAGTGCTTCCTCTGATCTTCCTACAACACGTGATGATACTTGTTAGTAACAATATTTCATGTCAATTCTTGCAATAAATTTAATGGATTTTGCAATTTTAGGAGGATTGAACATTGCCATTTCCCCCTAAAACTGTGCTCACCCAACCGTGAAAGGGCGTGAAAGGTGTCAGGATAGGTGTGAGTCGATCAAACATTGAATAATAAAACAACAACAGCACTTAAACAAACACCAGAAACAGAATTTGCCAAAATCTTGTTTCACAGACCCTCATAAATGACTCTTGTGACTTTTGAAAAATGACATTTTTGCCTTTAATGTATGCTCACTCATCCATGACTCGACGTATCAATCTCATTTTTACAGAGAAGTTGGTCAATAAGTGTAGGAACATTTCTGCCAAATAATTTTCCGCAAAACCTCTTTGTTAAAAAGTTACAGCATTTTCCTTAGGGGTGAAGTTACTTTTTTTGTTGTGTTTAGTTCAGAAAAGTTCACACAAATTCTCTCTTAACCACGGAACACTGAATAATGGGTCAATACTATTTTAAAGAAATTATTTATTTACATGATTTATTTTCTTTATCAAAGAAGAAATCTTCATTCTATTCTTCCAAAATTAATATCAAAAGCAAACAAGTCAATTTCCTTACCTGAAAAACTAGCAGTAGGAAAAAGAGAATCCCAGAAACTACGAGGCAAAATTTGGATGATCTCCACAACAAACGTGAGATGGTTTTAAATCACTTCCCAAGTTAACGCTATTGTCCTTTGCGAAACGTTGTGGAGCGATTTAGGAGCAGAAGTCGAAAGCGAATGAGTGAATGGTCTGATGCGATACTCTATCAACCCGGTTTTTATCCCCATCCAGCCCCGCATCAGTGGTTTCGTAGCCTTAGTTACATGATGGGGGTACTAATCGCTTTTAGGGTCACGTGATATCGGTTGCTCATGCGCAGTTATTGCTCACTTAAACTTTTATTTCACATAGGAAATACTTGCAATTCTCGATTTTTTGTTTTTTACAATATAAATCATGACAATATTATTAATAATTGTGCTTTCGTTAAAAACCTTTCATATATAGAATATCCTTAATTTCAAGCAGGTTTAATTTTGTTCCTTGTCCATTTTTTTTCGTTTGAGGTTGCTTCAACATTTCTTAAATAAAGCGATAAGACTATGATATATGATGAAATATGGTATAATGCGATGTTATAATATAACATGATATGAAAAATAAGAATAGAATATTGACGATAAAGACGATGATGTTGAAGTTGATATTGATGATAATGATGATGATTATAATAGTAATAGTAATAAATACAATAACAAGAACAACGATCGTGATAGTAATGATAATGATAATAATGATGATGATAATAATAATAATAATAATAATAATAAAAATGTTCATATTTACACTGTAAAAACGCTGTTTAAATTGGCGATGTTTAAAATTGTGTTGTTTAAATTTTGAGAAATATTGTTTAAAAGTCATCTGTAATGTAAAGATACGTTGTTAAATGCATCGAGCGAATTTCCAATGATATTGTTTAACAGTTTTAAACAATATCCTTGGAAATTCGCCAACAAAATATTAAAAAAACAAACTGTTTAAAGTTTAAATAACATTTAGTTTTTTAATTGTTTAAACAATATTTGTTAGAGTGACTGGCTTAAACAGCGTTGCTTAAGATTTTAAACAGTTGCTTAAAATATTTTTTACTGTGTATAATGATATATGAGTTATTTCAATGAATTTGTACAATACACCATCGTTATACATGACAATAACTGCAAGCTCTATCTCGGGCATCATGATGTACTACATTTTAATTATGATTTCTTCTCTTTTCATTCTTTTGTATGTTTTGCATTTTATGTCCTACCTTGGTAGTAATGTGCTGGGATCTCGACTGCTCTTACCACTGTGTTTGTTAATGTGTAACTCTTATTATGTTTTATACAATGTTCCTTTATTGAAGATTGAAAATAGAGTGATACAGTACAACAAAATACTGATGATTAAGCAGTAGTAATGAAATCACTATGTTGAAATGAAAATCTAGTAGATTAATTGAGGCATTGTTTAGTCATAGCATGGCTTTAGAAGAACTCTTCTAAAGACTGAATATCGAACAATGCAGATAGTCGTTAATGCCTTAAACTGACACCAGTCATGTGGCGTGGACCTCTACTATATTTGATGGGTTATTTGTGTCTTGGAGGAAAGATAGGTGGACAGATCCTTGCTTGTTCTAAATGTGATCAAGCAAAGGGCCATCTATATCATCATCATCATCATCATCATCATCATCATTATTACTACTATTATTATTAAGATTATTATTATTAAGGTGAAAGAAAAAGAATATTATTATCATTATATCATCATCATCATCATCATCATCATTATTATTATTATTATTATTATTATTATTATTATTATTATTATCATTATTATCATCATTATCATTATTACTTTTATTACTATTACTGTTATTACTATTATCATCATCATCATCATCATCATCATCATCATCATCATCATCATTTTCCTTCAATGGAGCACATAGTCATCATGCTCCTGAGCTATGCCCATGGGTCAGACCACGATCAGACGAATTGTTTGGAACGTGACCCCGATATCTAAACCAATTTGAAGTGCTCCCCCCTCCCCATCATCCTTCGCTGTAATCACTCGCTGCGACCACGATGTTTTCAAATTTTCATGCAACACCGGAATAATTGCCTCTTGAATATCAATTTGGGAAATAGTTCGACAAATCGTAGAAAATAATGTCCTGCCGCTTATTTAATTACAGTTGCAGCAATTATTTCACCACAGAACAAGGTTAATGTTTGTGGTTTGGTTAGGGTTAATAAGTAGATCATTAAACTAGAGCATTAAAGTAAGGCACTTATATTTCATTGCTCTATTTTTTACTTCCACATTGCCTGTTTTCAAGCTTTTTTGATCATCCAGATATCAGAAATTATCCTTACAATGATTGACGGTTTTGACCTGTTTTCTTTCTTTTTGGGAGGGGGGGGGGGAGATAATTATGCCGCTTGAGATAGAAAATATATATTTTTAAATGAAAAGGCTTCTCATTGTGCATTTTTTTTTCAAACGCTTGACTTAAACTTCTGTGAAATCTTAAATTGTATAAAATAATTCGCATCTTGCTGCAAACAGAGCTCTAAAGCAAGGCACCTATATTTCATTGCTCTATTTTCAACATTACCACTTTGCGAACCTTTGGTTCATGCGGAGAGTAGACATAGATAAACATATCTTTATTATAAACATATCTTTCATATATTATAAGTTTGTAAATAAAGGATTGCTCATTAAGGATTTTTCTTTTAAACCGGTCGACCTGAATCTGTACAAAGTTTAGAACTGTATGAAATATTTCCCTTTTTGCTGCAAATTATTCTACATCATTTATAGTGAGGCACCTATCATTTATTGCTCCCTCATTTTGGTCCGTTTGTAATTTAGTAGTCGGTCCATCTGGAAATAAAAGAAATAATCGTGGTATGTTCATCACGGTTTACGAGAAATACACTATTTATATATCATTACTTCTACGGCGTCAAAAATAACCCGGAAAATATTAAATATGGCTCCGAAATGGCGCCAGATGGGAGCCATCTTAGGGGTTGTGTCTGTCATAAGAAATATCATGATTTAAAAGGATCATAATTTGTATTACTCCCCTAACTTTCCTCTTTAAAATTGCATGAAGCCTTCAAATTTTAGGGCAAAATAGTATCTCAGATATCGAGCTGAATAAGCATTCTTTAAAAAAATTAATCTTCATTAAAGGAGGTATTCTAAGGTGGACAGGCATTTGAGTATCGTAGTTATAGTCTAAAAACAATTCCAAGAAGCATTATCGCTTGACAACTGCGGTGAAATATCAACACCATGCAGTGCTGCGTTACTATTTAAAATTGCTTTTTACAATTTCTGAGAAATGACTAATGAGATTAAAGTCCTACTTTCACATCTGGTTTCCTTGTTTACCAAATACCGAAGTCATAAATTTACGTGAGTATTTCCAGATAACAGAGTTCGTTTTTTAACGAAATCCCCCCCCCCCCTCCCGCTATGGTATTCAACGGTGAGATTTATCTGAATTCAAATTCGACTTTGAATAAGGACACAGATAGTAGCGAATGTCCTGTCGGAAAATTGTAAAAATTCTCAAGAAGCTGGAGTGACTAGCATCATGATAAATAAACCCGCTCTTCCTTCATTTTTGAGGCAAGAAAGGAAATGAAAAAAAAAAACTATTTTTTTCTTTTCTTTTCTTTTCAGTAAAGTTAATACATTTGGCAAATGGTACAGCCTGGTGAGAAAGAATCCAAGGCCACTCTATTTCTGTCGGAATGTTTTCAGACGATAAGAAATTATATTCATTCGTTGTAAATGGCGCCAACATACCATGGCGCCAACATACCATTTTTTAAAATGGCGCCAACATACCATATACAACATATGCTACTTTCCTGAGGAAAAAGAAAGGAATATACATCAATGAATAAAATCATTTTCTCTCTAGCCAAAGCTAGGATCTTACTGTGGCAACGGCATTAGAGCAAATCTTCAATACCTTCAATGTGACTTATCCTCTCTTCGCTCCCTGCCCCCTCCCACGCCTGGATTAAATGATTGTTAATTCATGTGAATGATTTCCCGCGTTTCACGTTAATATTTGAAATAAAAGGCTGCATCAATATTTGCATTCAGAGTACACCATTATTTGCATTAATTATTTACTAAAGAGCTACACTCGAACCCGTATACTACTAATATTATTAATATCGCACTACACATACAGGACAAAAGACATCCGACCCATTCAAAAGATGCACTATTTTAATACATCGATTCCACACTGACTTCAACCCGACCAGTCCTTGGCTATTTGTTCGATATGTTGTGGATCTTGTATCGTCTGCTTGATATGACTGGAGTAAGAAGATGAAAGGTCAATGAAATCTATCAGGCAGGTGGGAGGAGTACTATCGAACTGTGACATAATAAAAGTCCTTTTTTAATGGAACAAATGTCGAAACAAGTGTTATGAATATGATGTGAAATACGATGCACCTGCAGGGTACTGGGTTGGCATTAATGTTCGACATTTATGTCTGCTATAACAGTTACTAAAGTATAAACCCTGGGAGCGTTTCATGAAGTGCCTTGCCAGTGATTTTTACTGACAACTGTTAAAAGGTACTGAAATCCTTGCGTATGATTGGCTGAGAGCAAATTTGTCAGTAGAAATCACTGACAAGATATTTCATGAAACACTCCCCTGTGCGGCTTTGGCGCTGTTTGTGGGTGTTATTTTAATGTCTATTTCAACCATAACTGGGGGCTTCAAGTATGCCTAACAATAGTTGATTTATGCACTGACACAGCAATGCAGCTGACGCATTGCATGACCCATTAAAAATCAAACTGAATAGGTCTATACAAGTTCTAATATTCATAAACGTTTATGCATGCGCTATCACTATAAAAAGACATTTAAGAACAGAGAAACCATGACGTCAGAAATGCTACATTTCTTGTTTTATTTTGCCGAGAATAAAAAAAAGAGAAGAAAGAAAGAAGGAAAGAAAGAAAGAAAGAAAAAAAAAATCTTTGCGCATTTGTGCTGCCCTGTAAAGCTTTCCCCCTTTCCGACTTTTTTCTTAATATGATTTTCTCCCATTTCCCATTGTGACCCCTCCCCCCCCCCCATCTTGTACTAAAAAGCAGAATATCATGCCTTGAAGAAAAGCAAATTATAATTATTATCATCTTTCCTCTTCTCGTTCTTCTCCTTTTCCTTTTCCCTTTCCTCCTTCCTCCTCCTCCTTACTCTCTCCTACTCCTTCTTCTTCCCTCCTCGTCCTCCTCCTCCTATTCTTCATCTTATCATAATTACTATTACTATTATTATTATTATCATTATTATTATTATTATTATTATTATTATTATTATTATTATTATTATTATTATTAATATTATCATTATTATTCCTCCTCTTCTTCTTCCTCTTCTCCTTCTTCTCCTACTCCTCCTTCTTCGTTTCTTCTCCTTTCTTCTTCTTCTTCTTCTTCTTCTTCTTCTTCTTCTTCTTCTCTATCTTGGTCATTTGTCACTTCTCTTCGGGCGAAGCGAGGAAGCTAAGCATTAGGTAAATTCTATCTAACACCCCTTCCATTTAAGAACGGGGTATAGATGCCCCTTACCCTAACCTAACGTGAGAAGAATCATTGTTATCGCAATTACGATCACTATTAAACACAATTATAAAGGCTCGACTTTTGTTATCTTTATATTTCAACATTAGCACGGGCTTATCTCGTCTAGTAGCTTCTCCTGGTTTTAAAACGGACAAAGTTCGTTTAACAGTTGCCTTTTTTACGACATCCATTTTATGCACTCTTCCCACATAGATCAATATACGTATTATAACTTATAGGCATGACAGGGGCGTATGTTGCATAATATGGCTAGCAACTTGCTATCCCATGTTAATTTCATATAAACAGAAAGAAAATGGAAAGGAAACCGACGTAATCTTAGTCTTCAGAATGATGGTTCTTCTTTTTTCAATAGCAGTAAAATGAAAATACTACTTATCGAGATTCTGAAAGTTATTTTCTAAATTTTGCGAAAGTTATATTTTTTCGGGGGGGGGGGGGTCACTGTGACATCTGGCACCAACTGTGTTGATAGGCGATTGCTCTCTACTATCAAATGATTTAAAATATCAGGCGATATCGACTTTAATATTTAGTGATATAGCCGGTAGCCATTATTCTGATACAATGTACAGCTTTTCGTTATTCTTAAAAAAGTGTCCCTCAGAAATTTCTTTTCAAATCCAGCTTTTGCTAGTTTAAAGGCACATGAAAGCATTTTTTACGTGTTATCTCATAAACCGTGCTTTACAAGCTTCTAAAAGATTTGCATATCCACTAAATTCGATTTAGTGATTTTCTTAAAGAAGAAAGGCAAATCTTAGGAGGTAACCAATTTAGGTCAGAGAAAATGAAATCCTTTTCAAATAAGTATAAACCTCTCTTATAACTGACGAAATAAGTTTACTGTAATCTTTATACAATGTATGCCATTATCGGACCTCATCTCGCAGTCATACGAAGGGTGGCGGTGCTGGTGGGGGGGGGGGGGGGGGGGGGGAGGGGCGAGGTCAGTCTTTGTGTATCATTAAGGTTTTCTCGAAACATGATTAATCTTCATCTAGAATGACCAGCCTAAAATGATTTGAGAATGTCCATTAAAAGGTTGTTGACCTCTGCAAAACGTCAGCTGTGGACCGTTTAAAAGAGCTGAAGACACGTCTACTCCCTGAACTAAGAGGAAGGGTTAACCACTCAAAAGGTCATGTATGGGATCACTTGCTTTCAATTCAACTTCCTTTTCATATTTTTCATGTATATGGGACCACTGAAAATTTACATTTACAAAAGTTCATCATGAATAGCCTCTAAACATTATAAAGAGAAAAAGGGGTCGTCATAAGCAAACATGAAATTCTTTTCCAAAGTGAAAACTGATGAAACCCTAGTCCTGCATGTTTAGAAAGTACATGTTAAAGTTAGCTCAATATACTATATTCAATAAAGAGAGAATTTCATTAAATATTATTATCTGAATAGATATATAATTGAAGAAAGAAACAGATAAAGAATTATAGATACATTTAGATACACGGTCAAATAAACACATTGCGTTCAATTTTTATTCATTCTGCAATGAAAAGAAGAAACATTCAAACACCATATGCACGAAGAAATTAAAAGTACATTAGAAGAATTAGTAGTAGTAATAATAATAACAATAATGAAACCCCAAGGCATAAATAAAAAGCTTACTGAGCCCGGACAAGCAGCTGGTCCTCAAACTGGCAAATAAATACGTATTATTTTAGAATTGTGTAACATTGAAAATAAAAGCGAAAGAGACATGCAGAGTAAAGGAAATCAGAGCTGAGGATAATAACTGCATCTTAAAACCATTTTCAGAACAAGATAACAAGCTAATGTTAAAAAGATGATGTCCCTTTTCTGCTAAAATTTAAACCCGTCTCTGATTCTAAAGCTGATTTTTAACAAAGAAATTTAAAAACCAAGGTGTAGTTTTCTTTTGGTAGACATAACTTTAGACCGAGCGTTTGAATACCAAGCAATGCATGTATGCAAGAGCGACCTTTTTTGATGAACTAATGCGCCTGCACCCACCCACACACACGCGCGCCCACACGCACACACACACGCACACGTGCGCGCACAATCTGTCAACCACATCGACACTTCGAACAGCATATTGTGAAACAAATGGAGAAAAAATGGGAAAGTCTTTCTCTCCAGCTTAACGTATTAAATCCTCTGAAGTCCCCGAATCCGCATTAAGGAAACAATGATAAATGAAAAAAAGAAATTCAAAGATGAAAAATATTTTCAGTTTCCTGTGGAATGTTATCCATAAGCACTTAAAAATGTCCAAGGCAATTCCTTAATTCATCATGATTGAAGCATTATTTGATCACCAGAAATGCAAGGAAGCTTGAAAAAAGCTTAGTATGCTTAGTGCAATATTTGGTTCATTTCCCTTTATCGCTTTTTTGGGGGGTAAAAATATCAACAACAAAAAACCCCAAACAAACAAACAAACAAAAACAAATAAATGAAAATACGAACCCCTCTAACAATAAAAGTCCTATCTGAGGGATGAAAAGATAAAAGAATTACTATGTAGCTAATTATCATGTTTGATGCACTTTCTACATCTGCTTTTCTTGTAGATTCTTTTAGCTATTCAAATCCGATGCAATTATACCGTAGAATGAAAGGATTACCGTATAGCAGATCACAATGTTTAATGCAATTTCTGTATCTTTCGTAAAAAGAAATCCTTCTTTTACTAAATATTCTTAAAAACCTCATACGATGGAAGTCCTATTAAGCTGGAATGAAAGAAATAATGGATCGTCATAAATCATGTTTAATGCGCAAGTTTGAATATCTATCTTTGTGCGAACTACGCCCCCACAAATCCTTGGCTTTGCAAACAAATTTTCTAACACTTTCAATCATGACAGTTTTTTTTTTCGATCATAAGAATGAGAAGATAATAGTATTGCAGTCTATCAAAATGTTTAATGGACTTTCTACATTACTCTCTCTGTTCGGGAAACAATTACACTACCTTGGATTTCCTGTACATTCTTTAAAAAAAAAAACATTCAAATTTGAAAGACTTATTCAGTTAAAATGAAAGGATTAAAGCATTGCGATAGTTGCTAAGTGAACTTTTTTATTTTCTCTTTGAACGAAACAAGGACAAACCTTTCAATTCACCCAAAATGTAGATACATTCTTAAAGAAACTTTCAACTTTGAATTAAAGTTTGTTTAGTTTAAGGATAAAAGCATTGTCGTATATATTGTTAAAGACACCCTTTTTGCCTTATCTCTCTGTTTTAACAAGAAACAAACACAAATCTTTGGAATTACAAGCAAATAACACTACTATAAGTAATAGCCTTTTTTCAACTCAGAGGTAAGAATTAGAACATAAAGGATAATCATAAACCTAAAGTGTGTTTTCTGCACTTGATTTTATCTTTCTTTTTGCGCACGAAATAAACATGAATTCTCGGAATTGTTAACATAATCTCAACTATGATAGTCCTGTTTGATTTGAATGAAAGGATAAAGGAAAATCATCAAGCAATTTTTCATTATGTTTAATGCATTTCTCTTTCTTCACTTCTCTTTCTTGTAACATGGGCGAAAATCCTATAGGATTAACTAGGTATTACCCAAAGTAATTGATAAAATATGAAAAGTGTTTTGTTATTTTTTTTTATAGACATCATGCCCCCGGAGTGATTTTTTTAAAACAATGATAGTAGTTTCTTTTTTGTCAATTATTCCCAAGTCTCTACCTCTCTTTCTCTCTCTCTATCTCCCTCTCTCCCCCCTCTCTCTCCCCGACTCTCTCTCTCTCTCTCTCATTCTCCTTCTCCATGCCATCTCTCTTCCCTCTCTCTCTCTCCGACTCTCTCTTTCTCTCTCATTCACCTCCTCCATGGCATCTCTCTTCCTTCTATCTCTCACTCCATCTCCTTCTTCCTCTATGCTCTCTTTCTTTCCCCTTGTTTTTTTCTCCATCTCTCCTTCCTATCCTCTATTTTAACCCCTATTCCCCCGATTTTCGTTTCCTTTAAGTTAGCAAAAGAAGTGTTTAACTAACTGTTCATAAATCAGCAATCATTTCGTGACGTCAGCTCAAGGTGTGAAGAAAATTAATGATTAATGTTGCATCTTATCTATGCTGGTAAAAATAAACACTTGCCTGTTGAAAAGCCGAGTTTCAAAGTTCACATTCATAAAATGCTAGGAGCTATATGAATATAGAGTAAATTGCATAGTCATTTTTCATTGTTAATCATGTGTGTCTTGTACTGATCCATGTACTGTACCATAAACCATGTGATAATGCACTCATATTATCATGGTTATTGTTGCTGAGAGCTCTTGTTAATTTAGATGAACTGAAAAGAAATGATAAGCTTAATAAGTCCTCAAGCTGAATTTTCAAGAATTTACAAAAAGGAAGCAGCATGAAATATACAATGTAATAATACAGTGCAAAATAGAAACAAAAAATAACAAGAGGTCCATAGAAGTTATGTATAAGAAATTATAGTTAAATATAAACCTTCAATCGATGTACATGTATATTCCAAACTTAACTAGTGAGATTGAAGTAATATGGAAAAAAGGAAAGGTTGACTGTAAAGCGAGAAAAAGGTTAATTAATAGTAGTAGTAGTAGTAGTAGTAGTAGTAGTAGTAGTAGAAGTAGTAGTAGTAGTAGTAGTAGTAGTAGTAATAGTAGTAATAGTAGTAGTAGTAATAGTAGTAGTAGTAGTAGTAGTAGTAGTAGTAGTAGTAGTAGTAGTAGTAGAAGTAGTAGTGGTAGTAGTAGTAGTAGTAGTAGTAGTAGTAGTAGTAGTAGTAGTAGTAGTAGTAGTAGTAGAAGTAGTAGTCTTCATTACTTAGCATTAGGTTAACCTGCTACATGATACGTTGTACTAGTTAAGGAACAAGACATTATTATCACTGAGCACAAGTTTAATCAACAACTGAAAGTTTTAGAATACATGTAGAGGAGAAGAACTAAATTATTCCAGAATATTTATATGTAATATAAAAAACAACTAAAAACATTATTTTTATGAAGACAGTACGACCTCATAAATGAACATTCAGAAATTACATTTGATTTCCTTCTCTTCAGCATAGCGCCAACTCCAACGCCAACTTTCCTCTTGCGAGAAACTGCAATACAACATAGCATGAACTGAGGTAGAGGATTTGCTCCGCTCGTGAATAATGTACCACTAATTCTCTTAAATAAATACGAAGGTCTGTTCTGCGCCTGTTGCACAAAACTACCACTGATGGTAATTTTGCAATCATTTGGTAACTATAGTGGAAACCTTGAATTTGATTGGCTGTTGAGCAATGTTACCGAGGTAGTTACCATTGATGGAAGACCTTTAATGGTGAGTTTTGTGTACCGGGGCCCAGGTTATGCAGTTAACTGGTTAAAGCCAAATGTTGACATGACTGAGAGTAACTTTTAAAAATCTGAGCTGAATGGCCCTACATGCAATCAGTGTATGTAATATTGTGTTCACATGACGTCCGGAAAAATGCACTTCAAAAGCATCATGTGCTTCACAAAAAGCGAAAATATACAAGTGACCGGAAATGCCAGATCTTTTTTACCCCACAGACTGCATTGTTAGACAAAATTAGTTTGGCAAATGGCGGAATTCAGAGATAGATATCTTGATAGTAGGAGCTTATATTTCAAAACCTTTATATTCAGTGCTGTTATTTATCTTTCTGAACATGTTCATACAACACAGACATCAAAATTCAACAAATATATATCAAATCAACCCTCCACAAACTATGCCAGATCCCTTTAATCGCATTGTGAAAGAGACTGTCTCTAAGCAACTAGGAAAGATTGGTAAGGAGGTATATGAAAACCCATATTCACCTCACGTTAAATATCCAGAGTTTTCCAGACCAGTATCTTAATATTTTTTCTTATAAAATTTACCGCATTATTTTCGTTGTGACTCATCGCAAAAGGTTTCAAAGTCCGCTAACCGTTGGGAGTACCATTAATATGTTGAATATAATCTTCGAAACCGTGTCACATTAAGCAATTAAGGATCTCATTTCTATTTCTTTAGTTGCTTATGATTCATCGCAAAGAAACCAAAGTCCCCTACCGGTCGCTAGCTTCTTTCAATAAATAGAGTTTTCTTTCGTTCCTTGTCCCTGTTTTGTCAACAGCAGATAACATTTTTTTTTAAAGGAAAATAAATTGGGAGGGGTACCACGAAGATAAGTAAGATATGTTTAAATCTTTAAATGAGTCATTTAGAAAGATTGTAAACTATTTGAATCCTTTTGAAATTATTCCAGTGTATTTAGTGAATCATCTCCCTAGCAAACATTTCGGGCCAATAGAGGTTAAATATGGTCACAACTGCGCTGGCATATGGTATGTGAGGCCAACTTTCCCCTCTTGTGACCCATATACAGTTGCACCGTGGACCCCATCTGGGTCCTATAATGTTCTTTTGTTTTCGTTTTTTTTTTTTTTTTTTTTTTTGTCTTTTTGATGTTTTTTTTTTTTGCAATGGGCCTTCCCACACAGAACCCACCAAAACAAACACCAAAACAAACACACACACACACGGGCCCCTCACGGAGGCGATGTAGACCACTGGTGGAGAAAACGTGATGCCATTGGGGCCCATGTAAAAAGTATCATGGTACCCAAACGGTAACTTGAGGTATGTGTTCATATTAACATGGAAATAACATGGGTAGCATGGTCACGATTTCCTCTACTAACAGTTCACGTGGAAACCATGAATTTACTGTATGGCTGATAGTTCACTATGTCAATGTATGTGGCTGAGACTGTGTGGGAAATTTCACTGTGTGGCTGATAGTTCAATGTGTGAAAGAAACCACAGTGTGACAACTGTGTACAACTGTGTACGACCATGTGTTAACACATTGTAACAACACTGTGGTCACACTGAGTTCACATAGTAGAGGTGTTGTGGTCCAGTGGATAAGTCTCCGGGCTTTGAACCACAAGGTACGGGGTTCGAATCCCTGCCGCAGTACTAATGTCCTTTGCCAAGACACTAATGAACATTTGCCACACTCGACCCAAGTGTCAATGAGTACCGGCACGAAGGAATTCCTTAAAAGCTGTGAGCACTGACATTGCGTAGCTGAATTCACGAAGTGGCACAAACCCCCCAAATTGCATCCAAAGTCAAATTTGAGTTATTTTCAGTTTTATCATTCTCTGGCCATGGTCTTTCATTTCACAAAATTTTAGAATCCAATTCTTTCATATTTAAGAGATAATTAAAGTGCAAAAACGACACGAGCCTGAAAATCTACATTTAAAAATATCCACGAACCGGCACAAGGGTCCGCATCGTTATGCGCCATTGAGTTCTATACAGAAAAACTCAACGGCGCGCGCTTGTGCCGGTTCGTGATTCGCAGTGGCGTACCGTGGGTAAACGCATTGGGGGGGGGGGGGGGGCACCGAGCATTTTTTTCGGGGGGGGGGCAAGGCAAGGAAAATTTTTGAAGAAATACAAAAATGAGGGAGCGAAGCGACCGAGCTTGTCATGAGGGCGCTTTTGCATTTTAAAAATGAAATTGAAGGATCTGGCATACTTTTGGTGATTTATTTTTTTTTTACAATTTTCAGTAAAAAGTATGTTAAGTATTCAAAATTTCTGGGAGCAACCTCCACCATGCCCCCCTGCTGCGTACAGCCATGGCACCGAGTGGAAAAGTTTTTGCGGGTGTGTGTGGTTATTTCTATCATGCTAATAACTATAACGACAGTAATCTCGAACCAAGGTGTCTTTAGGGACATGAAGCGTTTTAAAATTTTGGGAAAATGATGCATCTCGCTAGATACCACTATGTTTTTAAATTTTGCAAGTGAGGGGAGTGAGCGATCCGAAAACTTACAAATTTATTCGCAATAAAAGACTTGTTATTTTATTATCAAAATATACTATCGGACCACTATAGGCCTATATGATATTTCAATTAAATATCTAGTCACCTCGTTGCCAATAACTCTATTTTAGCACGTCCCTGGTCTATTGTTTTCTGTCCGAAACTACCATGTCTCTAACCATTACGAGCAAGCAAAGCCTCTTCAATAAATTACATCGTGAGCATATGAAACATCTGAATTATTTTTTTTTTGGTCACCTCATTGGCCCAATTCGTTTGCTTAAAAAGCAAAAAACATTAAACAATTATTTAACTAGCGAGCGCAGCGAGCGAGGAAAATTATACTTTTTTTTCATTGTAGAAGTGTTATTTCGTCATCGAAATATAAATATGTAAATAATCTATTCGCTCCCCTGTGTGCTGCATCCGTTTAGGTACCTCGCTCACCGTCCGAAAGACTGAAACCATTCTGTTTTTACAAGTGAGCAAAGTCAGCGACGCCAACAACCCCCCCCCCCCCCACACACACACAAAATATATAGACATATGTATGGATTCGACAGTAGATGTTTTTTTTGTAATTTTGTGAACCTCCTCGCTGCCCAAATATTATGATACTTTGCTAACTCGCAAAATAAAAATTAAAATGTGTGTAAAGGGGTCTGTGCGGGTGGGTGAGGGCGTGTGTTTATACTTAAGTGAGAGTTCGACAGAAAAAAAAAAATCTGCAAAAAAATCGATCATCCCCCTCCCCCACTCCTCAAAGGGGATTTACGCCGGTGTATATCACGATCAGTGAAAGATTTGTCATTAGACAGAACTAATATCAAACAGACTATTTTCAAACCCTGGTAAGTCAACAGATGTTTGAGTGCATAATAACCCTTTTAAGACGCTATATCAATATCTAATTCCATTCATAAGTTTGCTGGGGGCTTAAGTTTGTTTATTCAAGGGCCTAAACAAAGATTTTTTTTAAATAGTATTTTGAAGGCCAATTACATTTTGTCTTAAGCCCACCGCACACTATACGATCCGTCTGCGATCCGATTTTGGAAAACATTGTTATAGCATTTTATATGAACATTCAAGCATGACTTGTAAGATCTTAACGATCAAAGTTCCGAATAGTCGCATCAATACTATAATCAAAATTTCGCGGTATTGCGAGCCTCCCTGCAGGAATAAAAGCGAATCGTAGTGACATCAAATCAAATCTTGCGATCGGCTAAGATTTAAAGCCGATTTGGCCTTAACTGCGACCACAAGGCTTGCAGTTAATTAAAATTTCGATTTTAGTCTTCTTATCATTATTCCGAACTTCAAATAAGATAATTTTACTTGTTTAAACTGTCATGTTCAATGAAAAATGATTATTTCATGCATAAAATTTGGACCTTCCATGATTCACGCTTCACATTACACGGAAAAAAACTACCAGGATTTTACAGACATGTTTTCTGTTCTATTCGACAGACGATTTTTCTGTTCGAGTTACTGAAAAGTTGAGCTTCTTAACTTCCATTCATGCAAATGAATTCCTTTCTGTCTATCCATTGTATTAACTGATGGTTTAGGAAAGAACGTCATTTCGATTGGTGTAAAATAAATTGAAATTTAAATGGTATTCATTGCTTTAAAAACTCTTTCGCAGCGCTGGGGCTGAATTACAGTAGGATTCACAATTCATATGTAAAAGACATGATTGGCAAAATTATGACAAAAATCATATCAAAAATTCAATGACATACAAATGAGGTAATTACAAGGTAGACAAGAAATAAGACTGCGGTAGTTTAGCAATTCGTTTTAAAAAATGCTGTATCCCAAATTCATCGTAAATATTTTTTACCCAGATTAGCACATCACGATGGGAAATCTTCTTGCGAGCCAGTGTTGTATGTAAATGGCTCATTGTATTAGTCAAAGTGGCCATTATCTGCTCCATCAATAAGATATAATGACACCGATCTGCCGGTAGGCTTGTAATACGGTAGCAAAATCGAAACTGGGTTGAATAATAGCATTGTTTGTTTTATTCATATGTATTTTCATTATTAATCGTCCATTAATTGGCTGGACTTTATGAAAAGGAATGTTTCTACCGTTAGTATTTATCATTTGAGTTTCTCTGTATTCAATGAACGATTAATGGCGGGGCGGAACATGCACTTCACGAATCATGCAGCTTGACTTCGAATCTGATGTGATGATTTAGTTAGTCATGATGCTCTATATTTCATGCAGCTCAGTAAGTCTCCCGGGTTTAATGTTTGTCCAATACATATAAATCAAATAAATGGTGTTTAGTTTAATATCATGCTTACATTTGAACCCCAAGCGCGCATACACTAAGGCGAAACTGGTGATGGACTTTGGTATATGGCCTCTTCTAGTTACCGCCATTGACTACAAGTTTGCACGCACGTCTGGGGGAGACAGAATTACGCGGGCGTGTGACTCCGTTCTTTGGAAGACATTTTGGGATATCTCAGGATTAGCGGAAGCGACAGCAAGATGGATGTTAGGGAGAAGAAATTCCTTTTCTTGCTGCTGGTGTGCTGGATTTCGTTCGAAGGTGAGTTCCATACATTTTGATTTTGTTTCTATCGCTGATTATGTAAATGGTAAGATCTGTGCGCGTTGATATTCTTTTCTATGCATGATGGAAGGAAAATGTGCTCTCTCTCTAAAAAAAAAAAAAAAAAAAGGGAACGCGTTCACTCTGTTAGGGGTGAATTTCAGAAGAGAGCGCATTTAGCATTAAGAGTCAATTAAGAGTGAATTAAGGGTAAAAATTGTGATATTCACTCTTTACTCACTCTTTTAGGGGTGACCCAGGGATCACTCACAATATCCCTGAGGTCACCCCTAGAAGAGTGAATAAAGAGTGAATATCACAATTTTTACTCCTAATTCACTCTAAATGCACTCTGTTCTGAAATTCACCCCTAGCAGAGTGAACGCATTCACTTTTTTTTTTTTTTTTTTTTTTTTTTTTTAGAGAGAGAAAGTAACTTGGAAGAGGCTTCTATGAAAACATACCTTATGTCCAGAAAAAAAAAAATAAAACCACAAGCAATGTTTTGGATTTCAGTATAAATCAAGGAAGAAATCATTAACACAAAAAGTAAAGTGTTCATTGTGTTTTCTCCTTCTGTCCACGTTTCATGGAAGGGACATATGACATCCTTAAGACGGGGTCTTTACTGATTGGTATAGAGAAATAGTTATAATGTCCAAATCTAGAATAAAATGTCATATCATTAAATGATATATTTCATAATCGATATCCAAATGCCAGTTGTTTAGTGTGGAGGTGCCGCACGTGGTACAGTGGTTTAATACGCTTGCCTGGAGACGCGAGGATCGGGGGTTCGATCTCCGGCACGGCACTTATGCCCTTGAGCAAGGCATTTCTATCTACATTGCTCTTTTATCGTATATCAAATAGATTAACGTCCTAAAGGTATATTAATACCAACGTGTGCATGTCTGTTCAAAAATTGTATTTTCTTGGGGGAGGGGGCGGCGCTGAACACGATATCCGAGCATTTTGGTCCAAAACTGTTGAACGTTTGTCGTCTTGATTTTGGGGCAATTCTTTCTGCTCAGATATATATATTTTTTGGTTAGATGTGGACCAAAACGGTGATGAATGTGATTGAGAGCGAAAGATTAGTTTCTCTCCCCCCCCCCCCTCTCTCTCTCTCTCTATTTCTTTCTCTCTTCTGTCCTAGTTTTCTTTCATTTCACTTTTAAATTAGTTCTTCGGAATTCTCCCTCTATATTGCAAGAGTATTTATCTGTAAACAAATTTTCGGCATTACTCCCAGCGTAAAAGATCGTATGTTCGATCTGTAATGAAAATCACTGACAAGTCAGAAAAATTTGGAACCAGCGGGATTCGAACCTGCCATCTACTGCTTGGCAGCGACTTAACCACCAGGCTATTCTGGTTCCCGGTCAAATCACGATGAACTGGAATCAAATACCCAAGATCCTCTTCTTTCTGGCTCATAGGCAACGGTCCGCCGTGGGCAAAAGATAGTAAATGAAGAAGCTTAATGGGAGAAATTTATAATTTGCAAACAAATTTTCGGCATTACTCCCAGTAAAGATTACAGATGTTCGATCTGTAATAACTTGTGATTTTCATTACAGATCGAACATACGATCTTTAACACTAGGAGTAATGCCGAAAATTTATTTACAAATAATAAATTTCTCCCATTAAGCTTCTTCATTTACTGAGAGTATTTATGATTGTTATTACAGCAGTAATAATGTCTCACTATTCTTGTCAGACAATTGGCTTGCTCATTCTATCCAATCGATCTCTAACATCTTTTTACTCCGTCTTCGCCTATTTTTCCTTTTCACCCGTAGGACCTCAATATTGAAATCATATCATCCATGCTTTATACTTATACACAGAATAATATTTCTAAAAATGCATTCTAAAGTGTGGCAGTGCAGCCCGTGACCCCGGTTTCGAAGTCAGTGTAATTTTTAGAGTAATATATACGAGTTCCGATTAATATAAGGGTGGCTTCTCTCTGTTCTCATTCCTTCCTGGAGTTGCACACACTCCTTTTGAACATCTTCTCCCCATCTCTCTGCCTTTCTTCCTTCATTAGCTTTCTCTCTCTATTTCATTCCATCTCTCCCTTAACATCTCTGCAACGTGCTCAAAATTCTGCTGCTCGGGTTCTCAGTGGAACATCTCGCTTCTCCCATTATTACCCCAATTCCTAAGAATCTTCATTGGCTACCGGTATCAAAAAGAATAGAGTTTAACATCCTTCTCCACACATGGAAAGCATTGCACAGTCAGGCTCCATAGTACTTGCAGAACCTCATTTCAGAATATGTTCCCCGCAGAAATCTCCCCTCCTCTACTAGCAAACAGTTAACAGTCCGCAGAACCAGCTCAACCCTCGGGGAAAAGCCTTTATTTATGCAGCGCCATGGCTCTGGAATCCTCTCCCATGCCCACTGAGGAGCCGATCAGCAGAATCGCTAGAAACATTCAAAAAGTTTTTTCAATTCATACATGTTCATATCGTATTTTAGTTAAATATTTGTTAGATATACATATATATACATGTTTATTTACATATGCATTTTTCTTCTTTCTCCCTCTCTTTCCCTAACTCTAAAGAGGGGGCGGAGGGGATAATAAGGAGGAAATTTTCAAATTTATCCCGGCCCGTAACAATTTTTGATACTCGTATCTGCCCTTACACAGCATTACACTATGAAGGAGATGGATGGGGTAGAACACTGGGCTCACAGCATCTCCTTGACAAGCTCAAAAGAGATGTAGACATGTGGCATTTTTAGATTAAATTATTCGTCATTCGCACTAACTTTTATGGCTGAAAGTGTAGCCTATTTCAGTATTTTGTATTCATGATCATCTTTCTTTCTCTCTCTTTCACAATGACTATAGGATGTGCTGGCGAGGTTTCAGTGCCCCAAGAAGTTACCCTCTGGGTTGAAGACCGCTCTGGCGCCCTCTCTTGTCAAGTGACAGATTTAACCCCATCGAGTGTGACTTGGAGAAGCGGGGAAGAACTTGCCACATGGAATGAGAATGGTATAACATTACCTAACCCAAACGGAAAATACAACATGACTACGGACGGAGTCGGAAATTTCGTCTTGATCATCAAGAACATTTCCCTCTCTGATGCCAAGAGTTATATATGTGCAGCTCTTGAAGGAGGGGAGACTGCGCATTTTGATACTGCACAGGTCACCGTTAATGGTGAGTTAAAATGCTCCTAATTAACATGATTATGTTATGCAGGGCCCGCTAGAAGATCAGCTGATAGCTTAAGTGCACCCTGGGTAAATAAGAGTTATTGTTATTGTTATTGTTGATTAATTCATCAAATAATAAAAGACAGTGACATGATATTTGACATACAAACCTTCGTCAGGTCAGCAAAACTCGCCCTCTCCTCAATCCCTGGTTATGTAAATTACCTGTATATGGGTATTTCCAATTATTAGTTGACTGCAAACAGCTAATTTCTCATTATTTTACAAGCAACAGTCTCAAGTTTGCTCAAATTCGTATGTTTTTTTTCTTCTGTGGCCAAGTAACATGCGGAGATGAAAACCTTAATGAAATCATTATTTTAAAAAAATACCACCCACCCATTTCAGTTTTTGCTCTATGTCTCAGAACACTTTTAATCGCTTTCATGATATCGACCATCTGGAATCGCTGTACTGATAACGATTACAGAACAGAATCAGACATTCTTCAAACACAAAATTTGTTGTGAACACGACGTTGATGAATGTTTGTTATAATATAATTGCCTTAGAATATCAAACTGAAAAGAAGAGAACAAACAAAATAAAAGAAAACTTAGCAAGACTAACAAACGAACACATTCGGCACTGATTACAATAACAATTAAACTAGAATTGTTGCTAAAATTATATTAGACACTGTAAGAAAACAAATTTATTCTGACAATATTATGTATGCGGGTAGGCGTGAGGGTGCGGGTGCGTGTGTGCGTGTGTGATAAAGACGGGAAGCGAGAAGAAAGAGGTAACTTGGTCCAGAGGTTTAAGATGCTTCACTAGAGAAGCGAGGGTCGGGGTTCGATCCCCGGCACGGCACTTATGCCCTTGAGCAAGACATGTTATCTACATCGCTATAGACATATTGCTAACAATGTGTGCATGTGTGTTAAAAAAAACTTTAAAAACAAGGAGAGAAGAGAGAGAGAGAGACAGAAAAAAGTTAAGAACGAATAGTGGAATAAAATGCAGAGCGATGGGGCGTCGCTGTAGTTTTACCAATGATTCGTTATTCTAATCATTTCACTGTTAATTTCATTCACTCTATTTGATCTTTTTCCCCTTTAAGATTATTTTATTTCATTTAATTTGAAAAATAATACCTTAATGATAAAGTAAGAAAACATTCATACAATCGTACTCATATGCCAGAGTCATAAGCCCAAAGTTACTAATCATGCTAATGTTCTGATTATCATAATTTTTGTACACAAAATAAACTGCTAACAAGTGGAATCCAACATCATAACCTATTAACAGTTTTAGTGTAATCATTTGCGCAACTCTATTTTTGAAAGTTTATAATTCAAATATTAAAAAAAAGGAAATAAAACAGGAAAAAAGGCCTTCCTATAATCTCTAAACCGCTCCCTTCCGAAAATCATTTCCCCTCCAAAACCGCTCAACCTCCTCCCCGGTTCCCGTAACATGGTTTTAAGTCGATCTCTTATTCAAAATTTGCAGATGCACCTAATGAGCCTTACGTGACAATTGACGATTGCCCTGGTGAGAACGATGACGAACATGACTGCCACATAGATGTCTTCAACGAGACGGAGACACGGAACTTGACGTGCAGGGTCGAAAACTTCTTCCCGAATGTCACTATTCAGTGGTCGTCACGCGGAGTCGACATCGAGCCCTTGGACATAAACTGGCATCTAAACGAGGACGGGACTTACTCAGGTTGGGTCACGATCAGGACGAGCCCGCAGGATGAAGCCTACGTCTGCACGGCGACTGGGGAGGCCCTCCGCGACGTGGGTACGATGTCCACACGAGCCGTCGTGCAGGTGCCCGACGCGAGCACTCCTTCTCATACTACGGAGAGATCCGGGGGTGGTGATGATGATGGGAATTCCGGTAATATTGGTAAGTGGCCGTGGAATTTGTGGTGGTGATCACCACAGGACTCTATTGTAATGATGAAGCTGGGGATCATGAATGTGACGGCGAGTATAATCGTGTAGTGGTAGTAATAATACTGGTGATATTGGTAATGATGGTGGTGGTGGTGGTGGTGATGATGAGGGTAGTGGTGGTGGTGGTGGTAGTTGTGGTAGTGATGGTGGTTGCGGTGGTGGTGGTGGTGTTGAAGATGATGGTGATGATGGTGATGCTTGTGGTGGTGGTGACGATGAGGATGATATATAATGGTGGTGGTATTGATGATGATAATAGTGATATTAATTATGGTGATGATGAGGAAGAGAAGGGGTTGGGATTGTGATAAGGATAATGATTACATTGGTTAAAATATAGAAAGCGTTTCCTCAGCAACCCCAGTAACCCATGTGATATTTACCTACATTCGCAAAAGGAAGCTATCACCGGGTCTTTGGGGAAGTGTTTTGCATTAATAGAATTTACAGCATTGGATACTAAATTTTGAAGAGTCTAGTCGTTCAGAAAAGTGGGCACGAAACGTAGCGCAAATGATTAATCTGTGCAATGGAAAAATCGGTTTCCTGTTCACGAAAGAAAATGTAGGCAATATGAGTCTATACCAACATATCCAACATTCATAGTTGCCAAGACAAGGGCAGAAGTTGTCGATGATGGCAAAGAGGTGGTTTTTTTTCCGTGTGCAGTGCATGTGCTTTCCAGTAAGATGGAGTTGGTTTCTTCTCATTTTTCATGATTTGGAAGATTTCTAAACCTCCAGCTTTACACCCAAGGGAAGCGCTACAAGGGGGGGGGGGGGGGTCAGAGGGCGACCGACCCTATGATTTTTTAAGGGATCAAAAAAAAAAGAAGAAGAAGAAGAAGAAGAAGAAGAAGAAGAAGAAGAAGAAGAAGAAGAAGAAGAAAAAGAAGAAGAAGAAGAAGACGAAGAAGAAGAAGAGGAAGAAGAAGAAGTTGTCGACGATAGCAGAGAGATGGTTTATTTCCGTGTGCAGTGCACGTGCTTTCCAGTAAGTTGGTTTCTTCTCATTTTCATGATTTTGACGATTTCTAAACCTTCAGCTTTACACCCAAGGGAAGCGCTACAAGGGAGGGGGTCAGAGGGCGACCGACCCTATGATTTTTTAAGGGATCAAAAAGAAGAAAAAGAAGAAGAAGAAGAAGAAGAAGAAGAAGAAGAAGAAGAAGAAGAAGAAGAAGAAGAAGAAGAAGAAGAAGAAAAAGTAGAGTATGGGGAAGAGAGAGCAGGGCCATACAAGTACATAATAGCCCTATTCGTTCTTCAAAAAGTATATAAACTTACCTGCAGGTACCTTTACGCCCTCCCTATCAAAATACACTGGCGCCGCCTGAGTTTACACCAATTTTATGTACTTCTTCAGCAACCTTCCTTAATTGGTATGAAACCGTTTCTTTCCCATTGTAATGGCATGACCTGGACCCACAAAGCTGAGCGACTGATCGAAAGATTGATTTTTACGACTGATCGCACGTAGTGATCAGTGCAATCAGTCGTGCAATCAATCCTACAACCAATTGCTAAGCTTTATGTTACGGGGCCCAGAAGGCAAGTTTATCATCTTTTTAAAAAGATCTTTAAATCCTGGCATTTCTTCATCCAACAGGTTTGATTGTCGGTATTGTCATAGCAGTTCTCTTCATTGTCATGTTCCTTCTCTTCATCGTGTACGTACTGTGGGTGAAGAGGCGTGAGGGTGGTGAGTAACAAAGGAAAAAGATATATATTTTTTTCTCTTTAAACCTCTTTAGAGGTTTAAAAATGCAAATATACATATAAATACACATATACAAGGATATTTATATTCCGCTTGTTGTTTCCGATATCGATAAGGAAGAGAAGAGAAAGTACAGAAGTAATGCATTTTCAAGTCCAACAGTGATGTTTATTGATACCCCAAATTTATATACCTGAATTCCTGATAGGCCTGTGCATATCCACTAAAATGCAAACGAAAAATCCATAAAAGTTTTATAGTTGTTCATCGATTCTTTTGCATTCTTTCGTTTGCCAATATATTTCGAAATTAGATGATATCTCAGTTTCCGTTTTAAGTTAATCCACAACATATTCACATTAGCAGTGTAGTACCACTTTTTTTCAAACACATTGCTAAAAAGTCCGGAATTAAATTAAATACCTGTATTCAAACAAATAACATGTTTTCTACCCTTATCCGCAATATTTTTAAATTGTCATAGTTTAATAACATGTGCATTATTGTTTCTTTACAATTACATACGTTACATTGATCATCTTGTGTTATGTACCATTTGAATGTTATATAAAGCACTTCGTATAGTGAGTGTCGCCCTCAAAATAATTGGCTCATTACGCCATTGTACCGCGGTCATCATGGTCATAGTTCAGCAAGATATATGTTGGAAAAAAGAACTTGATTGAGTTTAATTGAGTTACATTAAGAGAGTTTATTATTTCGATTTGACAGGTGGAACATTTAAGTACAAGTACACGAAACAAAAGAAAGGAGGAACAATGGCGGAGGACGACGAGCGAAGAGCTGGTGCTGTGAAAACCACGACTGGAAAGGGTTCGTAACCTGATGCAGGAGCGTCAATCCATTTTACTTACTGGTTTTTATTTGAATTTGAATTTGAATTTAATTTATTCTCATATTACACATAACACAAATATTAAACAATAAGAGAGTATATAAAAAAATGTGATAACTGACACGAACATTCGTGTAAATCAAACAAACATAATGGAGAGAGTCAATAGTAAATTTATACGGAAGACGTTTGAATTGGGTGAAATATGAAGGAACCTTCGTGAAAAGCAGAGCTCTTTGAGTCTGTAGGTTCCTTATTGGGGACACTCTTTTTCGGGGGGGGGGGGGGGACATAAAATGTGTGTTTGGGAAAACACACACACACACACACACACACACACAACGCTTGACATCACTCAACTCCTGAGGACTGTTCTTCCATTGTTCTCATGTCCTCGGAAGACTGACGGAATATTAGGCTCAAATCTATTGTTTGACATTCTAGGGCCATTGTCCTCAGGAATTTTTCTTAGTTCACTGTCTTCGCTTATATATCTATACAAACACCCCTCCACACACACACACACACAAAAGGTCCTAAGCTTAAATCAGGGGGTATGTGTCCCCCTGTCTCCCCCATGGTTGACGCCCATGACCAGATGAGCAGGAGGTGAAACAAAACTTGAACTATGTTTTAAAAAAAAGAAGAGAAAAGAAAGGAATTACATAGAAAGAACAATAACAACAACCACAAAATCAGTAAAAACAACAACAATAAAGTGGCTGGCAAAACGCAGTTTACAATCTTATCAATCACTGTATGTGTGTATAACATTGGACTGGAATAAACTTAACATTTTATCTCGGTTGACTGAATTTGATTATCAGCGATAACACTAATCAATTATGAACAAATTGCCCTTTTCCACGCAAAAGGCTCTCTCCATCTCATTACACTTCGTTTTTCTCTATCCATTGGACTTACTGTGCAGGCTCATTCGTTTAATTAATCCTCCCCCCTCTCCCCCTCTCCCTTTCCCCTTTTCTCTCCCTCCTGTCTCTCTCTCTCTCTTTCTCCCTCTCTCATTCTCCCTCCCTCTCTCTCATTCTCACTCTGTCCCTTTTACAGATGATAACTTTGCTATATCAGAGGACCTCCAAGAAGTAATAGATGACAAGAAGAAACCAGAGAAGCCGAAAGAAGAGGACACATCTGACAAGAGTGGTATGTGTAAACGAACAAACAAACAAACATCCAAAATGTCGCATATACCCCCCCCCCCCCCATTATTTCTTTGACTATATGTGACCTTACTATACGTCCACGTTTGACGCTTTCTTCATCGATCCGTTCAACATCTTGTCGTAGTAAGAGTAGAATAAGGACAAGAAGGAGCAGCGGTAATAATAATAAAACTGTACCTATTTGTTATTAATGTGATTACTATTCCAGTTATTATTCTATTACTATTATTATCATTATCATTATCATCAATATTATCATAAAAATCAAAATTATTGTTATTTTTATCATTATTTTCATCACCATCATCATTGTTACCATTATTATATTTGTCGTCATAATTGTCATTATTATCATAATCATCACCATCATCAGTAATATTAGTAGCAGTAGTAGTAGTAGTAGTAGTAGTAGTAGTAGTAGTAGTAGTAGTAGTACGTTTATATGATTTTATCATAATATTCTTTAGTATGATACATGTATTATCATATATGTTTTCATATACATTATATTTCTTCAAATCGTGCAGAAAAGAGCCCAGAACAACAGGCCAGCGTGACAGTTGAAGATACCGTTGACCGTGGTGGCCATGGCGGGGGCCATGGAGATTCCGGTGACCGTGGTGGCCATGGCGGGGGCCATGATGATCACAGCCATAGTTATACTAGTGGTGGTGGTGGTGGTGGTGGCCATGGCCGGGGCCATGATGATCACAGCCATAGTTATACTAGTAGTAGTGGTGGTGGTGGTGGTGGCCATGGTCGGGGCCATGATGATCACAGCCATAGTTATACTAGTAGTGGTGGTGGTGGTGGTGGTGGTGGAGGTGGAGGAGGTGGTGGTGGTGGCGGGTCGAGTCATGATGATCATGGAGGTTCTTATGACTGATGGACGAGATGGCTTCAAACCAATGCATCCCAACGATAGCAGAAAACTTTGTGGGTGATCGGACTTTGACGACACTAGTTCCATTAGCGGCATAATTTATCCTCAAGACTATAGATTGAGGTTTAGGTTTACAACTGGTTCTGTAGAATGATTTTGTTTAGGGACAAGGATTATGTATCTAGGAATGAGGTTAGGCTTTTTGTTAGAAATTAAGCCCCGAACAAATGTCGATGGTATAGATATCAATTTAGGTTATGATCTAGTTTTGGTCGATACTGACAGAGAAAGAGAGATATTCCGTTTCTCTCAGTAACGACAAAAGTATTCTTTTGTCGTTACTGAACTGATTTTTTTTTTTATAAGTACTTTAGCGGTGTTTCCCCTATTCATTATGGATCAGTTTGTTTACATGCAGTAATCGCTATTTTGACCTTTCAGGACAGTGGCGTAGACAGGTTCTTCCACCTGGGGGGGGGGGATGATTTGCCATTCACGAGAAATCGAGGATCAAATTTTTTCCTGGGGTGAGGCAAGATGCGTAAACATTTTCGAAGAAACTGGAAAGCGAGGGAGCGAAGCGACCGAGCTTGTCATGGGGGCGCTTTTGCATTTTTAAAAATGAAATTGAAGGATTTGGTGCACACTTTTTTTGAATTTTGTGAAAATTTTCAGTAAAAAAATGTAATATTTCAAAATATCTCGGGGGGGGGGGCAACTGCCCCGCCCCTCCCCTGCTGCGTACAGCCATGCACCCATCCCCCCCACACACACACACACACATACACCCGAATGCACAGACATAAATAGAAGATATACGCACCGTGACAAACAAATATAGAATATGGACTGAAATACATTATTGCATATTTGCATCAGGCTCTTTTTTATTATTTTGTTGTTACACCACTTTAGAAAAACTGTGACGCCGAAATTGCCCTAAAGTAATACAAATAACCACATAAATCAGAATAATGATCGATATAGTTATGATAGTAGTCGTCATTTCACTCACATTAACGATGATGTCGATGATAACTATCGTTATCATATGCATAATGATAATAATAATAATAAATGATAATAATAATAATCATTATTATTATTATTATCATTATTATTATTATTATTATTATTATGATTATTATTATTATTATTATTATTATTATGATTATTATTATTATTATTATTATTATTTATTATCATTGTTATAACTATTATTATTGCAGTTCCTATCATTTCTAAAAATGTTAAGTCAGTTTAATTGTAAGCAAACATCCTTCCCTAAAACCTGGGGGGGGATGATTGTACATGTCATCCCCCCCACCTTGTGAGGTGGGGGGAATGCATACCCCTCATCCCCCCCGTTGTCTACGCCCCTGTTTCAGGAAGAAGAAGAAAAATCAGTGCTAAGGATTATTGTTTATGTAATACTGAATAATGATGAAAAGTGAATGTCTTTAATATCATAATAAAGTTATTGTTGATAATAACCATGCCAGTGATATTAGTGTAGTAGTAGCACTAGTAGTAGTAGTAGTAGTAGTAGTAGTAGTAGTAGTAGTAGTAGTAGTAGTAGTAGGAGTAGGAGTAGTAGTAGTAGTAGTAGAAGAAGTACAGTTTTATGAGTTTTTCGTAGAGCGAGCAGTATACCATTTTCTTTGTTTTCAATACGATTGCAGACGATTCCATTACATTAATTATTTCTCTGAAATGTTTCATTGAACGTGTTAAACAGGTAGAAAGAGTCACTATCATTGATAAGTTATAATCTCAACAGAATGTAAAAGGGGGTGTTTCTTTTTTTACTAAAAACTCCGATTATTTTCAATAATCGTAGTTTACAGTCTGAAATATGTTACATATTTGCTTTATAGATATAGGCATAATGAAGATTTAGTTGTAGAACTCTGGGCTGCGTTTCACGAAAACGTCATAAGTCTAACTTCTCGGACATCCCATAGAAACGCGTGTTGTAGAATTAACACGCGTAAAGGGGTGTCCATGAACTTAGACTTATGGCGGTTTCGTGAAACGCAGTCCTGTTTTTAATATTGCGTTTGATACTTCGGGTCTCTTTCAAAAAAAGTTTTATCATCGCCATATTTTGATCATTTTCAAACTGTTATTAGAGAGAACTATTTCGTCAGTAGGAACGTCGGAGCCCCGATGAAGTTGATACAAATGGCATTGTTTTTATGTTTGCAGTGGATGTTTTTAGAGCAAGTTTGATTACGTGAAGACCCAGCGAAGAGATGTTACCTCTTCATTGATTATAGGGAATCACAATTACCCGTCATATCTTACCAATGTCAAACCACTCGTTCATCAAGAAAATTAACGAAACTTAATGCATTGTTGTTGACGCTTCATGTCCTTAAAGCTACAAAATAATGACTTATGTGATGAAATTCGGTATAACACGCTTGTATTGTGAATTTACAGTGGTAAAATTTATCAGCGGAGGAAACCCTTCTGCCCATGTCTCTCTTCCTCTCTCTCCCTTTCTCCCGCTAAACCTTCTTCCACCTATTCTTTCTTAAACGTGGAAAGATTTATGATTTTTTTTTAAAATCTGATCTTATGCATTATTATTAAATCCAAATTCTTTTAAGAGCCCAATACTGCTTTTTATAAAATGCTGTCACATATACTGCTTTTGCGATTTCACATATTTAGCCTATATATTTTTATCATGGCAAGTTTTATTCTTCTCTCTATAGAAAATGTAGCAGGTCAGTAATGAATTTATCCATATCTAGGTACATATCTACATCTTTGCAGAGTCACTGCACACTTCTTTATTTCTGTGCTATATCAGTTTTAATTTTTTATAATCACTAGTGAATAGACTTTTGAATATGTACCTTCCAATTTTTTTCATCTTAACAATGCAAAATTCCTACTTTTAGCCTCAAACAAAATGCATACTTTGTAAAATTTGACCAATATTCTTCAAATGTCACTTCTCTTTTAGATTTATAATGACATTTTTGTGTAAGATATTTGATTTTTAAAAAATGGAAATTCATGTGCACTTTAGCATTATTGCTGCGAATCGTGATTCTGTTTAATCAACCAACAATGGATGAAAGAGCGATCCGGCAAGTTGCTTGGAATGAAGGCATGGGAATATAGAAGAAATAACATAGTTGTAATTTGAAAAGCAAAATCGTGAAAACAATAAGATCGTTACTGATGTTTAAGATACAATAAACCACAACGGAGATTCTATGGAAATCTCAAATACTCATATTTGTATTTTCTCTGTTGTGTAGCATGTTGAAAATATGTTGATTCACTGATGAAGAATTGTTTATTATTACGTTTTAAAGAACAGATATTTGGATGTCATATATGTCATGTATTTTCGGTATTTCATCGCACCACAATACACTACAGCGCAGTAGAGTATATTTACATAGTGACTGCGCTATATAAATGGTCTAATTATTATTATTATTAATAATAATAATCATAAAATGTCCTTGCATAACACAACCTGTTGCCAAAATTGCCTATTTGAGATTATCTTGCAAGCAGGGATCTCACTTAGAAGAAACGTGCATCCTTACAAGTTTTTCTTGAACTTCCACTTATCTGTTCTTCGGCTTTCATCGATTTTTGTTTGCTTGTTTGTTTGTTTGTTTGCTTGTTGTGAGTGTCACTTGAAAAAAAAAAATTCACCGCCATTGGACTGAGAATGACATGATAATGCACACTTTATTGAATAAATACATGTATTTCGTAAATTCAATCAATTTGGTCGGTACCGACCATCGATTTAATATCAAGTTAAACACCTCGATCAAACTCACTTTGTTCAAATGGACTTTACATATAGAGACGGGTTTAAAGTTGAATACCGCTACCCTAAGAGTTTAATTCGATGGAAGTCAACTTTGCTATCATATTTTTTTGGTCATATTTCTTTCACTGTCTTTAGGAGAACAGTGTGTGTGCTTCAACAAGTTCAATGTTCAGAGTTCAAAATTTATTTTCGCATTTCCATAGAAACCGATATAAAATATACATTTGACCCCAAAATATCTAAGATAGCAGAAAGATCATCAAAGTGAAGAAGAAAAAAAAAAAAGAAGGATGAAAACGAAATTTCAGTATGCGACAAGAAACGGTAGTGGATCAGGGGAGCGTTTCATGAAGAGTTTTGTCGGTGAAAATCACCGACAAAATTAATGTTACAAGCTACTGAAAATCCTCGCATCTGATTGGCTGAAAGGAAATCAGTCGGTGAAAATCACCGACTAATTGTTTTATGAAACGCCCCCAGACTGATTCCATAGCAAGATAATATAGGCCTACATCATTAAATTGTAGACAAAAAATTCATGAAATAAAATACATGTTAATATAGCAAGACAGTCAAGCCTATTATAGGTTGTAAATTAAAAAAAAAACATTTGAAAAGATTTAAAGTCGTTTTAGTAGTTAGAATTTTAGCCTAAATTATATCTAAGAGTATTCTGAATCAGCGATATGTATAGGCCTACTATGAATTCTGGCGTTTTTACAGATGGCCGCGTCATGACACTTCCTGTATAGTTTTTAAAACTATACCTTTTTAATGGTTCTTACCCCTCTTTCGATAATTTTCATTGTATGTTATATATATTTTGCAAGGCAGTCTATATTCTTTGAGACTGAATGACAATAATTTCGTAGATGTATTTGAATGTGAAATGTTATACAAGTTTTGTGTTGAATTCATTCAGCTGTGTTTTGTTGGAGTTTTGTTGTGATTCATTTAAGCTTTTTGCCCTTCATAACAGAAATTGTTGTAAACAAGGTAAAATTACTGTTAAAAGCTGCAGACACTTTAACTTTATTAGCTGTAAGCAAATATAGGTAGGTGCATGCATGTAATCTTTAGTGAGAAACAGGGCCCAAATCTTATTTGTGTGAGATTTTGTCATCATCTTTGTTTTTATCTTTCTCCATCTTCTTTACTTTTTATTTCAAACATTTCATCGTTATTCGAATAAATAAAAAAAATTTATTGTGAATTAAAATGAAATATTTTGACTGTGTTGATTTCAAAGGAGCAAATTTACTACTCTACTGCTTAAGCTGGGTTTGAAATAGGAATGAGCGGGGCTGAAAGTAGCTTACAAATAAAAAGAATGTTATTAAAACAATGAATACACTATTACATGACAGGCAGAACGTACAAAATGATAGAAAAAAAAACAACATAAAATAAACACGATCGATCCCTTTAAATACAAAGTAAGAGCAAAACAAGAGAGGAAGCCAAAAATAGTCAAATTAGGCATATTTCAAACCTTACCGTCTAATTCATTCAAGATATTCGTGAATAGTTTGCAGTTTACAAATCATGCTGACCCCCCAACATTGCGGATTCAGGCACAAACCCTAGTCAGTTTAAACTTTTCATTAGAACGCCTCAACAATTATTGTCATTTAGAGGTTCTTTATATATATGTTTGTAATTTTCATCCATTAATCCGGGCATTTTCCTTATGCAAACTATACAGTATATAATGTTGACTGCATTTTAAGGTCTCATCACAACCGATATTTTACAAGAGACAAAAGACCAAAGTGAAAGGGGTTTAATTTTAAGCACAATCACGCCATGTATAGGAAAATAGATAGGACTTTATGTTATGGTAACAACGCAGTTTGGTGCCAGTGTGAGTTATAAGAAGTAA
This sequence comes from Echinometra lucunter, assembly GCA_029962745.1. Taxonomy (NCBI): domain Eukaryota; kingdom Metazoa; phylum Echinodermata; class Echinoidea; order Camarodonta; family Echinometridae; genus Echinometra; species Echinometra lucunter. The sequence goes on from CM057162.1 coordinate 11,578,434, forward strand.
GTGCGAGAGCGAGCATAGCGAGCGAGCTTCGGGGGGAAATGAAGAAAAATATCTCCATTGCTGCAATTTAGGGGCACCGTCTGTTCATATTAAAGTTTTGGGCGTTGTGTCCACAGCTCTTGCCTCCTCCTGCTCAACGGTATCTCACTGTCGTATCAACCGGGCGAATCAAAAACAAGATATTCTGTCAGTATACGAAGCTTCTCTGATTCTTTTGAGTCATGCAAATTGCTATTTTGGAGACTTTAAATCACTACCAGATGTGAAAAGGAATAGTCAAAAGAAAAAAAAAAAGGGCGCTAATGAGAAGAAAAAGGGTGCATGTATGATATTTTAAGAGGCATCTGAAGGAGAATTGCAATACTCAATACAAAAAGGGGCACTTCCAATCAAATGGATGGTCAGAAGAAATAAAAATTGGACTTTTATCAGATTTGATAGGGGCGAAATGAATTAGAAAGCAAAAGGGGCACTTATCAGAAATCAGGGGGGTGTTTACCGAAGTTTAAAATGTGGTAATACCAGAATGGAATAGGTAGGCCTATACGTGCACTCATCAGAAATAAAGGCACTTGGGGCACTAATTCCAAATTTACAGAAGAAATAGGACATACTAGAAAGGAAAAGGGGCATTTATCAGAAATAAATTGAGGCATTATCAGATTTTGAATAATAATGATGATAATGATGATGATAATAATAATAATGATAATAATGATAATAATGATAATAATGATAATAATCAAATAATAATAACGATGATGATAATAATGATAATAATAACAATAATAATAACAATAATAATAATGATAATAATAATAATAATAATAATAATAATAATAATAATAATAATAATAATAATGATAATGATAATAATAATGATAATGATAATAATAATGATAATAATAATAATAATAATAATAATAATAATAATAATAATAATAACATGTCTTGTTTACCCAGGCCTCTTCAGTACTATGTACTGTTCTCCCAAATGGATAGAGGAAACTTGACGGAGATGAAAAGGGCACTCATCAGAAGGAGAATTGCACTATTCAAGCGGATAATGTGCAGTCAAAAGGGGCATTTTGAAGTGATGAGGGCGCACATGTAACAAAGGAAGAGAGTGCTATGAAAAAAAAAAACAACAACAACACGAAATAGCATCAAATTGAGGGGGAGCAGTTTTGGGACTGATATAAGAAGGGTGAATAAGAAGGGGAAAGGGCAATACATGTATAAGAAGGTAAAAGAAGATGTGCCTTGAAAGAAGAAAAAGAAGGCACTGAACAAGTTCGAAAAAGGCTTTTTTGTGGGTAGAAGGAGGAACTTGCGGGGTGCTGGGAAAAGTGAAGGGACATTGTGCCCTCCTGCCCACAGGTAAGTTTATTCAAGTTCAAACGAACAAATCTCTTACAATAGTTGCATGACCTTGCCCGCTCTTTACTCTTCTTTCTTCTTCTTCTCCTCCTTCTTTTTCTTTTTCTTCTTCCCCCTGATTTTTTGATCACTTGAAAAATCATAGGGGCAATCCCCCCGGTAGCGCCGCCCCTGCATCATGGCCATTACAGACCCATAAGCTGCTGCTCCTGACACAAGTTGTTACAGCCAAACGCCGACGAACCTTTTTCGAAATGGTGTGTATCATATTAACCTTAGTACTTGACTCATAAAAGCTATGAATCCACACACTTACATATTTAAAATATTGCTCTTTGTTGAGAAGATGTTGCCTTTTGTTTAAGAAAACCTATTTTCCAGCATGTTGCCATAGCAACGACACAGTTTTGGCTCAGATTTTTAATAAAAGAGGCTGCAAATGGGCCAAATATTGTTTGAAGCAAAACAGGACATCAAAAACACATAAACCAACAATTTTATCATGATTTATGTCAGTCGTATAACAAAAGATTGAGATTTCCTAAAATTCCCATCCATTCTTATGGTTATGGGGATGGCCACATTGATAACGTCATTTGGGCATATTCCCGAAGAGGGTTTCTCGGTAAATTTTACTTGTGAGTTTTTAAAGACTTATACTTTCAAAAAATAACAAAATTTGTTTGTTATACGATAGTTGGTATAGTTGACCCCAAAATCCAGTCTCAATCTGCAGGCCAATAGGGTTTGTGTTTACAGACTAGCGTTTACCATAGCTCTGCGGCTGAACTATTATCGAGCACCGGTACATATGTGTACGTTGTACACACTGCGGAAAAGTTTCGTGAGTAATGAAGTTACATTGCTCAGCTCATCAGCCCAACCCACTTTTTGTTCACAAGTTTTTTCATTATCATGTCCACCCTATGCCAGGATCGTGCACGTGTTATTGTATGGGGATTGATTGGTTCCTACTTCTTACTAGGTAGAAGTTTCTGAATAATACGGCATTAAAGTCGAGGCGTGTGAGAATACTTATGCGGAAATAGTGAGTAGAATTGCAGGGAGGCCTCAGTGGGGAGGTGATTACACCACTCGGCCGAAGCTCCGGCGGAGCGACTCTTTCATTCTGTTGTGGTGAGTATTTCCTGCTTGTTACGGCCTGTGCATAATTTGTTTTTAATAGGATACAAATAGATTTACTTTTACGATTTATTAGAAGCATAATGTATGATTAGAAAACAAAACAAAAACTAAATGCATATTTCAAGATGATTATGAATCCTTCTGTTAAACTGTTAATCCTTTAATTACCAATTAAGACTTCTGATTGTCTAGACTACTCACTTCCTAAATCGGGGGGGGGGGGGGGGGGGGGCCTGTTTCTCGTAAGTCGAAACCGTCATAAGTCAACTTCTTGGCTAAGATAAAAGATTATAAAAGCTCCAGGCACTTTTATAATCTTTGATCTTAGCCAAGAAGTTGACTTATGACGGTTTCGAGAAATGGGCCCCAGGTTTTAATGGTACCAAGATTTTTACAGAAGCCAAAACACACAGTAGAATGCTTGTTTTGTAGAGGTACACAAATCCATAAGAACTCTACCAACCTTAAAAAGCAGACTACAAACATACAGACCCTAGTATGATATAGAACAATGAACACCTGAACGGTGTCTTTGATGTCTAGACTAATGTCAGGCTCCTGATGTGTGTTATTACCACACTGTTTATTACCTATGACAGCTGTCAAAAGTGATGAATAAATATTACCCTCTAGGACACACCAGCCATTGTCATCAATAGAAAAGCAGATGTGACAGTGTGGGCAGGTATGGTTGTATGTTTGAGGAAGGGAACATCTCGATCAGTGAATAACTCACATAGTGGTGCATGGAAGGGGGGGGGGGGGGGAGTATGTGGCATCCTCATAACAGATCAACATCAATGTGTAATGATGATGGAAGGGTGTCTTGAAATACACTACCGCCTAAAGGTTTTGGCACATCGGTTCGGTGAACGGTAATGTATCCAGAGGCTTCGGAAGCTTTCCGCGGTTCCTGCCCGAGGTTTTGCTGCTCACCTAAAGACCGCGGGAGGCATTCGGTTTGCTATCGGTTCGCGTTCGGTGAGGCACCGGGCGCGCACGCGCGGATTTCAAGGTGAACGGCAAAGCCTTCGGTTCATCGGTTTGGCCAAGTAGAGCGCGCGCGCGATGAACGCTGCATGCATTGTGACGCAACAATGACCGACTTACGATACTAGCTATGCAACACATGTGTATGCCTATTACGTGTACACACATCATGCGGAACGCCGAGCTTGATGACGGGGATGATGGTTGAAATAGCTGCTGTTGATGATGAAATGATGATGGAATGGTAATGATGGTTGATGAAAATGACGCTTGTGAAGTTTATGGTGTAACTTAACTCTTTTTTTTCTTCTCTAATTCATTATAAAACTGAGAAAAAAATCTTCGTCTGTCTCACTGTTCGAGTGTCTAAATGCGATAAGTAGATCTATGTGGTCTACTACATAGATCCAACACGTATCGCATTTCTCGACTAAATTAAATATGTTGTTGTAAAGCAAAACAAGACAAACTCTGACAAAAAAAGAGGTCATACCTTCATGTAAACTGTTTATTACTTCAAAATCCCTTTTAATTTCATGATGCTGAATTAAAATCCCAGAGTAAAAAATCCTTGGTTTTGTGAGTTTTGTTTGCGAGCGTGTCGGGTCTTGTCTGGACTCGGTGCAGACGAAAATCATGTGCAACTACGAATGCAGTGCATGCAGTGCAGTGAGTGTTTTCGGTGCAGTGATTTACGTGACTGTATTGGTTGAAATTGAGGTTACGTTAGGACAAGTGGGAATACCGTCGATTATTAATAAATTAGTCGAAGGGGGAATATATAAGACACTATGTTTTGAGAGAGAGAAAAAAAGACAGAAATGGAAGATTTGAAATAAATATATGGTTTGCCACATGACCTACGGACGTCTACGACAATGTTCTTTCTCTTCATTGCTGTGCTGAGGAGTTAGGCTTCTACGATTCAATTATACATGCGCTACCCTCATTCTTTTCCTCAATATAGATCGAGGGACTCTCTTCCATAGCTTTATAATAATTATGTGTCCCTTCCATAGTTTAATAATCCTAATTTTGTGTCTTGATTCGACACGATCACTCCCCACTTCGCGAGACCTGTTCAATCTTCGTAATCATTTTCAATTTTTCATTGTTCCACATCCTTTCATTTTCAGATTGTTTCGTTTCTTTTTTTTCTGTTCACATTCCCTGCACTTTTATTTTATTTAGTTATAATTATGATCATTTCTTCATTTTATTTTCATTCTTCATGTTTGTCTTGAGCCTCCGCCATGCCAATCTTTGAACTAGCGCGCGCACGGATTAAAACAAAGGGCACGAAATTGTTTGTTCTAATACTCGTCTCTTTCTCCTACCCATATCACCATTCTCTTTCTCCTCTGCTCCTATTATTATGAGCACATCGATCAATTCAAGAAAATCACACACGAAAAAACAATTAATATATCGTATCCTTTATTCCGCTTTATACTCTTGCTTCCGTTCTTCTCTCTCTTCAGCAGAACAAGTTTAGTATTTATAAAAGTAGTCCACTCCTTTAAATATTTGGCGGTAAGGCCATAGATTTTCTGCTATATCCACTCATGAAAAGAAAAAAAAACTCATATCGATATTATGCTAATCCGCCCCTTAAATTCCTCTTTAGAAGACCAGTGTTGAAAGATTTGCAGCACTTGTAAATTACGCAATTGCCACGAGTTGAACTCCAGAAGGAGAGAGGGAGAGAGAGAGAGAGAGAGAGAGAGCCAGACGGCCGCGCCCAGTATAGAAGTAAACAAACATGGGGTCACTTAAGGCCAGTGCATGCAGGTGTTGAGGTCACGATCAAGTCTTTTGTTTTCTCTTTTCCCCACTCTCTTCTATCTATGGATAATATGCGCATTGGATTCTTGATCGGTATGCATGAGAAGCTAGAAGGGGATTACAAATTAAAATTCCAATGATCGGTGATTCTTCAAATGTACTATAAATTTTGGGGCATTCAATGGAATTAAGGAAAGTTTTCGATGTATTTTCCACAGAAAACTATTGATTGGCAGTGGCACAAACATGTACTTCGTCTGTTATGTAATTTTTCAGACATTTTGCCTTGATCCCGCATTTACAGCTTCAGCTTTCACCTACACATAATTCTTAACATGATTTGAAAACATTCGGTCTAATTTTTTTTCTTTATTTCAATTTGATCTTATTTCGTCGAAAACATGGGCGACGCTAAAGGGGGCAGGGGGCAACGGCCCTATTTTTTTTCGAGTGACCAAAATGAAAAAAAAGAGGATAAAAAACAAAGAACGATGTGGGGAAAAGAGAGGTATCATTCAACTATATCATACACGTATCTCTATTTCTGTTTTAATTCAAAACGTAACTCACTTTGGTCATCTTCCCCTCCCCCATCCCCGTATCAAAATACATCGGCGGCGCCCCTGGTAAAAAAAAAAAAAAAACTGTATTACAAAGTAAACACATGTTAACTTATATTGAATTACAGCTGAAACACAACAATATAAAGCTGATTTAAATTATAAGCAAGAACAACAAAGCGACACCATGGATGAAAGACCTGGATGTGAAAGTTATGACCGACTCTAGCTACGTTTGATAAAAATACAAACCGATGACGTGCGGTAAGTATATGTTGAAAAATAATAATGCTCACAATAACACTGTAAAATGCTCGACACTAATTCCATAAAGACGAATTTGCTGTCCAATCTTCAATAAACCGAAGATAAGGTGGTAGTTCTAGACTGCTTTCCTTCATACTATGATTCAAAGATACGCCCTGAACGATATTTCTTTTACATTTTTGTTTTTTATTTTTTCATTTTACATGCATTATGGGTTTTTTTTTTTGGGGGGGGGAAGGGGAGGAATGGGGTATGTCTACTCCTTTAATACTCAGGTCTGTGGGGGCCTATGCGGGGGTGAATGCCGCTATCCTATCCATGTATAGTTAAGTCGCTTTTCTAAGAATCTAAGAAATCCCCAAACATGGGGTATGGTTTTGTGCCGGAATTACATTACATGTAGGTTTTGCACAGGGACCACCAGTGGGCAATGTGTTAACATGTTCCTCCCCCCCCCCCCCCAACTGAAAAACCGGGCATGCAAAATTCCTAACAATGCGTATTCCTTTCTTCCAGTAGGACACCCCGTCCGTTCCAAATCTGAGTACCCCCCCCCCCCGGATTTAGATAAGCTCATATACATGTACTCGCAGATGACGAGCCACACTCTTAAAGTTAGATTTTATTCATGACATGGAAAGAGAAATATTTGAAGAATTACCGGCTTCGAGTCATAATGATCGGTTAACTTTATACCAACCCCTTCCTACCTCTGTTATTCCCACAAGTTTACTTTGCATATGTTTGAGTCTTTGTCAAATAAAATACTAATAATATGGGCCTGTTTTTTCTTCTTTTGTAAGCCCTTTTTCTACCCCTTACCTTTTTTTCCACTGATGACTGTCTTGTTCTGTGCCTTGTGTTCAAAATCACAGCTTCAGCACGTCAGCCTAATTCTTAATATGTATTGAAAACATTCGAGTCGACAATTTCTCTCTCTCTCTCTCTCTCTCTCTTTCTCTCAACATCGTATATCTAAAGACAGGGTGGTGCTACATGGGGGCAGGTGGAACCGCCTCCTATGATTTTTTTTTAAATTACCAAAAAGGAAGGGGGTAGAAAAAGACTAAAGTAGAAAGAACGATATGGAAAAATTGAGTTAGCTATGAACAGGTTCTGTTTTTTTTTTAACGTAAATGAACCAACCTATCGGTCATCTTGCCGCCCTAACAAAATACCCTGCCTTCACGGATTTTTTTCTATAAATTGTTTTGTTCAGAATGATATATTCTAACCCATTTTGTTGCCGAGGTACACACAGGGGCGTCGCTAGAGGGGGGGTGTGGGGGGGTGTGACACCCCCCCATTAAAAATTCTTGTCGGCAAATTCGCGATCGCTGTCGGCAAAAGAGAGAGAGAGAGAGAGAGAGAGAGAGAGAGAGAGAGAAAGGAGAGGGAAGAAGAAGGAGGGGAAAAGAAGAAAGAAAGATGAGTAAGGTGCCCAAATAGAGTCATATTCGGCTTATTTGCTTGTGCATTTTGACGACGAAATAACACTGGTAACACGAAAGAGCCTATTTTTCCTCGCTCGCTGCGCTCGCTCGTATTATATTAAGATACAGGATGTTTTCGGAAAGCAAACACATTTGCCAAGTGAAATAAACAAATATATAATTTACATATTTGGGGGCCCATCATGTATTTTGTTGAAGAATTATCACCTCTATACCATAGAAAAGAGTAAATATATTTTTCCTCGCTCGCTGCACTCGCTCGTATAATATTTAGATACAGGATGGTCTTTGAAAGCAAATAGATTAGGTAGGAGAGGTGACCAAATATATCACAATAGGTATCTTAAAGGCCCATCGTGTATTTTGATGAAGAACTTTCACTTCTACCATGAAAAGGAGTATTTTTCCTCGCTCGCTACAATATTCAGATACAAGATGGATTTGGGAAAGCAAACGAATTCGCAAGCGAGGCCCATCATGTACTTTGATGAAGAGTTATCACCTACCATAAAAAAAAGAGTATATATATTTTTCCTCGCTCGCAGCGCTCGCTCGTATGATATTTAGATACAGGATGGTCTTTGAAAGGAAATAAATTAGGTAAGAGAGGTGACCAAAATATCAAAATAGATATCTTAAAGGCCCATCATGTATTTGGATGAAGAACTTTCACTTCTACCATGAAAAGGATTATATGATAAGGAGTATATAGATTTTTTCCTCGCTCGCTGTGCTCGCTCGTATATATTACGATTTAGGATGGTCTTTGAAAGCGAATGAATCATGTGAGAGAGGTGACCAAATATATGATTTAGATATCTTTAAGCCCATCATGTAGTTTGATGAAGAACTATCACTTCTACAAAAGAGAGTGTATATTTTTCCTCGCTCGCTGCGCTCGCTCGTATTATATTTAGATAGTGTTTTCGGAAAGCTAACACATTCAGCAAGTGAGGTGAACAAAATATAATTTAGAAGGAAAATATATTAGAGGCACACAATTGAACATGCCTCGTGGGCTTTATACAGTTGAATTTGTCGACGTTGGTCGTCGGCAATCGGAGGCATAATTTGTCGGCAATCTGGCCTCCACACCCCCCCACTGAAAAAAGTCTAGCGACGCCCCTGGGTACACACCCAACATGCACAATTTCTGACACTGCGTAATATATTAAAGTAAACACATGTTGAATTCTCGTAGTTGAAACAAAAATATGTGAAGCTGATTTGATAATCAAGCATGCACACATGGATGTAAGCAAACTGATTTTGAAAAACGAAGTGGAGCCATGCATGAGAGAACTGGATGAGAACGCTAGAGATGGCCGAATCTACCTGGATACGAAAGCTAGGGATGACCGACTCTCTCTTACGTTTGGTGAAAAAAAAAAAGATGACGTGCGGTAAGTACATACATGTCTTGAAAAAAACATATTTGCAAATGATTAGAATATGAAACTTATTTGCAATAAGTTGATAATGAAAAAGTCTCTGTCCAATCTTTAAAGTTGGCACTTCAGAAATGGACTGTCAGTATGTTAGAATTAGAATGTGTAGAGTATGCTAGCGGCTATCTAGTCCTGAGCGTGAACATGTCAAAACAATTTTTCGTAGACATCGTGCAATTGACAGTGACGGATCTGCGGGTTGGTAGGGGTGCGCTCAGCCGACCCCCCCCCCCCCCCCCCCCCCCCCCCCCCTCCCCCGGACGACGATAGCTCACACTTGTTATAAAAACAGTTTGTGAAGCTTTGCTTAGGGCCATCTTAAGCATGCTAGGTGCTCTTCCGTTATGGGAAATAGCCGATCAATACATCTGACACTGTCGACCGTTTTTGTAAGCTTGCCAAAAATTTTAAGGTTAGTGACTGTGTCACCCCATCCCCATAAATCTTGGATCCGCCCTGTGTAATTACTATCGTTTGAAAATTTCTGAAACATATATAATTAATTAACATGGTAAGAAACAAAAAAGAACAAGGAAAGTAAAGCATGCACAACAGTAACAAAATGGCCATTGAGTGACTCGGTTCGTTTTGAAGCTCTTGGGTCTCGTACCAACGAACTGAAATATCTTTTCTAGTTCTGTGTCTCGTACCTGTATGCGTAGAAAGAAAAGGAGATATATCTCAAATTAAGTAAATAACAAAAATACAGTAGACGTACAGGTGATGCATGTTGTTTTGTTTTGTTTCGTTTTGTTTTTTTTGTTTTGAATGAGTGTTTATGTTCTGAAACAGTGATATCAAGGTGATGCATGTTTGAGTCTGAGTATGAACATTACATGAATTTATTATTGTTTTTTTTTTAAATAAATTTTAACAGTCTCGATAAATCGCACGTCTGACAAAATGTGTACGAAACAAAAGAAAAATCGTACATGTGCGCTTGCATCGTGAAACTCACAATCTTATGCCGCGTGCACAGCATACGATCGTTCAAGCCATTTAATCAGGTCATAAACAATGGCGCGCGATCCGCACAGCTTGTAAACTTAGCTATTATGCCGTCACAATGCATTTCTGTTTTAATAGTGCACGCGACCTTCGAGAGTTGAAGAGAGATGCGCGCTCGTAGATTCAGCACACGCATCGGTTGTGAACCGAGAATAACGCGGTGAGCGTTCGGTGAGCCAGCGGTGAGCTTTCGGCGCGGCACCGATATTCGGTGATCGGGGAGGAACCGTTCACCGTTCACTGTTCGTCGTTCGGTCCGGTAAACGGAGTGAAACGGATGCCAAAACCTTTAGGCGGTAGTGTATTTCTTAATTATAATTATAAACAAATAAAATAGTGAAGATCTTAACAAATATATATATTTGTTGACTTCATGGAAACATAATGACTATTGTAATAATGATAGTTCATGTATTAGTAATAAAAATAATTATGAATGATGATGATAATGAAATTAATAATGCATGGTGAAAATGATAATGATATTAATGAGAATAGTAACAGTAATGATGATGATGGTGATTAATGATTATTATAATAATCATAATAATGATAATAATTCTTATTGGGATGTTAGGGCGAATCCTTTTGTCTCAGCCTATTGTTCGGATTTGCCTTAACGCATGCTCGATTCGCCCTAACGCTCTCCTCTCATTCTGTTGTGACGAAATAAACCTGTTCATTGGATTTGCCCTACGGTAGATTATAATGTTATAATGATAATGATAATAATAACACTATCTGCGGATTTAGGGGGATTTCGTCTAAAACTGACACTTAGGGCAAGATCATGATGGTCACGTGGTGGTCACTCAGAAGACCCAGTTACTTCATTTTTGCCTCATTAATATTATTAAGCAATAAACTAATGGTCCAAGACTTTTGCGAAGTATATTTTTTGCTACAATTAAATTGAAATTATGGGAAATGCAGTCACACCTTGTTAAAACATCAGGAAAAACTTGAGGCATCCCATATGGCGCTTCGTAATCAAGTCGTTGTAAAGTCATGTGTAGCTTTAGTAACAGCTTTATGGAACACCCCCAGGTCAGCAAAATATGCAATATATTGTCTGAACTATGAGACTAAAGGAGCCTTGTGTGAAGCACGTTCCCCGCGGATGGCCTTCCGACACATCCAGAGACTGACAAAGTTCGGAACTACTGAAGGCTTTATCATGTTTATGGAATTGTGTTTAAAATAGGTTCTATGTATGCAGACCAGCTCCCGGTCACCACTTTGTGGGATTATGACACATCAGGAAGATGATTATTTGCGGATGTTCTTTTCATAATTCTTAACCTGTTGATTTCTGAATTCTCCAATTACCATCCATAGGCCTACAGGGTGGCTCAAAAAGAACGGAACACCTGTGATCCTTAATTTCAGCGAGATGAATAACATAAGGGAGAATTATCAAAGGAAAATTTATTTTCCAGTAAATTGACACCTGAATCATCCATTTTGACTCACACGTTTAGATGTTAAAGCTCATTTCATAAGACAATGTTATTTTCAAAATTCACTACTTTAATGACTGAATCCTGTTACTTGAAAGAAAATCCTTCACCCGACAGCATTCAGTACAAACAGCTCCTTGCCTGAATAAATGGGTGGTTGATTTTCCTTTCATTAAAAAAGGAGGAGATTATTTAGGCTGCGAGCCGTTGCTATGGAATGCCGTCAGATGGAAGGTTTCCCTTCATCTCACATGATCTCAGTCGCAAAAGTAGCAAATTTTGAAAATGACATTGCCTTACTGAATGAGCCCTAACCTCTGAATGCATAAACGAAAATGAATAATTTTGGTGGCATTTTCTAGGAAAAGAAATTCTCTTTCTAACCAAATGAACAATTATCACTTTATATAATTTATCTCACTGAAATTAAGGATTACAGGTGTTCCTTTCTTTTTGGGCCACCCCGTATAGGATTAATACAGGGGCCAGTTGGTTCTAGTAGGCAAGGGGATAAAGGAAGATGGCCTCATAACAACCCTTCATGACAGCAGTTTTCAAAAAAAGACTCTTCATTTTATTATAGCTGTTGTGATTATTTGTGGGCTTTGGAAAAAATTTAAAAAGAGAAAAAAAATGAATGAAATGAAAACTATATCAAAACAAGTAATGTAACGACATAAAATAAATTCAAACCAGAAAGAGGTAGATCAAAATGAAAAAAAAAATCAAATGTTCCTTTTAACATGAATGTGTTAGCGTGTTAGACCTAATATACCTCTGTGAAATATATGAGATGTGATTTGCAAAAGATTTTAATTACAGCAATTACCAAAGAGTTTACATTATTGTTTCCAAACGAAATCACTGTAGTAATTCTCCTTTTGCATTTCATTCATTTCCATAAGCATAATGAGAGTTGCTAAAGCGGTTGTGCAAATGTGCATGCATATATATTGCCATTTTATTGATATACATATAAAATGAACATCTCTTTGATGTTTTTATTAAACAGAGAAGTTGCACACATAAGTTCAGGTGGCTTCACAAAGGTGGGTTCGCTTCAAACCATGGCTGCTTATTCCAGTAAGTTTTTCCTCCTTATGCATGATTTACCCTTAGCCAAAGCACCAATATCCTCAGAGTTTTGTGACTAATCTTTAGAGTACCAAGAAACACTAGATATTAAGGAAGGAAGGAAGGAAGGAAGGAAGGAAGGAAGGAAGGAATGAACATTTTCCTCCGGCAACTTCAGAAAGAAGAGTGAGGACTGAGGAATGAATATTTCTAGCACAGTCATGAAATAGTGTGTTGTTATTCTAAACTTTGTGAGATTTTTTTACTTCTGTCGAACCCTTTCGGCATATATACTATATGTTTGTCTTATCTTCAGAACCTGAAGGCGGCCAGGAAGGCCGAAAGCTTGATCTAATATTAACCCATTGAGCCCTATGCCCGAGATAACTCGGGCTAGGGTCTATGGGAAATGTGTGTTATACTGAATCAAATCGTGTTCAACGGGTTAAAGTTAAGTTCAACTACGTCCCTGTCTCCTGTCTTATCAATCCTCACACCTATGCTAAGCGGAGTCTATGTAATGATGATGATAATTATGATAATAATAGTGATGACTGATATAATAAAAGAACCCTATACAGCGCATAATGCGCAATAAATATTGCCATCCCTATGCGCTATAACAAGATGACAATATACTGTAAAATGTGTATACGTGCATTATTTCGTTCAACAAGTGAATTGTTGCATTTGGTGATCCGATGAAATCGATTTGATTTATTCTTTGTAAAAAAAGAAAAGGAAAGTGATTTCTATATTTTTTTTCAAATTAGGCAGTGACATCACTATCGGTACATCCTGATATGCCTTTCCTTCTCCTTTATTGCAATTTTCAGAAACCCGACCAACTATCTCCTTTGATGAATCCAATGAGGATATTTTTCCACAAGAGAAAAGTCTTCCCTACAACGTGAATGCTGGTCATGGGGGTGCTGCAGCCATCCTGCTTCACACGCACCAATGCCAATCCACCACCCAAAGCCAGGTGTGTCTGGTTCAATCCGGTTTCAACTCAAACACATTCAATGTGAAGTTGATTTCGACTTCAGGGGGAGGTATCCCTCCAGCTAAAGATACATGTGATGGACGGGTTTCGGCCTCGATCTCAAGATATCTTCAGACGGATCTTGATGGGAATTTGATCATGAAACTTAGGGATGGCAAACACAGCATGACTTTGTTCTCCAATCAGGCCATCTTCACTGGTGGAGGGAGGTTTCCGCAAAGGGAATCATCTTTGGATGGTACCCTTGAGATAACTCTCCCAGAGCTTGGATTTGTGTCCATGGCAGAGGCAGTTGAGGAAACAATATCTTTCTTGGTTGGATGCAGTACGTCCAGATCCGACGAGAACACACCCATTGCCTGTTGTTATCATGTAGAGACTGGGAAGAGTGAGGTTGGATGGAAGCTTGATGCCTTTCCTGCTGGCAAATGTGGGTCCAATGAAATGAAAAACAGTTGGAAGTTTGCCATTAATCATGAGGGTGTTGTAAGGATCGAAGGCCCTCCGGATAGTCACTTCGTTTTCGTTTGCAACCGTAGTTACACTGAAGACGCAACTGATGGCTCACCAGATGGAAAGGTGTTTTTCACACAAACAAACAACGGAGAGCACAGCACGACGCTTGTCCCAAAGATCCGCACCCACTACGGCAGAGCAATGTTCCTTCTCTGCTCCAGGTCAAATCCACAGACCAATCTTGTCACATCAGCGTTGTACTTTGTTGCGCCTATGGTAAACAAGGTTGGAGTGTACTACATCGCAGAAAGCAATGATGACTGCTCACTGGTGAAGCCACGGAGGAATCATCCATTCTTTCCACCTTGGCTGGTGAGTAAAAAGATTGGGAAGCTTGTGGTGAGGCTGAAGCCAGATGTGACCGGTCCCTGCAGGTATGCTTTTATCTCCAATGCACCAGAAGACCTTGATGATGTCAACCAGAGATGTCTCCAAAGTGACTGCATCGCGACGGGTGCTAATACTCCGCTACGTGGCCATCTGTCGATTGATGAGGGTCTCCTGAAAGTCTGGACAGATATACAGGTTGATATCAAGGTTGAGTCTGACGATGACGTCTTAGTCGTGCAGGAATCTAACTTACAGGAGAAGTCTGGACAATTTTTCTTCCAGAAAGACGTTTCTTCGGAAATCAGGACTGGAATGGGTATTAAGGTCTTCAGGGCGAGTGTAGCCTTAAAAACCAAAGGTAATTGCAAATGCCTAACATTGTACGATTTGGAACGCTTAATTCAATATTTCCTTGCATTTTCCCTTATGGAACTGTCATTTCAAAATATCAACCAAAAATCGTATCACAGGCGATATGAATTACGAAACACAAAAATGACTTTGTTAGTTATGAAAATAAAAGAAAATAGAAAAATGAATCCACATCTTCAAATCACTATTCAGGTTTGTTTCTCGTACAATTTTCGTTTCATGTATGTTGTCTTTGTTTGGAAAGCAAGAGTAGTGACTGATTCGTTAAATTTGTCAACGAAGCTGACTGTATGGGGAACCGTACCGTAATGCAAGTTTCTTGCTGCTTTGAGTTCAAGCAAGTGCGGTAACATTGCAGAAAGTAGCAAATTTCGAAATGACATTGCTCCACGGTAGAGTGAAGATCCCTTTATATACCCCAAATTGATGATTTTGTTGTTATTTTACTGAGAAAAGAAAACCATACCCAATGAAATATAAACCTGTGATACCATGTTGAAATTTGAAGATATCAGGCACTGCTTTTTTAAAGCTTTCTTTTAAAGCTCTCTGTTGTGTCAGGTTTGTGATATAATATTGTGTTAAAAATAACAGTTTTGGAAGACCAGCGGGATGGAGGGAACCATTGTGCTGTTTCTGGAGGACATCCATTGTTTCCTCCTTCCACACGGATATATTACATACCCTTATGTACAGCCACTTGTGGTGTTTTTAACTTACAGAAAGAAAGGATGTGGTCGTTGAGTTGACGGGCTCACCTTGTTGTGTGATGAAACAGCTACCAGGTGTGCATTTCGCCTGCAACTTTGGTGGCCCAGCCTGCGTGAATGAAGATGGAGTTGTGTTCGCTGATGGACGATCTGTAATAGCCTCTATCTGTCAAACCACCGGTGAGGGAGATTAATTGTGTCTTATGAAAATATGTTAAAGGGTTACGTTGATGAAGGGTTTAACATGCCACTATTTGTATTCCCTCTTATTTCCAGTAGGGGTTTATATACAATATGCCCATTTAGGATTTTTGTATAATGGAAATTAAAAGTCCAAACTTTAAGATGTTAAGATGCTGCCATCAGAAAAAAAAAAATTAAAAGCTTACCTTTGTGCAAAGAATATTTCTCATGGTTGGCAGAATGAATGAATGCATATGTTATTGTAATGTCAAGCTTTTTGTGCTTGAAATTGTGTTTGGAAGGAAGCTACATGTATCTAGTGACCCCATTACCATCCTAAATTCATCATGTGCTTTGTACTGTGGGCAGGTCAAGAAATAAACCACTTGAATTAATTGAAACCAATATACTAAAATTTCATGATCTTTGTTATTTCAGATTGTTACTATTATGGCTGTCACATTGATCCGTTGAGAAATTACCCGCAAGTCGTAGGAAATACTGAAGATGGATCCCTACACACTACTTTCATCGGCAATCGACCAAGCCAAGTAGATGCTCTGCAGTTCAAAGTAAGCCTCACATTTGAGTGGTAATTTATGTATGTGAATAACATTATCAATCAAAATAGTCACACCTGAACGATAAAATTGGTGAACTTATGTCACACAGAAAAAAATAATTAGACTGGCTTTAAGATATTGTGGTCAGTGCCACAAAAAACTTCGGAAAAAAAAATCCTACTATATCGATTTCCTCTTCATTTTCTGCAAAAACAAATCTTGACCGCTTTGGAAATGATTTCTAGTTATTGCAATCGTTATCGTCAAGCACCTTATGAAGACTGTTTTTCACCTCAGTTTATGACGACGCTAGTTTTACATTTCAATGTCACAAAAAAGATAACTCTGATTTGAAAACTTTTGTGGTGAAAAATCATTGGGTAGTCCATGTGAAGCAAGCGGTAGTGGCATTGTAGTAAATAATTCAGTGCTTGAATCCTCATTCTTCAGAAAGGAGATATATATATATATATATATGTATCATTGTAAAACTTATCAGACGTTCGGTATATATATATATATATATATACATGTATATATACCGAACGTCTGATAAGTTTTACAGTGATACCTGTTTTCCCTAGGATTAAGGCCTTCTACTTGATTTTTCACATAATACTTTTTTTTCTAATATGATAGAGGTGTCGTAGTGGAGTGGTTCAAACCCTTGACTGAAGATATGAAGTTCGTCGGTTCGAACTTCAGCATGGCGCTATTGGCCTTAAGCGATATATCAATCTACATGTGCACTTTTTACCCAGGTGTTAAATGGGTACTGGCTGAGAATAAATTCCCTAAATGCTGTATTTACAGAAATTGGTAGCCTAGCAAGAGGTGGTTGGGGTCCGCCCACTTGACCGAAGGCCCGTGAGACCGACTTTTTTGTATTTTATTTTCCTTCATCAGGTGCCGCGGTCGAGTGGTTTAAGGCACCTCGTTGCAGCTGCGTAACAGAGGGGGGAGGGGGCAGAGCCAAATATTTCTCATTATACTCCATCTAGAATTAGTGGCGTAGATAGGATTTCAGTTTAGGGGGGCGGTAGTGAGTACAGGAAACATGCGAAACACTTACTGAGAGCGTGAAACGGGCTCTCAGGGGGGGGGGGTGCAGGGAGGGGGTGTTTCTGCTGCTTACAGTATAAACTTACGTTGCCTAATTTCACTGACTCTATTTTATCATTAACTCTACTCATTTAACGTTTGTTTTTATGGTAATTCTGCTTCATGATCTTGTGTATCCCCCCCGAGCGCGTCTTACGTGCTCAGCAAGTGTTTCGCATGCTTCGCATGCTGACTTCTGCCCCTTGAATTAAATCCTTTGGTCCTTCGGTCTCGCAGGCCTTCGGTGAAGTGGGCTTTCACCAGGTGGTTATGAGTGCTATAAAGATATTCATTGTCATCATCATCATCATTACTATTATCATTATTATTATTATTATCATTATTATTATTATTATTATTATCATTATTATTATTATCACTATGATCATTATTATCATTATTATTATTATTATTATTATTATTATTATTATTATTATTATTATTATCATTAATATTATATTATTATTTTCATTACCCGAGATTCCAGTTCCAGAAGGCAGATGTGTCATCACTCTCTACACGATGGCTTCAGGATTAGATGACGTCATAACTCTAATTAACGGAGAGGATGTATCAACGCAGGTAAAGGAAAGTGATTTTACTAGAACGTGCTCCTGAAGAAATGGAAATTTCTGTTTTGTCTATGATATGTGATGCGAAATAAATAGCACATTTGCATTGTTTTCGTATGATATCTTCCATTCCCTTTCATTATACTCCCGAGCCAATATCTTCCTTTTGATATTCCCATTTTCCTCCATGTTTCCTATTTCTTTTGTCTCCATGTTTCTCTTTCTTATAATCTTCCCTCTTCTCTTGTACTGTTGCTGTTATTCAACCCTATCCTGCTCATCTCTTTCTGTCCTGTCTTTTAACCCATTCGTGACAGAGGTCCACATTTTGTGGTTTGGTTTAATAACTTTTGGATGCAGAGCCCTAAAAATCATATCAAATACATGAGCAGAAAGAGCAAAAAATTCTACACTTACTGTGCCCATTTTGGTTGCATCAATATTTGTTGTTTGATGCTCAAAAATTTTCAAAGGAAAATAAGCATTAAAATCCTTAAATTGGCAATGCGATGGAAAGTTTAAAATCACAGTTTTTCCCTGCAAATTGGCAAATTTTTGACTTCTCATCATACTTTCTTTCAATTTATATTTATTTCAGATACATGACATATAATAAGAAAAATGAAGCATTAAAAGAAAAACATTGGTGTTGCCAATTTGAAGTATAACAGCTGATCAAATCAGGCTTTAAAATAATTTTTGTCACGAATGGGTTAATACACAGAAAATTTGGCCCTGCATGAAATTTATTGCTACCTAAAGTGCTGCACAGTTTAAATCGAATTCTTAAATAAATGATGTAGAAAAGAATTTCACAAATTTTCCAACACCTAACCTTCACAATTCAATATCACTTGATCAACTTCAATAATGAGTTATTTCAAGAAAAGTCTTTAGCGTAATGCTAGAACAGTGCACTTTTAAATTACCTGACACATGGTTATTATACATCTACTTCATTTAGATTGAGGAGCAACTACAGAATCAGGTCAATTCAATCCCAGGATGCACTGCAGTGAAAGCTTCCATTCCTGTAACTGTATCTTGTGGTAGTTTGGACATCACCCTTAAACGTGGTAAGTTGAAGTGAAGTAATTCATGCTAATTCCTGCAAGTCAGAAATTCAAAAGCTTACATTATTGCCTAAGAAGATCATTCATATAATATCTGGAATACACTACCGCTGCCATACTGGTCCTGTTTTTAAAGAAATTAATTTTTTGAGACTTGGTGATATTAACTTGCATCAACAAGGTATTTTTATATATAAAAGCATGAGCAACAGCTTTCCAGCACAATCATGTCTTGAACTATTTTCTTAAACTTTATGATTAGATGGTGGTATTCAGCTATCTGCTATCCTTGTCCAAGATGAAGACTCCTATAGCCAACTCGCGAGTAAAAATCAGAGAAAAATATCGGCCGAACTAAAGCAAGAGGTAGGACTATACAGTATTGTGAATATGACAGTATTGGTGTTATGACCTTTGTCATGTGATTTTTAACCTAATAACCAAAAATTGAATTAATATTGTTATATGGAAACCATTTTATTTGGCCATGAGGAGCCCAACATTGTTTTCCATACAATTGAGCAGAATAAAATTCTTTACATTGTACATATACAGAGAATAAAGTGAAATCCCCACGTTGTCCATATTTACCAGTGATGTCACAAGTCATAAATGAATATTGTATATTTTGTTTAGCCTGTATCATCATGTGACAAACAGTTCATGTAAATTTCTCAAAGAGAATTATTTGTGTGTTTTTGTTTTTGTTTTGTTTTGTTTTGTTTTTTGGGGGAGGGGGGAGGGGGGCATATTTTGATCTTTTGACAGTAACATCTCACTCATTCATGTAGGATATTTTTTAAGTCAAAGTGTCAGAAGTAATGTTTCCGGAAAACAGCCTGACGTCATTTTTATCATCTCCCTTCTTTGCTCAAGATTGGTGATGATCTAGCCCCTCTTGATCGCCACATTGCTGGATATGATCTCAAGAACCTGGCATGGTCTGGAGATATTCTCAAGATGAAAAAGGTTAGAAGTTTATCAGATTTGAACACTGGCGTATTTTAAGGAGGAGACGGGAAGGGGGGATTTCATGCATCTCCTGATTGATTTCCTACCGTGAAAAAAATTTCTTGAAGGCATTGGCTAACTTTGTGAGTAGCTGATTTGAAAAATTCTCAAACTAAGATGAAACATGTGTATGAGTACTTATGTTTGTACTCAAAAACCCTGAAACCAACCATTATTTGGAATGAAAAAGTATAAGTTAGACGCAAACGGCGATTTTATTATCCTTCGTCTCACGAGACAATCACTGAGAGGACCACTTTGCTTGAATTTGAAAATGCCGTTATGTGCCTCCCGCCGCGTGATACGCCAATACACACAGTACGGTATTCGCATGCGCACTCCTTATGCCTATTCTTTGCAACCGACCATCGTATATTTTTCAAACATTGGTTCACATTTTTGATATTTAAAAATACTTCCTGTGGATATTATACTTTGAAACTTTCAGACTGATATTTTTACACTATAACCTTTATGTTTATCCCATTTTCAAGTAACAAAACAAGATTTTTTTTAATCATTAAAATCATTAACCAATGTCTTAAAGATTAGGTACTGATTATAATTCTAATATTGCTCACAGAATTATGTAGCAATATATTCTAAATATTCATGAACACGGGCCCACAATTTTTTTTTCCACCTAGAATCATTGTCGCCTGAGATGCTATGCTCTTCCTGACGCCAAACTCTGGATAAGTCAGAGGTTCGAAATCAGAGAAAATTAGGGAAAATTCCATCAAACGGTTCTGCAGAGTTGCTCCTTTTTTGTATACGTTTCCTATCTCACCACTTAAAAAGAATAAAATTCTGATTTTCTCTTTCAGCAGGAAAGTGCACTGGAACAAGAATCCCTCCAATGGCAATCACAGTATGGCGGGGATGGTGTGGTGAAAAGTAAGGACCAATGACAAAATTTAGATAATATTTTTAGTCCATACTTGAATTGAAGTGTATTTAATTGGATCTCCTTTTTGTGCTGTTTATTTTTTATTTTCATTTTTTTTTTTTTTTTTTTTTTTTTTGAGGGGGTATTTCCTGTTACCTTTCCCACCATTTTGTGAACGATTTTTTTTGAGAGCATTTGATTATGAACTGTTAGATGTTCTTGACCACAGATTCTTATGTTTTTCTTTATAACTGTTAAAATAGTGTGAGCCTTCGTTTGCGAGTTCACCACGTTTGCTGTACTTATGGGGTGTTGCAAGAAGGTTGCAATCAATTGCAAATAATTGCTAATTTTGAACCAACCATTCTGATTGGCTCAGGGTCTGCCCTTTTAAGAAGACATGCATGCAACATTGATTTTGATTGGCCAGTGACAATCAGTTGCAACTTGCAATTGATTGCAACTTTCTTGCAACACCCGATTAGAGTGTTGGTATTAAAATTATATTGTTCTCTATGTTTTTGTCATCGCTCCTGTTTCAGGGCTGTCGTTGATTGTTGACAAAGGTGTACTAGAGCACCTTGTGACCCTTAAGGATTTCTTTGACGGGGACAGTCTGGACATAGCTCCTCCAATGCAGGTAAACACTAGAAGATTGCGTTATTCATTTCCCACTCTTCCTGCCTTTTGTCACAATTTTTTTATCCTTTTTCGAAACCAATTTCATCTCTGTTCTAATTCTCGCATCTCCCTCTAGGTTAGCATTGAAAAACTTTTTCAGTTTGTACAGTGTATAATGTATAATGTATAAATACCAAGGAGCTATGACCTGTTACAGTCACTTCATGCAAAGTCACCAAACCATTGTTGATGTTGTAAAATGAAAATTGTAATGACTGTAGAGCTACACTATCATGATTGGAAATTGTGGGATGTACTTTGGTAAACTTAACAAAATAGCAGGAAACTAAATCAACAATCAAATTTGAAAAATCAGAATTTGTAGGGTATGTAATTGCTTGATACTGATCGAATGTGGTCATTCTTTATTTTCGTCCAGTAAATCCCCATTTTTATCATTTTTCAAAGTTGTCAGTCTCGCTGCGTTCACCGGCAGCCCCTGGGGCTACTTACGAAATTACACTCTCTGTAGAGAAATCAGACGGGTCGGCGTTGCAAGCGAAAAGCAGGAGCGGAACATTGAATAGGTCAGACTGTTGGTCCAGAGTCAAACTGACTACTGATGGATATGGAGATGGTGCAAGGAACCTGAGGATAAGAATCGAAGGTACTTTTAGTGAAGGGTTGAATAAAACTTGGTTGAATAATTGAGTGCTGCGTCAGTTAGAATTAGATGAAATGAAGTGTTCATCATTATAAAGAAAAGCAAACTTTAGACTTGCACTGCCCGTTTTATTATTTGGTGGAGAAGGGGGGAATATTTGAAGTGAGGTATTTCTTCGAAATCGTTTAACCATTCTAAATTTACACTGACTTCCACAGCAACTGCTTTTAAACGCATTTCATCAGGAATGTACAGTTGATTGTTTGTCTTAGGATTTGGGTTCCAGGGTGGCAGCTGGCCAGGAATCTAAGAAGTGCTTTAAACAGAAATTTTAGCCAAAAGCAAGAACTGGGGAGGATTTTCAAAGGTGTTTAAACCCAACCTCTTTCATAGCATCTTCTTTTAAAAGGACTGGAAATAGGAGTGCATCTTACTTTCCTATCATAAATCCTTTGTAGAAGCCTAAAATCTACTTGAGGGCAATTTTCTGCCTTTTCAAGTCAAAGGTTATAGTTTGGGTTAAAGTGTGCATATTTTCCAAACAAATTGTTAATTAATACAAAATAAAATGCAATTAATCTCTGATTATTCAAGTTGGGAATGAACATCCAATGACACTGTTTAAATTCTACAAGTTAAATGCAACAGAAATTTTAAAAAGGATTTTTTAGCTCATTGAATATATCCATGACCGAATATAAGATTTCATCTTTTCTGCTTTTATAAATTCATGACTTTGCAATACAGTATTAGAATAAACTACACTTTATAGTTTTAGTGTCTGAAGCAATGAATTTGCCAACATTAGATACGCATTGTTGAAATAGCATAATCCTGCCAGGCACGAGAACAGTTACGCATTAATACCGCAGTATTGAATTTATGATATTCTTCAGTGACGGGTCCAGGTGTCGAGCTGTCTGCAATGAGTGTGAGGGTGCAATGCCGCCGGCCTCATAGAACTGGTCTCAAAGATACATTCTGTGACGTCAAGATCGTGAAAGACACCAAGATGCTGGCCAGCTTGATACGCAACGTGGTTAGGAAATATGGAATTCCAACATCTCCCGATCATTCGGAAAGTGAAAGTAACTCACTATACTCATGGTTTTGAATATAACAATAAGGTTATTTCTATTTATGTTCTAATTGCTAAAACATGTATAAAAATCAGAAAACATACTTGTCGGATTTTGTTAAATCTGTAGCTTCTTAATCGTTCAGTCAAGCTCCGTACGAGATTTCCTTGACTTGGCTAGTTTTATTCTTGTCGAGATGCAATACTCCTATTCTCCCGCACATACAGTAATTTTTATGGATGTCTTTGGGCTTTCTAAAAAAGACCATATGGCACTTATTATTATTTTTTTTAGCTCTTCCCGTGCTGTCTTCTCTTCTGTTTTTACTTACTCCCTATGGTTCTGCAAATTCTACTTTTTCCACAAACATACCATCATATTTTCATCTTTTGAAGGCCCAGTACTCACATCCCCAACCGAAGAAATCTCGAGTCTTCCTGCTTCCTCTTCAAAGTCTAATAATGATGCTCCACCAACCAATGATGACGTCACTGAGCCCATATGCACTGCTGCAGCTCAAATGCAGCCGAAGGAGAAGCACGAAGCCCGAACCAACCTGAGGAAGAAGCGCGAGATCCGAGTCTTCGTTTCGAGTACGTTTCTCGATTTCGCTGCAGAGAGGGAGATTCTGATCAAGAAGGTGTTCAATGAACTCAAGAAAATGTGCCTTGATCGAGGTGTGTTCTTCAGTTATGTGGACCTTCGATGGGGGATCACCAGTGATCAGAGCAATGATGGCCAGACCATCTCGATTTGTCTCAGAGAGGTATATGTGCTTCCTTTGAGAGCTAAACGGGCATTAAATCCATGTTGAAGGACATAGGTTAATGCCCCTCTGGCCCTCAGCAGAGGATAATTTACAAATACATGCAGTTACATACACTTAAGGCCAGGTAAAATTGTTTCAGTTTCTCGTCCGGATATTTTCAAATTGAGGAGGAAGAGGTTCCATGTTATTTGATATTTGATATTCATCCTCTACATAAAAAGTCGCTTATAACAAAATTTCCTATTTTTAATATTTCATTTATAATAACCATTTAAGAGGCTCAAAACAATGTAAAATGCATGGTATTAATGATTTTCTTTTGTGGCCTGCATTGTCCAGATGTACCCAGATTCTCAGCTTAAAATTAATTCAATTTTGGAACACAAAATTTTAAAATGAAAAAAAAAGAAGCTCAGCTGAAAAAAAGGGGAAAAAAGAAATGAGGAGGGGAGGAGATACTAGAAAGTATTATTGTTTAGCCTAAAGTTCGCCCTTTTTTATTTTATTGGAAACCTATTTCATAACAAAGGTTTTGTCTTAGATTTTGTACTGAGGGATGTCTAATGTACTCTTTTCTGATTTCAGATTGACCGATGTCGCCCATACTTTCTCTGCCTTCTTGGTGATCGTTTCGGGTGGAGTCAAAGGGAAGACGAGATTGATGAACTCCTCAATAAATCATACGATTACGCCATCGAGAACTTCAGTCATCTGAAGTGGATTGAAGACTACAGATTTGATAGCAGTATGACCCAGGTAACTCTCATTATGTATTTAACATTTAAAAAAACAAAAACAATTCTCCAATTCTTTGATGTTTGTGTAATAACACTGTTAAGTTTAAACTTCACTAAAATTGCACTTTTTTATGAGGCATGTTATTTCTTTCTATTGTTGTTGAATAAGGTTTTTTACAGACGCGTATCAGTCAGATATGATTATTTACGCCTGGGAGAGACCTTTTACGTCACCATCCGAAAAACATGACTCGTACTCGAACCCAGGTCCTGTGAGTCCGAATCAGTTTATAACCTCCACTATTGGCTGGACACAATGCCACAACGCCTAGTCTATGTTTTCTGTTGAGAATTATAGTGTATAGTATCGTAGTGAAAATACCAGTGAAAAAATATTGAAGCTAGTTTGTATAATAGATACGTTAATCCTGTGATGTATGAAATAACATTGGAACAAAGCTACTTTTAAACTCTTTACATATTCTAGTTCTGTATTATTCACACAGCTAGAGGTTCTTCATTCAGCTCTGCGTGACAGGGACAATGCATCGGATAAGACGTTCTTCTATCTACGGAAGCCTAAGGTAAGAACATTATGTATGCTTATCTTTCCTTACTATTATTTGATTTTTGTGGAGGCACCATCACTTGTATAAAATCTTTCGAGGGAAAAAGTGTGGATGAAATATTAAAAACCTATAATTAACTAAATTTAGTTCTTTAGACATCATAATTAAGTACATGTTATCTGTACAGTCTTTGGGTTAATATAAAAATCATAGACTGGATAAAATCACCTAACTTGGGTATTTGTAAGGACTGAACGTAATGTTGGACTGACATTTTGGCAATAATTGCTTATTAGCTGTTCTAAATGTAGAAGTTTGGGGGGGGGGGCTGGTGGGTGGGCAGAATCCAACACCCCTCCCTCCTGATACCACCTTTGAGGATTGTTTTATTTGGGCCATAAGCTTTCCTGGCTTTATAGTCTAGGTCTTACATATCTCTGATACGGTACCTGTAAAGTCTAGAACTTTCTGAAATTTTAGGCGTGATAGGATGACTTTTTCGGAAAAGGTACTTTCCCTTACATGTGATTTCATCAGTTTTTCCTCTGTTATGCAGACGAAAGAGGAGCTTTTAAGGGAGACACATCATGAGCCTGAATGGAAGATTGATCTGCAGATGAAATTCCGTCAGACGTTGGAGAAATCAGGTCTACCAGTCCGCCATTATGAAGTACCTGATGAAGGCACCGACTTGATACGAAAGGTAGGCCTATAGAGAGCTTGTAATAATGATAATACCTCAGCCAAACACGCCAACCCGACTCCATATGGATTCTTGACTGATGGATGTAGTGGAATTTTCCTTCTTGTATATCGGTCTGGGCTGTGTTTCTCGAAACCATCATCATCAAGTCTAAGTTCATGCACATCCCATTGAAACGTGTGTTAATTCTACAACACGTGCTTCAATTAGATGTCCAAGAAGTTAGTCTTAAGACAGTTTCGAGAAACGGCCCCCTGTTTTCTGTCTGTTGTTGGCTTGTTTTAAGTGTTCTTTGTGCTGATGGAATACCTTGATATTTTCTAGTTTACTGAAGATTAATTCAGGTAGTTTAGAAATCCATAGTAGTTGGTTCTCTTGGAGAATTTGACACCTTTTGGCTGTTTATCTGGCATGTGTTGTCAGTCACCAAGAGTGGATTACTTTGTTGACCTACACCTCTTACCTGATGCACTTTGCCCTCCAAATATCACCACATAAGGATATGGAAACCTTGCAATCATAAGTATACGTGACTAAATTCATATCAATTTTTTTAAACAGGACTTAGAGCGATGTATCAACCAAGAGTTCCCGCCTGAATCAAAGCTCACTCCACTTCAACGAGAACGCGAAGCTCATTTGTCCTTTGCCGAACTCCGCCGAAGGGTTTACATCGGACGGGCCGAGTACTTTACGAGAATCAACGACTACTTCGCTGGAGATCCGAAGTTGCCGCTTGTGGTTCTTGGGGAATCTGGCAGTGGGAAATCGGCGCTCGTTGCCAATTGGTGTGGCCGCATTGAGGAGGAGAACCCAAATGACTTTCTGTTCATGCATTTTATAGGCAGCTCCGCGGACAGTGCTTCACATCTTCGATTATTAAGGAGGTACACATTTCCTTTTTCATTCAATTTATTATAATATATTGTGCTTTAGTAACTGTCCCTTTATGAGGAAGCCAGAAATATCTTGACTCTTTGAAATAAATGATTGCCTTTCTGCCAGTCTAGCTCTCAAAGCTTAGGAATCATTTTGTTATTGTTGTTAACTTGTTGTTTTTTGGTTTTTTTTTTTTTACTAATGGGCACAATATGCTGCCCATAATATGTCTTAAGTGTAAAGCTCAAAGGAAAAAGTCATGGATTAAAATGTCATCCTTTGTGAATGTACAAGAGAGTAGTTTTTCTAATACCTCATGATTGACTGATCAACATACCATTTACAAGCCACATACCTTTTAAATTATATCACTCAAATGTAGACCATCCCCATTTTTTTTCTCAATTTCCTAATTTCACCCATCTGGAGTTACTACGAAGGATGGATTTACATTAATTGAGCTATTGTAGTTTTAACTTCCTTCTCTCAAGCTAGACATTTCCCGTTTTCACCTTCCACAAGCCATCTTACTCTTGTTTTTGTTCTTGTAATTTTTTTTAAGTGCGTCCCTAAATGGAAATATTTTTTGGGAGAGAGAGTATTTGTGTCAGTAGCTGCCCAGTCGTAGAACAGACTCCCCAAATCAGTGAAAGATTTCTTATTACTGCTCATGACTCAATTCAACTCACTGAGAGATTATCAGATGGTTCATGACCCAACTCAGTGAAAGATTATCAGACTATTCATAACTGAAATTAGTGAAAGATTTATCAGACTGTCCGTAACTGAGCTAAGAGAAAGATTATCAGGCTCTTCATAACTCAACACAGTGACAGATAATCAGACACTTCATGACTCAACTCAGTGAAAGATTTTCAGACTGTTCATTTCTCAGTTTAGTGAAATAGTTTCAGACTGTTCATGACTCAACTTAATGAAAATTATCCTGTTCATGACTGTAAGAGAAGGCAATAAAAACACATCAATTTGTAACACACTGTTGTTTTGCAAGCAGCCTTCCCTATATTTTATATTCAGTAATCTTTCAAAGCACCTTAAAATGCACTTTGAAGGATTTTGGAGCATTATAACATATATCATGGGTGATGTCTGCTTGAATTGCCCTTACTTCTCAGGCTCTTCGGAGAGTTGAAGCAGCATTTCAGTCTGGAACTAGGTATACCCACATCCGACAAATCCTTGACACAAGACCTCCCCAAGTGGCTAGCGCTTGCGGGGAGTTATGGCCAACGGGTGGTTATTGTCCTCGACGCTTTGAACCAACTAGACTCTGGCGCAGGTGGAGAGGGTAATCGTTTGAAATCAAATTGTGTTTTTATATAATAACAATGATAATCAGTGTAATGATACTTATAATGCTCATAATAATGATGATAATGATAATGATAATGATAATGATAATGATGATGATAATAATAGTAATTAATAATAGTAATTATTATAATACAAATAATTATGATAATGATAATGATAACAATGATGATAATGATAATGATAATGATAATGATAGAGTAATATCAAATACTAGTATGATAATGATAGATCTCTTTTAAGAGATTAAGGGGGTGTTTGGGGGTGATTAGGGGGGTGTTTGGGGGGGGGGGTGTTCGTAACTTATGAACTTTACGAAGGACTGGAACATATTCTTGGGTGCTAATCAAATTCTCATTCATTTACATATAGCATAAGAAGGTATCACCAGTCGTGCATAAAGTTGTTCTTAACTTATGAACACCTTAATGAAACATCCCCCTGCACTGGCTTCTAATTCGCTTACAAATGTCATTAAGATCCTGCTGATTGTATAGAAGGCACTTATTGGTCAAGCTGTGACAAGCCCCTTGTTATAATTGCAGAACTATTACTACTCAAATCTCAAAAACATACCCACAACCTGCGCATTTATAAAAATACTCTTCTCCTACAAATCCCTGCAATTTTAAAACAAAATTGTTATTAAGAGACCGAGCATTTGCCTGCGTAGCCCTGTGGAATAACTCGGCACTAAAAATAAGGAAATCCCCAACTGCAGAATCATTCAAAATAAGACATAAAACACACCGCTTCATTTAACTGTTCTCTATTGTTCAAGCAATTCAGGAGCTCTTGCAGCACAGAAGAATATATCTACATAGGTTCTGTGCTCCGTGAATTGATATATTATTATAATGATAATATCATTATTAAAGTGATTACACAATGGTAGAAAAATTTTGATATATGATCGGGAATAGAATTATAAGAAGAATAACATTAAAAATATGATGATTTTCATTCGAAATCAATGCATTTTGGCTAATTTTCTCATAAAAAGTCAAAGAGCTGACCAAGAAATCTGAGTATGAGGTGTGACGTCAAAGTGGGTACCCAGCTTCGCGCATTGCAGTTGTGCTGCGCGCTAGACTGTACGATATGTATTATACCTTGAGCGCATTTTGCTAGAAGTGCGCGACAAGGTACCTTGGGGGTTTCCTTGGCAACACGACTTTTGACGTCAAAGTGGGTACCCAGTTGAAACTGGGTCACAGCTGAGGGGTCAAAAATATCCTGAAATCTTACCACATTTGGGGGTTTCCTTGGCAACACGACTTTTTAAAAAACTTTAGGCAGATGATTTTCTGCTAATAAAATCATGCTCTTTTAAATGAACTAACATTGTTTCAGCATCGGGTA
This sequence comes from Echinometra lucunter, assembly GCA_029962745.1. Classification (NCBI taxonomy): domain Eukaryota; kingdom Metazoa; phylum Echinodermata; class Echinoidea; order Camarodonta; family Echinometridae; genus Echinometra; species Echinometra lucunter. The sequence continues at coordinate 11,608,047 of CM057162.1, forward strand.
CCCCCTTTAAGATTTCTAAGTTCATTCTCTTTTTGATTTGACAGGAGATGAACTCGAGTTGAAATGGTTGCCTCGTGAGCTCCCACCTAATGTTCAAATGCTTCTATCGACATTGCCTGGAAAGGTAATGTATGAATTCCTAATGAAAAGTTATCTATGAAATTATGAGTGAAGTATTTATAAGTCAGGGTTTAGCCTTATTTCTTCATTTTCTACTTCTGCATTCATTTGATCACTATCTATTTCTTCTGCTTCTGTGTGGTATTGTGTTCCTTTCACTGTGAAAATCTTGATTTTCCTATTTTAGTTTTTATGTTTGTTTTATCTCCCCTTGTTTCCTCTTTCAAATTGTCATAGATTTTCTGTGATTTTCTGACATATTCTTTCCTCATGATTTCAGTAAAAATTTATTCATCACTCTTTCTTCATGCAGTTTACAAGCCCACCATAACACTTTCAGGTAGTTCTGCTACTAATTTAGAAAATGATAAATCATGATACGGTTTAGAGCATTTGCATCAATTATGCTCTCTATCTAGCATTTTGTACTTCTCATTCTCTCAGGCACTGGATGCAGTGAAAACATTTAACTGGCCAGTATTTCACGTCCAGCCATTAGACCAGGCCGAGAAGGGTGAGATCATTCGATGCTATATGGAACTCTACTCCAAGAGCCTCAATGCCGAACAGACAGATCTGATTGTCAACGCGAAGCAGACCTCTAATGCCCTCTACCTCAGAGCCCTGCTAGATGAGGTTGGCATTTGTTCTGGTAGAATTTATGAAACATACAATATATTCCCATGGATTGGTTGTTTGATATTGATCATTTGTCCCATTTTACTATTACATCATCATTCATGCAATTGTGGGTCCATTTACTATGCAATCTTGGATCCATGCGATTTGCTCCATTTGCACGCATGCCGAGAGCCTGGCACACTACATACGTAAAACGCTTGCGTTTGCAGTGTGCATGCGATCAAGTATATTGATGGACAGGTGTCATATAAAACAAATAATGAATGTTTATGAGTGCAATGGACAGAATATTTCATGAGGTGAAAGATTAAATTAATGATCCATTCAACGAGGTGCAGCCGATCTTTCACCTCATGAAATATTCTGTCCATTGCTCTCATAAACATTCATTATTTGTATATTATCATATGGGTTCTACTAAAATTAGAACTAAATTCAGTTGGATGGACTATAGCTTCACAATAGTGTGCTATCATGTAATTTCCCAAAAGGCATACCTTAACTTTTTATTGAACTTGATTTTCGATTGTACATCCAAGCGATGTTTTGCTTGGACTAGAAGTTGCCATCTATGAAATTCAGTGTAAAAACAAGCACTTATGTACAGTGTCTGGCTTTCATGAGCTTTTACCGATAGCCTTTCTAAAGGTTGTTCACATCTGGACCAGTAAACCGTCAAAGCCCCCTTTTTTTAGTGCTGTGCATCACATTTCTGATTCCTACAGTGAACAGGTGAGTATGCTTATAGACACACTTTCTTTATGCAAAAAGTACCACAGTCTGTTTAAAGGCTGTTTACCGCAGCATATCTGAACAAGCCTTCAGTGCTGTGTCATGAGTCCCTCCATTAACAAAGGGGTTGTGCAATAATATTCACACAACAAAAGGATTTTATTCAAACTGCACAGTCTGGAAGTGTTTTGACCTGAGAAGTTGAGTTATCTGCAAGAATCCAAACCTGTATAGGCATACTAAGTCATGGGTGTCAATCCGTTTTTATAATGGGGGGCGGCACACACCAAAAGTTTGCTTACAAAAAGGGGTCTTCAGTTTAAAATTGGTGATGGGATATACCCCCAAATTTGCTGACAATTTTTGTTTTTGAGTGTCTCTTTTTGAAGTGTCCCCTTGTCCCCCCCCCAACTGACACTCATGAAACTAATATTTAAGTACATTATAGTCAACAGCCATGTTACAATGGACTTGTGATGGTGTTCTCTTTCTTCAGATTTTGCTCGTCGGTGCTCTGTACTCAAAACAACATTCATCTGTTTGAACAGTGATCTAAGCGTTTTATTTTTGAGGCAAAGTTAACCTTCATGATGTTTGCAAGATCATTTGTATAATGATCATGACTTCTTAACAAGCAATCATCAGCTGACAGTTGCGCCTAATTCACACCTCTGTACGTTTGCATAGTTTTTCAGAATGCTCATTTATACCCCTATGAATAAAACCCTATATAACTTTTGAAAAAACAGAATTTCAGATAAACAAACTTCAGAGTAGTGCAACAAATGTTTGGAATAATGAATGCCATTTTGTTTTCGCAGATATGAACAACCTGATGTATGATAATTTGTTGAGAATTATGAAATTTCAAAACGAGCCTTCAGAAATTGAGTGCCCCCAGTATATCCCAGATATTTACATGTCATATATCTTTTCTCCTTATGTTGTCTCAGGTACGTGTTTATGGTTCATTCTATGAGCTGACGGCATCCATCAAGACCTACTTAGAAGCTCAGGATCCTGGACAACTTTTTGTCAAGGTCTTAGATCGACTTGAGTCAGACTTTGAACGAGGAGAGCATGGCAGGTATGTACATGTAGCTCTAATTTTGATTGCTTTTTACTTTGTTTTTTTTTCTGAGAAAAATGAATTATCATTTCAGCTGATTTTGAAAATATCTGCATTTAAAAAGAAATTATATAGCCTCTGTTGTAGTTGCAAATATCTAAAGATTCTGATTTCTGACGTACCCTTTAAACTCGATAAACCATCCTACACGAAACATGCATTCCTTCTCCCAAAAATTTTAACCGAGTTTTAATGGAAAAATGTGTGAAAATGCTAACCGTTTTTGAATGCATTTAGTAAATAACTGTCAGAATATTTCCTAGATTTTCTATTGATCTTAAAGGAATTGAAATAGTAGGAAGTTCACAATGTCTTTATTACGGTGGACCATGTTTTACCCTTATTTTAGATTTTGAACTCATCGTTTATTTTCTTATGCAAAGTCCATTCTTTCTTACTATTTTATAGACCTAACCTGGTTTGCGATACAACCTGTGCAATATGGTGTAGTAGTAGAGGAATGAGTGAACAGGAACTTATATCATTTCTCCAGGTGAGTTGTTTCAGAATCACAACTTTATTTTTTATAGGCATCATTTAGCTGTTCACATAAATATTGCAGGTATCTGCCTCATAATCTTAAACATATAAATTTCCTCCTTTCTCCTACATCGTAGAAAAAATGCTGTGGAGAGTTCTTATTGTGTGGCAAGGGTTACTTAGAAAATTGGAATAGCACAGTTTGGGTGTAAATAACTAAAGGAGTTGGAATATAATCATAGATATAAGCATGATTACTCAAATTCAAATTATCAGCCCAGTTGCATATTAAATTTTGTGATATATTTAAGAGTATTTCTTTGTGACAGGCATTCCAGTTTCCTTCCTTGATTTGATCCTGAATTAAGTTCAGAATTGCTTTTTGCATTATCATAGTGAGAAATCGTATTGGAAACTGCTGATCTTGTGTAAGATGTCCATGTTTGCAGTAGCTTTGTTCAAATCTTTGGGAAAATTGAAATAATCAGAAAGCTCACAAAATTATATCTCACCTTTCTCAAAACTCAAGCTTCTCTTCCATCTAAAGGTGCTTTCACACATGATGCCACAGTGTGGTACCACACTGTGGCGCCACACTGTTTTGTCTCCACACATGACGGGACTTTGTGTCACCACATATGCTAATGAACTCGCATTAACGCGTCAACTCTCAATAAGAGAGAGCATATTGTCAAAACTTGCGCAAGCAATCTCATGGCAACAATTTTTGCGCCAACTTTTTAGAAATTTGATTGGTGCGCATTTTTTGTGTATCTAGGCAGCAAAAAAAAAGTGTGTCATGCCTCAGCGACATTTTTTTGTCACCCTGTACCCCATAGGCTTGTACACAAAAAAGTGTGGTGCCACACTGTCGCATCATGTGTGAAAGCACCTTTATGGTTTCCCTCTTTTGATGTAGGTTCCCTCTCGTGTTTGGTCGCCTTTCTACCTCTCACTCGAAGAGAATCTGGTCAATCGTAATGGTATCGTGAACTTCTTCCACGATCATCTTCGCCAGGCTGTAGAGCGCAAGTACCTATCGACCCAAGCAGATAAGAGAAGAGGATTCCTCAAGCTGGCCGAGTACTTCGAGACCCAAGACATCAATGAAAGATATGTGCGTAATACTTCTGTGTGTAGTGCTCCTTCACAAGTGGCCAGTCAAAGAGTGTCTTCAGTCATACTTTTCATTTCCTCAGAAATTGACAGTTTATTCTTATTGTCATGATAAATTTCAGTTTGTGACTTAAGTTCCTTCCATATGAAGATGGAAAATATGAAAAACCAGTTACATTTAGAATATTTTGTTCATTCCCCTTATAGTCAGAAAAGATTAAAAACTTAAATCTGTTTTGAAAAACTGAAATATTGAAAACAGTGAAACAATATCGTATTCACCAAAAAGGCTTGAGACACGGGATAAATGATACAACAGAATATGAGGACAGCGTTGAAAAGAGACACCATGATGTTTTATTGACTATTCAGAGTAAACCTGAAGAATGAACAGGAAAGCAGAGACAAAGTAATAAACTGAGGACAGTTTTAAAACATTCTATGATTTTCTCCTTTTATTTAGGTGGAAGAATTACCAACTTTACTGATGGAAGTTGGTGATCTTCCTCGCCTCAAGGCAGTGGTTATGTACCCTCAGGCCTTCCAACTTCTCATGAAGACATCAGAGGGCAAGGTGCGTCTTATCCAGGCGTGGAGGATGGTAAGAAACATTGGCAAAAATGTGTGTGGCAGTGTGCATACATTGAGGACATTTTGGGATGTGACTAAGCGTTGGGTCAGCCAACACGAGCCAGCCCTTGGGTGTACTCGGCATCCCGCTGCGATTGGGTTTCAAGTGACCCACCAGACGTATAAATAGCTATAATGTGATGTTTTGTGGAAATTTACCTTCAGAAATTTCCAAAATGTAATCCTCTTTATAACTATACACATTTTAGTATAATGATATGGGTCTTTTGAAATGCTTTATCAATGCCAACAAACACAAATGTATTTGCTGTCAATTCTGATGCCTCTGCTGTAACTCGACCTCCATGACCATTGTTGATCGCTGATTCAGAATTGGTATTAATGCCGAGTTTAATAGTCATCCATGTGACTTGGAGCTGTGGACTAGCCTGGTATATGCCGTAAATGTGTATGGATGTTGGGGAGGGTGGAGAAGTATGTGGGATTTGTGTGATTGCTCATTTGTAGGATAATTCAAATGCTAACTACTTTAAAGTTGATTTTCATCATTTAGAAAAGGTATTTGTGTGTGGGTGCGTGCGTGCATGTGCGTTTGAGGGTGCGTGTGCATGTTTTGTTAGGGGAAACAGCCGTATGGAGAAACAAAAAAATGTGCTTCACCCTGGTGACACAGCAAACATAGGAATATTAATTTGTTACGTATGGACCTTGTAGAGTCAGATTATACAATCTATGCTGAATGAAGTGAAATATATAAATAAATAAATGAATAAGATTAGTAAATCAATAAATCAATCAATCAATAAATCAATTAATCTATGACAACCAAATTGGAGCAAAGCATGATGATGTTGAAACCCTGCCTTGTTGGAAGGGCTTATAACAGTGTGATTGCTACTGGATATCACTTGGAGAAGCGGCGCCACATTGAATAATTGTTATAAGTTTTGCATTATGATTTGCTACAATTTTACTATTCTGTACTGTAGCTTGGTGGCTTTGAGCAAGCAGGACAAGCTTACCTGGAATTCGTCAATCATTCTAATGCTTTCAGAGAGGTGAAAAAGAAGGAATCTCTTTTGGCTTGTCTCACAGACTTCTTCACCGAGCTGGGTATCCTAAAAATTGCCAGGTATGAGCTGTACCCATTTTCACAGAAAGCAGTAGAAACTTGTAAATGATTTTGAAAAGTATAAACAAGGCTCAAACTCTTATTTTGTCAACCTCCAAATGCTAGTGTGCATATGACAAAAATACAGATGCACAATAGGGCCAAAACCACTAAAAATGTACAATTAACAAAAAAACGTGTCGCACGTGTTTGATTGCGAATATGTTAATATCAGATTATAAACGAATGGATTTTAGTCATAAAACCTCTTAAAGTATGTAATGGGGGGTATAACTTCAGAAAATTTTAGCATTCAAACATAGTTTTTTTAGAAATTATTCTGTTTTAAGTACTCTCGTCCGGGCAAAAACTGCATGTCGCAAATCAAGAATTTAACATATCTTGCGATGTTGTAAAAAACAAGGATGCTTTTATTCTTAGATCCTGGCATAGAAAAATAGACTGTGATATATGTGTGCAAGATAACATAATATTCAGGCACTGTACACGTGTAAAAATAAAAATTTTCGCAATAGAAATTTGTCGAAAAGGTCAGTGAAACCTACGTTACTTTTAGAATGAATCTCTGTTATACCACCTTTTTCCAAGTTTTCTTTTCTGTTTCTTTCAATGTAATCACTCACTGATATCCCATCTACAGTCTATAACAGTTTGCAGCGATGTGTATAGATCCATTCTGTAGAAAAAGAAGCTCATAAGAAGAGCTGAGGCATGTATTTTTAACCGTATGGATAAGAAATGTAACATATGTTACCGTCGTCAGAATTGAACAACGATTGACAACAGAAAAGCTGCCAAACGAAAAGGGCTTGTTAATCTTGTCAATTTGAAGGGATTATAATTGCATCTGTGGCCTTACATCATTTCCGTAAATCCCACTTAATGCTTAATGAAATATACGTTACCGAAACATACATTACTGGTCATTTTTTATTTACAGTTAAATTCGCTCAAATCTTAGCTGTACGCTTGTCAACTATTGTATTACCTAGCGCCACCACACAAAAGCGACGCTTAGCTACCATAAGGCCAATAATGCCAGTCTACAATCTTATCGTAACGTAGGTTTCTTTAACCAAATAAATGAATAAAAGCGGCAATGACATGAGATGGACATTTCTTGGGTGGCTTTTTGTAGTAATCAACATCTAAGCTTAAGAGTTGTTAAGTGATAATAACATCTTCAAAACGTCTTCAAAACGTCTTCAAGGCAGGATCTCGATTCCTGTATGTTAAAAATGGTAACGTAGGTTACGAAATAAATTGTGGAAGGCTATCACATCTGAATCTTCATTTTTCACTCAAAATTCATTTTTATTGTGAATTTTCTTTTTCCAGAAATCTCTTTTCATTATCACTTAAAGGTCAAGGGACGAAAGGAACACGGGGGAGGGGGAGAGAGCTCAAATTCAAGCAGAATATATAGGAACAGAAACAAAGAAAAACTGAAGCCATGTTCCGACTGCAGAATGTGAGAACAGGAAAGCAAGAGAAGAGATATAAGCAGATTAAAGAAGACAATACAAAAGAGAGAGAGAAAAAAAAAAAAACTTTCGGAAGGTTACATGAAGAGGATTATATTGATCTGCCTATATAATGACGCAGAGGACAAGCGATTTTGATCACTCCCCTTAGAGTGGTTTTGCGTATTCAATTATCATGATTATTGTTACTTATAAGAAACATACGTTACTACTTTTAAAGTGACATAAGGTTCCTTGGTGATACCAAAATGGACATTATTGGGTTATTATGTATGTAAGATACATTTTGTGAAAATCCTTTTGTCTAATGAAAAGAATAGCTAGAGTCAGAAATAAACAAAAACCAGGAAATAGAAATTGGTTTTACACAACCCAATCTTTCTGATTTGTTTGGCTTATACCATGTATATTACATAATCAAACATGCTACTAATTATCATTTTTATGTACGAACACGTCGTCCTCACTTTGGAATGAGAACTTTTTATCTATATAGTGTAGTTGTAAGTGTTAATATTGGGTTACTTACTGAAACCGCAAGACTTTCTTTGGTTATTGTTGATTGTTAAGTTTTGGTAACATTACGTGACTGCTTAAGTGAAACATACGTTACCATATGAAACACTGAAATAAGTTCCTTATGATATTGTAAGAGATATTGATTAATTTATGTCTGACAAATGCATCCATATGGAAAATGTAGGTAAATTGATATGGCGTATATGTTGAAATTTTCAACATATATACGAAACAATTGAACCCACATGCGTGCGCAGATTCTTCCACATTTGTTAATACTGAATTCAAATTGATTTGAAATATTCACATGAAAGGAAAATTGAAACATTTCTTTGGCATTAGAGTTGTCTCAGGAACAGTACAGATAGTGATGAAAAGTTAGTAGAAAAGTGCATTCCTTAGCTGACTTAATGATGTCGACAAGACTGAGGGAGAAGTAACGTATGTTACACCAGCAAAAAATCACCTCTCCACTTTGATTAGTTGTGCAATAAAAAGTTCACAATATTACGTGCTCATATTTTCGATTTTCAAAATTCATATTGTCATCTTTCATTTTTAGTCTACTTAGCTATTTTGAGAAAAGTTGAATTTTCCGAAATTCTAACTTCCCAATTGTACATTTTTAGTGGTTTTGGCCCAATACAGTTGGAACATGAAAATTATATTTCAAATTTGGAGGCTTAATACAATCATAGCACTTACAGAAATACACATTTGACTTTAAGAGAGGGAGAAAAAAATTATAGCAACATGTAAATCTTTAGCAAAGAGGGTCTGTAACACTACAGTCCAACAAATTCATGAACATTATGATTCATCTGGTCTTAGTTCAATGAAGTCAAAATTATAGATAAAAAAACTTACTGTTAATGATTTTCTGCTACATTTCGGTTGGATACACCCATCATTGTCAGGAAGTGAAGTGAAACTGAGCCGAGGTTTGGTGCTGTTGTGGAATTTGGCGGGAAATGTAGCGGGAAATTATCAACAGTAAGTTTCGGTTTTGGATTTATAATTCTGACTCATTATAGTCCAACCTCGTGTATAAGACCCCACATATTTCGGAAATAGGATTGGCGCTTGTCCCATGATGGCTTGAAGTTGATACGCGAGGTTGAACTGTACATTTGTTTGGGGGTCTTTCAATTGCTGATATCGCTGTGCTTGTATCCACATGCAGACAGTTGAATGAGAGGCTTCTGAGTACCTTGGAGGAACTCCATGCAAGAAATGACATGTGTCATGTGACTCATCACGTAAGATATGAAAGCAGGAGGAAAAGTAGACATCCTGACGTCATCAAGGTGATTTAGCTTAATCTGTGGCTTCGCATATTAAACTTTTAAAGCTCACTACTCTCTTAATATCTGAGCAGATATAGGTTCTCACCTACATGCTTCTGCATACGTTTTATTATGAAATTTGCACATTATCTAACCGCTAACTAATTTTTCTAAAATGAAAGTAGTACTACATTTTAGTTCATAATCATGCAGGTGATCGACTGCCTCATGCATAGGATTTTGTGCTTACACAAACCATTTATTTCCTGAAGTGATATCTACCGATGTGATTTCACATCACTATCGATTTTGGGGCACAGCTGGCTATTTCTCCCCCTCCCCTCAAATGAACTTTACCTGACACAGAATATACAGTCTTTAGAAGTGCTCCCTGTTCATATTTTTGACCAAGCAATACCTCTTTGCTTGTCACAGATTTTGGGTGGTAAACATAGTGGCACTGCATCACCCTAACCCCCTCTCCCCCCCCCAAAAAAAGAAAGACCTTTCAAAGGTCATCATTACCACATTTTGCCTGTCAGAATATCATCCTGAGCTGTGCCCTCCATCACCTTTTTGTTGGAAAATTGCTGTATCCACCCTTGATTTGCAATGGGATTTTCATCAATTCCAGAACCTGCTTGAGCTAGGTATCGTGTGCCAGAAGTTAGCAGACTTCTCGGCAGCCGCTGCTTACTTTGAGGATGCCCTCACAAGGTTGTCCCACCCTGAGTCAGTTGAACAGCGCATCCAGATGATCAGGGCTCTTACTGGTCTTGGGTGAGAAGCTCCGATTGTTACATTTAATTGTCACCGACAGGAATAAAGCAAATCTGAAATATTCTCTGGAAGCAGTTTAATTACATGTAATCACTTGTCATCTCAAGTAGTCATTCCAGTATATTTCCTTCCCCTTTCTTTCTTGGCTGCATATACACTTTCATTTTCAGTGTACTTATACCTGAACATAATCATGTTGAATAAATTCACCACTACTTTCATGACAACCATTTAATTAGGTATTTGTTGATAAAAGTTGTGTGTGCATTTGCTATCAACTTTGCAACGATTTGTCAGTCTCGTTTTAAAACTGCAGATTTCTTCTCAAACCACGGTGCCATCAACCTCTTCTCTATCCTCTTAACATTCCTATTTTGTCCCCTTTTTTGAATTCCTGATTTTTTTCCCTTCATTTCAAAGATCTATGATTATTTACGTTTTCTTCACAAATATTTACCGTACTTTTATTTGGTGCCCTTTTTTCTCTTTGTTTTTTTTTTTTTTAAAATAACCCTTTTTCATTGTCATTTTGATCTTCCCGCTGTTTTGTTTTTTGAAGTCAAGTTTATGGTGTAACGTCACAACCCTTGGAAGCTCAGCGATTCTTCCTTAAGGCTCTTGAGATCTGTAAACAGGTTGTACCAGAGAATCATCATTACGTGGCAACAATCAATGGATTGGTAAGGAGTCCTTTATATGCCTTCACAGGAATGTCCACAATATACAGATAGTGTACATGTAATTCGGAAATATGCTATAGGCAGTGTATGTTTCACTAAAAAAGCCAGGAAGTGGCAAAACCAGCATTCACTAATGTTTTGGTAGGGGCACATGCGACAAAAATTCCTGGCAATTAGTAAGAAAGAGCTTTTGCATTTTTTATCATAATATTCAAAAGATGTATAATGCTAATTAGCAAAATTTCAAATTCCCATTATAACAGATTCACTTCTAAACCCACCCCCTAAAAGTTTTGTTTGATTTCTAACACTGCATACTTTATTCAAGAGTTGCATAATTGTCTTACCATGCACAACAATAAACTTTCCTGGCTTCATACAATGCACATGTCTGCTGAATAATACTCAGATGAGGACTAGGACGAAAGCAAGGTGGACAAAGCATCCCCACACTCAATAGTATAACAGCAACAAATTATCTACTTGTTCTACGTGACTAACCTGAATACGAAGACTTTTGATGGATGTATGTGAATATGTCAAAAAACTACTCTCCTCTCCGAAATCAAAGAGATTATGTATATAGATCTATGGTAATCTCAGCAACATTTCATCATTGTATCAGTTGATTAACAGTACTGATAAGGTGAGAAAGGTATTTAAACACACACAATTTATGCAATTTAATAGATGGGAAGTCTTAATTCTTCCAGATATACATTACATCATGGAATTATAGGGGATGAAAGTAGGTAGCGAGAAATTCCAAAACCTACCATTAAGTAACAGGAAGATGTTAGATTGTAATACCCACCTCATGATAAATCAAAATTAGGCTAGATTTCGTAAATTCATGCACTTGCAGACTGTTAGTACAGTCATTTATCCATCTACCGATATGAGTCTGAGAGGACATCTTCGTTTGATACCTACCAAGTCAGTGTGAATATTAAACAATAGAAACATTATCTATTGCACATGATAAAACAGTGTTTGGTCTACTAATAACATAAGTTGGCTTTAAAATGTGGCTCTTCTTGAAGTAGTGATGATAAAAATGTCACTTTTTCGGAGAGGACAATTTTTGACCCGGCCCCGACCAACAAATTTGAAATGTTTATTTATCTAAAACTAAGTAAGTGAGGGAAAAGTTAGTATCATAATTTTGTAGGATATTAGTGACTCTTTTCAAGGAGGAAATAATAATTCATTGATTGCAGTCGTACTTAAAATTATTACATTGGTTTTTGGTGCAAAGTATAAATTTGTAGATTTGACCAAATCTTACGCCCAATTCAGATCTTAAAAGACACGTTGTTTTGGAGAGGACGATAGTTTTTGACATATTTACATTCATCCATCAAAAGCCTTCATATTCAGTTTAGTCACATAGAACAAGTAGATAATTTGTTGCTGTTATACTGTTGAGTGTGGGGATGCTTTGTCCACCTTGCTTTGAGTTTGATATATTTTATTTTATACAAATACAATCATATTCACGTCGTTATTGTTTCAAACAATTTCTTCGCTGTTGTAGGTTGATCTAGTGGTGCGAAATAGTTGACCGAGGGAGATTTTTCTCTGCTGTTCATTGATTTTTTTCAAATAGACATCAAAGTGGGTTTTTGAATTGTGTACCTTGATTGTAAAACAACCCTTTATGATTCTTCATTACTTTTGGTTTGAACATTCTTTAGATAGGAGAGCTGTATCAGAATCAAGGTCGAGTGACGGAGGCCTTGCAATACCATGCCCTAGACATCACAGAGACTCAACGCACCTCAGGGCTGGGGAAACCTAGGGTGGCAGGCAATCTTGAATAACATCGGCTTGGCTTTGATGGAGCTTGATCCAACAGCAGATGACGCCCTACCATTCTTCGTTCAGGCTTTGTCTATACTGATGGATGCATATGGACCCGAGCATGTAGATGTTGCATCTGTCAGGTATTTGGAATTTTGAATGATTTTTATCAAGTTTTTTGCAATCAAAAATTGAAATAAAACTTACTTTTTATCTGCATTTTGGATGACAAATTAGTATTAACCAAAATTATGCATTACATACAATGTTGATGATAATTTCTTGTTCGAAATACAGATGTAAAGTAATAGCAAGAAATTGAGGAGATGGGCCTCTCTTTAATAATATGCTCATCATCTTCTTTGAGCCATACTCCTGTGCCATAGGAGGCGCCATACCTCGGTTTGTAGAGCCCTGGTCACATGTACCGGGGACCCAGTTTTGAAACCAATTCCATGGGCTAGTGCCCTTTGGTAAGGCAATGCTCGTTGCCAGGTCTCTCGGAGATGACTTAAAGCAGTTGGTCCTATGGTTGCTGGCTTATAAGCAGTCACATAAAACAAACCATTAAACAAATCTTTTGTTTTCTCTTTCTTGCTATCTGTTTCTCAGCTAAACATGTACAGATATCTCTGCAATGTGTTCTTTGTATCCATTCCCCTCCCTCTCCCACTCATGGACACCCTCTCCCACAGTGTGGCTACCTTATCTGCTCCTCCGAGTCTCTTCTTCTCTCCTCTCTCTCTCTCATGCCCACATCTCATCCACAACCTTAGCTGTCCCAGCTTCTTTCCCTTTCTCTCTCATTCTTTCTCAATGATTTGATATTGGGTGATTTCAAGTTTGGTGTTGACCTTTTGGTGTTAGTGTTAGGCTGATTTCTACATCAACGCAGCTCCAAATTGAAAATGAAACGGGTCTTGGGACAACTGTCACTTGGAGTTGAGCAGTCGATAATGTCATTTGAACCAGTTTTGTAAACTCAGATTAAGTATTGGAACTATGGAAAGCAATCAAAATTGTGCTTCTAACACCAACACCAGCACCAACACTGAACTTGAAATCACCCTTTGTGCTGTTAGTGTTATCTTTTTTCCTTTAAAGAAAATCTATTCTCAAACTTCTTCATTGCCAGATTTTACAAATATTCTCTCCTACAGTCTCTATTTGTCTGATCCAATATTTCTGCTGTTTGTTTATCTTTTGCCTTCTCCAGGGTCAATCTAGCCACCTACTTCTTCAATGCCAAGCTGTACAAGTATTCCCTCTTCCAATACAAGAGAGCTTATGAAATCTTCAAAGTCTACTTGGGCACCCTGCACCCTAAGTCTCAGGAGGCTAGACAAGGCCAAAAGGAGTTGCGACCTTTCACCATGTCCAGTGACGATCTTTTCGCCATGCACGGCACTACATAGTGTCATTTGGGGCTTTATTAGTGTGATGTTAATGTTTAGGAGTAAATGATTTGTTACAATAGCCCCCCTAGGAAGAATTCATGTGATAGTGTGAACTCAATCCAACTCAGCACATGTACATAATGTGCAGTGGGTATATGACCTAGAGAGGACCCCCATTTTTACAGGGAAAACTGTTCCAAGGCACCGCATATTTTTCATTCCATCCTGCCGACCGTTCCGCCCCGCTCCAAAGAATATAATTCTTTGGTGAAAAGTTGATACAGGCTTTCCCCTTTGCTACCAATCCACCCCACAGAATTCAGTTTTCTCATCACGGTGTGTCATGTACCCCCCCCCCAAAAAAAAGAAAGAAACACAATAAAAACAAAACAAAACAAATAAAACCTAGTTCCCCTTTTTGGTCTAGCCAGTGGCATGTACCTACCACTTTGGGGGTCAAGGAACCCCCCCCCCCCCCCCGATTTTGCCTATTCACTCCCTTTTCAGATTACCCTCATTCTGCTCTTGAATTCTCGCCAACTTGGATTGATGATGCTCATTTCAATATCACTATTGAATGGAAAGTCGCAAATTGTGTAGGCCCAAACTCATTCGCTTTCTCCGCAGTGCAAGCCATACTGCACAACGACCTGGGACCAGCAAATAAAATTCTGTGAGGGTGGGGTACCTTGCTCTTAGATTACTCACTTTGGCTTTTGTTAGTCAGAATGACTGTTGTAATTGGAATACACACACAAATAATTGCAAGTGATTAAGCATGATAAGCAAGACGATCAAGAAGGCTGATGATTGTGATACTTCAATATTTTGCTCGGGTTTTTCCTGTCCCGGCCAGTCCATATGTTGCAGTAATATTGCATGCTGTTTTTGAAGATATGCCGAGATATCTGATGATGACCCGAGTTGGGCCACCCGCCATAACCCTGTGATTTGCAACTTTCCAGCCCCTTTAACATGTTGACCAATTGATCACTAATATTCAATATGATGATTCCATGCTGTGGATTTAAAAAACTTATTATTTTCTAATAACTTGTGTTTACAGAATGCACTATTTAGTAAACATTATGATTTTATAGAAGTTATATTGCTTAATCCTTTAATAATGTAAATTGTGAGCAGTGTAGCCATTGAGTGTCATTCGTTATAGAAATGAACCATGACTAATATGAATAGATAAGTTGTTACGTGTATTGAAAAAAATATTTTTGTACTGCTAGTATATCTGCAATAACCCCTCAAAAAGTTTATCAGGCATAGAGTTTAATGGTGATTAAAGGAGTTTGAAAAAAATAGATCATGATATAAGACTACACAATTTGGGCGTCTATGGAATAGAATTGCGCTTGGATACTGTAATTCATGCCCGAGAGTGCACTTGATGTCAACTAGTCTACCTCATTTGTCTCTTTTATGTTAATTAATACTTGAGAGTATATTATGATGGGGGGACCCTTGTCTGCACACCTAATATTTCACTTAAAATTGACAAACTTTCCTTTTTGTATTCCTCTAATGGCTGACCTCATTTTAATCCTTGTATCCTAGGGAGTAACTGTGCCGAAAGTCTCATCGAAATCTGAACAAGAACAATGTGATTTTTACTGAAAAGGCGATGGTGTAAATTTGATGCTAAAAAGAGGAAGGTGCCCTTGTCTGTGCACTCATTCACTTTACACGCAGTTCAGGATTTTTTGCATGAAAGTGGCATTTTCAAGGCATGTGAGTAAAAATTACATAAAATAGACGCCTTTCGCCCGTTTTCGTCATTTTTTCAGTGATACATATCGCTGAAATTGATTTAAAGA
The DNA here is from genome assembly GCA_029962745.1 of Echinometra lucunter. Classification (NCBI taxonomy): domain Eukaryota; kingdom Metazoa; phylum Echinodermata; class Echinoidea; order Camarodonta; family Echinometridae; genus Echinometra; species Echinometra lucunter. The sequence goes on from CM057162.1 coordinate 11,623,767, forward strand.
TGATTGTGTTCGTTGCGTCTTTTGTGATGTTAGAATCGCGCCTTTACGCGTATGCGCAGACTTGGGCACTGCGCAGACAAGGGGCATCATCAGACCATACATACTATATTATTAATATTTGTATTGTCGGGGGTCCTAAAGCTACGCACCGTACAAATCGGGGTAAAATACACACGCAATACACACAGTCAGTTTCAATATCAATATTTGCATTCATTTACTGCATGTGCGTAGCTTTAGGACCCCTTCATTTTTCCGAACAAAATTTGACACCGGCATAGATATCGACCTGAAAATGTGCATTATTGACTTTCACCCGTCGTAATTTTCTCCACAAATCAACTTTTGAATATGTAGAATCAAGATATAGAAATGAAATTTGCAGAAACAA